>CM070537.1:18205776-18805776 GCA_036346415.1 Raddia guianensis | reverse complement strand
AGGTAAACCATCAGAGTCGGCAGAACATATGTAAGATTAACCAAAAGATCCTCCAACGGCTATACATTCCTGCAGGCGACTGGAGCAAACCCGGAACCGCATCATGACCATCGTAACCGGATCATCTCCTTCGAGACACTCGAACAAATCCTTCTCATTAACTTTCATCTAAAAGAGTGGAGATATGCAAGGTCAGCGTCATCCAAACGCTGGCTAGTTAACACTCCTCTTAATGCACTTAATGATAGGAGGTTTCGATTGGGGAAAAGGTTATTTTATTTGCGTAAAGCCAGATTTTAAGATGAGTTTAAATTATCTTATCTAGCGTCAAGTATTAATGTTTCTTTAAATCAACAAGGAATTCAGCACAAGAACAAATCACAACCAAAACACCAACCAACAGACCCTAACAACAAAGCTTAAGACCAACCCAAACTCAATAGATATATCTGACCTTAACCTCGACCAAACCCAACTTCATGTTGCCCCAAACCATAACCCGCCATCCTTCTAGGATTAGCAATCCCGTTGTGGACCACACTTGCCATAGATCGCCCGCCTCGGCCTAGGATGGTTGCCAGCCCACTCTAGCCTAGAGTCATCCTGGGGAACTGTGGCCTTCATCACCATCCGGTGACGACCAATGTCGATCACTTCCAGGAGTGGTCCCAGAAGGCCTCCGTAGAGCGCTCGCAGCTGGCAATTCAAAACCCGAACTCCATGCAATGGTCACTCGTTGTGTTGGAACCAGCATCCAGATGGCAGCGATTCTCCTGCTACGTGCGTTTTTTCCATGCTCCTCCTAGGTAAGCCCTGGCTAAATCCAGCACAAGACATCTCGTGCCTTAATCATCCATCCGGATGTCATCCATGGGACAACTCACCAACCAAATCATCTCTACTTCCACGGTCATCGACCTTACCATACATGAACTATCCCGACCAACCGACCAAACCGGACCGACTCACACGTAGCTATAACCACACACAATACCCAGCCCAACATGCATCTATTAGCCCTAACTGTCACATGTCATAACCTTTTTTAATGAATGAATGAATGAATGACCGGTGAATATCAGTCCATCGTTCCGTGGCTAATCGCCAGAAGATTTGTTTAAGCCTAAGCAAGTCTAAGTAGGTCTTTGCCCATTAGGTAGGGTTAAAGTTGTTACCAGAATATTATTATGCTAACAAGGACATGACAATCAATGCAGTCATAAGGGCTAGATAATACAAGGACATGCATGTATATTTATAACATGATTTAACAAGTAGGCAGGTGTTGGCGATTCTTATGCCTATTAGTGTTTTAATCCGCAAGCGCACGGATATCACAGTAGCTTTTACCCTGGAGTATTCCTAAGGTATCGATTTCCCACGAGGAACGAGAAGTTTCTATTCTCAACACTTATTCACAAGGATGAATATGAATATGGTGATTTGGAACAACAATGGGATAAATGTATTTCGGATCAAGAGGCTCTTCAGACACCAGTCAAAAAGGTTCAAGTTCTATTCTTGTTTAATTTGCGACTCTGAATCGGAGCTCGGACACTCACTACCACCCGCTATCCTGAATTGGAATCCTGAATGATTATGATCCAATAGGGCTCAACTGGTCTACAACTAACGAGGCGGATTTCACAAAGTCTAAGCTGGATAATAGGGCTGTCACCACCTATTACCTACCACACGTCTGTTGAAGCAGGAGCCTACCGGCTACTAACTAGTTCAAACACCACGTTTGTACCTACTAGTAATATGTACAAAGGACGTCACTTCGATACGCACCCCTACTACCTCTTATACTAATCTCTAGGTGTACAATTAAGCACAAAAATCTTAGCACTCAAGAATAGTACGGGCCTAATACCAACAGAGACAAATTAAATAGAATGAACTTGATAATCAGATAAATGAGACTGAGTGTTACCGAAAGAAGATGGAAACAGAACCCGCATCCAAGTTCAGCTTCAGAGCTCTAGTTAGGGATACCGACACTCCGGCTCCCCCCTACACTAACTCTCCTCTTTCTCCTACTCTACTTGAGAGTATCACAACTCTACTTCACTCTTGCTTTCTCTCACTTTTGTTGCTCTTTGTTGTTCATCTTCAAATGAAGGAGATCACCTCCTTTTATAGGCCACCGTGACTAATGGGGAGTTGCCACAACTTGGGACAGGTGTCACAAGCTCCACGCCGAAGGAGGAATCCAAAGGGATCAAAGGTGGGTCGGCCGGCCTAGGGTGGGTCGGCCGGCCTGCCTTTGGTCGATCCTGGCCCTCCAATTTGGCTAGGATACTCCTTGAGCGGTGTAGATCACCTCCCTAGGTCGGTTTGACAGTTGGAGACCAGTAGCATTGGATTCCTTTAGAATCCTAAGCATAACTTGTGAAGCACTCCTCTTTCTAGATCAAACCGACTGAAATCAACGGCTTGGATGTGCTCTAGGATCCTTTGTAGAAGCCCTGGTGCGACCCTGGCCTGACTGGATGAGGGAGCTGGGTCGGCCGACCCACTCTTTTGCTCGGCTCGGCCCCAGTTTCGCTCAGTGGGTCCCTGCATACAAAATCTTACCAAAACTCGTGGAATTCTGTAAATTTGCACACTTTTAGTTCCGACTCCATTCATTTCTCCAAATGTTGACGGTCGCAACCATGTTAATTGTTATCGAACTTGACCGTCAACAACAGGTAATATGCATGCACTTTGATAATAAACAATATAGTTTAGGAAGACTGGGTAATGAACTTATAGTGATGTTAATCCGCACTAGGGAGAGTCGCAATCTTTCCCTAATACGGGTAAACATCTATAAGAGTAATTGTTAACTCGGCTGGACCACTTATATCCCAACCGCGGATCTTGATTCGCCGCGAGATCCTCCTTAACCCTTGGGGTCTACCGCCAAGAACCAAATGACACGGATAAACACCAAGATGTGGTGCAAATATGATGAATGATATGCAACCGCTTCCACGCACTTAATAACGCGTCTATGTTGGCTACCTTAGCATATTTTCGATATTCCTACTAAGAGAATTCCATGAGTATCAATAAAGAGATAGGCTTTATAGAGGGCTCACTGGTGCGGCATGACGTCATCGAGGTCGTGCGACTAAAGATAATTAATGCATGAAATGTTTCAGACTACCATTTCATCAAGAAGAAGAAGAAGAACCGTACAGATACAAGAGAGAGAAAGGGGGGAAGGTAGGAGAGGAATAACATCGGGCACAATCGGCCACACAGGACACCAACGAGCCAACGACTAATGGCTAACAAAGACGGACTAGCCGGCGATCAGACCACGACGCCTCCAACAAGGTGAACGACAAAGAGAGACACCGTAGCCGCTGACCACATAAAAGAGCTTTCGCACAACAGTGGAGCAACACAACGGTGCCTCTAGAAAGGAACGACACTGGAAGTGCTGCCACCGCTGGCCCAGCAGGAACTGGGCAGGGCTTTCGCCGGATACTGTCAACCCTGACACCGCACTGGGGGTAGCCATGGACGCGCCTACATGAAGGACGAGCCGAAGAGCGCAAGCGCGGGAGAAACACTCGCTGAATGACAGCCAGACCTTGAAGCTGGACAAGGAAGACGCCACCATCGCCATCATACACCTCACAGGGAGGGGGAGGGTAGATGGCGGTGAGCGGGACTTTGTTAGACAAAGAAGGAAGCCGAGTCACCAAGGATGGACGAGGAAGACGCATCCACCGCTATCGAGCACCACGAAGAGAAGGGGAGGGTGCAACGATGCTAGACGGGACCTCGCTCAGGGTGAGGGCCAGGTGGAAGTGCCAAGCTGAGGCCGACCAGATGCCGCGCCAAGCTGAAGAGAGAGGAGCCTACCGTACTGCGACAAGCATCACTACCCGGAACCAAGCCGGACTCCGCATTGCTGTGGCACCCCAGGAGACGATGCCCCGCCATTGCAGAGTGCCTCCGAAACAGGAAACATGGCATCGGTTCTACACGGGGAGCCGCCGATGCACTGCCCAACCAAAGCGACGCTAAAACCGGCGATCGCGATGCCGAACAGTTGAATGCAGCCAACCGCGATGGCCACCAAGATGCCAGGGAAAGCCCCAGGAGCTCATCAGCTTCAACCACGCCGGCGCCTAGGGGTATGCTAGATCCGGGCCTCCCGCCAACGGATCCGACCAACACACCGCCGGAGTGGTCCCCCCGAGGACAGAGGCGAGGAAGGAGAGGAAGTGGTGTCGCTGCAGAAGCCGACAGCCGGGCGCCAGCGACGGAAGGTCGCATGACGACGAGCCCAACAAAGATGTCGAAACCTGACACCACGACGTAGCCCACCACGGCGGTGCTAAGAGCTGGCCATGGCAGGCGAGACGCCGCAAGCCACCGCCGGGGTTGCTCGTCCAATGCCAGATCTGGCCACCTGCCGCTGCCATAAACGCCTCCTGGTGAAGAAGGGAGAGGGGCTGCAAAAGCTGTCGGGGGAGGAGGAGAAGGGAGGAAGGAGAGGGAGGGGAAGGGGGAAGAATGGGGGCCGCCGCCGCCGGTCGCTCCTATACCTATGACAAGGTGGCCTGCGACACGACGCGGTTCGCCAGGGCACTCCGATTGATCGGCCTCCGGAAGTGCCAGATCATCGTGGTCGCGCTCCCCAACCTCATCGTCTACCCTATCGTGTCCCTCGGCGTGATGGCCGTCGGGGGCGTCTTCTCCAGCGTGAACCCCGGGTCCTTGCCGCCGAGATCAGGAAGCAGGTGGGGGACTCCAAAGTTGGTAGGCAACGGCGGCAGTGACGCTGACAACGCGAGAGCCGGGAGGATTGTTTAAATATAAAGCCTCTCTAACCATGTTTTTTAGATAGAAACTCTGCCAGAGTGGATGGAAATATAGGAAACGAATAGTGATTTAGAGGAGGGATACAACCATACAGAGAACAAAATACGGAGATTTCATCGCGATGATCTTAGTATTTGAGTTGCCAACATTGCCATACACATGCAGATCGATAATGGTAACAACATACTCTTTGCAAGCCAAAACGCCATGACCCAACCAAACCTCACCTACACACCACGCGTCTTGACAACACACAAGAATTGTGTCACCACTGGGAGCATGCGCCCGTCTTCTCGGACGAAACCACCTCTCGTCTCCTCTACAAATTCCATAACCGCAGCCTTGCAGCTCACTTCCACGGCCCCTCAAGAAGCCACCACCAAAACCCAGCAGCTCAGCATGGGCGACGCCACCATCGCCGCCGCCTCCGTGGAGGAGGAACAGCACGAGCACATCTTCCGGAGCAGGTTCCCGCCGGTGGCAGTGCCGGACGGCGTCACCGTGCCGGAGTTCGTCCTCGAGGGCACAGAGGCCTTCGCCGACAAGGTGGCGCTCGTCGAGGCGGCGCCCGGCGGCCGCTCCTACACCTACGGCGAGGTGGCCCGCGACACGGCGCGGTTCGCCAGGGCGCTCCGGTCGATCGGCCTCCGGAAGGGCCAGGTCGTCGTAGTCGCGCTCCCCAACCTCGCTGTCTACCCCGTCGTGTCCCTCGGCGTGATGGACGCCGGGGGCGTCTTCTCCGGTGTGAACCCCCGTGCCCTCGCCGCCGAGATCAGGAAGCAGGTGGAGGACTCCGAGGCGAAGCTCGTCGTCGCCGACGAGGTCGCCTACGACAAGGTGAAGGACGTGGGCGTGCCGGTGATTGGCATCGGCGAGCCGGGGACGATGCCCGGCGCGATCAACTGGGACGAGCTGCTCGCGGCGGCGGACCGAGCCGGTGGCAGCGCGCCGGCGGAGCAGTCGGACCTTTGCGCGCTACCCTACTCGTCGGGCACCACCGGCATGTCGAAGGGCGTGATGCTGAGCCATCGGAATCTGGTGGCCAACCTCTGCTCATCGATGTTCGCCGTCGGGCCGGAGATGGTGGGGCAGGTGGTCACCCTGGGCCTGATGCCCTTCTTCCACATCTACGGCATCACCGGCATCTGCTGCTCCACGCTCCGGCACAAGGGCACGGTGGTGGTGATGGACCGCTTCGACCTCCGCACCTTCCTGGGCGCGCTCATCGCGCACCGTGTCATGTTCGCGCCGCTGGTGCCGCCGGTGATGCTGGCCATGGTGAAGAGCCCCATCACCGACGAGTTCGACCTCGCCGGCTTGGCCCTGAAGTCAGTGATGACCGCCGCCGCGCCGCTTGCGCCGGAGCTCCTCGCGGCGTTCCAGAGCAAGTTCCCCGGCGTGCAGGTGGAGGAGGCGTACGGCCTCACCGAGCACAGCTGCATCACCCTCACCCACGCCGGCGCCGGCGCCGCCAAGAAGAACTCGGTGGGGTTCATCCTGCCCAACCTGGAGGTGAAGTTCGTGGACCGCGACACAGGCCGCTCCCTGCCCAAGAACACGCCGGGGGAGCTCTGCGTCCGGAGCCAATGCGTCATGCAGGGCTACTACAAGAGGAAGGAGGAGACGGAGCTCACCATCGACGCCAAGGGCTGGCTCCACACCGGCGACGTCGGCTACATCGATGACGACGGCGACGTCTTCATCGTCGACCGGATCAAGGAGCTCATCAAGTACAAGGGTTTTCAGGTGATATTATAATTTAGGTTCGAGTCATTTAACGATGCATTAGAGAGTCTATCACATGAAATATATGCTACGTTCAAAATTCAATTTAAGTCGTTAGAACGGAAGGAACGGATCATTCGTATTTGCTAATTGCTACATAGAATCGAAGATCACAGAGATACAGACACATGCCTGATTAATGTTGTTGGTTGCATTACAGGTTGCTCCTGCAGAGCTGGAGGCCATGCTGCTGTCGCACCCCTCCGTCGAGGACGCCGCCGTCTTCGGGTAAGTCGCCGCCGGCGACCACCTCGCCGTGGACGCCATGTTAGAGAGAGAGAGATCGTGTGACAACGTACTCGCTGTTTTCGGGCAGGCTGCCGGACGAGGAGGCCGGCGAGATCCCTGCCGCGTGCGTGGTGCGGCGGCACGGCGCGGCTGAGAGCGAGGCGGACATCATGGCGTTCGTGGCGTCGCGCGTGGCGTCGTACAAGAGGCTCCGGGTGCTGCGCCTCGTCGACGCCATCCCCAAGTCCGTCTCCGGCAAGATCCTGCGGCGGCAGCTCAGGGACGAGCTCATGACCAAGAGGATCACGCCGGCGTGCGCGAAAACACTGATCTAAAGGCGGCATGCTTCTTAATTAGCATACTAGCTAGCCTACGTGCGTAGAGAAGAACAAGAAGCAAGATGTTAAATGACATCGTTGGATATGCTTGACTTTGAGCTTGGACAGTTTGCATAAGTAATACGTGCTATTTATGTATGGAGTATGCATGGGACTAATGGAATATGTTATCATGTTCTAGAGATGACGTTTTAATTTCAATTGTATAGGGGGCGATTACACAACGGGATGCCACCCGACGGGATCGTCTCCTTTCTCCGCCGCCCCTTCGCCCGCCGCCTCCTTCCTCCGCCCTGACAATGCTCCGCGCACCTCCGCCGCCCCCGCCGCCTCCTTCCTCGCGCCGTGGCAGCGCCCTAAATGCGCCGCCCGCCGCCTCCCGCCTCCCGCCGCCGTCGCCGCCCACCCTAATTAACCCGGGGGTGAGGTGCGGTCCTCCACCACCGGCCGACCGCCGCCCCCTCCCGGCTCGGGCGCCACCACCGCCTCCTCCGCCGCCGCCCAGCGAACCCCACCCACCGCCGTGTCGCCGCCTACCTGGCCCAAATCTAAACCTGAACCCTACCCTGAATCGTAACCCGAACCCTAACCCTGCAGCGAGGTCGACGGTGGCGAGGTAGGCCTTCCTCCTCCTCCTTCCTCCTCCCTTCTTCCTCCTCTACACAGCACACGCGCGGGGAAGGGGAAGCTGGGTGCTGGGCGCGGGGTTGCACACATGCTCATCCCCTGTTGAATTTCGCTCTGAAATTTATTTTGTACATGAGAAGGAGCAATATCTGAAGAGGACGAAAGGGGAATGTAAGAATCAAAGGCGACAGGGTGCAACTGATTTTTTTATTTTTTTGATTGCTTCAAAGTAATTACAAACAATAGGTAGGTAAACTACTTTCAAATTTTGAGGAATTTCAAGGTGAGGTCTAACATTACATTTGCATTTCTTCAAGAATTCCAATGCAAACTTATTAGAAATTCTCTTCACCAGTCATGTAGATCGTTCGTCACGCCTAGCCGCCGTGCCGAGGTACCGACCGTAAATCGGTCATCGCATACACGCAAACACAATTACAATAGACAGGAGACACAGATTAGAGAGACAAAAGCCAGGCACAATAATCTTTATTGATCAATCTCTCTTGTGTACAATGGGGTTCATATATATAACCTAGCCTAAATTCGGTTTCGCCCATAATACCCCTAGGGTTTGATGTGGGCTTCCGGCCCATAAACCTTCTAGGGTTATAACACTCCCCCTTGGGCTAAACCGCGATATGACAATGCCTCATCAAAAACTCCATCCAAAAACCTAGTGGGAAAAAAGGATTGGAGAAAAAAGTACAATGCACACGCGTGTTGTATTGCAATATTGCCTCGTTAAAAACCTTACTATGAGAAAACCCAATGGGAAAAACTCATATAAGAAAAAAAGAGTACAATATATAACCTTCAGGATCTGATCTTCAGAATCAATACGGTCTACTGGACCTCTATGTTATAAATCTTCTGAATCTATTTTGTGGTGTGGTAAAATACTTTAATTGATCATCATGTCAACCTGCTGGGTTAGACAAAGTGAAACCTCCAGGTTTCATATGAACCGAATCAATATTTAGCTTATGCTCCCCCTCAAGACGACATCCCAGATGTCTTTCGATGTTCGATGTCTTCCGGACATCCATCACACTATGCTTCTATAAAGTATGAATAAAATAATTTGGGAACAGTATAGCTTAATCATCAAGTACCACTATCCACTTTTGTAATACAAACAATATTATCCTCATGGATAATTATGGGGTATGGATGGTACTCGTGCCACATAACTTCTGGATGTGGTCACCATCCTTTTCAGCCAAACACACACGTGAGGCTTCATATAAAGCATTAATCTCAAAACATAATGTGAGATTTAGCGATATGCGGATTACACATGAATCCCACATATATATAACCCAACATGACCCTCGGTTAACAAACAACCCAAGGCCCTGCATATCCAGCAGTCCCTAAAGACAATTTAGTGCCAGTCCAAACTTCTAGTTGCTGCCTCACTAAGTGCTTACAGAGGCAAGGAATTTCTAGTTCTATAACCTCACATTGTCTTAGGTTTAAACAAGTATATTCCACTTCAGGGGATCACACTAACATGTGGGTAAAGTTGATTGCAACATAATATATCCTCTGGATATAAACTATCGGACCTACTGGGTTTCAATATTGCAATTATTCTCAAATGGCTCAACACAAACAATTTGCCTATTCAGCAGGTCTTACACATATGATTGTACCACTATAACCAGTCTTACTTTGGCATTTAGGGGATTAATCAATTTGCCTTTATCACCAATTTACATTACACCTTTAGGGTAATAAAGAACACCACCACTCTCCCAACAACTGGCAGGAGATGCACATCACTAGTGCTCTTGTGGCGAACTTACAGTATCGGGTATCAATGGGTCATCGTCCACTATGGGAGTCCATTGGTGTATATCAAATATCGACTCGTAATTAATTTTCCTTCAAGAAAGTACTTATGTTTCTTTAGGAAACTCATTTTTCTTTAGGAAATAATCCTTACTTCTGAAAGATATTATCAGGTATGAGATTTATTAATGTCGCAATTTTGCCATCTCCTATCATAAGGGATAATGAGTTCTACTGGGATCTCAACAAGGATTTTCATAATCCATAAACTGCATATTTATTTATATCGTCTGCCAGAATTACTATTTAGTAGAACTTTTCAATACACATGGGAGAGTACGGGTCACATCAGAGACCTTTGAACCAGGGTTTCCACCACCTCATTATTTATAATGACCCAAAGTTAGAGCTACTGGCTCTCAAACTTCGATTAACCTCATGGTTCATCCTCAGTTGCTTGTCATATAACCCGATACAGGCGCAACAAACGCCATGCCATGGACTTAGTTTAGAATCCTTATCATAGCAACTTAAGAGGAATAATATGTGTTGACAATTTTCTCTCCATGTCTCATAAATGAGCACTTTCAAATATTAACCAGAATTTTGCTATTTTTCAAAACGATAATTATTGGTCGTCCCGCTTTCCCAGCACTACCACATGCACGCATTAACTTGCTGGGTTTTCATCTTCAGGATGATCCTCTCCAAGAGGCTCATTACCTTTATGGTAATTTCTCTTTAGGAGAATTTCAGAAGTGATGAGCAATTGTTTGACAAGTGTCATTGAATCTAAGACCCGCGGGCGTCTCCGTAGACTTTATACCAAGACTCAACAAGTCAATTTTCGCAAAGGTGGATATACTATTCAACCCGGGGTATTCCACTCTTAGCGACTCATTTACAACAGGTAAATGATTTCCAACTCCTTTAAATATCTGGCAGTCTCCTCGCTTCTAGCGAACAGGAGCATTAACTAGTGCGTGAATCTTAAAATCAAGATCTCGTAGGCATTTAACACGAAATATGGGCATTTCTCTCCCCTAATGCCGAGATCCGATTTTTACTACAGCATACTTACACAATCCCCTTTTATGAGCACATAATTAATGGAATAACAGGTCCAAATTCCCCAACTATAGGTGGGAGCTCACAAAAATATGCTTGGTGGTGACAATATTTGGAAAATATCTTGATTCCACGCGTTACCATTGGAGGTTAACAATATATGCAGTGTGCTTAGACTTATATTTATTTGCCACGCGCTTGCTCTGGACTATCATCTGCCTGCGCTAGGTGGCATGCCCGTGCTACGTTGTCGCACGCCCTACTGGGGCGGCCCAACCGTGCGGGGCCACTGACTATCCAACAAATTGTGGCTTGCAAAGTCTAGCTTCTTTACTATTGCCCAATTACTCATACCATATATCTAATTAAACTTCAAGTTTAATATAAATGCGACAATATCAATAATTTGCAAGGAAACTTTACTGTTCTACAGGAACACAATAAAATATTATATGTACGCCAAATAATAGTCAACTTCATGTGACAATAATATTACGGAGGTGTGATTATATTCTAAAAACACATGGCTTCAGGTATGTTGTAGCAACTTCAGGCGCTAGTAACAATATTTGGGATTATTCTGCTTCAGGCAACCAATATGACTTCCAGTCATAATGCAATTGCAAAACTAATATGACTACTGGTCATAATTTGCATGCTCACGTCGGATCGCTCACATTCGTCGGAACCAAATATGTCCCAAATTTAACATAATTTACGACAATTTACGATCACCAACCTATCCGTTCACACTTCTGGTGTATAATCTTGCCTTTACATACACAAGGCCCAATTCTCTCCCCCTTTTCACGTCAACCAAAAACTTACGGGTGATAGCATGTGCTACAGGCATCTGCTTAAATCACTTTATAACGATACTGCAACAGGAGTATCAATTTTGTTGTCGTGAAACCAATATATATTTTGTAACTTCAGGTTACACTTTAGTCACTTTAAACAACCGGTTGGTAACACCACACCGAAGGAGACTGTAAACTGCTGGTCTAGGCTAAGTTAATTTTTTTTTGGGATAGACATTTAGGCAGAAAATTTTCTCTAGTGCAACTAATGGAAAACATTTGTTTCCGGGACATCTGCCAACTATTCATGTATGTAGGACATATTTCCACAATTCATGTCTTCAGGACATCTATGCACTTGAGACGGTGTTGAGTCGGAACACTCTTCACCAAGGCAAGTATATATCTAGTTTTGGCATACATTAATCTGATTTTATTCCACGCAAGATTGCTTACGATAGGTAAGGCATATGCTTCAGGCATCATGTTCTATTTAGCATTTACTCAGATAATTAACTCCATTACAAGAGAGAAGCTAGAAATAGAACAACTCAGACCATTATTATGGCATAAGGGAAATAAACATCTAATGCGAAACAATCAAGCAAAAGATGTAAACTACTCAGCATGAGCAAAACCCAAACTCTACAGGAGTCATTAAATTTTCCATGAATTTCCAAGCAATGTCAAGAGTTGGCAATAATTTAGGGACTGCAGGTTAATAAATTAAACTCCAAACATACAGTGCTTAGAAAACAAGCCATTTAGAGCATAATGGTGCCCACAAAGTTTCTAGCAATTTCATGAATCTCTGCTAATTATTTCTGGTCTACAGGCCATATTATAATTATAACAATGCAGAAAACAATAACAACTCTTTGCTAGAAAATAAACCCATTAATATGCAGCTTCTAAAGGTGGGCTAGGTCTAAGATTTTGCATAATTTGGAAGCTCAAATACTAGAATCCAAATCTGAAATAGAGGATTTCGGTGGTTACCTGGAATTGTAAGTACTATAAGGAGAATATGCAACGAGAACCACTCGTGCAAATATTGTGTCCTTCGGGGACTGAAATACACTTTCCAGGTATCATCTCAGGATGGATCACCGGGTCCATCCAAGATAGTACTGACGAGGACAGCAACGTCCATGGGGCGGCATAGCCGAACCCGACAGTGACGTGACCGTGTCTACGGGACGACAACAACAAGGCAAGCATCACGACGCGGGGTAACGGCGGAGCCGTGCGGCACGGGGCCGGCAGTGGCAGTGGCACAGCCACGCTACTGGTGCGACTATCATGGCGACGCAGGGCGCAGAGGACGACGGCGACCAAGCCTTCGGGGCGCGACCGTGGTTCGAACCTACAACGAGCGGAGTGATGCACTATAAGCGCGGTTGTGGTATGGTAGGCGCGCAAGACAACGGTGCGGCGAGGGCAACATCGCGTTGGCGGTGCGAGAGGCACAACCGCCGACGGGCGGTGTCCCATAACGCGGCGGCGCACGAGTAGCGGCACAAGACCAGCCGGTGTGGCGCGGGGCACGGGCCGCCGAAGAAGCGGCAGCCAGCGGCGTGGTGGCGCAACAGATAGCCTTCGAGTGCGGCCCACTACATGGCGGCAATGAAGGGGCGGCATGGGCAGCGGTGTATGAGGGCGGCGCGCCGAAGTATGGCGTGGGCAACGATCTTGGCGTGGGGTCAACCACTTGCCGTCGGGCACGGCCGCGTAAAGCGCGGGGCGTGGCCGATTGCGATGACGGGTAAAATTCACCAATTTGCAATATTAAATAAGACAACAGGTCTAAACAGGACAACTTGCAAAAAGGTGAATAATTCACTATTAATTTGCATATTTAAAAGACTACAGGCTTTAATTACATACTAATGCAAAAACAGTGAATTAATATTTAATTAACAGGGCAATTAAATAAATAAATATTAAATCAGTAGGATTTAATTCACAAGGAAAATAAAACGAAATCTGCGGGATTTCAGAAGAAAATTGGCCCAAAAGGGGCCCAACTTGCCCCTTTTTTTCTGCCCCATATATGCCTTGCCCGAATTTGGGCCCATTTGGCCTAGTCGGCCTTCCTCCCAGCCAACCCTAATTTTTAGGGTTTCTCCTCATCCTCTTGCCACCTTTGTGGTGGCGCCGCCACTAGGAGAGGCTGCGGCGAGGCCGCAATGGCGGGCGCGTGGCGCCGGGCACGGTCTTGGGCGGGCGGCAGCATGCGCGCAAAAGGGGCGGCGGGGACAGTGCAGTGGCCGTGGCCGTCGTGAGGTGACCTGCAAAGACGTGTGAGGAAGCGTCTGGCGACCAGTGGCGGCGCGCCGCAGAGGCGTGGTGCAGCACTTGTGCGTGGCGGCGGCGGCGGCGTGGTCGGCAGCGGCGCTGCCAAGGGCGGCGCGCAGCCAGCCGAGGCTGGCCGAGAACGGCGCGGGCGTGGCGTGGCGGCGACGCGACGGGGCTCACAGATGCACGCGCGGTGCGAGCACGGCCTCTGGCGCGCAGCGTCATGGTGGCGCTGCGCCTGCGCGAAGCGAGGCGAGGCCACGTCTTCTTTGGGTGCACGACGTGGCGGTGTCGCGTCGCACCGGTGCTAAGCGCAGCTATGATACCGATCTACTAGATCGATTCGCAAAACACAACATCTACTAGATCGACAAACGAAAAAAAGTAGATCGAAATTTAATAGATCTGTTGCGGGTAGCGACATACCGATGATCACAAACCTGAGAGCAGATCGTGCTGATAACGTGTTGTAAATCTGTCATCGCATACACGCAAACACAATCACAATAGATAGGAGACACAGATTAGAGAGACAAAAGCCAGGCACAATAATCTTTATTGATCAATCTCTCTTGTGTACAATGGGGTTCATATATATAGCCTAGCCTAAATTCGGTTTCGTCCATAATACCCCTAGGATTTGATGTGGGTTTCCGGCCCATAAACCTTCTAGGGTTATAACACTATGCTCTGTCGCACTAGTCCATGGCCGCATGAGGCCATGCCACGCCGTGCTCCATCACGCTGCGCCCTGACTGTGACGCCACGTCGCCCTCTGCCTTTTCGAGTTGGGCACCGCGCTCTGCCCTGGTTGATCCTGGCCAGGCCAGGCACCGACCCACCGGTTCACGACGAGATTGTGCCAGGTCGGGTCATACGCGGGTGTTGACACCCAAATTTGGCAGAAAATCGGATATTTGGAAAAGGCTAAATGTGTTAAGATTATTGGGCCAAATCGAAAATGGGCTTTGTGAGCAAAGAAGAAGAGCATATCGTGAAAGCCGATGGATACAAGACTTCGGATAAAGTACGGTTTGATCGGAAGTCATGTGATAGATTAGGTTGTATCGGTATGGACTTTGTAACACTATAAATAGGACTTTAAGTCTCGAGAATAGAAATGTAACACTCAATACACAAAACACTTTCTCGAATCCGATCGACCCCGTCGAAAGGCTTCAACTCACAGGTAGAGCTATCTCGATGGGATAATCGATTCTCTCCTTGTAACCCGTATGCATGGCTGTATCATATTGATCTCATGTATACAAAGCATGTCAGACTGTCTCGGGATTTTTCGATCTTTGATGTGTTCCAGCATATTGCACTGTCTCGATGTATTTGATCTGTAATATGTGTTTATCCTGCAATGCTGATTATCGGATATTACACATGCTTTGTCCCGAATTCGATGTATGCAACTGCCTCATTTAATCGATCTTGTGTATGCCTTGTTTAGGATTCTGCATCTGTGAATATTTGCCGATTGGTGTTGTAGCTATCAAATATTAGCCTTTGAATCTTTGTATCGGTTTATTAGTTTATATATAGATTTGGATCTAAATACTGTCTTGGCTTGACCAATCTATTTGATCTACTTCTTAGTTTAATCTGATGCACTGATACGAAGGTTTGTTGCTGATATGTCATAAAAAATACCAAAAAGAAGTACAAGATTCGAATTTAATTGTTATTCCATATTTACTTGCTCTATCGGATATTAAGCCGATAGAACCTATAATCGGATATATTAAAGCCGATTATAGAAAACCTGATCTGGCTATTTATAAAGCCGATTAGGGCTATATTACTGACGATTTTCTCCTTGTCAATTTACAGGTCAAATTGACTGGCACGCTTGGTTTTCTTGTTGCGACGCAATCACAGACTTGACGCTTCAGCACGTGTGTTCGCGAGAAGCTAACTTTTCGTGTCAACATACTTTTTGGCACTCCCGGTGGGACCAAGATCAAAAACCGACAAGATGACGCGCACCGATACCGAAGCGGTCCTGGAGGCGCTCAACCACGCCGCTGAGGCGGTGACGTTCGACGAATTGAGCCCAGATCAAAAGAAAGAAGTTGAAGATAGGCTCGCAGAAATTCATGAAGAAAACAAGAAAAGGATGCTCACTGGATATCGGAAGACGCGCAGTGGCCAAGTTACGAAGACTTCCATCGGAGATCCGTTGCTCACGGGTGATTTTTCCGAAGTTATTAGATATCAGATCAACATCTCTGTTTACCGATCGATGCTTGATCAATCATCGGTTCTAGGGCGAATCGTCCAGGAGGGGGCAAATGCTGCGTTTCATAACATGATGACTGGGCAGACCTACCAGACGAATCGGAATATTCATTGAGGCGAATCCGGGGCGATATCGATTTATACCCAGCCAGGGGCATCAAACGCCGGGTCTTCCCAATTGACTCTCCCATTGGTTATTAATCCAACTCCGATTCAGACGATACCCAATCATCAGGCTATGGTTCCGATCCCGGATCCGACCTATCAGCCGATAAATCGTGGGGTGAACGAAAGCCTAGAAGAGATGACAAAGAACCTGGTCTACAACATGATGAAACAGTGCGGGGTCAACACTCCTAAGATTGCGCCTCACTATACTATGCCGTATCCATCGGCTTTCAATGAGACGGAATACCCTCACAAGTATCGAGTTCCCGATTTCGCTAATGCCAAATTCAGCGGGGCGATAACACCACCACACGAACATATTGCTAGATTCCTTGCGCTGTGGGGAGGTCGCTTCGAAGATACTCTCAAATGCCGACTATTCCCGCTGTCCTTATCGGGATCGGCTTTTAATTGGTTCACGTCACTCCCGCCGAACAGTATAACATCCTGGCCAGACCTGGAAAAGAAATTCCACGAATACTTCTATTCCGGGGAGAACGAAGTAAGGATTATCGATATAATGATGATCAAGCAGAAGTTCGGTGAATCAGTGAATGACTATCTGCGTCGGTTTTGGGAGGTGAGGAACCGGTGCTATAGCCTTTCTCTGCCTGACAACGAGTTGGCGGAATTGCCTTTTAAGGGTCTATTGCCTGTCAACCAAAAGAAAGTGGACAACCAGGAGTTTACCGATATATCGCATCTGGCACACAAAATCGCGCTTTATGAAAGCCGATTCTCTGACAACTCTTACCCAGGTCAAAGGGAGTATCGGAACAACAATAATAACAAGGGCAAAGAGAAAGCGATCAATGTGGTTGATGCTGATGAAGATGAAGAATCCGATGACTCAATGATGAAGATATGGGGCTTACGTGGTGAATGGGTAAGTAATAAGAAAGAATTGAGCTTGGATGGATAAAGCCAAGGGTCTTTGAGAAGAGCAAGTATTCTTTCGATACATCCAAATGTGATCGAATTTTCGATCATCTATTGCAAGAGAAGCAGATTCGGCTAAAGTAGGGTCATGTAATTCCTCCCCTGGAGGAGCTGAAGAAGCGAAAGTACTGTAAGTGGCACAATTCCTACTCACATGCCACTAACGAGTGCAATGTGTTCAAGCAAATAGTATAGAAGGCGATTGAAAGTGGCCAACTTCGCTATCAAAGTAAAAACTCCCAGATCGATACAGAGCCATTCCCTGTCGGTTTTGTTGGGATGGTGGACGCTAAGTGAAAAGCCGATGAGCCCGAAGGCTCCAATCGGTTTAAAGTACTCGTCGGATCTAAAAGGATCGTGGTGGAGGATAAGCCGGAATTACAATTCCGATCCTCAGGCCGGCGAGGTGCTAAAAGGGCCGGTGAGTGGCGCAAGGTAGTTCGTGGACATGATCGTAATCCGATTCCTGCGGCCGGGCCGAAGCCAACATTCGACCAGCTATTAGAGAAATATGATCGGATGGCCAGGGAAACGCCTCACATTAGCATTAAATCGGACATTTCGGAGACTGTTGAAAGGCGGTCGAATGATCAAGACTGGGAGATGGAGCACTGGGATTGCCCTTTTTTCCGGTACTGCTGGGAAGAAAGGATGTCTTTACCTAACTTGGAGGATTGCCCGATGAACCACTCGTTTGTTCCTTCCAAGAGGATATCGGTAAAAGAGCGGCTAGTGTTTCCTAGCGAAAGGGCCGATGACGTGAGGGACAAAAATGCCGACGTGCATAGGCCTCCTAAGGTGTCGTTGCCACAGTGGTGCCCAAGCGGAATCACAAAATCTCGAAGCAGGCGCCTCTGTTGGATGAGACATCACGGAAGCTAAAGAAGCGGAGGCCGAGAAATTTAGGGACGCTCTACTGGAGCAGGTAAAACCGATAAAGCCAGCTAGGGGCAAGCAGCAATGGTGGCCCAAGTTGAGATCGGCTGTCATCATTGAAAAAGATTCTGATGAAATTTCAATTGCTACCAATATGGTATGTGTGCTACCCCTGGAATTTATGAATGATTATGAAGAGGCCGCTGCAGAGCTGGTGGTTGGAGCGGAAGATGCTATCTTTAAGAAGCCAGAGAATTCCCGATTGCATCTCAAGCCATTTGTTTATCATGGGGTACATGAATGGTAAACCGATTTCAAGGATGATGGTAGACAGCGGAGCTACAGTAAATTTGATGTCATATTCTGTTTGCCGCAAAATCGGTAAGTCTACAGAAGATCTCGTCAAGACTAATATGGTCTTAAGCGATTTTAATGGAAATCCGACCGAGGCCAAGGGAGTTCTGGTTGTGGAACTCACCATAGGAAGCAAGACCATCCCGACAGCATTCTTCGTAATTGAAGGGAAAGGAAGTTATAATGTGCTGTTGGGAAGAGATTGGATACACGCCAATTGTTGCATTCCATCGACATCACATCAAATTCTAATTCAGTGGATTGGCGATCAAATAGAGGTGGTGAGAGGAGAATCTCTGACCGCTGAAACCAATTGTGCTGATATACATCATAATCTAGAGGCATTATCGGGAAAACCCTTAGAAGATTGTGATTTCCTCAGTGTTAGTAAATTGGGGTTCAAACCAACGACTTTGGAAGGACAATCGGTAATCCGAGGATATGAGGGTTTTTTATGGGAACCGCGGCTCTAGAAGGCGTCGAGTATAAGATGGGCCAGGGTTTTATATCGGCTGATGAACTTGAAAAGATAGATATTGGGACCGATGGTAAAGAAAGGCCCACTTACATCAGTAAAAAGTTTCCGCGAAAATATAAGGATCGGCTTATTCAGATACTCAAGGATCGGGTTGATTGTTTCGCTTGGGAATATCATGAGATGCCTGGTCTAGACCGATCCATAGTTGAGCACAAGATCAAGATGAAGCCTGGGTTTCGGCCAGTAAAACAATCGCCGAGAAGGATCAATTGGAAAATTTACGATCAAGTGAAGGCTAAAATCCAGAGATTGTTGGATCACGAAGTTTATTCGCCATGCAACTATGCCGATTAGTTTCTAATATAGTGCCCGTTGGAAAAAGGATTACGATAAAATTGGGTATGCATCGATTTTAGGGACTTGAACAAAGCAACATATAAAGATGAATATCCGATGCCAATTGCCGATCGTCGATCGATCTTTGCTTCGAATGTCGGATGATCGCTTTTTGGATGGCAATCTGGTTACAATCGATCTTTATGGCGAAGAAGATGTCAACAAGATGCGTTTAGGTGTCTGGAGCTATCGGCTTGTTTGAGTGGGTTGTCATGACTTTCGGGCTGATCGGTATTGGAGCTACTTATCAAGAGGATGAACTTAATTTGCCACGATCTGATCGGTAAATTGGTTGAAATCTACATTGACGACGTGGTAATTAAATCTCAGGAGGAAGAGCAACACTTGGCTGATATTGTGACCGTGTTGGATCGGTTTCGAAAATATGGCATGAGGATGAATCCAAAGAAGTGCGCTTTTGGGGTATTGGCCGGTAAATTCTTGAGGTTTATGGTACATCAGAGAGGAATTGAAGTTCATCCCGATAGAGTAAAGGCGATCCTGAATACGAAGCCTCCTGATTCGAAAGTTCGTCTACAAGAACTCATCGGTAAAATTAATTATTTGAGGAGGTTTATTTCGAATTTATCGGAGAGAATCATCCCATTTTCTCCTTTGCTTAAATTAAAAAATGCCGATAAGTTCGTTTGGGGGTCAGAGCAGCAAAGGGCGTTTGATGATATTAAAGAGTATCTTGTTAATCCACCTGTTCTGATTGTCCCAAAGGAAGGATTGCCATTTAAGCTGTATCTATCGGTATCGGATAAAACTACAGGAGCGGTTCTGGTCCAGAAAATCGATGGGAGGGAGCATGCCATCTTTTATCTTAGCAGGAAGTTATTGGACCCAGAAACCCGATACTCGGTAGTGGAAAGGTATTGCCTGTGTTTATACTTTGCTTGCACTAAACTAAGGCATTATTTGTTGGGCTCTGAATGCAAAGTAATTTGCCAAACCGATGTGGTCAAGTATATGCTTAATGCTCCAATTATCAAAGGCCGTCTTGGGAAGTGGGCGTATACTCTCATCGAGTTTGACCTAACGTATGAGTCTCCAAAAGCCGTCAAGGGGCAGGTATTAGCCGATTTCATCACGCATCATCAAAACGTTAATATTGCAACTCTGCTGCCATGGGTAATGTTCTTTGATGGATCGGTTTGTGAGAAAGGATGTGGAATCGGTATTTTTATTGTCTCTCCTGGTGGTGTTCCTTACCGATTCGGTGTAATGATGATTTGGGTTGACCAACAATCAAGTGGAATATGAAGCTTTGATTCAGGGATTGGAGTGGTTAATTCAAGCTGGTGCTATCGCTGTGGAGGTATTTGGAGATTCACAATTGGTGGTTTTCTAAATGATCGGCAAATACGAATGTCACAGCGACTTACTTCGGGAATATCTGGGAAGGGCTTCTGATTTGGCTAAGTATTTTAGCATGTTTACAATTCATCATATTCCGAGGGAACAAAATTGTGAAGCCAATGACTTAGCTCAGGAAGCATCAGGTTACAAATTACCGATCATGGAGCTAGAAATTATTCCGATTTCATGTCCGGGCTGATTGGATGGCGGTGGAGATTATCGGTTATCTTAAAAATCCGCAAGGGAAAACCGATAGGAAGCTTAAAAGGAAGGCTCAGAGGTATGTATTAATCTCTGATAAGCTGTACTATCGGAGTTTTGATGGTTTATTGCTTAAGTGCTTGAATGAAGAAAAGCTAAAGTTGCAATCGGAGAAGTACATGAAGGATTATGTGGAACTCATTAATCGGCCTATAAGATGAGATGGATGTTGAAGCGTGTAGGGTATTTTTGGCGACAATGGTGGAGGATTGCTTCAAATATTATAAAGGTTGTAAAGATTGTCAGAAATTTGGGAATATCCAACATGCGCCTGCATCAGTTCTTCATCCGATTGTGAAGCCGTGGCCTTTTAGAGGATGGGGAATCGATATGATTGGGGAAATATTTCATTCCTCATCCAAGGGGCATCGGTATATTCTGGTAGCAACCGATTATTTCACGAAGTGGGTTGAAGCTATACCATTGAAGAAAGTAACCGCAACTGAAGCGATCGACTTTGTTAAAGAGCATATAATATACCGATTTGGAATTCCTCAGACGATTACTACAGATCAAGGATCGGTATTTATGTCGGGAGCATTTCAGGATTATGCTCGAAGCTTGGGGATCACAACGATTAATTCTTCGCCGTATTATGCTCAAGCCAACGGCCAAGCGGAATCTTCAAACAAAAGTGCTATAAAACTGATCAAGCGAAAAATCGATGAAAGGCCGTGAGGTTGGCATAAGACTTTGGCGGATGCGCTATGGGCGTATCGGATTGCTAGGCATGGAGCTACGAAGGTGTCACCATTTGAGCTGGTTTATGGTCAAGAGGCTGTTTTGCCGGTCGAAGCAATCATCGGGTCTACGAGGATAGAAGAACAAAATAACATAAAAGCCGATGATTACAATAAATTGATGTTGGATAAGCTGGATGACATGGTGGTAGTTCGGTTAAAAGCTCTAGAACATATTGAGCGTGATAAGCAAAGAGTTGCCAGACATTATAACAAGAAAGTTGTGCCGAAAACTTTTGAGGTAGGAGAGCTTGTATGGAAGACGTTTTTACCGATTGGTTCTAGAGATCCTAAATACGGAAAATGGTAGCCAAACTGGGAAGGACCTTTTAAGATCAATCGGATTATTCCTGGAAATGCGTATATCTTGGAAACGCTTGATGGAGAAGTTTTCGGTAAAGCAATTAACGCCAAGTATTTGAAGAAGTATTATTCTAGCGTTTGGGTTGGAACTTGAGCTGGGGTTTGTAAAAGCCGATTCAGTGAATCGCCTATAGTTAAAAACTTTTTTTCGCACTTAGCGCATTGGTGATGACTTTACTCAACACGTTGCTGTTGAGCGAAAGCCGATTCTTAGGGAATCGCCTATAGATCTAATTACTATGCAATTTTGATCAACGCGTTGGTGTTGGGAAGATTGAAATGCATAAGGAAGTTAAAAATTATTACAAAGGCACGAAGGCCTTAATTGTTTTCGCCCAAGGGGCAGACTGGAGCATTGTTTGAACAATCGGTACAATACCGATTCGCACATTATAAAGTTTTGAAATTTGGCTCGCAGGCCAATTACTCGCAGAACTCATGAATGGCGGCAGCGGCGCTGGTGATCGTGTCCCGGATACGATTGATAGTAGTGGTATCGTCTTCGGCTGATCCAGGGATGATCGGTATTTTCTTTTTCGCCTCCAACACTGCTAGGTCGCAAGATTTTACGACACTGTACTGCTCTTTAGCTGCCGATTTGGTTTCCTCGAAATCCGGCGGCGGTACGCTTGACTTTTCGCTTTCTCGATTCGATTCCAAGGACTTGACCCTTGAAATTGCCTTGGAGGTAGCGATCTTTGCCGATTCGCCTCTTGTTTCGATTTGGTGAGTTTGTCATTACGTGAGTTGGCGTCTTGGATCAGCCCTTTGAGTTCGGCTTCAGCGTCCTTGAGGATTTCTCGCTGATGGAGCCGATCCAGCGCCGCGTCAAAATCGGACTTCTGGCCTGAGAGGGATAGCAGTTTTTCGATGGCCCCGACCACTTGCTCTGGGAGGACCTCCTTGACGGAGTCAGCTATGTTCCGGATGGCAAGAGGATTGGCCAAGAAAGCCGATTCATTTGGACGGTTCGGGGGCAGGCGAATCGATGATGGCAATTGGGGGCGACGACGGACGGATTGGCGAAGATAGGAAATCAAGCTCATCGTCGAGCCAATCCATACTGGACGGGTCGAAATTGAGTTCATCGTCTTTCTTGCCGTCGTAGGTGATGACCTACGTAGACACCACCGTTACCCGGGTTGGGCTGCGAGGTTGAAACATGTACTGGACAAAAATATTTAAAGTTAGAAGTGATCGGGTTTTGAAAATTGCGGAAGTGAAAGGAAAGGAAATCCGATTACGTCTTGTGGGTTGAAGGTCGGAGGTGTTTGAGAAGCTGGCGGAGGAGCAGGTGAATCATCCTTCTTCTTTTGGATGGGCGATGTGTCCTGAAAGAAATACTGATAAGGTAAAAGCTGGTAGGAATGTGTAGATTTGGAAAGGGATCAGGTGCTTACTGTGTCACATACCGATTCGGTGGTATCAGGTGTACGCACCTTTTGAGATCTTGGCCTCTTGACGGACACTTTCTTCCTCGCACCGAGTTCGCTGTGGGTTTCCTGTTAAGAGAAGTCGATAAGCAATCGGATGTTTCAAAGATTTTATATGTGTCCGATTATACCTCTCTTCTTCGGCTGAGAAGGGCTCTGGGCGAAAGCCGATGCAGACTTCGCTGTGGAGTGTAGCTGGCCGGTTGTTTCCCCGATGAGCTTGGCCTTAGGGCGCTTGTCACCACTCTGAAAGGAAGTAAGCAGGAAGTTAATAATCGGAAAAGAATAATGTGAGTTAGCAAACACACGCAAGTTAGTAACCTCGCTGCAAGAAGATGATGCGTGGGTCTGGAATTTCGTTCTTTCATCGTCTGAATCTGATGAGGAGGGTCCCGATTCTGAAGAGTTTTCCTCCTTGTCATCGGGATCGCCGAATCGGTAGTACTTGAGTGCTAGTTTCGATTCGATAGAACCTCTATCTTGCCGGCAATCTTAGGCCAGTTGGGCTTGCAGGTTTTCTTTCGACCAATGATTCGTTCGATTAAGGTTGAATCTCCACCTTCTGAAGCATAAATATTTTTTGCGATGGCCTCCCACCAGTCATCGAACTTTGGTGAGGTATCAGCCCACATTCTGAATTCCGATGGCATTTCAAAGTCAATATGAGCAGCTGACAAAATTCCATAAGCCGATTGGGGGCTCAAGTCTTCTCGGGCATTCAGTTGGCGATAAATGAAGAAATCAGGAATGTTTTGCCCAAGGTTGAACTGCCAAGCAACCACGGTTGGATGATAGAATTCAT
The DNA here is from genome assembly GCA_036346415.1 of Raddia guianensis. Taxonomy (NCBI): domain Eukaryota; kingdom Viridiplantae; phylum Streptophyta; class Magnoliopsida; order Poales; family Poaceae; genus Raddia; species Raddia guianensis. The sequence continues at coordinate 18,781,586 of CM070537.1, read as the reverse complement.
AAGATGGTTTTCTGATGTGGGTTCGCATGCTCAGGATAGCAAAGAAAATTCCTGGGGTAATGAATTCCTTGTATGCTGCCAGGGCTTCTCCCTTCAAGGTATTTTCCAATCGGAAAAATGAAGGAATCGGATATCTGTCTAAATCAGTGTATGGATTGAACTGTTCTAATCCGTATTCCGATTCAGACATTGTGTAAAATGCGACCATGGACATGGCGAGATCTTCTTGGTTTAAACGCCGCCTGTTGCAGTTAACTGAAATCATTTCCCCATATGACCTGCAAGGGCGATCAATGCTATCCGATTTTTCTTCACTTGGAAATCTCAGGCTGAAATCTAATTCGCCTAGAGAATTGTATATCTGGAGTTTCAGGAACATTCCGATAAACCAGAAAGGTCCGCCGAGATTACCAACTGAGAAATCGACTTTTGGTGAGCAGAGACCTTCCCTGATCTCATGCATCATCCGGTAGGTGGCTCCTAGCAGGTATTTTCCGATTGCTAGTTTTTGACTTCGCCATGCTTGACTACACCTTGGTAAACCTTCTGGGGCTAAGAGATTGACCACAGAAGAAAAACCGATCGAGCCACATGTTCGGAAAAGCGATGTGCTCCTCGTCATCCACGTTGCCCGTCTGCTGGTGGATAATTGATGTAGCGCCGCCATCCAAAATTCTTTTGGGGACCCGACTTGAGGTGGCGGAGAGGTCAAAAGCCGATACCATCTCGCCATCAGGGCTAAGTCCGGTCAGCATAGCTATGTCCATAAGTGTGGGGCTGATTGGCCCAGTCAGAAAGAGGAAGGCGTTTGCAGTATCGCACCAGAAATAAGCTAATGCAGCCATGAACGGTTCATTTGCTGGTGGCGGAGATAAGGAGAGGAGAATGGCATCGGTTATCCCTAACTCGTCCCATTGCTCTTGCTTTTGGCTGTAAACCCGAATGAGCCAGTCCTTATATCCCTTGATCGGGCTAGGCCAAGACCTAAAAGCCGATTTCCAGCTGTTGGCACTAAGCTTATCGGCGAATAAAGAGAGTCTGCCTACGGAATGAAATATAAAATCCGATGGATCTTGATCTCCTACTGGGCCCAAGGAGTACAAAGCTTCGGAGTCCGAGCATTGAATTAGTACCTGAGACATGATGCCGATTGAGAGTTGGGGGAGAATTGGCTGTGCGCTGGCTGCTGAGGGCTCCAGAGATTCCGATGCAAGAGACGTGTGCGCAAGGAAGACTGTGAAAATGGCACGCTATTTATAGCTGTGGTAAAAACTAGGGTTTTACCATGCGTTTCGGCGTTACAGTTTCGGCCCATATTGTCTGTTGGGCTGACACGTGTTTTCCAAATGGGCCGGAAATGAAGAGTTACAGGGATAAGGTGTAATATATTCTGGTATGGTAAATCCGATTTTGGCTTGAAAGTTCGGCTAATGAAATGCTCATTGCCAAACTTAGGGGCATATGTTGACACCCAAATTTGGCAGAAAATCGGATATTTGGAAAAGGCTAAATGTGTTAAGATTATTGGGCCAAATCGGAAATGGGCTTTGTGAACAAAGAAGAAGAGCATATCGTGAAAGCCGATGGATACAAGACTTCGGATAAAGTACGGTTTGATCGGAAGTCATGTGATAGATTAGGTTGTATCAGTATCGACTTTGTAACACTATAAATAGGACTTTAAGTCTCGAGAATAGAAATGTAACACTCAATACACAAAACACTTTCTTGAATCCGATCGACCTCGTCGAAAGGCTTCAACTCGCAGGTAGAGCTATCTCGATGGGATAATCGATTCTCTCCTTGTAACCCGTATGCATGGCTGTATCATATTGATCTCATGTATACAAAGCATGTCAGACTGTCTCGGGATTTTCCGATCTTTGATGTGTTCCTGCATATTTGCACTGTCTCGATGTATTCGATATGTAATATGTGTTTATCCTGCAATGCTGATTATCGGATATTACACATGCTTTGTCCCGAATTCGATGTATGCAACTGCCTCGTTTAATCGATCTTGTGTATGCCTTGTTTAGGATTCTACATCTGTGAATATTTGCCGATTGGTGTTGTAGCTATCAAATATTAGCCTTTGAATCTTTATATCGGTTTATTAGTTTATATATAGATTTGGATCTAAATACTGTCTTGGCTTGACCAATCTATTTGATCTACTTCTTAGTTTAATCTGATGCACTGATATGAAGGTTTGTTGCTGATATGTCATAAAAAATACCAAAAAGAAGTACAAGATTCGAATTTAATTTTTATTCCATATTTACTTGCTCTATCGGATATTAAGCCGATAGAACCTATAATCGGATATATTAAAGCCGATTATAGAAAACCTGATCTGGCTATTTATAAAGCCGATTAGGGCTATATTACTGACGATTTTCTCCTTGTCAATTTACAGGCCAAATTGACTGGCACGCTTGGTTTTCTTGTTGCGACGCAATCACAGACTTGACGCTTCAGCACGTGTGTTCGCGAGAAGCTAACTTTTCGTGTCAACAGCGGGGCGTGCTAGGGATTCCCCTAGCCGCCGGCAATCGCAGGCCATGTTTCACCTGGCCACTGATCTAAGGCCCTGTTTGTTTGAGCTTGTTTGAGTTGCAGCTTCTCTAAAAGCTGCTTCTGGAAGAAGTCACAAAAAACTAGCTTCTGGAAAAAGCTTATATCACAGTACAAATTAGGCTTTTGGTGGCTTTTGGCTTCTTTGAAGGGGGTTCCAAAAGTGGTACGCTTGTTTGAGCTTACGCTTACGGGCTAAAAGTCGGCTAGAAAATTGAAACAAACAGTGCCTAATATTGCGTCACGTTCACCTATGTCGAACTCCACGTCTAGGCTGCATCTTGCAAACAAACTGCGCCACACGCCATGCATCGGGGGCCGCACAGCGTGTTGGCGCTACTGCGCCGGGAACACGCTGACTGCCCGCGCCGGAACCGGTTTCATGTCGCTGGATGCCCACTCTAGTGCTGGGGCCGCATCGTCCCGAGGCACGCTCTTCGTGGACGTGCCGCCTCGTAGGGTGCGCTGTGGTTGTGTGCCTATGCCAGGCACCGCCTTCACTAGCTGTCACTGTGTTGGGAAAACACCCATAGGAGCTACACGGTTGCGCTGACCTCCAGCTGTCAAACGATTAGGGTTTAGGTGCGAAGGAAAAAACCGATCTACTATGCAACCCCTACAAACGATAGACTAAATAGTAGAATGATTCAAGAACAATGTATCAATTTGCCGAGAAAAGAGCTATTCGTGCTGATAATGTGTTATGAAATAACAACAAATGTCACATGTTCTAGACTACCAATAACTAGATTTAATCATATTATATATGGACATAGATGTAGAGAGAACACACGAGGTGTGGCGACCCGCATATTTATCACAAGCTAAAAGTCTATCAAGACCATTAATTCATGATAACTATGTTGATCTGGACGTATTACTCCAACAATAAACCAAGGAGAATGACATTTTAGAGTACGCATCAAAACAGAGTGTTACAGCAGAACAACCATTAGAGGCTGACGTACATTCATTGCATACAGCAACCACGCAGGGCTGTCAACGATCATTACTAACTAATAGTCAACATTAAGGTACAACTCAAAGTTTCAAAGTAAGCCCACTACCATAGTTGTACAACAGGAGTAAACAAGCTAGCAGATAACTAAAATACCCGCTATTATGACGTTGCCTACATGAACGTAGTCTACTCGCTATTCTCGTATACGTAGTAACCCTCGGGTCCTCTTTCCCTTCTGGGTAACCCTCAGCCCCATCAGCTGCGACGTAGTCACCAAATTCCTCTTCATAGCTAGGATCTAACAAGGGTATAAATACAAGAGTGAATACACAGTATTCAGCAAGTGTAAATAGTAAAAATGAAAGATGAATCATTTTGTGGCCTTCCAAGATTCCAATGTCAACCGAGACACCTAGGAAAATAATTTATTTAGAAGAATTGTTTCCTTTTAAATTTGAAATACTACTATCACTCGAGTATGAGAATGGATATAAATCCCGTAGCCCCCACTCCACGAGACTAGCATGATATCATGATTCAACCCTACGCAGGTGTATACCACTTTACCTATATAGCCGCTCCAATTATATTGAAGCTTAGAGTGTTTACATCTAATTGGTATGTACATCTCCAACCCAGTGGGTTAAAAGCCGTGGCGGTTCCCAACCATATCAAACTCTTGAACTCACTGTTGATGCCCCTACCCTCAGTAGCAAACATCGCTGGCGTAATATATCGCCCTAGGTTGGTCATCAATCGATGCCTTCCAGATGGGTGGGAATATGTGCAAACTTGCCACACTTCCCCTCTTAGTTATCTAAAATATGCAATATGGAGAATGTACATCCCTTTAGATCAACCTTCTCTGATTATCTCATAAGACCATGGTTGATATGTTCGATACGGCTCAATGCTCAAATGATAGACTAATTACCTTATATATTATTACTAGTGCATGGCATCGCCATCACACCTCTAGCTCTAAGTGATCCCATCACCCTGGATGGAACTCACTACACTCATCTCAACAGCCCACACTTATTTATGAAAACAATATTTGAATACAGCTACTAGAGGTTACAATATTTCCAAAATAATTGTCTAGTTAAAATATTTTAATCGACATGATCAAGGATAACTTGCCTTGATATGGATAATAAAACTCAGCTGCCCCTTCACTCTCTCGAGGATAAACCTCCGCTTGATTTCGTGCGTTGCCTAAAACCACAGTGATACTAATATTTAGCTACTGCATATTATAATTGTATTAGAAATATGATGGTAACACTACCCTGTTCACCTTGGTGTTGTGGAGAGTTTTATCAGGAAAGTTGTTTATCCAGTGGAATTAACCAATGTATTTTAGTTCTTATTTATTACATGGACTGCTTATGTTCAGGTGTTTACATATAGATTAGTCTATTAACAGTGCTTTCATCCTGAAACGCTTCTCTTCAATATTAACCTCCTACTAAATAGCTTTTATATCTGACTCTACCCATTTTTCTCTACTTCCTTTGCTCTGCTCCATACCCAAACACAGTAGAAAATGCAACAATTAACCTCATAAGCAGCAGTTAGTACCATTGCAGTAGGTAGCTAGCAGCAATTAGCGCCCGGCCAGCAGCAGCAACAAGCACTAGCGAGCTACAACAATAGCAGCGGCAAGCAGCGGCTACAGGCGGCCAGCAGCAGCACCGGCGAGCAGCGAGCAGCATGCAGCGGCCTGCTGCGGCGGCTCTTCACCACGACTACAGATCTATTTGGTACACTCCTACAAAATACTAATTTAACCATAGAATTGCTCCATCTATTTGGTTCAGTTCCTATAAATCTTGGCAACTAAATTTCAGAGAAAAATTGTGTATGCCCAGATCTGAGAAGGGTTTCATCGATGCAGGAGTTTCTAAGCAACTACTGCAAGATTTGGTCTAGAAATTAATGGATGCAAACCTAATATGCAGGATTTGAGAAGAGAAATCCCTGTTAGAACCTGGGTTTGGGGATTGGCTACGGGGAACTATAGATCGGAGTTTGGAAATAATTTCTTGGATGTTTCTTCTTCTTCCTTGGCTCGGTGGATAGATCGATCAGCCTCCTCCTTCCAGGCCACCGGCTGGGTCTTCCCGGCGGTGCGCCCCTTTGGCAGATGAGGAGGATGGAAAGAGAGATGGCAGTAGGGAAGTGGGAGGCCGGCTCTCACCAGAGCTATCAGCAAAATGTGGAGTGGGGTGTCGAGGGTGGATAACTCTGATGCTTTGACTAGGGTGTACTGAGTAGTGTAAATATCAACGCGTGGCATTGACCTTTTGGCCTTTACCATGACGCCAAACTTGTTAAGAAGCTATGATAAAAATCACCTGCATATGTGTGCCCCCGAAATTAATATCGCTTTGTATGGTTGACTGATAAACGATATGTAATGCAGTTGGCTAAATGTATATTTAGTTAAAGGTTTTATCTGGAGAATTTTCAATGTAGTGCAACTATTTGTATACAATATGCACCAAATATGCTATGTGTAAAAAGACATGCCTGAGCTCAATTATATGAATTTTTTTAAGGTATACTTGATATACAAAAAAACATTTAAGACACCAAAGGGGACCAAAAACTCTTAGATATCACATCTTATGTTTTTAATATTTAACTTTGCTCAGTTTATTCTAGCCGGGTTGTTTCACGAGGTGAAATATTTTATTAATCTCAATATGCCACCAACATAGGGATGTCTCTCATATTTGTAGCGGAGGGTTACATACTTGTTGAGCGAAGTGCTGGTGGATGTTGCTTGCGATAATGCTCAAATCGATACTACATGCTGAATTGGTGATATTCTTTACCATGGTAGTGTTGTTGGGTAGGTCGGCCGAGATTACTCACATCAGGATGTGGCCATGTGGGGCATCATAGATGTGGAGCTTACTCGCCCTACTGTGGTGGCTCTTTGTTGTTGCCTTTGCATTTTGGTGCCAAGCACCCTTTTTGCCATATGTTATCGTGGCCCTTACCCTGTTGGCCGTTGCCCTCATTAACAAGTCACACCAAAGTTCCTGCCCTCTATCAACTCTCTCCTCCCATTTCATTCTCTCCTGATCTTCCTTCCTTCTCTCCGGCATGTTGCCCCTCGCCGGTGCATCACCACATAGCCCCTTTGCCGGAAGTTGCATCGCCCACCTTCGATCTCAACCGCCTCCCATATCTCCCTCCCCCTCTCTTACTGTCTTCCCCTCACTTCCCTCCTCCTTGGATACGCCACCTCGTCGCCGCATCGCCGTCACCCCACCGGCCGAAGTGCCACCCACTCAAATAAGTATATTTCTTAGATATTCACAACACGTGTTTTTTTGTCAAAATGTGCACTCACATAACCTGCCATTAGGATGTAATTGTATATTATGTCAATTGTTGGCTTAGCAATACTTAGGTGTCATTCTTTTCATCATATATAATTTAACTCATCTAACTTATATTTGACCTTACACCTATAAATTCAAGGGTATGTGATGCGCTCACGGGTTCTCGATCTTCCGGTGAGAGGGATAACTTCGATTTGGGTTGAGGATGACTTTTTCTGCCTACAGGACAGCAGGTTGGTATTTTGGCCGTAACTTTTGTCAGGTGCCTCTTTGCTTATGAAATTTTTTACACTTCTTCCTAACGACTTTTTCAACAACTTTTGTTTTGGGTCAACTTTCTGAAAACGAACAGAGAAATTTGCACAAAATTCACAAGTGGATTGATCTGCAGATTTTAGGACAGTAATAAGGTCTGAATCAAACATCCATAACTCCTTGGTTCTTTCCTGTATGGTGTTGAAAATTGGTATGATGATAGAAGAACAAGTCAGGGATCTTCTCCTTTTGGTTTCACTCAAAAAGGATAAGGGAATTGGGAGATATGGCGTTTTTAGGGGCAGCTGCAGAAATGGGAAATTTCTGGCCGAGATTGGTCTTTTTGTTTTTGGGTGTTATAGGTGGAATTTGGTACGGGGAGATGAACAAAAAGATGAACAACAACAAAACAACACTAGAACGAACACAAACTCAAATTAACAAACTGAAATAACAGATTGAAAAGGCACAAAGGGGCTTGGACAGCGGATAAACAATCTTTTTGTGGGGAAATTTTCTGGACTATAGAAACATCACAAACAACTAAACAAAATACAAACTCACCGGTCAACCGTGGCTCTGATACCAAATGATGCGCTCACGGGTTCCCGATCTTCCGGTGAGAGGGATAACTTCGATTTGGACGGAGGATGACTTTGACGATCCAGCTACGAACCATGCAAGGATAAGCGCCCGCAATCGCTAAACCACACTCCTGATTGTTATCAACCGTGCCAAAGCCCGGATGACCTAACCACGAAGGTCTATCCTTGCAAGCAATCGAAGAACTCGCAAGAACAAGGATAAAGCACACACTCAAACTGAGGTTCTGAAGCTCGGAATCGATTGGTCAACCGACACTAGGGATTTCGAGAGTGTTTCTCCAATCTGGAAGATAACAACAAATGAACAAAACCTAAAGAGAAAAAGGAGAGGCTTGTCCTATATATAGAGCAGGGAGATGACTCTAGGAGGTGCTCTCACGCAGCAGTAATACATGGGGACTCAGCCCAAATTAATGGTGACGCAGCACCCAAGAAGAGTAAAAGACTGGTTCTGTTCACGAGATGTTTTTGACTGATGCGGCCAGCTCACTTAGAATTTGAAGATGTGGTTGGATCCGTTGGAAAGATGGCGAAGTTATCTTTCGAATGAGTGCTCACACGTTCCAATCAGAGTCCGTTTGCATTCTCTAGGCCGTTTTTAATTCTGTCTGGTCATTGATTGCCTTTATTGGTGTTTTGGTGCCTTGTAGCTGGCTGTTCAACTTCCTATGCATAATATTGTTATTAGGTAGCAGTCTATTCTCCAAAGTATAATTATTTAACCTAACAAACGAGTTTACCTGATAATTGACTTGTCGCGCACTGGCTCGTGTGTTTGGTCCTTGCATGATGATCAAAGATCGCGGGTCACCTGGAAGGACTTTGGTCATTGATATCATGGATGTATCCGACGTAGTGATGTCCTCATCAGTATGCTAGCTATATTAAGTCATATAAGACGAATAGAATGAGTCCTAGTTAGACCTTGGGCAGTAAATCCCAGTACCGTAATCATGGAGGAGATTGTTGTGAGAAATGCAAACTCGTTTGTCACCCTCTTTGATTTATGGTTTGGGTTGGTTGAGCCAAATTTTGTTATTTTTGTACAGTGTAACATTTTGTAATAACTCTCAAAAAAATTTTAAAATAATTTTGTTAGCCTTTTCGTTCCTCTTTTGAAAGACTAAACTTTTTGGTTCAACTAAATCAAACTAAACTACGAAATAAATAGAGCGTATGTTGCCATCTTGTTTCAGTAAAATATTGGAAATGTTTGTCTAGGTATGTCGTCTATTCTGGCCCATCGCTTGCTACAGTCATTATGATGATAAAGAATAAATTCAGTGTGCACCATGTCTTGATCTATATATGTAATTCGTATACTTGAGAACTTGGGTTATGGTAGGCTTGATTAGTTATTAATTAAAATTTGATCAACTAATAACTGGAATCAGGATCAGTTAGTTGTACAGTTAGTGCCTTCATGCATGGTCGTTGCTCCGAGAATGACCGTTCCCTACGTGATCACAAGCCCAGTGTGGGACGAACATGATCTAGCGACAGAGTAACGCCAGGGTTGTCTACCATCCTAGCATCGTAGATGGGGTCCAGCGTAACCATGGCTGATGTATTGGCTAGAGACTTGTGGACTCATTATTTTCTCGCCGTACTTGTGGGCATATCATGTACTACGGTGGATAACTCAGGGGTAGTTTTTCAATAGGTCTTAGTATGATGTTTCTTTCGACAGCCAAGCATGGAAGTTATATCATATCTTGCAAATAAAGAGTACAACATATACCGAGTAAAACGATTCAAATGGGCATGCCCATGGTTAAGGCAGACAAGTGGGTTTCACGATGTAGCATCACCCTTGATTAATGTGACTTGGGTAAGCTAGTTGTGTGCTATTGCTAGATGATCTGTGTCGTGGAAAATGAGAGCATGGTATCTTGAGAACTTGAGACATGAGAATGAGTTACTGAGATGGAACTTTGCTATATGGTTATTATTGTTATAGTTCATTGTGAGATCTACTAAATGCTTTTCAACTGTTAGTAAAATACATTTATACAAAAAATCCATGACTTTTCTAGAATGAGTCTAGGCCTGGCCCTTTCTAGGACCAACTTGCTAGTAGTTGCATGGTAACACCGCCTTTTTATTTGAGGTTGTGTTTGATGATGAGCTAATTAGGAGTAGGAGGATCCACGAGACTACGGTACTATCTTCTCAAAGGTGATGTGGACTACTAGCTACCTCCTGATCGGTGTGTGTGCCTATGGCCATGATGAGATGCTACTTTTGGTGGTGTTGTATTTTGTTTTATATTAGTCGGGATATGTTATTTTGAACGAATGTAATTTGTTACTTCTCTGCACTTTGACATACTTTATTAGCTAATGCGACTCTAAACCGATGTCATTACTCTGTTTTACTATAAATACATGCACTGAATTTTGGAACACATATTGTTAACACGGATGGCCCCATTTCATCAAATCAAGTTCTCGGCAAGGCTACCATCGACAAAATTTATGTCCATAGCCATGAATGCTAAGTTGTCCCTCGACGATTGGCTCACAGAACCCTATTGCCAACTCCTAATGCATGGCTGACCATCACTGTTGCTTTGTCAATCGGTTTCTATCTGGTTCGTCTTTTTTACCTTTCATGGCAGATTAGAGGACCCCACATGAATTTTCCAATTTTTTCACGTGTATTGACCTCTTTTCTATTTTAATACATTATATTGTTGGCAATTTTCAATTGACGCAGGATCTACCAATTCCCTATGCCTATCTAGCTTTCTTATATTAGGACGTTAATTTTTAAGAAGCTTGTAATAAGATTGTAACCATGCTTTGATCCGGTATGGCAGGCAATGGAATCAATGGTGCCGAGGCATTACTAGTGTTGAAAATGTTTTCTAGTTGAAAAATTATATGATATTTGTTGTTGCAATGCAAGGTGAACTGCTAGTAAGTAGGGGTGAAAACGGGTCGGATATTTTCTAATCTGCATCGATCGGATCCGGATTCAAATATCTTTGGATAAGATATTATTAAATATGGTTCAACCATTATCCGATATGATTTGATCCATTTTCACCCCTTTAGCAATAGAGGGTGGTTGTTGTTATAACCCTATGAGTTTTAGGTCCCGATGGGAACAAGCTAGGTTTCCCTAGAGGCTTTATACGTAAAACCAAATAACGAGCTATGCTATATAAAGGAGAGACAATTATATGACAAAATAATATATCAATAAAGAATTCAGTGCTTACTTTTTCTCTCTAATTCTATGCTCTTATTTTCGTGATTGTGATTGGGCTTGTGCAATGACGGATTCATAGCAGTTGCAACATTCTGATCAAAATTGGCTACTTCTTACCTCTCCGAAGGCAGCCATTGTTTTATGATCCGACAACGTGAAACATTGAAATCAATGAGTCTAGGTTCATCTTAAGGCATTTACTCTTATGGTCCTTTTTAAAATTCATATTTATTTTCATAACACTTGGATCCATTTTTATTGGATTTAGATGATCCCACATGTCATAACCACACGAAAGTTTAACATACGAATTGGGGGTGATGAGACTAATTTTGCCGGTTCAGCCCGGGGCCAGTCCCCAGGCTCGGCCCGTTCGTCCGTGACCGTGAGAGTCGAACCCCTCCCCTTCCCCATCGACGCGAAAGGCGAGCAGCCAAGACGCCGGCGGCGATGGCGTGGCGGGCGAACCTCTCCCGGAGCGTGAAGGAGATCCGCTTCCTCTTCTGCCAGACCTCCCCCGCCAGCGCCCCCGCCCGGTAGCCATCACCTCCCCTTCTCACCCCTCTCTCGTGCTGATGGCGGGTGGATCCGTGATCTTGTTCTTCGCAGGGAGTTCGTGAAGAAGAACTACGGGGACATCAAAGCACGCAACCCCTCCCTCCCCTTCCTCGTCCGCGAGTGCTCCGGCGTCGAGCCCCAGCTCTGGGCGCGCTACGGTACGCCTTTCTCGGTCCCATCTTCTTGTGGAATCCGAGGCTTGCTCTTGCTATGGTCTGGTTAAATGTCTCGATTGGGGCTGCTGGATCTTGTTGTTTGGGGAGATCTTAGAAGTAAGGGGTTTAGGGCCTGGCCGGTAGTTCCTTCGGGGGGTGCAGGTGGATAGCGATATCCATTGCTCAGCTAGAATCTTGGGTCAAAAATAGGAAAGAACAATCCAGGCCAGTTGCTGGTGTGTTGCGTTTGGTCTGCATTAGCTTGTCTTGTTATCCAACATAGTACGGTACTAGCACTTAGCCCAATCGAAACGCTGAAACGCTGGTCGAAGGACTTGAGAACTTGCATATGATATGTTTTGTACCCAATGTTTTACACTTTTGGCCTACATTCTTAGCTAGAGCATGTCCATTAATGTGACCACCGCATGCTTCTATACAATTTTTGTTAGATCCTGTTGCTATCATGCCATCTCACGCCCAGCAACGATCCGGCTCCCCCCGAGACAATCATCTGTCCTTGGGCCAAGGTCCTCTACATTTGTTGGCACAACTGGAGCCACAACTAAGGTCCTGACCCAATTCAACCCAAAAAGACTAGCTATGTGGATGAGAGATGTCTCCACCTTTTAAGTTGAGTCCCCAATCACCAATATTATATGTGGGATTAAACACAACAATCTTTCCATCACACATGGGGGCCTGTCCGACAACCGTATGATCACGAGACGTTCCGAGTTCAAACCTAAAGCTTTGATACCACTTGTTATAGCCCATTGTGATCCTGCCAACCGCTATCTCGCGGCCCAGCAACGATCCAGCAGCCCCCAAGATCAACATTTAGTCTCAGACTGAGATCTCCTGCATCCATTGGCCCAACTAGAGGCATAACTAAGGTCCTGACCCAGCTCAACTAAATAGATTAGCCTGATGGGTGAGAGACGCCTCCATCTTTTAAGTTGTGCTCCCCAATCATTAATGTCCGATGTGGGACTAAACCTAGCAATTTTTTTTTGAGCACTTTCTTTGTTTTTGTTTGTGTTTTGTTTGATTAGTTCCTTGCCGTGCAATGCTTTCATTGTCTTGAGATAGGTAAATATGATTACAAAGGGACATTGCTTTTGAAATGGCAAAGGTAGTAAAGTGCAAAGGTAATACAATGGAGTATTATTGTTTGTTTGACTCAATTATTAAACAAATTTAACAACATTAACTAAATGGAATTTCTACATGATTGTAAAAATTTGGAAGGCATAAAAATTGGGGATGCTTGACCAAGTTTGGGCATATTAGATAACGAATTTAACCCTAGCGGTAAATTTTGATTACAAGTTAGTGAGGTAGTCGTAGCCGTCGAATTGCTTCTTGTGCCTGACAGTATAGGCCTAATCTTCTATGAGAAGCAAGCTTTTGATAGGCTCATTCTGTTTTGACAAGCTTAAGCTTCTCAGTTCAAATGGGAGCTCCTCTCCAGTTCAAACGGGAACCCCCTAAAGACCCAAACATATTCTAAGCTCAGTTCATGATAGATACTCACTAAAAAAATTTGACAGATTGTATCTTTTAAAAGCATTAGCTTCTAGCCTTGTATTACATTATCAAGAATTCAAGATCATTGTTCCACTCGTCATCAATATCTGCTGTCATGCCACTTGAAAGTAAAAATGCAAGTCCATTACTTTTGCTTTTATGTGAATTTTCTGTTTCATAGGCTAGCCATGTATTCTGTCCAACACACACTCATGTTGGTGGAGTTTTTGTAACCAATTTTATTTCCAGATTTTTTAAAAAATATTTGGAACACTACCAATTCTTCCATCTTTCTCAGAGTCTCAGATAATCCATGTATAACATGCATGTCTCAGGTGCCAGGAATGTGTATCTATGTTTTTTCACTCCAGAGGCCTTTGTTTTCATAGTATCCTGTAGACCCATACCTTGTTCAGTCACCAGTATCATGCAAGCCTTGTCTTTCTTTAATAATAATATCTGTGAAGAGCCACATTGGTGAAACTGTGCTCATTCTTTTCTGGTTGGTTACAAATTGCAACGCACCACCTATTATCATAATAACTTTGAACAGTCGAGCACACTACTATCTTAACTGCACTACTGAAATACTGATCTATCGTGGTACTTATCTTACAAGATAATGTGTTTGGGGGTTTTTTTATGCCTGTGGACATCAAGACAGCAGAGAGGAGAAACTCAAATAGCTCTTTATATTGTAAGACTGTATTGGGCTTTTCTGACAGCAAACTACAAAATACTGTAAATGGAAATAATCTATGAAAACTGTAAATGCGTTGGCTCATGATGGAAGATTTCAGATTTTATCCATAGCACTCGACTATCTATTGCAATTAATTGCACCATAACATCCAAACACATTCTATTCACCTTATCTAACTTTTTTTTGACTTTATGGATGTAAAGTTAAAGATAAGTTAAATAAGTAAGTTTGATAAGGCGAAAAGAACGAGGTCTTATAAAAGGTGATGAACCTTAGAGGTTCACATATATAGCTTTAGGCATATTACATTTGAACAAGGAAATGAATAGTTGATTGTGTGCTACTTCAGGTATGAGATGTTACATTTGAACAAGGAAATGAATAGTTGATTATTTTGTGTGCTACTTCACTTCTAATTGTGTTTCATGGCTTCATCACTACTTGATGCAATCGTCCTGTCTTTTTTGCTTCAGTTTTATTACATCACACGATATGGACATGGTCTTTACTCACCCTAGATTGTCATATCTAAGGGAATGCATTCGATGTATCGTTTAACTAATGTGGAACATATCTTTGACATTACCCTTATTAATATCTTCATTGATCCACTGGCTAGATATGGGTGTGGAGAGGTGTGTGCGCTTGGATGGCCTGACAGAATCCCAGATTGACAAGAAGCTGGAGGAGCTTGCAAAGGCAGGAGCCGCTTAAAGCTTAATTATATTGGGCCCGCAAGTAATAGCGTTAAATTGGACTTTTTTGAAATAAGAGACACTTGAACGAGATGTTCCGCTGTCATGATTTCAGTGCTATGGCTGATTGCTGAGAAAATAACTGCCCTCTCTTGTATTTTGAACTGTAAGGGCCTCGCTAACATGATGCAAAGATGATGCTAAGAGCGTGCCCAACTATTTCTAACTTAGGGTGGACTTAACACTATTGATCACCTTTTTTTCTTTTATTTTATTACTACAGTGCTAAATTCATCCTAAGTGTGCCATTGGACTTGCCCTTAACCTTAAGGTATTGTTTGGAGTCTTTAAAACCTGTTCATTGGGAAAAATCGTGGTTGGATGAGTTGGTGAAAGGCAAAATCATGTCCTATCCCGAGCCGTGTTTGGATGAGTTGGTGAAAGGCAAAATCATGTCCTATCCCGAGCCGTGTTTGGATGAGGTGAGCCGTGAGCAGAAGGAAATCCTGCCTATCAAGTGAAATCCCAGGGCTGTAAAACACCGCCTACCATCCTGTGGAAAAAGTTCACAGCTCAACATCGCACTGCAGCACCAGTAGCCTTTCCCATCTCTCCGCGACCCCCAGTTTAATGAACATTTGCACCATATGACTTCATTATAGTGCTAATTAAGGGCTAGATCCATTTGTAAATTTGAACCAGTTTTTTTTTATGGATAAATTTGAACCAGTAGGAGGCAGGGGAATGCGCCATTGCAAGGATCAATTTGTAAATGGGGTCATCGGATCAAACATGATGAACAGTTTCGATTTGCTGTGTCACCACAACTCCACTGTATAGTAGTATAGATATAGATGTAGATATAGACATAGATGATAATTTCAGGGCAATACTCGTTAATTGATATTAGTACATATGACAGCACATTATTGCCTACGGGCGGGCATGGGCGGTTGATGCACCTTTGCGATCGTCTAATCAATAGGGGCCAAGGGCTGAGATGAAGTGTGCCAATTAGATTCGTTCCTTTTATATTAGTAATAGATATAGACGTAGATTAGATATAGATATAGATGGTGATGTGCTTTGACCATGCATGTTTATTAGTCAATAGAATGTATCCTAATCTTTAAGTATATGACTATGCTATAATTGTGGGGTTGTTAATTAAGAGGTATTATTGTAACGAAAAGAGTAGAACATATCGTGGCCACCATTAGAGCTTGTACAATGGTTGAGAGAACATTTGTCTCTAACTATTGTAATGTCACATAGAGATAACACTAGAGATAACATATACAATGGTAGAGATGATTGCACATTTTTATAGGTAATTTGCTCTCACACAAAGTTTTTTAACTCTTGTGTAGAGTCAACTCTTGTATAAGAAACAGCTCAAATATCTATGTACACTCTCTTCTTTACATTATCAATTAGCTGATATGACACTATTTAGAGATAGCTAAGAGACTGCTGAGGCGAACTATTGTACATGCTATTATCTGCTTATTAATGATAGAGATTAAGAGTATGAGCAGCATGGTCGTCATCTGCATCCGCATCACGCCAGGAAGCTCGCTTAACTGCTCGCTCTCCTGCTCGGCAGCTCGCCCGCTTGCCCAAACAAACATAGCAGCGTTTGAATTTTTCTCCCGCCCGCGGGCGCGTGTTGCAGGCCGCTTTGACAACGCCCCTACTGGGGATGCTCTAAGTAGATTTCATTAGGGTCTCCAGTAACTGAAATTCTTTAATCCGCCTCCTTGACCGTAGTCCATCCCTCGGTAAATTTGCAGTGTTGGGCAAATTCCCATTCGTTTGTAAACAAACGGACAACTAGATACGATAAGCGAAATACAAAAATAACTGTTCTTTTATCTCGCCTACTACAAAATTCCCAACATGATGGATCCTAAAGAAACGCCTCTTGGGCAGCGCAATTGCAGTGCCAATTAATCGGTGCCCTTAATTTCCAACGTTATTGCGGTCTTTGCTTCCCCTGATGGAGCCATTCCGAATTAGTGGCTGCAAAATATCAAACCAAAACTGCCATACATCTGCACAACATATACAAAGCTCTCGCTCGGATTGGTTCCGTTCAAGCAAGGCTCCTGCCATGGAGAAAATGGAGGAGATGACTGCCCTTTCCCTCGGCATCGGGGCTACTGGCGAGCGTCCCAAATTCCGCAGAGGCAGTGGATGCACAGAAAAATCTCCCGTCCAATTTCATGTTTTGTTCCCGGATCAATTGCAAGGCGAGGCAGATCACGACGGCCACCGGAACAGCGACGGTCATACGAGGAAGAAGCTGCGGCTCAGCGATGAACAGCTAACGGTTCTCCAAAACGTCTATGAAGAGCATAGCAATCTTGATACGGTAAGCTCGTGCTATGTAATTACTGAATATTCATTCATGAATTTTTTTTTTGCTTTGTGGTATAGAAGAGTCGAACTCATCATTTTGAAGTTTAGGTTCTCAAGCAAGTACTGGCAAAGAAGCTGAATATAAAACCGCGCCAAGTCGAAGTCTGGTTTCAGAACAGAAGAGCCCGGTGACTGCACTCGCCTGTCACATTTCAATATTTATCAGAAAATGAAAGCGTGCGTTCCTGATGTTTTTTTTTGTCTAAACTACAGGAGCAAGCAGAAGCAGACGGCAGCTGATTGTGAGACTCTGAAGAGAATGACCGAAGGACTAATCAGGGATAACCAGAAACTGAAGAGGGAACTGCAAGAATTGATGATTGTTTCTCAGCATGTCAATACTGACAAAGGTTCAAATTCAGTCGCCGTTTGCTCATCCTGCAACAAGATCTTCAGAGACCACCACAGGCCCATGAAACTGTAAACCATCTGGATCTAGTTAACTTTTTTACAGGTTAAATAACTGGAAAAAAGATACTATGGAGCGAAAATTTTATGGAATAGTGGTATAGTACTCCTTATCGATTGTCAATTCTCACATGTCGATTGCCAATTTTCACAGAAAAAATGAAATCTTTACTGTTTACTGTTGCACTTCCTTATTTTTTGTTTTGTTTTTATTTATTAGATACACTATGCCTTTTGTTTGTGACAAAAAGTGCGTGACGGACTGCATCGTAAACGCGTTCAGAAACACACTGATGTCAACATTCTTCTTCATTTTGACAGATGATGTTCTGTCAAGCATATCATAATTGCAAAGCATACCATAATTGCAAAAAGTATAGCTTTTAAATTTAGACGTTGCAGGGCTATTATGCTCTGAAGAACAGCTCTAGAATTTTGGACTCTTTAACGTACAAAATGGATCGATATAAAGAGCATAATCAGAATGGCAGAGCTAATGAATATACTAGTTGAGCTGAAATTTTAAACTGTTTTTTTCCTCCACAGTTGTTTACTTGCCGTGTGAAAATGATATTCACAATCACTTAGATCCTGAACTACTGTGGTTTACATAAAGAGTTCCAAATTGTAGATTCATGTCCCAGTACCACCCTTACACTATCGTGCCCATATTTACCACCAAGACAAGAAAAGTTTGAGTTTGGCTCGTTGCTCAATTCTTGCTCGGTTCAAACACCAAACGAGCTTGAACCGAGCATTACCTTAAGCTCGAGAACTTGGTTGAGCCGAGAAAAATCTTCATTTGAGCACTCGAGTGCGACCTTGGAAACTACTAGGTATTTATCGAACACGTTCAAACTTTAATCGAATCTACTCGACCTAGAGCTCGAGATTTGTTTAAGCCTACTTAATGCTTTGCACTTTTGTTTTTACAAAAATTATGTGTTATGGAACCTAAATGAGCCGAGATCGAGCCAACAATTAGCTTGAGCGTCAAATCAAGCTCGCTTAGCTCGAGCCTGATGGTGTAGGCTTCTCGAGCTCAGCTTGTTTAGTTCTACATCCGGCCACCATAGGCGACAGACATATCTTGAACGTCATCACAGGTAAGATACACGAGGAAAGTAAAAATCTAGTGCGTAAATCAGTGGATACTTGTTATAAATGATCACAAATTGCTACCAATAGCTCCTTGCTCTGCAAATCTGCAAGGCATCCTCCGGCCAAAACAGAACAGTGAAAAATGCCTTGCTCAACAACACCTGACTGATTGACCTCAGACACCACCTCACCCCCAGATGGTTCCCGAGCTTATCTCCTGCTGCAACAGGTTTCCCAGGTGACGCTCACGGAGGGCCTGGCTTCACCAAGGATGGAGGTTTCTCTACTAGAGACAGTGACTAGGGTCTTGCTAAACGCAAAACCTTATTGATGTCTCACTCAAGCTTTCATGACCCATTACAAAACTTCTCGATAAACACTTAAGGCCGAACAATGTGCAAAGCCCATGTCTTATATGGCTATGTATGCTTCTTAGCATAAATGCAACACTTGACACCCAGACAGGAGCAGAAGCCATGTTTCCTAGTACACACAATATTGTTTATGCGTAGCATCTCCATGTACGAATGTACCAATGATGCTAACAGTTGGGCCTACACGAGCACATTATTCCTTAAGCCACTTTGAAATGGGTCGGCATAGCACAACATCAACCTCGTCGTGTTGGGCTGGGCTAGCATGAACCATCATTGACCATGCCCAACGTGTCATGTGGGCACGCTGGGTCTCCCATCTGGTAGAGCATGACATAAACATTTCGTTATGCTGCATTGGTCGCTACCACTGATTGTCCTTCCTAGCTCTGCCTCTGCAACCATCATTGCTTTCCTTCCTTGGTGCTTCAACCGTCATCGCTAACTTGCTAATCACTACGAAAAACAAATAGAAATTTTGACTATTTGGATGTCTCAATGGCCACCAAATAGCCGTTGAGAATAAAAAATTTCTCTCAACAATTTGTCTGTAGCTGTCGCGCAACCAACCACTCTTGATGGCATATGAGTAGCAGTCGAGGGACATGTCATCAGCAGCCCATTTGTCTCAACTAGTTATTGGACGAAAAGTTTTTGTAGCACACAACTCTCTCGACGGCCAACCAAGAAGCGATTCAAAGACTTGCACCCCCATGCTAGCAGTATTAAGTAAGGTAGGCCATGGTGTACGCAGTAGGAGAGGACTCTCAACGGCTTTACCCAAGGAGGAAGAGAGATTATTTTCCATAATTTGGCAAAACACAAGTATCAATTATTACTAGTTAAAAATTAATAATTATTTCAAAAATTCTAATAAATGGAGATATATCATGAATTTAGAAAAGTACGTAGGGAAACATAATTTGACGATATTTGTTAAAATTTGTTATGGTTTATGCATCGTTTTATAGTGGAAAAATTATATTTAAAGCTACCAAATATCATAAAATGCTTATAAAATTAAGAAAATTGTTATAAAATGTTAAGGCTACCATCCAAAAGTGTGTGAAAGTTACCACAGTGCATAGTTGACATTTGTAATTATGTCGTATCAGTACATCTCGCTAGAAAGTAATGGTGGAGTTTACTATATATGATCACTTTTGATATGGACCGATATCTCTATACATTATGGAGTCATAAAAAATATTAATGAGTGTCATGTGTTGCATGGAGAAAGACTAGCTATTTTACACAATGAATATTAGCTCTAACATTTTAGAAAATAAAACAAAGTGTGTTGACCATCGGAGAAGGGCCAAAGAAGAGGCCCCCAAGATAACACACACACACACTCTCTTGATGGCTTAAAAAAAAATCATCAAGAAAGTGCATGCTCCTCGAGGGTTGTCAACATAAGCGCTAGAGAGCTTCCGTTGGTGGATGAACGCTCTCGTGAGAGAATGCCATTGGTTCTCTTGACGGTTGTTAGATCACCTAGTGGGCACTCCTGGACTTTTCATTGGTCGTTGCCGGTAGCTTTCTCGGCGGCCACCTAGAAGCCAGAGTGCTATAGAGAGTCGTTGCTAGTTCGAGGCTCGTATTAATCACTATAGGAATCGCACTATGTGTCGGCGGCTAAAGCCCTCGACACAGCCACTAAAACCGCCGACACTACGTCATGTCGTCGACCCGCCACCGACACAAGTCCGTCGACATAACGTCGACGAAACAGACGTTCTCTGTCGTTGGCTATACACAAACCCGACGACATTTGAGCAGTTCAGGGCATGCCACATGTAGCCCAACAGTGTCGACGATCAATACTAGCCGCCGACAGTAAGACAACCTGACACACGTTTTTGTGGATGACGCTCTGTCATGTGGGTCCCGTAGGTAGACCGTTAGGTGCCACATGGCAACTTTCTGTCGACGGCCTTTGTAGAGCCGCCGACACAGACCCTGTCAGGTGGCCATTATGGCAACTTTCTGTCGACGGCCTTTGTAGAGCTGCCGACACAAACCCTGTCAGGTGGCCATTATGACAACTTTCTGTCGGCGGCCTAGTCGAGGCTGCCGAGACAATAGTGATGGATATCGATGGCTTGTTCATACGCCACCGACACAGATCCTTTTACGTCTTCTACCCGCATCGTGGTTTAATATTTGTCGTTGGCCTTGTGCCGTCGAGGCAACTCCTCGCAATCGAAGAGCGATGAATGACCTATAATATGTTTTGCATGCCGTTAACGGTTGTAGTCACCGTAGAAAATGACGGGAGGGAAGTGGCGTAGCCTCGGAAAGGGCTGCCACCGGAGGGGGATGCGGTTGTGTTGGTGGCTTTGCGCTAACGGCCAACAAAAGTTAGTTTGTGTCGGCGGTGCGAACCAAGGCCGCCAACACAGATTACACACCGTCGGCGGTACTAGAGGTGCCGACGACAGCGGTTGAGGCCAATATATAAAAGAGTTGCGCAGGAGGATAGTTTGACTAAAAACTATTCCCCCCACTTGGTTAGCAGCGTGCGGCGCTGCGCGGGCTCACCCGCTAGGTCGCGGGATCGAGCCCTGCGCACACCCCCTGCTTTTTTTTTTTGGACCTGTGTTGATGGTATAAGAAAAACCGCGGATACATTTCAACATGTGTCGGCGGTGACAGCTTGGCCGCGGACACAATATACTAAGATCAACTGCCAGGGTATAGATGGTTACTCCCACATGTTAGAGAGTAATAGTGTTTGTCATGCGGGGCTGAATTGATCTCTTTCCGTTTGTGTTGTCAAGGCTCTGTCATGGGGACAATCTTTGTCGTCGGCTAGGAGGTAACCGACGATATAGATAAGTTTGGCGGCCTACGAAATTTAAATTTTCGACTGCAGCAAAACATCAACCATGTATGTGTCGGCGGTTTCTGTTTGGCCGCCGAAGTAAACTATATTGGGTTATCAGAAATAGTCTGGTAATATGTTGTTCGGCGGTTTTATTTGTACTGTCGACAAAAGTTGTCGTCGATTTTTTGACCGCCAATATTAATATTTTGACTGACCACACTGTGATCGTTTCTTGTAGTGGATATGGAGATGGAAAAGGAGAGGAAGCACCACGAGGAGATGGTGGGCACAATGTAGGGAGCCACAACGTAGGCACGATATGATCTTTCTGCAATGAAGCATAGCACAATGTAGGCCCAATATGATCTTTCTGTTGGGTGCATAAAACTCAAAGAACCGAATGTTTTGCGATGCCAATGTAAAGCACACAGTGCCTGGTACTAGTAGTACATTTGGGCAGAAGCGCATGAAACCGCATTACAGTTTGATATATAAAACAGAAGTTTTGACAAACACTGCTCACACGCCTTCAAATAAAACATAGGTTTTATTCCATATGATAGTAGATCTGCAGAGTTGATCAACTAATTCGTGCAATTACCCGGTCCACCATAGTAGAAACGCATGCCATGAGAGTCGTAGCCAAACTGTCTAACGTTGTAGCAGTATTCACTAGTGCTCCTAGTCACGGACCTGTGCGGGTCAGGCATGAAGAACTCGTTGTTTTTGTTCGCAATCTGAATGTTCTTGCAATACGCTGCTCTCCCAGATCCTTCTATTGCCCAGTGTCCACTGCCCATTTCGGGCGGGTTTGATCGAGCCGTCGGCCCATGAACCTGCCCGCCCCAAAAACCATCCACTGCTTGGTCTTTCATGTATCTGAAAATCGACTGGGGCCAATACCCAATCGGAGTCCTGTCATTAGCAGATACTACCCACCAATGTCCAGTCTTTGGATCCTGTATAAAGAGAATATCTTGTGAGAGGCCACAAAACCCAACAAAAAAGTTGTGGGCATAAAATATCGATTTTTTCACAATATTGTTTTTTTTAATATTTTGGTTGGCAGGTTCTTGCTTGACTGTTTTTTGAATATGAATGTACATGGTTTATACTTTATATACCCTTTTATTTCTATAAACAGTTCCACCTTTTATTTCTTAAACATTCTACTACATCATCTCTTATGAAAATTTGCGTACGTGTTTTCGTAACTATTTTTATTACTTAGGGTTTGTTCTTATTGGCTTATTTGACTTATCTCTCTATTTACTTATCTTTGTTTAAACTAAAAAAATATTTTTTGAATCTGATTTTTTTATTTGAAAGACTTGTTTAAAATCTCTAAAACACATATTGAAAAAAGTGGATCGAAGATAAGTCGAATAAGCAGATAAATCAAATAAGATAAGATAAGAAGAGCAGGGCCTCGTCGTAGAGTACCGAGTAAATGTATAGCACAAGTAGTTCAATTTCAAGTGAAAATCCTCACAAATAAAATATACTTTGTTTTACAATATATATTTAAAAAGTGTACAAACGCATGCCACGTAAATCGTTGCCATTTTAGATTGCTTTCTTAGGTGGTTGCCCTAGGTTCAGTGTCTCAATTTATCATTTGAAATTACACCTCAGCCAATAAAAAAATGCATCCGAAGATAGAACAAAAAATTCTCATAGATTGTTGTCTCCGCTATCCTACTTTTCAAATAGATGTCTTTTTTAACTTTTTGAACATATAGAATGGAAAGGTAAATGCTTTTAGTTTCCAACATTGCTTGCATCTATTAATTGTATCCTCATCTTTGTAAATACTACCCATAAGCTTTTGAGGAAAAATGTATTAAAAACTTAAACGGGAAAGATCTACAGATCAAGGTATATAACCTCCTAAAACTTAGTATATTAGTTGCTTGAAGTATTCAAGGAAACTAGGGCCGCAAATGAGCCAGGACCGCAAACGATCTGAGCTTGAGTGAGCCTGTCCTGTCAGACTCGAGCTCGATAAAGCTCAAGCCGAGCTCGGATTGATGCTCAAGCCTAGAGGTAGGCTTGAGCTCGGTTCGAGCAAAGCTTGAGTAAACTCAAACTCAGCTCGTCTAAGCTCAGTAGCACAAAAATTTTGCAAAACGTAAGAAAGCTTGCGTAGGCTCGAAGAAAGCTCGTACCCAAGCACACTTTCTAAAATATTGTTTTATATAATTTTTTTTTTTGTGGAAGCTAAAACTCAACTAGGCTCGTGAGCTTGATGCTAAGCTTGATTCGAGCTCATTTCAAAGTCGAGCCAAGCTCTAATCAATCCTTCGGTGAGCCGAATTCGAACAGTTTGTGAGTTATGAGCTTTTCTTGTGGCCCTAAATGTAACATTAGACAATCCAATAACAACATTACTCTAATCTAGAATCTTAAATCTTTTGCGAAGAAAATAAATACTGTAAGATGAGATCTTTTGCTCCTCATCATTTAACATTTATAACTAAATATTAAATTTTGAAATGTCGAATTTTTGTAGTTAACCCATGTAAATATTTGATCGACCTAACACCTTCTATAAAATCAAAGCAAGGCTTGTTACATGTGTGAAACATATTGTGCCATTGAGCAGACATGCAAACATAGGACATGAAGAAATAAATATCAATATAAATGTATTGAACGAGAATGCAAATTTGTTGTTTTTAGTAGTTCGATTTTATATTGTTGAGCAACATAATTTATTCATACCCATCGAGTAAATGAAATGAATTAAATTTAGTTACTAATCTACTACTATGCGTAGACATATTTAATCACGCATTTTCACAGTACGCACAATACCTTAAATAAAATAACAATTATCTCATATTGCTTCCCTTTGTAGACAGAAACAGGCTGAATTCTCCCTCCAAGAGCAATATTTTGATTAACTTGTACAAAACCAGGACAAATATGATCAAAGCATGATGTTTTCATTCCATCAACCTTCTGTAACCAAAAACTCCAAGAGTTAAGGTTTTCTAAGTATAATACAGGTATATTCGATACTTTACATATGTGATGTGGTTACAAAACCTGTTAGTATTACCCAGTAAATATGGAACCTAGCAAAGTTGTCTCCCCGAAAGTTTGGCCATACCTGACAAATTGTACCCAAATTTCCATTAGTGTATATAGCACATGTATTTCCATTTTTCATAACATATTTTCTACTCTATAAAGTTACATATTCCAATGAGAAAACTCTAAATTAAAGGTGAAAATTTAGTACGAAAAAGATTAATTTTGCTTTCTAATATATTATGCTTAGCAAATAAAAAACACTAATGTTCCCAAGAAAAAAATGAATGTAATAAAAACACTCAACTGGTGATCAATTAACGTATTCTTATGTTCTATACCATTTTCTCCAATATTGGTCGTTTATTCCTAGCTTCTGTAAAGGTTACTACGCAGCTCTGACAATTCATCTAGAACGAAAACAATTTTGGAGAAACCTGATCCCGTATATAGGGCTGAAAAAAATAGCTCCCGGCTCGGCTCGGGCTCGGTTCGGCTCAGAGGTGCTACCGAGTTCGGCTTGGTAAAATAGCGAGCCGCTCTGCTTGGCTCGTTGGTATCTTTTGAACGCGAAAACGCCTTTGGCTCATGGCTCGGAGGTGTCACCAGGTTCAAGCCGACCCCACTTTTTGGGCTCGCCAAAATGGCGAGCCAAGCCCGGCTCGCCTCGCTTTTGACCGAGCTCAGCCGAGCCAGGCTCGACTCGGCTCGTTTCCATCCCTACCCGTATAGAAATACATGTATGGTGCATTTGGATCGGAAAAAATACCAAGATAATTCATTGAAATGACTCATAGTAATGCCCTTCAATGGGAATTTGTTGAAACCAATCGTCAGTTTGAAATCCATGCAATGTGTACCAAAATTGACATGATTTTCCTGTGATGCCCCTTCTCCATGGGAAATTCTTTATAATTTTCCGAGCAATGTGACCATAGCATTATCTATACATTACTAGTTGCAACAAGTTAGATAGTACAATGCTATATAAAATGGACCATTTCAACAAGCTACAGTTCTTTGTTAACAAAGTTTTTAGATTTTTTTTTATTGTAAATGGAAAGTTGATTATAGGCAATATGGTGTCAAGAAAATTACCTCATATATATGCATTTTCATTGAGGTAAAAAAAATCATGTATGTTTTGTTAATATATGATACAAGATTCAAATAATTATCCCTCCTTAGCAGAGAACTTTTCAATATATTTCAAAATAAAAGAGGAAACTAGATAC
Organism: Raddia guianensis; assembly: GCA_036346415.1. Classification (NCBI taxonomy): domain Eukaryota; kingdom Viridiplantae; phylum Streptophyta; class Magnoliopsida; order Poales; family Poaceae; genus Raddia; species Raddia guianensis. Next base: position 18,755,567 of record CM070537.1, on the reverse strand, counting down.
TCCATCCGGTCATAAAAAGAAGTCGCCGTTGACTTTTGGACACGCCTTTGACCATTCGTCTTATTCAAAAAAGTTATATAAATATTATTTATTTTGTTATGATTTGATTTATTATTAAATGTATTTTAAGTATGACTTATATTTTTACATATCTGAACTAAATTTTTGATCAAGACGAATGGTCAAATACATGTTCAAAAGTCAACGGTGACTTGTTTTTGTGACCGGAGGTGGTACTAACTAAAAATGGTGCAAACTCCCTCAAAAAAAAAAAAAAATGGTGCAAACGCATAGATACATATATATAGCTGCATGTTGTACTTACAATAGAACCTACGGCAATTGCCTCACGATTTTCCGTCGGGCCATTTAAAATCATTGCCCATGATGCACTGTAGTCATCTTTTCCTTGTACTTTTGGTTCATAAACATTGATTGAAACTTGGGTTCCAAATATTTCATCTGAACTTACCAAGCCAGCTATTTATATAAAATAGAAACGCTCACAATTATTGTTAATCAAAACAACAATTAAGTAAAAGACTTAATAAAATGATATAACATATATTCAATTTTCACATATTCTAGCAACCATATGCAATCTCTTGTAATCTTGCTAACATTAAATCAAGGCCGACAAATGGCACTATACACAAATCTCATAAATTTGTCCTTTTTTTCAAAATCAACAATGCTCCTTTTACTTCAGTTTTGTCAAAAAAATTTCTTGCTTGTGGAACTATGTCATGATAAATTTCTTCTTCAATATTTGTATGCTGTAACTTATTCATGTGACTACATAAATCTTTAATTCAAATAACTCAAGGATTGTTGTCAATCAACTGGGTGAAGGAAAAAACTTACAACAAACATATAAAACCTTATCTAAATATATCACATGACTTTATAATTAGAAGGCTTAAATTTATTTCCGTTTTAATGTAAAGTTTGTTCGATAATATGAAATATTCATAACCTATAGGATTGCTAGTAAATAATCATATTATTTTTATTACCTAATTCCCCAAAATTAATTTATTAGAGATTATAAAAACTACATATATAGCAACGTTGCCATTAATATGTGCCTTCAAATTTTCAGTATGAGTTGTGCATGTAACGAAATGCTTAATTTTTTAAAATGTATATTCTTATAATAAAGAAACTCCTGAAAAAATCTCAGCTCAAATCAACCTTGATCGGTGATTGATGATTTTATAGGAGAAAAGAACATACCTCCCCTCTACGTTCATTACTGTCCATTGGATCAAAAGTAAATGGTGCCTGCGTATCATGTTTAATATTCTGCAATATCGGTATTGTTCCAGCTGGGCATGCAACAGTAGGCAGATGAGCCTGTGTTGTTGTGGTACTTCTCGTTGGTAATTCATGGTCGACTCCTGATGGATAAGTACTTGGCTCCATCTGTTGAACATATTATAGAATTATAATTTATAGAAAACTAAAACAATTGTAAAGTACTATGAAATTACTATGCACCAAATCATAATCAATAGACGGTTATATTTTTCTCTCCTCACGTCCTAACAAATACTAGCTAGGAAAGAAGGTTATTTCTATTATCATTCCCAACCCTACTTAATTACCTTTTCTATTTTTAAAAATTCCTCTGTTAATAAAATGTTAGTAAATACTTACCTCATGTATGTCCTCAACTCATACGTTAAAAATTTAGTTTAATTATATAGCTGTATATAAAGTTGGATTATTACTGATGTACCAATTTAAAGTGCAATATTTTAAGGGTCTTTATATTCGCAAAGTTTGGATTTCACATAAATGACATTAAAAAGTTGTCATTTTGATTGATGTCATTGCAAAGATAGTTTCGTTGCAAAGATGGCATTGCTAAGACAATCTATTTTTGGATGAAATTGCCTCTTACCGCCTTCTTTATATTCGCAAAGTTCGGATTTCACATAAATGACATTAAAAAGTGGTCATTTTGATTGATGTCATTGCAAAGATAGTTTCGTTACAAAGATGGCATTACTAAGACAATCTATTTTTGGATGAAATTGCATCTTACCGCCTTCTTCCCGCATCCCTCCATCTTCCTTCAACCACCACCGGTCCACTCCTCCCCTCCACTTTCCAATTTACTGGCCACCCTTGACGCCCCTTCTCTTTTCCCTCTTCCCTCTTCCCTTCACCCCTCCTTATGATTCTCTTCTCAACTTCGATGGCCTCCACCTCAACAACCACCGAAGCCTATGTACTCCTTTACTACCCCACTCGCTCCACTTTTTCAGGCCCACTCCTTCCTATCTTGTCTTGACCAATCACCATTGTTTCCCTCAAGCTTCACTCATCTCCTTCAAATTGCACCTCAACCATTATTGGAGCTTGTGGCGACCACTAGGGCATCGGATCCTTTATGGATGGAATGTATGGACGCGGACCTAGGAGCTCAAGACAAAGAAGCTACTGCTCAAGACGAGTTGCACACCTAAGGAGAGCCACTGCCCAAGTTTGGGCTAGAGGTGAAGGAGATGGCTGAATGAAAGGAGGAGTGGAAGAAGAGGATGATGGAATAAGAAGGGAGGGAGAAGGAAGAAGACTATATGGCAGATTTGTTTGAAATTCAAAGAAGACGCAACGACAAGGAAGTTCACAATAAAATATTTGTGAGGGTTACAACTTTGCAATGACACGATTTCAAAATTAATCTAGGCATATTTTTGGACTAAATGGCATGAACTAGATTTTCTACTTTTTGTGGCATTTATTTGAAATCCGAACTTTGTAGTAATATGAATGGGATCATGCTGTATAAAAGCTGTGAAAATTTTAAATATGTCACCATCATACATTTGTTGCACTTCTAGCCGTATAGTATTAAATATGCCATTATCTCCTCTTCCTTTTTCTTGACCTTTTTCTTCCTATAACTGCCACACAATTGTTTTTAAAAAGAATGACTTTGGTATTTTAAGCCATTTTTTAAAATATAATGTTTCTTATGGAAGATTTCTAAATATTTTTCAACAATTTTTTCAGCCGCTCCAATCTGCCTAACGAAAACCTACAATTGGATCATAGTTCTAGCAAGAAATATATATGACAATTGTTTTTTCATGGTTATGTAATTTAAAATCGTGGTGAAGTTTCTATTCACCAACGGCCTCCGTGTGGTTGGTGGGAGGAGACGATGTTGGATATGTAGCAGGAGGAGGTTTAATATTGGATTTTGTTTTGTTAGCCTAAATCTTTGTTCAGATTAGTAGATAAGAGACCTTTCTGGATCGTTGTGGCACGGATGAGAAGGGGGACAGTCTCATCATGCGATCTTCTCAGGAAAATAGCGACAACGCGTGGTTCAGATCTCTTTGCTAGAGGATTTTTTATGGTGGAGAAGTCAAAGAAATAAAAGGAAAGATCTGGAATGCGTTTTGGCGACTTCACATGCTAGTGGTTCGACGATGACGACGGTGGTGTCTGATAGCGCACGTTTGAATTCATATTTCTCGATTGCAACCATATGAGTATACAATTTTTCAAGCCTATTATGATATTAATCTTCAATTATGTCTCCCTGTGAGGATGTGGTTGAATGCGATGAAGTTGGCAGCTAGGGATGCGGACGGCGATGATATTTGGATTTGATGATGGTGGCAATCGAAATAAAGCTAGATGCATAGGTTGTTTGTTAATTGGGTAACACTAGCCTTTTGTTATTTATCTAACGGTTGGTCTTGGAACTTGCTGTAAAAAGGATTTCGATACAAATAAATTTTTAATCATTTCTTAAAAAAGAACAAAGTTATACCATTTAATATTTAGAAGTTCTGTAAAGCAGGCGAAAACAAAGTGATTGGAGAAACAAGTTGCGAAATAGCGAGTTACCTGTATCATGTGGTCTTTCAGCAAAGGATGACGAAGAGCTGGCTGTAGGTTTATGTCAACGCAGTCATACACATCACCTTCTTCGTTCTGTTGGAAAATATTTTATTGTTTGTAAGACATCAACTATGGCACTCTTTTATTCGCCGTTTGATTTTATTTTGTCGGTTGATAAAAAAATGATATTTTACAGACCATTTAGTGTAATATTTTTTCAGAACATTATGCAGCTTTCCTCAAAGATTTCAAAATTATTTTAAATAGTATTTTAGCTTTTTCGTACATCTTTTCAAAGGTTCTCAACTTTTGACTCAACCGAGCTAAACCGAATCGAATCACAAATCAAATAGGCCATGTTGCTAATATTGACAACGGAAATGATAATTATTTTGTACATGCCTGAATGGTCTTGTTGACTTGTTCTCCATTTGCGAATTGCTGATTGCCATCTTCTCCATGTTTTGTGAATCTATGTTCTTGTGCTCCTGCATATAGAACAAGATATGACAAGAAAATAGTCACTGCAACCTCCATTACTTGTTGCATTCTAGATCTAGAGGTCTGAACTGATGTTTCGTTTGCTCTTCCAGGACTAATCTGTTTTATAGGACATGGATGGCTAGTGCTGACGACACAAACGGAAGCCCTTTATTAATTAGTTATTGAGATTCCAGCAAATCTTTGTGACTATATAATGTAACAGGCATTCATTAATTCGTAGGCAAAGCTATTTTTTATTAGGATCCAATAAATTTTAAAAAATACCCCCAAATGCTATTCTTTTGAAAAAAGCCCTATAACTTATTTTATTTAATTTTCAGCCTCTTGATTTTCTTTGTTCACAAACTCCTGTATTCTAATTTTTCGATCAAATTATAGGGTAAAATGAAAAAAAAAACCTTCGAGTTCTATTGTTTGAATTGCACATATGTCATGTGTAATTTTAAAATTTAATAAAAATAAGATAAATCTACTATAGGTCTCAACTGATATTCCATTTTCTCTTGCAGGACTAATCTATTTTATAGGACATGGATAGCTACTGTTGACACAAATTGAAGCCCTTTATTAATTAGTTATTGAGACATCATCAAATCTTTGTACCTATAATATAACAAGTATTCATTAATTCGTAGGCAAAACTTATTTCTTATTAGGATCCAATAAATTTTCAAAAATACCCCCAAATGTTATTCTTTTCAAAAAAACCATATAGCTTATTTTATTAATTTTTCAGCCTCCTGATTTCCTTTGTTCACAAACTCCCCAATTCAACTTTTTCAGTCAAATTATAGTGTAAAATATAAAAAACCGCAGAGTTATATTGTTTGAATTGCACATATGTCGGACAGTGGGACAACTAATTTGAAAATTTAATAAAAGCAAGCTAATTCTCTTATACTATAGGTGTCAACTGATGTTTTTTTTTCTCTTCCAGGACTAATCTATATTATAGGACATGGATTTCTACTGCTGACGACACAAACGGAAGCCCTCTCTTTGTTAATTAGTTATTGAGATACAAGCAAATCTTCTTTATTATAATGTAATAAATATTCATTAATTCATATTATAGGACATGGATTTCTACTGCTGATGACACAAACGGAAGCCCTCTCTTTGTTAATTAGTTATTGAGATACAAGCAAATCTTCTTTATTATAATGTAATAAATATTCATTAATTCATAGGCAAAACTTATGTTTTTTAGGATCCAATAAATTTTCAAGAACATGCCAAATGTTATTCTTTCGAAAAAGCCCTATAGCTTATTTTATTAAATTTTGTGCCTCCTAATTTCCTTTGTTCACAAACTCCCCTATTCAATTTTTTCAGTAAAATTACAGTGTAAAATATTAAAAGAGCTGTGGAGTTCTATTGTTTGAATTCCATATATGTTAAATAGTGGGTTATCTAATTTTAAAATTTAATAAGAACAATTTAATTCTCTCATATGCATCGATTAAAATTGCAAAGGAATAACGAGCTAGCATTTGGGCCATCTTGCATACCGAGATCTTACTGCATATGGCCAACAATTAATGATGAAATCTTTGAGAATCCTTGAAAATTAATAGGAAATCAATAAATCCTATATGTGACACACACACGAATAGAATAATCATATCGATCCAGAAAATCTCATTCATTACAAATTACCTGCTACAAACAAAGAATAATGAATTTGAAGCAATGAAAATGCGCCCATATATGAAGATCGGTGAGGTTCTACAATATAAGTTTCTCAGCAAACATTTGGAGCCATTTGTACAAATTGTGAAAAGCAAGTGTACTTTACCCACCGGATAATTGAGTGATGTGCACATAACACCCTTAATTAGAAAAGCTGGTACAGTTTATAATGATCTTTGCAAAACCAAATAAATAAGAGAGCGTATCCGGTGCAATCGGGGTTCCCGTGCAATCTCCGTGCAACCCAACTAGCAAAAGTCATGAAAAATTCTGAAAAAAATCATACACGTACTTCAAGTCATACTCCACCTATATATAAATTTTAAGTTCAAATTCGTTATATTTTAGCAGTAACAAAAAAGAGAAAATTCTGACAGATTTTTTAGTATAAATCTGTCAGAATTTTCTCTTTTTTGCTGTGCTTTAAATATAATGACTTTGAGCATAAAATTTTATATATAGGTGGAGTATGACTTGAAGTATATGTATGATTTTTTTTAGAATTTTTTATGACATTTGCTAGTTGGGTTGCACGGAGATTGCACGGAAACCCTGATTGCACCTGATACGTTCTCAATAAATAATCCTCTAGGTCGTATCGTCTACTTATCACGTGACATGCATGATGCATATGGATAATATATACTCAAGTCATTTCATTCTTTTAGCAGCGGCTGTGTCATCCTATTCTCTCTCTCTCTTTCACTCTCTGCTTCTCCTCATACACTGCAACCACACGACCCCTTGTCCTTGTTCCCAATTTTCTAGAGCAGAGGAAATATTGAGACCTAGGGTGCTGTCCTCCGAGTCTCCTTCCCCACTGACGCCCCTCCGACATGATTGAGCGCCACACCACTGATAACCCATGGCTTCACCTCCTTTGTGCTTGTCCTCAGGCTCACGTTGCCATGAATAAGAGAAGAGCAAGGGAATGCCACGATGGCTACTGGTGATGCTCGGTGCTGACTATGTCATGCCTCATCACCCTTACTAGAGCCACCTCGACAAGCTCCACTCCCAAATGCAGCAGTTATCTGCGCAAGGCATTGCTGCCAGAATTAGAGGGAAGCTAGAGGCTGCTCTAGGAATGAGATTTCAAAATTTGACACTTTTTAAAATTCACATAGAGAGATGGTCACATATGTAATTGAGATGGAATGGAAGGCATGAAAATTGAGTGCTAATTTCTGAATTTGTTTTGCTTCATGGGGAGGTAGGCTAGCCAGAAGGCTTGGGAGTGGAGTGTGACTACGACAACCAAATGCTTCGGTGGCTGGGAGTGGAAGCGCATCAGATCAGAGGTAGTTCCAGCTAGGGTGAGGGGAAGCAATGAGTGCAAGAGAGAAAAAGAGAGAAGAGAATGACATGTGTTCCCCACTAAAATAGATTTTTAAAAATAAAGTGACTTGTGTATTGTCCGAATGTATTAATTTGCTCCATTGGATATGTCAGTTGCCATGTCAGCAAAACAACCTGCAAAACTACCTTAGGTGGTTAATTATGGTCAAAACCAAATATATCTATAAGAAGGTTTCATACTTGCTAAGAAACTCTGCACTATAAATATGAGGGGCATCACTTTGTATTCTGATTATGAGATTAATAAAGATCAGTGGTTTTCTCTCTACATCCGTGTGTTCATGTCTCTGATTATTATCTCTGTGATTGATCCATGCGATTGTGTACGAAGACTACCGTGTATATTACAACACGTTATCAACACGAATTGCTCTCAGGTTTTTCACCAACCATATGTCGTACTCGCAAACAGATCTGCTAAAATTCGATCTACTGTTTTTGCTATTCGATCTAGTAGATCGTCATCATAGATCAATATTATTCTCTCGTGGCCTGTATCCACGCCCCATGCCATGACTGAGCCGGCCTTTGGCTGAGCCACTGGGTGCAGCCGTCAAGCCATTGGCTGCGCCGCCGGGCGTCGTCGGCCCTGTGCCACGCAGCCCGCGTCGCCATCCGCGTCGCGCCCCCTCGCTTGCCATGCCCCGTCCCGTAGACTGCCGCACTGTTGACCCTCGCCATTCCATAGATGGCTGCGCCGTCATGCACCTGCCTCGCACCGCCCTTCGCCACGAACGCGTTACGCCGGCCCCCCGCCGCCGCGTAGCCCGCAATGGCCCCGCGACACACCTTCTCGTGGACGGTCAAAACCAAATATATCTATAAGGAGGTTTCTTACTTGATAAGAAACCCTACACTATAAATATGAGAGACATCCCTTTGTATTCTGATTATGAAATTAATAAAGATGTGTGCAGTGGTTTCCTCTCTACATCCGTGTGTTCACGTCTCTGATTATTATCTCTGTGATTGATCCACGCGATTGTGTACGTAGACTACTGTGTTTATTACAACAAATTGGACACCTTGCAAAGATCGAGGTATAGATTACTTGATTTTCTAGTTCAAAGTGTTATGTGCGCACTGCTTAATAGTTCATGGAGTCAAGTAGATATTTTCTTGTGAAAATAAGTATATATAATTGCAAAATAGATAGGATTATTAGCAAAATCATCTTTTTAGAGTAGCAGATAGTCCAAATCTAATGTCGCCACCCCCAAAGGCTTCTATAACAACCCGAATAAAATCTCCTCAATCGGCTGTGATATCAAATAATGATGATAAAAGTGATCAACAATCAAGTGAGGACTCCAAGGTCCCCAAGTTTGTCCCCTTTGACTAAAGAGATTAGCATAACTTCTAAGACACATTACCTAGAGAGCTTATGGATGCCATTAACGCGGCCAGAGTGAATGGCGAGGGGCAAATAAATCTTAATGCCTGCCATGACAGTACCAAAATACCTGAGTATATACCTTACCTCCCTAACCTTATAATAGCAAGAACGTCGAAGGGGACCCTAACCTTATAATAGCAAGGACGTCGAAAGGGACGAGTGGGGTTTAGCTTGCTTCTTGGTGAAGACTCTCTTACCTCTTAGATGCCTCTCTCAATTTTAACTTTGTCACCCCTCAATTTTAACTTACCTTGAGGGTCGACGATCCCGTGCACTAGCCCCTGGATTAGTACGCTAGCGTGGAAGACCACATAGCCGATACAAGCATACATCGATAAATAAATCCCTGAATATTACAATCATTGTTACGCCCTTAGGCGAATTTAGTAAGGTGGCCTATACACGCCTTAGATTACAGAAGAATAGTTTAGAGTTTACAGCGGTCTCCAAAATATGTACCCAAAAGAATCACCTATCGACTAAGGTCCGACAGTGACTGGAGTGACCCCTAAGGTCCACCATAGTTCTGTCCATCGTCTTCGTGACACTCGTAAGGGTCATCCTCAACTCCATCGTCTAAAGAAGGTAAGAAGGCGAGGTCAGCGTCATCCAAACGCTGGCTAGTTAACACTTTCCTTAATGCATACTAGCTAGCAAGCGTGCACGTGCAAAGCACGTTGGAGCAATTATGATATCAACAGTTTGTAGAAAAAAGTAACATTTAGGATACGTGCAATTTTTTCTATTTGTTTATGTCTATATGGAGCAGGTGTAGGATCATTCCTTATTGCATTGGTTGTCTCATTCGGTTAATATTGATTGGGTCATCTCATGAAACATCTGAACAAGAAAAATTAAATAATAGATAATCAAGATATAAATATAGATTAATTAACGGGTGCAATAACATGCAAATAGTTATTTTTTATTAACAGATCAATTTTGTACATAGATGTACGCATAAATACGCGTGACACTTACTCATGTAATTAAAAGTAGCGATGTGTTCTCTCGATGGGCCGGTCAGGTTGTAAATTGTAATTATATATGTGCATTACAATTGTTATTTATTTTGCTGTAGGCTTAATTAACAGGTTGTATACATCCGCACGCATTGACATGCAGGGGAGGATACTAGAGCGTATTCCTAACAGAGCTACGTGATACTCCTACTTTTATACGGAGTCCTGAATTTATTCCACCGCAATTAGGAAAAATTAGGATTAGGAAGATTTATAACAGGAGAATAAAAATTAATCCCGTGTATATATGGGCAAGAGTCCGTGGTCTATACATATCGAGTCAAGAGACCCAAGAGTTCATGGTCTCTACGTATCGAGTTGATAGCAAACTTCTGAAAAATTATGGTCGTTGGATGATGGATGGAGGGAATAGACGGATGTGATCTGTAGTGGTCTATACATATCGAGTCAAGAGACCCAAGAGTTCATGGTCTCTACGTATCGAGTTGATAGCAAACTTCTGAAAAATTATGGTCGTTGGATGATGGATGGAGGGAATAGACGGATGTGATCTGTAGTGGTCTATACATATCGAGTCAAGAGTCTGTGGTCTATACGTATCGAGTCAAGAGTCCGTGGTTTATACATATCCGGTCAAGAGTACGTGGTCTCTATGTATCGAGTAGATAGCAAACTTCTGGAAAATTATGACTATTGGATGGTGGATGAAGGGAATAGACGGATGTGATCTGTAGTTGGATCTAGGTCAACTGCTCAATTATAGAGTAGTTTAGATAGTGTATTAGGCTTTATTTGGAGGAGAGGGTTATTTTATTTGCGTAATGCCAAGTTTATAAGACTTTTAGAAACACCCTAACTAGCATCAACTAGAACTTATCTTGTTATGTATAAATCAGGGGTTTTCCATCTTAACAGTGCACTCTAAACCCAACTTACCAATCCAACGTACCAACCAACTCACAATCACCATACCTGCTTATACTTTCCCAGACTTTCTTCCGGTTGCCCCCAACCTTTCCTAGTCCCGCCATCATTCCAGGATTTGGCAATCCTGTTGTGGACCACACATGCCATGGCATGCCCACCACGGCCTAGTAGGGTTGCCAGCCCTCACTAGCCGACCGTCACCCTGGGGATGTGTGGCCATTATCACCCTCAGTGATGATCAATTCCGGTCCCTATTAAGAATGGTCCTAGAGGGCCTCCGCAGAGCGCTCGCTACTGGCGATCCAAGACCCGTACTCCGCGCGATGGCCACGCGTTGTGTTGGAACCATCCCTCAGATGGCAGCGCTCTCCCGCTACGCGTGTTACTCTGCGCTCCTCCTAGGTAAGCCCTGGCTAGACCCAGCAATAGGCACCCCGTGGCTTTCTCATCCCTCAGGATGTCCAACTAGGGGCAACCCACCAATCAGGGCCGTTCCTGAGTTTTTGGGGGCCCGGAGCGAAATTATAAACGGAGGGCCCCAACATAAGTATCAAAATATTTTTATAGTACTATATATCGACTGAAAGACTTTATTCAATGTATTATAGAAATTGTTACCAATAAAAGTACGAAAACAAGATTGTTTTTAACATATTTTATAGAGATCATCTTAGAAATGTCTTCTAACATTTCTAGATACAAAATCACCAATAACATTTCTAGATACAAAATCACCAATAACGGCCTCGACATTTATGTCATCGAATAATGTCTTCTCACTACATAAAGTTGAACGCACTAGGAGAGCAATGTTTTAACACCGGATAAATGTGTGCTAAGCTATCCCCTTGCTTTGCTGAATTGCTGGAGACCGACTGTGGCACTAGGCTACACGGATTAATTGATTGATGCCGTATGTTGCTTCTGCGAATCCATCGCGTGATTGACATAACCGCAAAATACATACCGCAAAAATTCATAAATACATAAATGATTAGTGCCAGGCTGCCAAGTTTAACAGGATACTGGGCCATGTGGGGGGTGGGGCCCCTGGGCATGGGGGGCCCGGGGCGGGGGCACTGCTTGCCCCACCCCAGGCACGGCCATGCCACCAATCATTCTCTACTTCCACGGTCATCGACCACACCACACTTGGACTATCCCAACCAATCCGATCCATAGACCGACTTCCCACATGATCATACCCCAAACATAATCAGCCCAACATGCATCTACCAACCCTAACTGTCATATGTCATATCACATTGAATGAGAATAGTGAATGACCAGTGAATATCGGCTCACCATTCCGTGGCGATTAGCCAGAAGATTTGTTAAGACTAAGCCAGTCTAAGCAGGTTTTACCCATTAGGTAGGGTTAAAGTGGTTACCAGACTAATCATAAGCTACAAAAAGTAATGACAATCAAGGCAGTCATTAAGGCTAAACAGTTCAAGGTAGGCATGTATAATTATTACATGATTAACAATTAGGCAGTCTACTAAGCATGCATTTAATTAATAAACAAAATAGTTAGCAAAAAACTGGGTAATGAACATGCTAATTAGTGATGTTAATTCACACTAGGGAAAGTCGCTGTCTCTTCCTAATACGGATCACATCTAAAGAGTAATTGTTAACTCGCCTTGATCAGGTAAGTGGTCCTCTTCGGCGTCCCCAAACCTTCCTTTGGGATCGCCTACGTCTAATCATACTAACAAACCAATAATTACTTACTAATGCAATGAAAAACATGATGCATGCACGATCTAGGTCAAACCCTCAGCATAAATACCTAAGGTTGATTAGTGAACCTACCTTTCGCATGATATGCTATGCATGACAAGTGCATTAATAAGTAATATTATTAGTATATAATAGTCTACTAATCCCCAAAATATGATGTCGTACGATTAGATCGTCAAAGAGTGATTAGGGTTTTTAAGGTGACATAATAACGACGAATATTCGGAGATCCACCTATGTTCGGGGAAAAGTTTAATGGTGTTGACAATTCACTAAGTATCTCAAATTAAAAGAGGTAATCTTCGGTTACATCTCTCCTTAATATATGTTTTCTAAAGATTGTTCCTTAATTAATTTTAATAGGAAAATGCTTTATTTAGTTGTTGGGTTTTGCCATTAATATCCATTATGGGAATAAGTAATCACTATAAGAAATTTAAATTTTTTACAATTGTTGTGACATTTATCTATCCATTATAACTCCTAAAGAATATTTGGGGCCTAAATCATTAAATACTATTCCCAACAATTACCCTAAAATTAAATTAATCATTCTATATATGAAAAATCACATTTCTAAACTAACAGTGCCAATTTTCCCATTACAGTGATGGATTTTATATTTTTTTTATAATCATAAATGGCTTCTAGTATTTACCTAAATTTTTCAAGAATTTTTAGGAGCCTTTAGCAATTTAATTAAATCAAAAGCATTTTTGGATTTAATATTGATAAATTCGCTGGAAAAAGGGTAAAACCCTTCGGGCCGAACCAACCGACGGGTAGCCCAACGAGAAGATACGGCCCACGGCCCGCTCATGCGCTGCACCAGCGCTGGACAAAGGGAAGCGTCGAAGGCGACTTTTCGAATGGTGCTTCCGCGAGGAGAAGGCGCCCATGATCCAGGCGCCTCCACTAAATCCGACCGGTGGGATCCACGGGACAGTGACTCAGCGCCGAGACCGTGTGGCAACGTGCGAAAGGTCGCCTTGACCGGTGGGGCCTGCTTGTCATAGACTCGAAGCTTGGTCTCTGCACAAATCCTGGCGCTAGATCCGATGGCTCTCTGTCTTTGTCTTCCTCGCGCCAGAGATGTGGGCCGACGGCGAAGGCTTGAACCGTGGCGGCGCTACGGCCCTCCACCGGCCCTGTGAGTGCATGCACGCGCATCTACGGCCTTCTACCCTCCTAGCGGTGTCCTTGGCGAGGCCGGGGGTAGCCAAACGCGGTGGTGAGATGGCCACGGTGAAACAGTGCCGCACTATGGACCTATGGGCTAGGAATGTGAACGAGGAGCGAGAGGGGATCACAGCGGTGCTCACCATGGTACGGAGACAGTTGGTGATGGAGCACCCGGCAGCGACTGGAGCAGGGGCACCACGGTTACGCCATGCCAGCCCGGATCCTCTAAAATTGAACACGGAATCGGGTTAGGGGTGGGGTGTGGGTGCTCCGGGTGACAGGAATTGGACAATGGCTCACCGAATCGGCGAGAGTGTCCATGGCACCGGTGCGGAGAAAATTGGGGGAAGTAGAAAAGCGAGACCGGTGGGGCGGCGCGGGGCCTTATAAGCGCCGGGTGGTGATGAGGGCTCGTGGGCGCGCTCGGTGACGCACTGGAGAGGGTGGAGCGGCGATGGGACGGGCAAGGCTCGGTGCGGTAGGGTTTGGCGCGGCGAGGTGACGCCATGAGGCGCCAGACATGATGAGGGCGCTTGTGCGCGCGTTGCCGGGCAAGGTGGAGCAGACGCACAGCGCTGGGAGGGGGGGACAACGAGCGGCGGCGGCCCACGAGGCACGAAGAGAGAGAAACAGAAACAGAGAGAAGGAGAGAGAGGTTCTGCCGATGGGCCCACCCGTCAGGTTTGAATTTAAATTCACGTGAATTTTCAAAATCTAGTAATTGACAAGATTTTCAATTTGGAATGTTACACAGATAATTTTTTGGATATCCCGTCCGGATATATTTCGTTGGCCCACTCGCTGCTTGCTCCCTAGGCCTGCTCACCTGGCCTGCTCCTGCACTGCATGCAGCCCACGATCGTGTGCTCAGCCCACTGCTCGCGTGCTCGCACGCACAATATGCTTATGCATGCATTGCCACGCACAAGGCACAACATGCTCTTGCATGCATTGCATGCGTACACACCATGTATACATATATATATATATATATATATATATATATATATATATATATATATATATATATATACATGCATGCATTTTGCCATATACCATGCCATACTTCATACCGCCTCGTCCAGCTTGTGGCTACCATCCTCACCGAACACTTAGGTATCGCAATAATTTCATGCTTCAATAAAATATCCATACCCATAGTCGGTTCGATCGATTCGTATTCAGTCCGTATTTGTGTCTAACAATATTCGATCCGTTATTTGTATGCAAAATATTCGTAATCGAATCCGTTTCCGAGAAAAGATGCGGTTAAGGATATAGTTTACACTACAGGAAAAGGATGTAGTCTCGAGCGCCGAAATATGATTCGACGGCCAACAAACCGCCCTCGACAAAGTACGCACTGTATCGACGGCCTGAATAAGACCGTCGATAGTGAGCTCCGACCGAATTAGTCTCGACGGCTGATAAAAAAACCGTCGAGTGATTACAACCAGACGGTAAAACAGCCAAACGGCGTTATCTGTATCGACGGCTTATAGTTGGGCCGTCGATACTACTCTTTTTAAATTAACTATTTTCCACCTATATATTACAGTTTAATTGATATTAATTATTTTTTAAGGAGAAAATTCAATGTAACAATTTTTCCATGTTTCAACATTTGATAAGTTTTGATTCATATTTGAAATTGCATTTTTTGAAATTAAAGTTTTATGTGTAGTAACCAACGAATCATGCGATACCGAACGATAGCTTATAACTTAGCTGGAAAACACCGCATTTAATAGTGTTCGCCTTGTTAGATGCTCGGAATTTTTTTATATTTTTACCGATGATTATGTTTGACACACAAACGTCAACGAATTGCTTTTGAGCAGCAACAAATTTTTTCATGTATTTTTAGAAATAAATTTACATTGGGTTGACCGACTAGGGCTAGAAATGATAAAGCCCTCGAGATAATATTTTTTCTCGACGGTTTTATAAATAACTGTCGATACTAGGAATCTCTCTCGAGTGTAGTCAATGTGAACCGTCTAGTTTACGTTCTATCGACGGCTGTTGTTTATGCGGCCGTCGATGGAAGCTTGATCGCGAACGTGACCCTTTACTCTTAGTTTCGACGGCTTGTACTCAGCCGTCGAGTGATATCCCGTCTATATCGACGGCTAACCTAGACCGTCGAGTAAGAGCCCATCTGTGTCGACGGTTCAGTAGAAGCCGTCGAGTGACAATACTCTGTATCGACCGTTTTTTCGGGCCGTCGAGTGTAATGGTGTTTTAACCTCCTCATTGCGGGACTTAGGCACATTTGTGCCTAAGTCCCACCGCCCGAGTCGCGCCCCTGCCTCCTCGCCGCCGCCCACGCGACGCCGCCATAGCCGCCGCCGCCGCCGCCACGCCGCCGCCGCCGCGCCACGCCGCCTCCTCCTCGGTCCTTGGCGGCGCCTCCTCGGCCCGGCACCTCGGCGCCGCCGCCCCCCTCACGGCCCCACCACGCCGCCACCGCCTCGGCCGCCTCCTCGCTCGCGCCACTCCTCTGCCTCTCCTCGCCAACAGATCGCCCTCACTTCCCTCCTCAGATCCGACGCCGTCCCCATCGTTGACGTTGACGACGAGGTAATCAACTCTTTTTTTCCGTACTTCCTATGTAGTGTCGACGCCATGCATTATTAGTCGAGAGTAATATAGATTTAGTTATAGTATTATGCAAATAATAAAATTTTAAATTAGTTTAGAATATTTATATAATATGAATGAAATGTGTAGTTAATAATATTTTGTTTACTCTTTTGTAGGTTAATTACGTGAATAAATTAGTCAATTAATTAATAAATGAATTAAATTATTTAAATATTTAAATAAAATGAAAAAATAATTTTGTTTTAAATAATTTGTTTTGTAGTATTAAGTAATTAGTAATTATTTTGTGCGATTGATTGTTGATTGATTATTGTTTCGCTCAGAAATGTTATTTATTATCGTATTTAGTTAAGTAATATATTAGATTTTGTCCGTATTTGTATTTTTCGTTGTGACCTAGTCAGACGTCACCCGCTTGGAATAAAGACAACTCGTATGGAACACTAACGATGATTCGCTTTTGTTTTCATACGAGATGTGATAAGCGCTTCCGAATTGTCCGATGGATCGCCATCGTAGGCGTCCCATGGATGACCCACGAATATTTGTTTGAGTGAAATTCATTGCGACCTGGTGAGTTCGAGACGTGAATTTCGACGGCATAATCCTAAGAGGTTCTCCTGTGCATAACATAAGTGCCCGGTGGTTTTAATAACCCTCCTCGGCCATCGTTGCACTGGAGAACCCTTAGGGTTATGCTGTCGAAATTTCGTCTCGAACCCATCGGTGTCGTAATGAATTTCGTTCGAACGGTCATTCGTGGGTGGGTTTAGAAGCTTTCCTAAGCCTGTCATGAAACCTCCTTTGAAATGACGCATGCCTACTATAGATGGAAGAACAAAGAAGTTGGATGTACGATGGATGGCAACCCAATGGACAACATACGGACGAATGGTACGAAAAGACCGATGAATTCGTGACTCATGCTTTCCAAAGATGCGCCGACCTTACCTTTAAGGTGACATGTCCTTGTCTGAGTGTGGAAATTGTCGAAAGAGAACTCGTGACCAGATGGAGCTTGATCTATATAAACATGGTTACAAAGCCGCGTACCATCGGTGGGTATATCATGGGAGAGTCGTCGTCTTTGCGTCGCACCACCCGTGTCGCATGCCGATGAAGGTTTTGATGAAATCGATCGAGTGAATGAGTTGATGGAAGACTTTGGTCATAATTTCGAGGAGGAGGAGGCACCCACGTCTGTGTCCGATTTCATAGGGCTTGTTGAGTCTGCCAAACAACCGTTACACGATGGAACCACAGTAGCATTGCTGTCTGTTGTGGCTCGGATGATGGCTATAAAATGCAAGTATAATTTCTCAATTAATTGTTTTGACGAGCTCGTTTCGTTGTGGTCCGAAGTTCTTCCTCAAGGTCATAAGATGCCACCTACTTGGTATGAGTGCAAGAAACTTATAAGTGGATTAGGAATGCCATATGAGAAAATACACTACTGTCCCAATCATTGTATGTTATATTATAAGGATGATGCCGATAAGCGTGCTTGCGATAAATGTGGAGAGTCAAGATACGTGAAGATAGACGACGCCGATGGAAGAAAGAGACAGACAAATGTGGCGAGAAAAGTGCTTCGTTACTTCCCATTGACAAAACGTCTCCAACGATGTTTCTTAACTGAAGAAACGGCACAGCAGATGAGGTGGCATAAAGAGGGTAAAAGGACGAAAGGTGATGTCATGGTTCATCCATCGGATGGGGAAGCGTGAAACATTTTGATCGAGGCATCCTGTTTTGCAATGGAACCAAGAAATGTCGTCTTGCGATCGCAATGAGATGGATTCACGCCGCTCAATATGAATGCCGCGTCGTATTCTTCTTGGCCGATTTCACCATGCCTCTAAACCTTCCACCATCGATTCTACTTAAAGAAGAGTTTATGTTTCTATCCCTTATCGTACACAGTCCGAAAAATCTCGGAAAAATCTAGACTTTTCTTGCGGCCCTTGGTTGAAGAGCTTGAAGAGTTATGGGATAGTGGTGCAATTACATATGATAGGAAAACATATTCAAATTTCCGCATGAGGGCCGCTTTTTTGTGGTCTATTCACGACTTTCCGGCATATAGAATGTTTTCTGGATGGAGCACGCATGGAAGACTAAGCTGTCCTGCATGTATGGATGATTCAAATGCTTTTCAGTTGCCACATGGGGGAAAGACAAGTTTTTTTGATTGTCACCGTGCCTTTCTCAAACCAAGTCATCCATTTAGGAAGCAAAAAAATGCCTTTCGAAAAAATACCGTAGAGAGAAGACAAAAGCGTGGTCGTTTAACCGTTGCTGCTATAAAGGACTGGCAGGCCAGATTGGTTGAAGGAAGAAATGGTGTGTACGAGGGTTATGGGGAGTCACACCATTGGACGCATAAGTGTAGTTTGTATTATCTGCCATATGCTGATGATTTGCTTTTGCCACATAATTTTGATGTCATGCACCAAGAGATGAATGTGGCCCAGGCGATTTTTGGTACTAACTTTGACATAGCTGAGAAGAGCAAAGATAATGTCAAAGCACGTCTCGATTGCAGTAAAATATGCAATCGACCATCTATGAACATGATAGATGGTAGGGCTAAGAAGCCGAAAGCACCGTATTGTTTAACAGTCGCACAAAGAAGAATGTATGGAGTGGTTCGAAAGGAAACTTAGATTTCTCGATGGGTATGCGTCAAATATTGGTCGTGGCGTCAATGTTGTTCAAGGAAAGATAAATGGAATGAAAAGTCATGACTATCATATCTTCATAAGAGATCTCATGCCAGTTGTGTTTCGTGGCTACGTACCTGAAGAAGTCTGGATAGGTCTTGCAGAATTGAGTTTCTTCTATAGAAAATTATGTGCTAAAGAGATACAAATGAAAGAAATGGTCAAACTTGAAGATGATATAGTTATACTTGTCTGCAAGCTTGAAAAAATTTATGTGCCTGGGTTTTTCAATCCAATGGAGCATCTACTGGTGCATTTACCGTATGAAGCTAAATTGGGAGGACACATCGAAGATAGGTGGATGTATCCCGTAGAGCGACGACTAAAAGGGGTTCGGTCCAACGTAAAAAACAAGGCTTGCGTAGAGGGTTCGATAGCAGAATCGTACTACATGCAGGAGATTACCAACTTTTGCAACAAATATTTGGCGAGAGAGCACAATGTTAATATACAAGTACCACGGTACAACACGGTTTGCACTGATGTCCAATCTGAACTAAAGCTGTTCCTTGGAAAAGGTAATCCTATGGGGAGAAGTACAAGGCGAGAGTTAGCACAAGAAGAAAAGATGGTGGCGCTACTATATGTGTTTGATAATATGGATGAAATGGTAGACATGCAAAAACAATTCATCCGAACTGAGTGGACTGGCAGTAATGATCCCAATCCGGAGGAGAGAACAAAACTAATGAAGGAGGGTGCTAGAGATGGCCGTCCAAACTTTTTAGTTTGGTTCTGGAAACATGTAAGTATTCCTTAGTATCATGTAAGTATTTAATATAATTTATTACAATCTATAACATCAGCTATCTTTTCTAACGCAGTGTACCACCCGTGCGAGCGTACATAATGATCTTCGTATCATGTCGCGTGGACCAAGACAAAGTGTAAAGGTTCATGGAACTTATGATGTCAATGGGTTCCGATTCCGGTCTGCGTCTCATGAACGGTCAAAACCTAATTTGAAGACAACAAATAGTTGTGTGCTATGCTACGGGGATGATGGCATGGAGTATTATGGCATCATTGAGGAGATAATTGAATTAGTCTTCGAGGGAAGTAAAGAATTATCGATTGTGTTATTTCGTTGCGATTGGTTCGATCCTATTAAAGGGGTGAGACGTCGACCTTAATTAGGAATGGTGGAAGTGAAACACACCTCGAGATTAAAAGGGTATGATCCTTTTATCCTTCCTAACCAAGCAGAACAAGTATATTACCTACCTTATCCATGCAGTAAACCAATAGAAGGTAGTACTAAACGAGATGAGAAAGACTTGAAGTCTTGGTGGGTTGTATACAAAGTTCGAAGACCTGGAAGGTTAACCACTCCAACGTCCGATAACTATCATCATCCAATACAAGAACAACGTACGAACGGTAATTTCGTGATTGATATTGGTCATGGGCTAGATAATCTAACAGCCACAATTGATGATGATGTCGATGAAGAAGTTAACCCACCCAATGACGGCCGCGACATCGAGGAACCTATGAACGATCCTCTCGATGTTGATGACACATACTTCTAACTTAAGGTTATTAATTATGCATATTTAAATTTATTTAATATTTTATTATTCTTCGCTAACATTACTTTATCTGCAGGATGGCACGACGACAGTTTACGAGGAGCACCTCCGAGGAGGAGGACGACGACCGTGAGGTTACACCGGGTTCTGTCGGTGAGGGCGGACACTACTCCGATGAGGAGATGGCCGTCACTGAGGAGTCTGGGGCCGGCGATGCGGACACGCCGGGCTCTAGCCAGGGAGGGGCTAGTCAGACATCAAAGAAGAAGAGGGGGCCGAACAAAATGCCCAAGGCACCAAGAAATCCGGCGGATCGGATTCTGATCGAGATTGATGGGGATAGGTATATTTTTCTAACTGTGAACTGTCTTATTACTAACACAAAATACTAACTCCGTTATTTCTATTATTTGTAGCAACATGTCCTGTGTCCATCCCAGAAAGGACCACACTCAGCCAGGTCCCGCGCTGGGATCTTGATCGACAAGATTACCACGGGATGGTCGGAGAGGAGGGGGCATCCCACCCGGCTTACTCCTGGGATGATTACAAGGTCGCCGACCACGGTGACAGCACAGCGGCCGAGGAGATTAAGCGGGAATTTTGGGTGAGTTTGAACACATCTCTATTTTATCATTTGTCGAAAGGGTATTTACTGACATTACTATCACACTTGTTTGTAGCTTAGGTATCGTCCTCGTGCAGGGTTGGAGGAGGCCGACTTTGACCCGGTCATAGACAGAAATGCCAAGCAGAAGGTGCAGGATCTGATGTCTGGGGCACGGGTCTCGGCGATCGAGGACTTCTACAGGTAATCACTTGGACAATTTCTATTTTTGTATATATTTCTAACGCATAGTAAATTTTAATTTTGACAGGAGAGAACACGGTGAGAGGGTCGGCAGCTCTTTTGCTCGGACGAAGTACCTCACAGCGCCGCAGTATCTCACCGTTCGACCAAATTGGGCCTCGAATGTCCCGGATGCCTGGGATGCCCTGGCCAACCATTGGGCTAGCCAGGAGTTCCGTGACAGGTCCGAGACAGCGAAGAAGAACCGTGCGATGAAAGGCAGCGGGACTACTGTCGGCAAGATGTCCTTCGCCCGACTTAGGAAGAAAATGGTAATCTTCTTTATTCCCTATTAGGAGCTTTGTTTTCGAACTCAAAATCATAATTTCTTTACTTTGTTCTGCAGGCCATCGCCACCGGGCAGCTGCCTCCTTGGCTGCAAGTACTTCGTAGGGGCCACTCGTCGCAAAATAAGGATGGTTCTATGGGGCCCTGGATCCGATTCTTTGCCTGCAATGAGAGGTACGTAAATTATTGATACCGAGTTTTGACTTAATGTGATATTCAATCATTCCTGCCTATTTTACACTTCCACGTAGGCACGCTACAAGGAAGCTTATGCCGAGAAGCATGGGCAAGAGAAGAACCCGGAGGATGAGTTACTGGACCCGTGCTCATCCACCAAACTATGGGTGGGAAGGCTCACGGGCGGTTGGCGATCGGTCAGGATCACCTGAGGTAGGCTTTGTTTACATTAAAAGTTAACTAAGTTAAAATTTTTAACTACTGAAAATTTTTTGTTATAGGTCCGAGGATTACATGCCCGCTGTGCGAGCTAGGCACACACAGGCCGAGAGTCGACGCCTTGAGTCCAGACTCGGAGGAGAGGGAGGAGGAGCGAGAAGAGAACAGCGATGATGCAAAGCGATGCGAGAGAGCCCGAGGACGGCGGAGGAGGCGCGAAAGAGGCAAGAGGAGGAGATGGCTCGACAGTAGCGGAGTTCGAGGCAAGGTTCGCCTATTTGGAGAACCTATCTCGACTAGCCGGGTATGCACTTGAACTCTAAATATTCCGTCGATAGATCTTACCATTCAATTCACACGTCTTATGCCAAATGTGTTTTAGGTGGCCCAGCGGGACTAGTGGCGGTCCGGGGTTCTCGGTGGTCCACCACCGTGTCGTGGTGGATTCGGGCACCACCTCCCTACCAGAGCTACTACGGGGCCGCCACCTTCTCATCACCAAGCTCAGACAGTGCCCACCCCCAGCAGGTGACTACGTGGGCCCGGCTACCCACATGGTGGTTACCGTCGTTCTCAAACAGTAAGTCATTCGACCTCAAAATATGTGTTTTGCTTTATTTCAACACATACTATTAATTAGTAAGTCTAAATTTGTTTTAAGGGTTCGGGTTCTCTGCCCAGTGACTCATCTTGCGAGGAGGGAGACATCGGGCGGCCAGAGGCCGACCGTCAACAACCTGCTCGATGGCGCCCCCGTTGTTTACCCAAATTTCCCTACCCCTTCAGCGATCCTCCGTCCAAATGAGCACTAGGTGACTAGCTAGTGACGATATATACGCTTTTGCTAATCGTACGATTGTGATTGCAATATTGTATATATGTGTATGTCGTCTTGATTTGTTGGAGTCTGTTTGGATCGTTTGGTGGCTAATATATGTGAACTGTGTGCCTTTTATATATTTGAGTGTATTTGAGTTGTCAATTGTGATCTTGTCGCATATGTGTGCGACGAATGGGATATATACGCATTGTGGGGTTTTGGGTATGTAGTCGGATTGCTTCTCTTTGGGAGTAGCAAATTTGCAATTTTCTGAATTTTTTTACAAAATAAAAAACAATTTTTTTTTCTAGAAATCAGTAGTCTCGACGACCGCATTAATGCCGTCGACACAGTGCTACGCTGGAACGAAAGTACCGACGGTCCTAAGCGCGGCAGTCGACACAGAGCTATGCGTAGTGTCGACGGTCATGAATTCAGCCGTCGATACTACGTGAATATTAATCGACGGTTTTTTTGGCCGTCGATACTACGTGACTACGGTTTGAATAATCTCGACTGCTAGAAATAAGCCGTCGAGACTATTTCGTTCGAACAGTAACGTCGTTACTGGAGATTTACTCGACGGTTATTTTTTGAGCCGTCGATACAATCTAACTCGACGGCTAAACCGTCGAGACAGTTAACCTCTCTCGATGGAGTTCTCTCGACGGCTGTTTCTCGACGGCTGGCCGTCAAGACATTTGTTTCCCGACGGCTTGTTCCCTATTTTCGACGGTTTTGGCACTCGAAACTGTTGACGTTTCCTGTAGTGTTAACCATTATCAGATCCGATCCAAACCGTTTACACCCTTACTTGTGTTGGCTAATAAGTCGTGGTATGTGGTGTCTATGGCATGACCTGGCGTTGTTTGTCTTCCTAGGATCCAGCCGTTATGCCCAACTCGTGCTAATGCGTTGTCACACGATCTTGAGCATCGCTCGCTGGGCCTTCTCACACATGACACAATTTAAAATTCGCTTTTCAACCCGTAACATGCGAACACACTGTCATACACTCAGTGTTACTAAATGTGATAGACACATGCGTAAAGACACATGAATTGTGTGCCATCCGTGTACGTATTTTCCGGCGGGGCCTTGGAAACATCATCGATATCAGCTGCTTCTGCCGCCACCGGCCAACATCGACTGCTCAGTGAACAATTAATATCCGGTCCCTCGTACCCTAGGGCTTCGGTCTTGGCCAATCGCCCACTCATCCCATGCATGTAGCGCCAGCCGGGCCAGAGAGGAGGCCGGCTATTAATTGTCACACAGATCCAGTTACCCCCTCAAATTTAAACTTATCTTGAGAGTCGACGATCCCATGCACTAGCCCCTGGATTAGCACGCTAGCGTGGAAAACCACATAGCCGATACAAGCAAACATCGGTTAGGTAAATTTCTGAATATTACATCACAATGTTGCGCCTTTAGGCGACTTTAATAAGGCGGCCCGTACACGCCTTATATTACAAAGGAATAGTTCAGAGTACGACGGACACCAAAATGTTAACCCATAAGAACTCCCTATTGGCTACGGGCCTTCATCGTCTGGAGCGACCCCTAAAACTCTTCGGATCCACCACCGTCCTTCATCTTCGAGACACGCGTAAGGGTCATCTTCGACTCCATCGTCTAAAGAAAGTAAGTATGCGAGGTCAGCGTCATCCAAACGCTGGCTAGTTAACACTTCCCTTAATGCATTTTGTGTAGAAGACTTTATTTGGAGGAGAGGGTTATTTTATTTGCGTAAAGCCAAGTTTATAAGAATTCTGGAAACATCTAATCTAGCATCAACTAGTATTTGTTCTTATTGATACAAACCAAGGGTTTCCATCCTACCAATGCACCCAAACCCAATTAACCAACCGAACACACCAACCAACCCATAATCGACCAACTCTCATACAATTACACAACCCACAATCGACCAACTCTTGTTCCTAACACAACCAGCTTAACAGATCACCATCCCAGCTTATTCGTTCCTCATGAACTTTCTCCTGGTTGCCCCCAACATTTCCTAATTCCGCCATCATTCCAGGATTTGGCAATCCTGTTTTGGACCACACATGCCATGGTGTGATCACTCCGGCCTAGTAGGGTTGCCAGCTCTCACAAGCAGACCGTCACCCTGGGGATGTGTGGCCATTATCACCCTCGGTGATAGCCAATGCCGGTCCCCTATCGAGAATGGTCCCGAAGGGCCTCCGCAGAGCGCTCACTCCTGGCGATCCAAGACCCGTACTCCGCGCGATGGCCAC
Organism: Raddia guianensis; assembly: GCA_036346415.1. NCBI lineage: Eukaryota > Viridiplantae > Streptophyta > Magnoliopsida > Poales > Poaceae > Raddia > Raddia guianensis. The sequence goes on along the minus strand of CM070537.1, from coordinate 18,730,434 downwards.
GCGTTATGTTGGAACCATCCCTCAGATGGCAGCGCTCCCCCGCTACGCGTGTTTCTCCGCACTCCTCCTGGGTAAGCCCTGGCTAAACCCAGCACAAGGCATCTCGTGCCTTAATCATCCCTCCGAATGTTCAAATCCAACAAGGGGCAACCCACCAATCATTCTCTACTTCCACGGTCATTGACCACACCACACACATGGACTTTCCTAACCGACTGACCCAAACTGACCAAGTACCCCCATATCCATACCCACAAACACAATAAACCCAACATGCATCTACCAGCCCTAACTGTCATATGTCATGTCACATTAGATGAGAATAATGAATGACCGGTGAATATCGGTTCACCGTTCCGTGGCGATTAGTCAGGAAATTTGTTAAGCCTAAGCCAATCTAAGCAAGTGTTACCCCTTAATTAGGGTTAAAGTGGTTACCAGACTAAACATAGGCTATCAAGAGTAATGACAATCAAGACACTCATTAAGGCTAAACAACTCAAGGCAGGTATGTATAAGTATAACATGATTAACAATTAGGCAATCTAATAAGCATGCATCTTTAGTAATTAAACAACATAGTTTAAGGAAAACTGGGTAATAAACATGATATTAGCGATGTTATTCCGCACTAGGGAAAGTTGCTGTCTCTCCCTAATACAGATCACATCTAAAGAGTAAGTGTTAACTCGCCTTGATCCGGTAGGTGGTCTTCTTCGGCGTCCCCAAATCTTCCCTCGGGATCGCCTACATCTAAATCATACCAACAACCAATAATTACTTACTACTACAATAGAAAACATGATGCATGCACGATCTAGGTCAAACCCTCGGCATAAATGCCTAAGTTCGATTAGCCAATCTACTTTGCGCATGATATGCCATGCATGACCTAGTGCATTAATAAATAGTGTCAGCAGTATATAATATTATACTAAACCCCAAAATACGATTTCGTACGGTTAGGCCGTGAAATGGTGATTAGAGTTTCTCGGCAACATGAAATGACGAATATCGGGAATTCCACCTACGTTCGGGTTAAAGTTTAACGAAGTTGAACATTTACTAAGTGTCTCAATTTAAGGGGATAGTCTTAGGTTATAGGTATTTCATATGCTTCTAGGTCAACTTCTTAAAAATTTTAATGGGGAAATGAGGATTTACTGATGTGTTAGATTTAAACAATTTATTTTATATGGAAATACTAAGCAAGGGTGCTAGTTTTAATTTGTTCCAAAAAAAATCCAGAAGACTCTTACCTATCAAATGTTATTCTGCCCAGGAATATTTGGGTCAAAATTATTTAATTAATATTATCAGCAAGTATCTTGAATTAACTATTTCATCCTGTAGGAAAGATCACATTTCTAAACTAACAGTGGCAATTTTCTCATTACAGTGCTGGATTTTATATTTTTGTAAAATCATAAATGGCTGCTAGTATTTATCTAAATTTTTCCAGAATTTTTGGGAGCTTTGAGCTATTTTAATTAAACCTAAATCGATTTCTGGATTTAATAAAAGGATTTAATTGCTGGAAAACTAATTAAATCATGCTGGGCCGAGCCAACTCAAGAGTGGCCCAGTTGGCGGATTTGGCCCACAGCCCTTATGCTTGGCTGCGTCTTGCTGCGTTCTTGACGAGATTACGCCGAGGCGTATTCTGCGAGCACTTTCGGCCACTGGCTTGCCATTGCAGAAAATCGCCACTTAACCCGCCAGGTGGGGCCGAGGGCTCGCGGCGGAACGAGGGCTCGCGGGGGCAAATTAAGCAGCGGGAGGGACCTAGAGGCTACGTGCGTGCACGGATAGCTAGAGGGGGGTCGACGAGGTGCTCACCGAGGGCTCCAACTAGGACGAAAAGGCTCGAAGATGGCTAGCGGCAGGAGACCCGTCGGCGACCGAAGCAGGGGAGACGTTGATCCGGTAGCCCGATGCTCCTCAACTGAAATTAGGTGAGGGCAAAAGGTTAAGAGGATCTCGGGGAGCACTGGGCGAGAATAATTGAACAACGGCTCATTGGTTCCCCGGATTGGTTTGATGCCGGCGACGCTCGGATTTGGGAGAAAAGAGCGAAAAGCTCGGTCGGCGGAGCAGAGGGGGATTTATAGGCGTTGAACGGAACGGGGGACACAGAGGCGTGCTCGGGGGCACAGAGGAGGTGGAACAGTCATGAGACGAGTAGAGTCTGCAGGAATGGTCGCGCGGCGGCTCCGCGATGTTGAAAGCACGAGGGAGAAGAGAGAGAAGAACAGAGAGAGTGGGGCTGCCAGTGGGGCCCACACATCGATCAAGATCAAATTCAAACACATTTTGAATTTTGGCAAAAATTTGCAGAATTTCCCAAGTTGGGATGTTACATTCACCCCATCTCGCTGCCCACTTTGGGTCACTGACAAGGGGACCCGCTTCATCCCACGTGGGTCATGTCCCTGGTGAGACACCCCTCATAGTGGGGCCCACGACGCTGTGGTCTTCCCCTCAGGCCGGCTTTGTCTCGGGATGGGAGAATTCAAACTCCTCAGCCTGATAATGTGGGCCCATCTCCCGGCCTATCCCCTTTGAGATCCCCAAGCACGGGGCCATCATCGCAGTTGTCGCATGCCTTTCCCTGGCTGATGTTCCTCCTAGCAATACTGGGCCGCCGCTCAGAGTCCTTTCTCCGATGCTGCTTCAGGCCTCGGCCGAGGTGTGGGCTAAATCCCTGACGACCTTGACCACATTAGGCCCCCCCTCTTCTCTTAAGAAGTTTGTCCTACCCTTCTCAGACCCCTCCCTCCACATTGTCTCTAGTTTCGACCCCATGACTCTTGAGGCCCAGATTGTTCCAGATTTCGCTCCTCCCCTAGTCAGGCATTTTTTGCCAAAGCCACTGCCCTTCCTGTGGCCCCGCTAATCTCTTTCCCTCTGCTTAGGAGCACGCATGCCAAGCCGTCCTCCGTGACTTGTCGGAGCCCCAGGATGGCCGCTGCTAGGGCAACCTTCGCCATGGCTGGGTCCTCCTTTTTCTCCGCCATCCGTAAGACTCAAGGCCTGCTTGCGCTCAAGATTGGCCTCCCTCTCTCATTCCTCCGCTTCGGTCAACGACCTCGCCGCTAACTTCGTTTGCTCTTGTTCTCTGCACTGACTGCCTCCTCCCTCACCGCGTTTACTGACCTGTGTGGCCTCTCTAGGCCCTCTGTCAATCTCGCGACGATAGTCCTAGCATAGTGGAAGAGGACGCTACTCGTGCATTTTCATGCACCCCTTCCACTCAGAGTTCTCGTTCGTCTCCGATGAAGATCCTCTGTTGGGATGTTCGCGTTCTCAACTTTGCGGCCAAGCACGACATTGTTGCCACCCTTATCCACGCTGACAGCACGATCATCCTCGCATTGCATGAATCATAGCTCTCTGACCCCCACTCCAAACCCTCCTCGTGATCTCTGGTCACCGGCTCAGAGGTTCACTACAACTCCCAGCCTCTGGCACCAGGGTGGGCATTCTACTGTTCTGGGATGACTCCCTCTTGAACCTCTTTGACCCCCTCATCCTTCAACACCCCATCTCCAAGCGGATAACCCACTTGGACGGACAATCTAGCTGGGCCATAACCACCGTATATGGCCCAACAGAGGATTCCGAGAAAGAAGCCTTCCTCTATGAGCTCGGCATAATCGTCAACCACTGCGCGTGCCCTTAGCTGATTCTTGGAGATTTCAACTTAATTAACAAGGCCGCTAACAAGAACAATTTGAACCTCAATCGTCGACTCATTACACGTTTCTGGCAAGTTCTGGGAAGCTCTCCCCTAAAAGAGATTAACCTTTCCAGGTGTCGCATCACCTGGAGCGATAAGCAATCCAACCCCACCTTGGTCAGGTTGGATCGGGCTTTCTGCAACTCCGCCTGGGAACTGCTCTTTCCATGTTGTTCCCTCCTCCTGCTATCCTCCACGGCATCGGACCACTGCTCTCCTCCTAACCGCCGAGTGCGCACCCCGTCCGCCTAGGCATTTCCGTTCGAAGCCTTCTGGACCAAGATGTTGGACTTCTTGGAAGTTGCCCTGCAAGCTTGGTGTAAAGCCTCCCCCAACCTTCCCACTCATCCCCTTCTTCGTTTCAAACTGAAGCTCTCTCGTACCGCCTTCACGCTCAAAGCCTAGAGCCAAACTCACATCTGCAATGCTAGGCTGCAGCTTGCGATCGCCTCGGAGGTTATATGCCTTTTTGACGTGGCCATGGAATCTCGCCCACTATCGCAAGGGGAGTTGGATATGCGTTGTTCGCTAAAGCTTCATATCCTTGGGCTTAGCGTGCTCGATAAAACGGTGTGGAAGCAGCGCTCCCGCCTAAACTGACTCAAGTTTGGAGATGCCAAAACTAAATATTTCCACCTTATGGCAAATGGTCGACGTCGGAAAAATCACATCTACTCCTTGTTGGGCTCCTCCGGCATCCACACTGAGTTCCTCAATAAGACAGATGTCCTTCATCGCTTCTCGGTCTTCGCCGCCTGCATCTCTCAGCCTCCAGCCATCTCCAGCTGCTGCCTACGTCCGCCGCCGCCTCCCCTCGGTTACGTTGAAGCCGCTGCCTCCACCTCTGCGCTGCCGCCTCCTCCCCTCCTCTACATCCCCACCGCCGCCACCGCCGGTGCTGCCTTCTCTCTGCCGCCGATGCCTTCCCCTTCGCCGCCGCCGGTGCCCCATCTCCGCCGCCGCCCTACCTTCGCCGCCTCCTCCCAGAGGTCCTCTACCACCCCTCCTGCACCGTCGTCTCCCCTCCGCCCCACACACATCGCCTCATACCCTAAACCGCCACCTCCCCACCAGTCATCTTTGCATCGCCTAGGAACGCTCGCATTTTTTATTATGGTTAAGGGTCTTAGAGAGATGGATTAGGCTTTAGTAATGATGGAAGAGCTAGAAGAGGATTAGATGGAGCGCCTTTGGAGGGTCGACATGCTTAGCATTTGTAACGTGAACCGAGCCTGAGTAAAACTCATGGGTGTGTTCCACATTTTCGTAAGGAGCTCAGACGGTGATTCATCGAATTCAAATACGAAAGGTATTGTTCACTGGAGATGTCCATGTTTTGGACAGCCCACGGATGTGCGTTCAGTCATGACACGAGGGTGTACGGGTTGGAATTCCGGTGGCATGACGTTGTTGTTTAGCTAGTGCAAAACATAAGAGGTACGCCGTACACGTCGTTGCACTTGGGAGAACATTAGGATTATCTTGCCAGAATTCTGACTTATGCACCCGAGTGCCATGACTACCGTACTCAAGCGCACATTCGTGGGAGGGTAATCCCTCCTATTTTGCTAGGCTTAAACTGTCTAAATCTGAACCATGAATGCATGCATTGACGTTTTATAGCAAGCTATGGAAGATTGACGGTGGATGTACGATGGATGGATGATGTCTGGGCGGCACACGGACAAGTGGATCAAGAAGGCTAGAGCATTTGTAGAAGATGCTTTTCGGAAATTCCCCGATCCTAATGCAGCGACCGTGTGGTGTCCTTACGCTGTGTGCTCGAACACCAAGAAGAGGACCAAGAATGATATTAGCCATCATCTTTGTAGGCATAGATTCAAACCGAATTATTTTGTGTTGGTAGCTCATGGCGAGAGGAAGCCTTCGGCACAGGTGTGTTGCCCTATGGATTTTGGCTAGAGGTGGAGGCGGCTCCGCGGGTCGGTTAGGGTAGGGTGGCCCCATGCGCTATGTCCCATGAGGACTTAGCGCACGGGCCACTCCCAATATCTATGCAAATATCAGTGTTGGCGACCTATATGACACCACTGACATAGGCACAACTGGGCGTAGGCGGGGTTCGAACCCGTGACCTTGGGGGTGGGCCCACGCCGCACTGCACGCTACTAGCCAAGTGGGAGAATGATTTTTGTTCAAATATCCCGGGCGCGAAACCTTTTTATATACGGTCTATAACCAGTGTCGGTGACATATATGGAACGGCCGAAACTAGTAAACCTGTGTTGGCGGTTTATCACAGGACTGACGACACAGGTTTATCAGTGTCGGTGGCTCACATGAAATCGCAGACATAGAGTCCTATCCCCACAGCCGGCTGACTATTTTCTGGCCCAAAGACGGGTCGAGCAAGACATTGCTTGGAGCACTTTAAGGTTTTAGGCATGCACAACATATCACTATTCATTCCATGCTTTTCAACTGCTCGGTGTCGCATCGTTGGTACTAGTTTCTATACAATCCCAACATGCCTGCAACAAAGTTGATACAACGTCGGCATTTTATGAGAACTTAACCAGGCGATCGAAGGGCGTGCAATGGTATGTAATAGGTCGTGCATGTTGTAAAACCTTATAGTGACACTACAAATGTGTTGGTCGATCCGTCGTAGGTCACAACCTAATAAAAAACAGTAGGGGTTAGAGTGTGTGGGCAGCTCTAATAAAGGCGCCAATAAATCTAGACTTATGTCGTCCGCCTCGTACTTGCCATCGACATAGAAGTAGACCTATGTCTTCGGTCTCACCCAGGCCACCAATACAGAGAAATTTGTGTCAGCAGCCTCAGAGGAGACACCGACACAGATAAGTGCGCAAGGATTAAAAAGAGCCCGCGTCGTAAAGGCTCAACAAAAATTTCTCCCTCCCAACTAGCTAGTAGTGCGTGGCGCGACGCGAGCTCACCCAACCGGTTGCGGGTATGAGCCCCGCATGCGCCCCATGTTTTTCATTTTTGTATCGAGCGCTGTGTCGTCGGTATGCTCGTGCACGCCGAGATTGAGCATTCTGTGTCGACAGCTCTATACAGGCCGCCGACACAGAGCCTGCTAGTCGCCGTGCTGGAGCATCTAGTTGGTCCCACATGGCAGTCATGTCCTCTATCTTTCATGCTGGGCCGTCTTCAAGTCTTCCCGTCTAGGCCATTAAGTTGCCTTAAGGGTAGAGGTTAGTATCATCAGCCTGAGGACGCCCGCCGACACATGAGATCCAATTTTTCGTTCGCGTTGAATGGTCAGTGTGATTTATGTTGTCGGGGTCTGTTTCACCGCTGACACAACTCATGTGGCTGACCAAGATCGTGCCGGCCGAGGTATATGTTTGTTGTCGTTTTGTGTTGGAGCCGCCGACACAGTTATTTCGGCTGACGACCCTAATATTGTTTATTGTAGTGATTAATTGGCTGTACTAATGAAATGCCAAATCCAAATCCAATTGCCTACTCAGCTAATCAAGCAATAGCTTTAGAGATGTCTCAAGAAAAAAAAATCAATACATAGCTGATGGCAAACTTAATGCATCTCTGGTTCTGTGTTTTTTGTTTCCTTGTATTCTACAGTGTGAGAAAGAAAGAATCAACATTGCAACCTCAGTGGACTGCTACGTAGATGAGCACGGTGTGACGGTCCAAGAAGGCATGGACGCGTTAAGGTGCCGATTGGAGGAGCAGTGGACGAGCATCAACCAGGAGCTAGCATCACCATGGACGATCCCTGTTCCGGTCCACACGCGTGCGTGTGACAAACCTTGCACGGATGCATGCTGCATGCATGGAGAGCATGTACAAGACGGCTGATGGCTACACGCACTGCTCTGCAATAACAGGCATGATAGATATGGTCATGAATAAGTGCGTATACCACTGAGCTAGCTGCTGATAGATATATGTTGGAGCGGCACTATATAGAAATTTACCTTAATTGATATATGTTACAAGGTCAAGGGTAAATAAGTGCACCACAGATATATCTACTTTTATGCCCAATAAGACGTGAGCTTAATCAGGAGTTATGTATGGCTTGTTAGTTTCCCACATTATCTTATTGTCGTATAATTCTATGTTGTACTCCTTTCATTCTTTTCTATTTGTCGTCGTTGACTTTTGTACTTGCCGTTTGACCATTCGTCTTTGAAAAAAATTTAGTTAAATGTGCAAAAATATAATTCATGCATAAAGTACCTTTAATGAGAAAATAAATCATAACAAAAAAATTATACTTAAATAGTTTTTTTTTAATAAGACGAATGGTCAAAGGGCATGTCTAAAATTCAACGGCGACAAATAATGAAAAACGGAGGTAGTAGTTTGTAAGGGATACATATGATATGATTGGTAGAATTTTGCAATTAATAGAGACATAGAGTATATATATAAATTATAAACAACGTGACAAAATGGAACTTACCGCATCACCAGAATATCCCTGTACTGCCCGAAATTGCTATCGGTTTTAACCTACTTATTCGATCTTCCTCCATCAGGCCATGCACAAAGCTAGGTCAGATGCTTACAAAAAAAAACCGATTCATTTTTTCACATAGGATTTATAGGTGCCTTCGCAGACCGTAGATGCTTACAGGATCGACGAAGATGCTTTATTATTTGGACATGACTTGTGTTCGGACGTCCGTTAGAAAAGTATTTGGAAGAAGTCCATTTTACCCCCTTGAACTATCGCACAAGTTCAGTTTCCCCCCCTCAACTTCAAAACCGGACAAAACACCCCCCTCAACTATCAAAACCGGTACAAAATACCCCCCTCACCCAAAACCATGGTGGTTTTGGATGACATGGCATCTAGTCATCATTTTTTCTAGAAAATAATTTTTAAAAAAATCTAGAAAAATATAGGAAGCTCAAAAAATATAATAAAAATATGCACAACAATAGAAAAAATACATAGAATCCAAATATGCAATAAAACTGTAAAGTTTATGTGCATAGTTATTTGCAAAAATTATTATTTTTATATAAGGTGTTTTATTTATTAAAAAAGTATTCAAGAAAATTTTGTTTGTTCTCTATAAAAATGGTGAAAAATATTTTAGTTTTGAGAATGATGTAGAAATTAATAAAAACATAAAGATGCTATTTTGACCGTTGAATTTGATTTTTTTAAAAAATACAATTGAAAGATCAAAATAAATTAGAATTAGAATTTGAAAATATAAATTGAATGGCAAAGTTAGCATCCCTCTATTTCATGCGGTTTCTCTCATTTTTCCTACAAGCCAAATTAAGTTTTCTTAAATACTTGATTTATTTATTCAATGAAATACATTATGTACTATTTTTACGTATAAATATATACATAGAAAAGTATTTTCAATGAATATTTGGATTCTACCTATTTTGTACTTTTGGTATTTTTATTTTATTTTTTTGAGCTTCCTATGATTTTCTAGAAATTTTTTGAATTTATTTTCTAGAAAAATGTTGATTAGATGCCATGTCATCCAAAATCACCATGGTTTTAAAGTAGGGGGTATTTTGAACCGTTTTGATAGTTGAGGGGGGTGTTTTGTCCGGTTTTGAAGTTGAGGGGGAAAAACTGAACTTGTGCGATAGTTCAAGGGGGTAAAATGGACTTCTTCCAAAGTATTTTGATCGGACGCTATGCCCAAGCGCCAAATTTCACAACCGCTTAGCATACATACGACGGAAGTCCGCCAACAACGCAATGAGCCTCTTCTTCTTTTAAATCGAGGAAAAATACCCAAAATAATCAACAGTTAAATAGAAAATTAATAAAATAATCCAAGGAAAAGAAAATTACAAAAATATCCCCGGCCCCGCCACTCTCGGGTGGTCGCCGCTAACGGCGCGTGACATGGTGAGCCGCCACACCGGAGACGGCCAGCAATGAGTCGCCGCCACCAGTGGGGCATGACAGCCTACCGCTTTCCCGCACTTTTCGCCTACTGTTGCATGTGATAATGTATATTATATGTGTATAGTATGTATATGTATATATATATATGTATAATATGTATAGTGCATGTTATATATGTATAATATGTATACTGCATGCCATTTTACTAATATTATGTATAATATTATATTTTAATATAAATATATGATAAATATATACTAAATTATTTATAGTTGTCCAAAAATATATAGTAGGTGACGTTTAATTTTATTGATAATTGATTAGTAAAATGGCATGTCTAAAATAATTTACGTTGGGAGGTAGGTTTCGTTCGAAGAAAGCCACCCGCAATTTCCCCAGTGCAGTGAGCTCGTCAGATCACAATCACATGAACCACGATCACACACGCACACGCTTCTCGCTGCACCTTCCGCTCAATTTGCTCCGTTGGTGGACCGAGACCAAGACCACAGCGACCTGGAGGTTCTCCCATGCCACGTTGCATGTACGTGGCGTATATTTATATACACATGTGACCGGATAGCATATGGCATATATACATTATAATATATGTATAATATAGATATATTTATATACACATGTGACCGGATAGCTTCTCCCATGCCACGTATAATTTTAATATATATGATAAATATATGGTAGTAAAATTTGATACATGTATAAGCATGTGAATATACATTTTAAAACTCAAAATTGTATCTAATTTTACAAAATTGCAAATTTAAAATTTTAGCAAGTGTTAATAGTCGTTTGTACGGCAAACTAAAATTTGTAAAGTTAGAAGCTATGAGATAAATAAAACATTAAATACACGTAAAGTGAATCTTGTCATGTAAAGTGAAGTAGAGAATGTAGCGAGTTCAAACCATACAATAGAACACAAACATCAATACGAAAGTAGCGAGTTCAAACCATACAATACAAGCATGAAGACCTTATAGTCGTTTCTTAGGGAATTGAAAAGTACGACGTAACATTTGCGTGGCGACTAGCTAGGCAGCGTCGCCTCCGAAGATCACGAGGGCATAAGCGTTAAAATCGGACGTGCATCTCTAGGGTACGCCTTGTCATTTCGAGACGATTTTGAGATCTGCGATCCTTGCGTGGAGAACCATCATGTATGCATCTGCTGCCATTGGAAAAGGATCATCTATCCATGATGCCATACGACAATCATTTATCTGTTTTGCACAGGATATGAAGTTAGGTTACATCGTAAAATAAATTCGATCTATATGAAGGTAAGTAAACTCACGGCGTATACAGGACATTGTGGTCTGCAAATGGCTGCATGTGTGCATGCTTACAAAATTCCCTTACATTGGCGCGGGTGCATCTCCGTAAAAAATAGTCGATCTTTGTCTCCATTTACGCCTCGTAACATGCACGTGTTCATTCATATTAATATTAAATATAAGTTTGTTTTTATATTTAACTATTATTTCAAACATTACATAAAATGTTAGCTTACGTGTTTAATACATAATACGTGTAAATAAGGTCTGAACATACAATATAGCAACTCGACTAATACTCCAAACACCCTAATTATTAACTAAAATGTCACTAAAATACGTACAATTGTATTACTATTTGCATGCTAAATATAGATTCATTTCCCTATTATGTTTAATTAAGCTAACAAGAAAATTACTACATGAAAAAATATAGTCATTCTTTTTAAGTACGCACACTAGCGTTAATTTGTCGCTAATTATATATAATTTTGCGCGGTACGTGCAATTAAAATTTAAACATTCATATATTACATGCTATAAAAATTCACTAATTTCCATTATATTTGTACATCATTTTCTCTCCTTACAGAACTAATTAATCACTAATCATATTTTAAGTTAACCTAACATAACAAGTTTATGTTAACTATAAAATGCGTACCTGACGATTATAAGATCGATCGGTTCAAAGTTCCTGAAAAAATTAAAATAAGCGTGTAAATTAGACAGAATATACGAAATTAAGTGGTCATATTAAACTATCACCGTATGTACTTGCTACCTTCGTAGATCTGGTGCATCTTATTTCTTTGCTCTCTCTGACATTGGTGCGTGCTACGGTGTTTATGTGCGAATTAATAACAAAATAGAAGCAAGACCTAGGTCTTTGGTGCTTAGTTTAATTAATTAATTACGTGATGGTGATTAGTTTAATTACCATTAACAACATACTATGCCAACATCAGTATAGTCAGATAGCCCTCACATATGAAGATTATCAAACTGTGTATATAATATATACATACAATATTAAGTACTAATATGGCAAGATTAGCATACAACACTGCAAATAATATTAGCATAGAATATTATTATGCCAAAATTAACTCTTGCATATCGTCTTCGCAATAACACTAATTATTAGCAAGTACATCAAATTTAAATTCCAAAATATTCCCTCACGCCGAAAGCAAAAATATCAAGATGACACTCTGGTGAATCCTCAACTGAGGTATCAGCGAATAATATACCTGAACCGAACGAACTGAAAAGAACTGAAAGCGAGAGAGTGCGTGTGTCAAGGCCGCTCTGCGTGTGAAGCCTGCGTGTGTGTGAAATTAACTGAAAGCGAGAGTGCTGCGTGTGTGAAGGCGAACGGCAGGACGCGATATATATAGACTCAATTTTGTGATCACTGCGACCTCTAATCAGTATTAATTAGCGTAAATCATGCAATTACTATTTGATTAATTAAAAACTCAACACTATTTTGTCGGTGAGGATTATTTTATTATTTTTTGGACACTATTTTGTCGGTGAGGATTTTTTTATTATTTTCTTCGACACTGTTTTGTCGGTGGAAGATTATTTTAATATTTTTTTACACACGGTATTGTCGGCATGTATTATTTTAATAATTTTTTCCCGCACTTTTGCATGCAACGCCGGGTAATTAGGGGGCCGGTCGGGACAGCGGTGCATGACCACCGGGTGGCGGCGGTGAGCTGCTGCCGTCTGCAGGTGGTGGCGGCTCAGCACAACCACCGGTGTGGCGGCTCATTGCATGGCCGTCCCGTGGCGGAGCTCACCATGTGGCCGTGCGGTGGCGGCGACCACCAGTGGTGGCGGACCGAGGATATTTTTGTAATTTCCTTTTACAGTGGATTATTTTATTAATTTATATTTAACTGTTGATTATTTCGGGTATTTTTCCTTAAATCGATGATGCAAATACGACATCACCAAATAAATCCATTTTACGTTTTTCTTTTGGTGGCCAAATCTTTTTGGCTGGGAGCTCTAATTTACTAACCGATTGTATCAATGTGTTCCTCGTATTTTTTCGAACAAAACAAGACCCATGTTGTTATATAAATTTTTACTGGAACAATTTGTCTATACTAATGGAACAATTAATCTGGACTATTGGAACAATACGTCTAATATGATGGAACAACTTGGTATTTGGCCTGTTGGAACAATAGGCTAAGCCCAATTGGAACAATGTATTTAGTCTGATGGAACAACTTGCATACCAATTAGAACAATGTATTTGGTCTGCTGGAAAAGTAAAAAGAAATGCCTACTAGAACAAGAAGGTTTGCCTACTGAAACAATAATTTTTGTCTGCTAGAACAATAAGGTTTGCCTACTGGAACAAATAAAAGTTGACTACTGAAACAATAAGGTTTGTGCTACCAGAACAGGTGAACTTTGTCTACTGGAACAATAACTTTTGCTTTATGGAACAATAAATTTGTCTTCTAAAACAATAACGTTTGCCTTCTGAAATAAATAAAGGTTTTGACTACCGGAACAATAAAGTTTGCCTACTGAAACAATAAAGTTTACCTACTGGAACAATAAAGCTTGTCTATGGGAACAATTGTATTTGCCTGCGGGAACAATTATATTTGCCTACGGGAACGATTATATTTGCATTTGGGAACAATTATATTTGTCTCTTGGAACAATTATATTTGCCTGCGGAAACAATTATATTGTCTGCGGGAACAATTGTATTTGCCTTTTGGAAACAATTATATTTGCCTTTGGAAACAATTATATATTACTGTAGGAACAATTGTATTTGTCTCGTGGAACAATTGTATTTGCCTATGGGAATGATTATATTTGTATTTGGAAACAATTATATTTGCCTCTTGGAACAATTATATTTGCCGTTTGGAACAAATATACTAGCGCCTACGGGCATTATTGTAACTTCCCGCGAGAGTTTGTTTCCTTGTATGTCGCATGGCTAAAAATTCATGGCTACCAATATGGGGCATGACTCCGAAAATAAAGGAGGAAGAAAATTGCATACGCATACTCTACTACTTGTGCAGACATGTTGGTCCCTGATGGTACCCCTCGATACAAACAACATAATCTGTTGGAAAACAATATGTTTAGCCTGCTGAAACAATTAGTTTAGCTTATTGAAACAATATGTGTAGTCTATTGAAACAATATGCATAGACTGTTGAAATAATTTTAAATTCGAAAGTATTAAAAATGGGTGTTTTGAATTTTAGATGAATTACAAAATTTATTTTATGAGATGTTGGTATTGCATGAATTTTATATAAAAATATAAGAATTAAAATTAACAAAAAAAAAGACCATCTGCTTGCTAGCTTGATGGAGATGCGTATGTGCGGCATTGCTTGCCGATTGCGCTGGCGTGGGTTGCGGGCCGTTGCGGCGTCCGTTGATCGGACGTTCGTAATTAAGCATTTTCCTTATTATTTAACATCAATTTATAAAAAAGTAATAAATTTTCAATGATAGCTTTAAATTTAGATGTTTCCCGAAAAGAACAAACAGGCCTTAATGACTCGAACAAAACGCAAATACTACACGTTCAACCTGTGCCAATTTTCATGTTAGCAATGATGGTTATAAAGGAAGGATTTGGAAAATAGATAATCAAGTATGTCGGCATCAGTTCAAATTGGAACCAACGTAGATATATTCGCCAATTCAAACTCCAAATTGGGCACGTCGACCGGGTGGCACGAGCACCACGACACGCACAAGGCTCAGCATGGTGCACGACGGGCGAAGTGGCGCGGGCCGACATGAGATGTGGCATTGGCATTGGCTAGCGGCGGATAGCGGAGCGAATCGGAGGAGCGTACGGACGGTGCGGCTTGGACACTAGCCAGGTGCGCAACCATATAATGGGGGAACAAGCTTTCTCATGAGCTTACTTTTGATCGTGTGATTAGAGAGCCCTCTTTCTGTCACAATTGGGCTTCCAAGGTGTCGAAGAGATCCTTGCGTTACACACATAAAAGAGACACGGGAAGAAATATTAGTTTTAACCTAGTTTGCCCCCACGCAAAGGATAATAACCACACGTCTAGTTCTTTTACTATAATCAAGGATCATAGTATAAAGTTTGTGCGAAAAAGAACCCTAAAGGTAGGGTACCCCATCGTCCAGAGGTCGAAGATGATGTATAACCTAGATGGCTAAGTATTGGGTTGACCAGAGCGCCAATGCTGATACATGTACAAGTACGAGAATTAGGACCTTGGGATCCTCTAACCCCACACACGAGGGTGATATTTATATTAACATCTAGGGATAAAAATCTGGAATTATAAACCTATACATGGCAACACATCATTAGAAATCCTTCGTTGCCAAGTCCTCAAGCGCATTGAAAAACAAGGCATTGGGCAACGCTTGCCTGGCGCATCACTTATCGTCTGGGTAACCCTAGTCAATGGGTAAGAGGATAATTGGGAAGCACCCTAAGGTGTTTCATTCTCTAGAGAAGGTAGAACTCGACCTTAAACAGCTAACCCCCAAAGCTCAATTGGAGAACTGTCTGACCAAGGCCTTGCCCTTGAGTCTCCAATCTACTCAGAGGGAATTGACTTGATGGACAAGACATGCCTATCGCCTACTAGGATGAGAAACTCATTCATCCGGGCAAGAAGCATATTGATCAAGCAATCTAGATAATATTGGGTAGAGAGTCGCAACAAATAAAGTTTTTTAACCTTAAATGGGTAACTATTCATCCAATGTATCCCGAGAGGCACTCTCCGGGTTTTTACCGTTGCCAATCTGCAGTAATGGTCGGATTTTTACTAGTCGTTTTTTATTACTGTTGGTGGCGTACAAAGGACATTATGCGTTGCGTTACCTCGCCTTTAAATGGGAATACGGGGTCAAGGGATATCACTCTTGCCCTTTCTCCTATGTGCCCTAACTCTACAGCCAAAGCATCCTTTCTTTCCAAACCTTCCCCCCTTTCCATCATAACCAGATCCATCCAATCTAGCCATGGGTATGATTGGGAAGACCGAGCTAACCAAGGAGAGGATATAGAAGATGGAGCAGCTTGGAAAGATCGATCTGGGTAGCTAGCGGCTACCCAGAGGTGAAGACATGCCAGCCTCGCAGAAGAACGAGATTATTACCTTTGAGCTAACATCCATTCGCGGGTTGCGCCTGTTGGAGAGTTAGTTTGTCACCTCCGTGCTGGCGTAGTGTGATCTGGAGGCCATCAATCTTCAACCCAACAACTTCCTCATCGTGGCTATTTTTCTCCATTTGTGCGACGAATACTTTAAGATTTTATAGACGATAGGTTTGTCTCTGCAGTACTACGCCGTTGCAAGAAAGCTTCAGTGAAGATAGATCTACCCATTGCGTGCGTCGCCTTCACCTGCGGCGGAACATCCCCTTCGCTAACCGATAGATCATCCTCAAGGACTCCATCTCCTAGTGGGCAAAGTGCAAGTTCTCCTTCCAACGTCCGCAGGGGAGCTAGCATATGTACTGTGGCGAGGCCCCGGACAACATCAAAGCCATGTCAGATCACCGTGGGGAAGAGTATACAGGTAAACCGGATAATGGCCCTAGTGAAGAGGGGTCTCATAGAGGTCCACATTGCTAGGAAACGGGTAGGCTACGCGAGCGCAAAATCAAAATTTTCTACCTCGAATCACTCAGGAGCACATGCAAGTAGAGGATCATAGATCGTTACCCTTAACGCACAGATGCAGCGGAAGCAGTTCCTTGCGCGTAGAGGAAGTAGACGTACACGCCCAGATCACCACCGAGTGCTTGCCCATGCTTGCCGAGTGGTTCCCGAGTGGTCGTCGGTGTTCGCCGAGTGGTTGCAGACTGCTCGCTGACTGCTTGCCGAAATCTCACCTGTGTTCGCTGACGATCCAACCGAACAGCAGTATCCACACGTACCGAGCAGGAACGCCTCATGGGGTGTGCTAGCACCTCACCGTACGGCTAGGGTTTCTGGAGAGCAGAAGGGGCGCGCGATGGTTAGGCGTGGTGAAGGCTTAACTCATCTAAACACGCCGCCCCTATGTCTCTCCTTATATAGTCACGCTAGTGAGCTTCGGTCCGCTAGGGTTTCTATCTTCTACGTAGATCATATCCACACACAAACCCATTTAACAGTTCAAACCCGTTAAGTGTGTGACCCGTTAGGTTCAGTGTAAGTCGGCCGTGGATCCGGAAACTCGTTTCCAATCCACCGATCAAAAGCGGCACCTACCAATACGTATTGACCCCCAAATGCACAAAATCATTATTCGGCTGAACCTTAATACACTCACATACCGATCCTTTTGCCTCCCGCTACCAGTCAAGCTCAAGGCGAGATGCGCGCCACCCTTGTTGATAGCTCGACCAATTCACACGGCAGTGGAATGGATACAAACCATGACTAACCCCTTAGTTATATTAGCACGGCCGTGCGCTCTCCTTATCCATCCACTCAAGGGGCCAGAGGTATCTCTCCTATTATCTAGGAGGGGCAAATTCCATCTTAATCATCACACTCCTGGCTATGTATCGTGGCATACCCAGTAGACACCTTTATAACTACCCTGTTACGGTGTAGCGTTTGATGATACCAAAGTATACGAGTCAACACTCGAGACTATACACTGATGGCGCTATATGAGATAACAACTCACAGCGTCTCGGAGTAGGTCTGTCCGACTGTCCATATTCTCCAACATGCGTCCATACGATTAGTTTGATATCTCTATATCTATGGCATGTGAAACATTACCATCAACCAAATACGTATGCTGATCAAATCATAACCGCTCCTCGTAATGATATGGATTAGGGACCCGTTTAAAATGAAGTCATATAACAATGTGTTTCACAATCAAGTCGCACCCAATGGACAAAGTCATGACGTTTATTTAGGAAACCGATAAACAACGTTATCATATATATATGAACAAAAAACGTGGTACAATCATCACTATGATCGATTTAGGGCATATCCCTTTCACACATTGCCCGGGACTACCTCTATAACCGCAATTGCACCTGAAGGTGCGAGGAACACGCGTTCTGGGAGATCACCGGATGGCATGACATCATCCGGGTGGATAAGGTATGCCTCATTAAGACAATTCATTTTTAGTTTATGTTTTTGGTTCGTCTCCTCACTGTCCTTCCAATTCCTTATAGCCTCGAGCGCCGAATGGGTGAACGACCAATTGGAGAGGATGTTCGGATCTCTCGAGATCAGAAGGATAGAAAGCTTGTAAAGGAGCTAGACCCCAATTCTCCCTAAAAATGTTTTGGAGCAGAGCGAAGAGGTAAGCTACTAATGCTTTAGCTCATCTCGATTCGTTTCTTCCCAGCTTGCGCTTTGTATTACCAGTCATGCAGGAGGACGCTGCCTTGGAGGCCGAGGCATAACAAGCCATCCATAAAGAAAAAAAGGCAGTGAAGAAAAACTTGCGCAAAACACGCTCCATGGCTATTGCTGTTCCAACCGACACTCACCAAGCAGACTAGGAGACAAGCCGCCAAGGTCATGGCCATCATGGAGGAGGAAAACAAAGATGATGAGAAAGAGGACGCCGAGGCGGAAGAGGATGCGGTGGAAGAGAAATCCAGCCGACTCAAGTCCACCAACTTCATGGAAGAGAACTTCGCAAGTGGGTAAGGGATTATGAAAATACTTACCTAAGATGATGGTCATATTTTAGGCCGGGGACATCGCTCTGGCAAACAAGCGGCTTAAGTTGATGCAACGACAAGTGGAATAGAAGAAGAAAGAACTTTGGCTCGAGCTAGAGTCGGGAGCGCTGGAAACCAAGCTCGCCAACACCCCACCAGAGACACCAGGCACCTCTGTTAGGTCGGCAGAATCCGCTTCGAACCGGAAGAAGGCCGGAGGAAGCATCTTGGCGCCGCTTCCTAATAGTCACAAAAAGCCCGAGCAGAAGCCTAAGAAGACATAAAGACATGAAATTACATGTCTTGCCATTTGCCTTATCTTGCCTTGCCATACCCTTGCCAGTTGCCTTGCGTAATCAGATGCCGGTTGTCTTGCCCAATGCCTTGGCATGATAAGTACTCATATTAGTAGTAAATTTTGTCTTATAGAAACCTATAAAAATTTGCATACACAAAAATACCAAAAAGATTTGCTTTGAACAATTAACTCCCAACTTGCATAGACTCTTGGTATACACTCATAGAAAATGATGGATAGTTGCTCTGTCATTATTCTACAAGTGCCAATGCTCGAAACTTGTGTTTATTGGCATGAGTTGTGATCCTATACCAGAATCTTTTAGTTAGTGGGAGCAACATCTTTCAAACAAAGTCTAAGTTATTGCGGGATATGAAATAACTGAGACAAGGGTTGAACTTTCTTATACGTACCCTTAGAAATTTTGGATGATTTATGGCGAGCGTCAGGCGTCGGACCAGGCTGAGCTGTCGGATCATTGCTACCGCATCAATGCTACGCGCTAAGTGCTCCCGCGTCCCTGCGTTCCCAAGCAAGGTAGTTGTTAGTCGTCCTTTGATTAAACTTCCAATTAAACTTTTGTTTTTTGTACAAAATTCAAACAGTGTTCAAAATGCGTGGACTAAATTTCATAATTCTTCTAAAATCGAGAGCAACCCATTTTAAATACTTTTGATTTTTTTTGATTTTTTTTCACTTTTTCAATTTTTTTTTAATGTGAACTGGGAGAAGGCACTTATGAAACTTACATCTATACTAGCGAAATTTGGTCGTGTGCTGATGAAACCTGATGAAACTTGGATGAAACTTCGATGTAACCTGATGAAACTTGGATGAAACCTGTTGAAACTTGAATTGACCTGATGAAACTTGAAGAAACTTGTATGAAACCTGTTGAAACCTGATGAAACTTGCATTAAACCTGATGAAACTTGACAGTTCGGCAAGTTTAACGAATATGAAAGCCAAGTTTCAGTAGGTGAAACCCAAGTTTCACCAGGTAAGTTTGAAGAGTTATATGGCAACATATATCTTGTTTTGTTCGACAAAATACGAGGTACACGTTGGTGCAAACGGTTTGTGGATTGGAGCACCAGTCAAAAATTATGGTCGCCGAAAGAAAAAAATTCCCGTGGGCCCCACCCTGCATGCGCAAGGTGCCCTCCCCTCTGCGTGCTTGCTGGCAGCGGGTGTCTTGAGGAGCCGGAGGCCGGACTCCCGTAGCATTTCCCATGATTTATTTCTAAAAATTAAAATTATGATAAGTTCCTTAATGGTTTGAAATTCCCACCAGAGCCAAATATCGTACTTGATAAAGCCTCTATAAGTGCCACCTAGTGCTTTGTTGAGTTTGTCAAACCTTGAGTCCTTATGAGGTAGTGTTCTATTATTCTAATCATTTTCCTTCACGTACCCATTGCATGCTAGCCATTTATATCTAGTTATGCTAAATCCCACATTGGATTCTAGCATCCATCTTCGCTAGATATTCCTCTAAAATAAACCCTATTCTTATTCCTTCACGTGTCTTTGAACCTATACATTTATAAGGTCTACCCGAATAAAGACTCCAATTGTCCCTTTAAATTTCTATTGAAAAATATATAGAGACATGGTGCTTTATTTATTTTTAAAAAAGAGCTCCATGATCCTAATAACCCAAAGACATTAAGAAAGGGGTTTATTCAAATAAGGAGTTTCGAACAAAGACTATTTTTCTAAGACTGAATATGCCGTGCAATGGACTAATTAGTACCACACTTCATTTCTCTTTTGTTCACTTCTATTCCTTTTCCTGAGTCCATTTTCTCTCTCACTGTTGGACATTACTTTTCCAAATAATGAGAAATAATCAGACATGATCTTCACTAGGACAAAGTTTTGACTTAGCAACAAATACAACAAAGGAGAGCCTGTTTACCCTACCGAAAGCTCCACATAAACCTGAAGTGTAGGGAGATGATGGATACAAAAGCCTGCTGAGGGTTTATAAAAACCACTTGAGCGATCAGGGCGCACCATCTGAGGAACTTTGAGTTTTCTTGCAAAACTTATTAAAATACTCCGAGAATAGAACCTGAGAAGATGAGAAGCTGACGACACTCCATCAAGATTGTACTATCTCCCAATTTCCCAAGATAAGTGGGATTATGAAAAGCCCCACAAGTATGAGAAAGAGGGAGGAAGGGATACACTTGTACCGGTTTACAAAGGAAAAAGATGGAGAGTATATGCAGGATAAAGACATTGATGCAACTCCTTATCCACCGAGCCAAAGTTTAGCTTTGCTTGAGGACAAGCAAAAGTTTAAGCATGGGATGTGTTGGCGGTTGCTAAACCCTAAATTCTTCCGCTAACTATTCGGTAAAAAGGAGATTATACTAAAATCTATGCAACATTTTATTTTAACTAATAAAGTTTCATAAGTTTTGACATTTATTTGAGAGCAGGGATGAATAAGACAAAATGGAGCAAAATCCACACAAGTGTGGGACCAGCTGACCGCACCTAGGCCAGTTAGCCCCACCTTGCTAGCACCGAGCTGTCTCCTTTTACCTACATGGAAATAAGTGCTTGTGGAGTTATGTGAAGATTTGGATCAACGTTGGTTAAAATCAAGGGCAAGACGAAAGTGTCATTTGGATTGAATGGCCAACATGCATGGCAATTATCAAACAACAGACATGGAGAAGACATCCTAGCCTTCCAAGAAATAAAGTTGGTGCATCGGAGGACCGGGGACCAACCCCTAGGTAGATCGAACCCATGCAGGCTGATCGGTCTAGTCCCCATGTAGGAGTCTGTGTCTTTGGTGTTGGGGCTGCTCCTGTTGCAGCCTTCTATGTACCACCAGGAAGTGTTTGGTGGGGCCCGTCGGATGGGGTCCGGTGCCACTGAAGCAAGTCTAGTTCAGTGGTCTTTATTGGTTGTGTGTGTTGCCATAGTCCTGGTCATCACCGTACTGTATCCGGTGAGTGACTAGGTTTTGGGTGAGTTGTGCGACCATGGTTTTGGTTGGCACAAACTTTGTATTGTGGCTTCGGACCATGTCGGATTAGTGCTGTGTTTGCTGGCAGATGGCGTTTGGTGGACGCCAGATGTTAGTTGTAGGTGGCATCACATGACACCATACTATGTCTAGTAGAGCTGTAATTGCAAGTTTCCCGTCGGATTCGAGTTGTAACAGCTAGTTTCTGTTCAATGGGCTATTTAAGTTGGTGGTTTGGCTGGCTGGTTAAGGATTTTGATATTTAATGAGCTAGAGCTACCTTCCTAAAGTTTTGAAAAGCACTAGAGCTTAGGTTTTCCATCTTCTTATTGTCCTCTCTTCCCGATCAGTGTGCATCATTGCGAAGCTCTTGATCCGGCATGATTAAGGCTTCTAGCTTATTACTCTTGGGGAGCTCATACTCCGGACGATCAGAGGTATGAACTTGAGGATCTTGCGTTGGCGCTTGTGGGATCTGATGCGCTCTGATACCAAATGATGCGCTCACGGGTTCCCGATCTTCCGGTGAGAGGGATAACTTCGATTTGGGCGGAGGATGACTTTGACGATCCGGCTACGAACCACGCAAGGACAAGCGCCATGATCGCTAAACCACACTCGATTGTTATCAACCGTGCCAAAGCCGGATGACCTGACCACGAAGGTCTATCCTTGCAAGCAATCGAAGAACTCGCAAGAACAAGGATAAAGCATACACTCGAATCGAGGTTACGAAGCTCGGAATCGATAGGTCGGTAGACACTAGGGATTTCGAGAGTGTTTCTCCATTCTGGAAGACAAACAACAAATGAACAAAACCTAAACAGAAAAAGAAAGAGTCTTCCCAATATATAGAGAAGAAGGATGGCTCCTAGAAGGTTCTCCCACGCACTAGGAATACATGGGGACTCAGCCCAAATTAATGGTGACACAAAGACCCAAGAAGAGCAAAAGACTGGTTCTGTTCGCGAGATGTTTTTGACTGCTGCGGCCAGCTCACTTGGAATTTGAAGATGAGGTTGGATCCATTGGAAAGATGGCGAAGTTATCTTTCCAATGAGTGCTCACACGTTTCAATTGGAGTCCATTTGCATTCTCTAGGCCGTTTTTCATTCAGACTGGTCATTGATGGCCGAGTGGAATCCCTTTGCATTCCCACCATGCTTTAATGCCTTAATTGGGGTGTTGGTGCCTTGTAGCTGGTCCTTGTTCAACTTCCTATGCATAATATTGGCATTAGGTAGCAGTCTATTCTCCAAAGTATAATTATTTAACCCAAGAAACGAGTTTACACGATAATTGACTTGTCGTTACCGGCTCGTGTGTTTGGTCCTTGCATCTTGATCAAAGGTCGCGGGTCACTTGGAAGGACTTTGGTCATTGATCCCATGGGTGTATCCGATGTAGCGATGTCCTCATCATTCTCCCTTTCTTTTTTTTGGAGTCGTCCTCGACTCTAGTTGATGTTCTATTACAAAGTATGGCGTGAAATCTTGATGTGCTTACGGGGAATGAATGGATTCCGGAAGAAGAAGCACTTCCACATATGCAATGGTGCCATGATATTATCATTCTTCCCTTCTTCCGAATACCGTCAGCGTCGTTTGACAATCTGCAAAGGTCTGGAGCAAAAGAACAACGTGTCTGCGTGGTATATGTATGCATCAATTGTTTTGTCATTCTCGCTTTCAATACGGAAACAATTATGCAATGTTTTTCTCAGAAACCATTCCTTCTCATCATTTCGGCGCGATTGAATGGAAGTAGTCGTCAACTTTACTAAACATTGTGTCAAGTTGTTTGGAAGAGAACATGATTTATTTGGGCGATGCAGATTTTTAACAAGTGATTCACATCTGACATATGAGCAAATGAATGGAGATCTCTTTTCAAAACAGTGATCATCGAACAATTTCTTTATCGCATGCTACCACAATAAGATGAATGGATGGCGTGTTGTAAGAGTTCAAGCTCAAATCAGCAAGCGAATCGGTTGTGATAAATATTTTATGAACTTGAAAGGTGTTGTCCACACCATAATCTCCAATTAAATAAAATTTGCAAGTATCATCTAGTGACTTGGAACTAGAAATTTCAGCAACCTTGTCAATCACACAAGACAGTTCAATAGGTTCATCAAATAGCGAGATAGCACAAAGATTTATCATGAAATGCTTTCCAAAGAACTTTGTCGTGAGTAATCAATTCAACATTATGCAAATCAGGAATATTAAATTCAGAGAATGATATTTTACTTTCAGCAGAAGTGTTGTTGCAAGAACTCACCTCTTCTCGATGGATGACTACCGATTCAACACCATTATTACCTTTATTGTTATTCTTAGATGTTTCAGGTGTTGCAAGCAGTTCTTCTTCATACAAAATTAACATTGAGGCAACAGGTTCTTGTCCAACCACAGATATCTTGCCATCATTTTTTTCAAGTAGTGGAGGTTGTTCAACACTTAAATTGACATCATCAAATGGGCTATCAAATACCTCAGTTGCAACGGATCGTGGGCCAGCAATGGCGCAATTGCCATCAACCACGATCTGAACATGGGATGTGGATTTCAAAGGTGTAACCACATCTAGCATCATGGTCGAAGCGAAAGTCCCATGCTCGTCCATATCAACTTCGATCTCTTCATTCTTTTCAATCTCCTGTAAAAGGTTAGTCGAAGAGGGAGACACAAGAGCATGCAAATTGTCCATTGAATTATCTTCTTCTGCACAAACTACTTCATAAAATTTAGAAACCTCTTCCTTCATAGCATCAAGCATTTTTATTTCTTTCAAAATGTGATTTTCAGCTTTACATGCAAGCTTAACCAAATGAGAGAGTGAGTTATAGTTTTTATTAACAAGAATGTTCTGGATTTCTTGATTAAGCCCTCTCAAAAACCGAAGTTCAGTAGCTTCCTCGCATTCATCTAACCCACAACGCATAATTGATTTTGCAATTGTTCAAAGTAATCCTTAACACTTTTATTGCCTTGTTTTAAGCGTTGGAGTTTAGTGTTCAAGAAATCAGCATAGTAATCAGAACATAAATATCTCTCATAAATCTCTTCATGGCATTCCAGCTATGAGGTTGTCCCTCTTTTCTAGTATTCCACCATATTAATGTAAATCCATTTAGCACACTAGTGGCGGCCTTAATCTTTTGTTTTTCGGACAAATCATATTTTCTAAATTCGTTGTCAACCGCAATTTCCCAATCAATGTAAGCTTTAGGATCATATGTAATAGCGAGAGGTGGCAAGACACACTTGATTACCTTGTTCATGAATTGGAGATGGTGAATCATTCTTATTGGTCGACAAATTTTCCTTCCAACATGAGGAGAGCTCTCATGCAAAGTGCAGATCCAAATCTCGCATGTTCGATGTTAAATGCGTTGCTTATCGCCAGCGATGAAGATCACTCCATTCTTCGATATTGCTTGAAACCATTATCTCCATAAAACCCTGCCATGGTTAGTAGCAAACAAGGATAGCACACAAAAATATGTGAAACCCTATAAACTACTAGGTGCTGGAAATATTGAGGGTCACATCTCTCAAACTCTTACCAAGTTCTTACCAATTCTTACAATTGCAACAAGTGGTTCAACCGGCGGCTGGTTCGTGATAAACCAATCTTAAGTCTGAGTAAAGCGATTGCAAGGCTATCACCTGTATGGCTAGTAGAAAGTGGAGTTTGGACAGGCTTTATATGAGTAGCGATGGAAACAATCAGCTAATTTCATATTTGCACAATTTGAATAAGTGTTCAAACTAGCACATAGCCTATGTTGCTGATCAAACAAAGATGTATAATAGGCTTACGCAAGTGTGTAGAGATGAGAATAAGTGCTAGACACTCAGCAAGTCACCAATTTGCACTATGGAACAGGAAAACACAAATTTGAACCAACTTCTAGTTTTCTGTTTTTCAGCCCACAAGACAGCAGGTTGGTATTTTGGCCGTAACTTTTCGTCAGATGCCTCTATGATTATGAAATTTTTTACACTTCTTCCTGACGACGTTTTCAACAACTTTTGTTTTGGGCCAACTTTCTAAAAACGAACAGAGAAATTCGCACAAAATTCACGAGTGGCCTGATCCGCAGATTTCAGGACAGCAAAAAGGTCCGAATCAAACAACCATAACTCCTTGGTTCTTTCATGTATGGAGCTGAAATTTGGCAGGAAGATAGAAGAACAAGTCTGGAATCTTCTCCTTTTGGTTTCACTTAAAAAGGATTAGGGAAATGGGAGATGAACAAGAAGTTGAACAGCAACAAGACAATACTAGAACGAACACAATGATTTCGAGAGTGTTTCTCCATTCTGGAAGACAAACAACAAATGAACAAAACCTAAACAGAAAAAGAAAGAGTCTTCCCAATATATAGAGAAGAAGGATGGCTCCTAGAAGGTTCTCCCACGCACTAGGAATACATGGGGACTCAGCCCAAATTAATGGTGACACAGCACCCAAGAAGAGCAAAAGACTGGTTCTGTTCGCGAGATGTTTTTGACTGCTGCGGCCAGCTCACTTGGAATTTGAAGATGAGGTTGGATCCATTGGAAAGATGGCGAAGTTATCTTTCCAATGAGTGCTCACACGTTCCAATTGGAGTCCATTTGCATTCTCTAGGCCGTTTTCATTCA
Source organism: Raddia guianensis (assembly GCA_036346415.1). Lineage (NCBI taxonomy): Eukaryota > Viridiplantae > Streptophyta > Magnoliopsida > Poales > Poaceae > Raddia > Raddia guianensis. The sequence goes on along the minus strand of CM070537.1, from coordinate 18,703,909 downwards.
GACTGGTCATTGATGGCGAGTGGAATCCTTTGCATTCCCACCATGCTTTAATGCCTTAATTGGGGTGTTGGTGCCTTGTAGCTGGTCCTTGTTCAACTTCCTATGCATAATATTGGCATTAGGTAGCAGTCTATTCTCCAAAGTATAATTATTTAACCCAAAAACGAGTTTACGATAATTGACTTGTCGTACCTTTGGCTCGTGTGTTTGGTCCTTGCATGCTGATCAAAGGTCGCGGGTCACTTGGAAGGACTTTGGTCATTGATCCCATGGGTGTATCCGATGTAGCGATGTCCTCATCAGGATCCCTCAAGTTGGTGTACAATGGTCATTGTCAGAGCGGCGAAGGACTACCCTGGGAGAAGGTGAGGTGCTAGGATCAAAAGGGAGCTTGTCCTTGCGCAAGGGCTAGCAACGAGTTGGAGTTTGTCTCCGAAACGCTAAAAAAATCTCTCCTCTTTCACTTACGTTTTCGCATTTACTTTCCACACTAGTCTTGTTTGCTCATGTGTTTAATTGCTCTTGCTTGGTAATCTTGATACTTGAACAATTTAAATAGTGCCTATTCACCCTACCCCTCTAGGCCACTAGGATCCTTTCGGTTCTTCTCTCTCTTCCTAATTTCTAGTTTGCCGTTTTTATCTGTTGGTTGTTCCTCGATTGTCCATACCACATGTAAACATTTCGATTGACGACCTTATTTAGGATAAACCAACAAGCTATTTTGTGAATGCTATGATTTGATGGGCCAATAGTAATTGTTGGTCTATTTAAGTGACACCATCAGAAGAATGACATGAATTAATCATTGAATAATACGCATTTTACAAAACAATGTGCTTTAATAAAAACAGCATTTGCATGGTGAATCTTCATCAAAGCTGAATGCATGAAAGCATGAACTTACACACTTATCACAAAGAATGATGTGCCCTGTTCCTGCTTATGACACTGTTGAACCAATTACGTCACCATAGCCGATTAGTGCTGACATCATGATGCTCATAAAAAAGTACAATGTTTACGGTCTATAAAAGAGTAATAGGACAATAAGCAATCTTGCTTTCATTTATTTTGAGTTCTTTCTTTGTTGAGATGGAAATCGATGCTCTTTTGAAAAGGGCTAGCCGGCTAGGTAGCACGCAGGCAAAACTTCTTCATGAAAGGTAAAAATATACTTTTATTTCATGGGTTTCTTAATGACTAGTCGTTCGTTTGAAGCCTTAAGAAACCGGCAGAGAAAGCGGCAGTTTTTTTCGAATGACCTTATTTCGAGAATCAATATTGAGCCCGTTGTTGGGGAAGAAAATCAATATATCGCTTATATAGCTAATCCATTAGACCTATTTGAAGATGGTTCCGTTACTAACATGTTTACTTCCATTGTAGGTAACTTGGTATTGATTGCCACATCAACATTTAAAAATATATTAACGGTTTTCAGCATTTGTACTGATTATTAATGGATGCAAGATTAAGAGGACAAAAAAGTAAGTTGAAGTTTGTGGGCCAAGTGAGATTTGTCAAAAACAAAGGGACGTAAAAGTGTAGTTTTCTCATTTTTATATAATATTTGAACTGACACCGTTCTTTAATAGAAAATTCCATTCCCCACCACCTAAAGATATGACTTTCCGAATATAACATTTGGAGAAATGTGTTTCGTAACATACGATCGAAAGTTACCGCATTGTTTTTTTTTACTATCTCGTCACAATTCGATTAAGTAATTACTATATATTTTTTTGGAAAAAACTGACGTGAAAGTACCAAATTGGTCTGTATCTACTTTCCTCTCAACCTTACTGGCTTCCACTCGTGCTCCCATGGTCGAGAGTCGAGACTCGAGATTGTGGAGAAAGAGGGGAACTGTGGCGGCAATAGGTGTGGTGGGCCGCTATGGAGGAACAGTGACCAGCGGAGACGTTGATGGGCGGGATAGCATCATAGCAATCGTGGAGAAAGAAGCACGCGGCGACATCTCCTGTGCCGGCTAGCAAGTAGCAACGACACGACCGCGGGGCCGGCCGTGTGGTGGGACATGTTGCTCCGGTCAACAATAGCGTTGAGAAAGTGACACACCATAGGCGTTATTGGGCCATGCAACAGTCGCATCAGCGTGCGATACCGGCCACTGCGGAGGGAGGGGAGCACGACCGTATGGCTGTCCTACTGTTGTCGAGATTAGGGCGGGGCATTCCGTCTGTTCGGTTTCTAGAAAATTTGATTTCTGAAAAAAAAATTATTAATAAAATTTATGATTCCAAACATTTTTATCCGAAATAATTCGGTGCAGCTTATTCGGTTCTCGGTTCCAAACCAAATTATTTTAACAAGAAAAAATTACAAAAAACCACTTATGATACATCGGGGTTTTCATATATCCACCTGTGAGAAGTTTTATTCCAGTCACACACCAACAAATTTTATTAGTTTTCATATATCTACTTGTGAGCTACTTGTACAGTTGACCGTCAAATTTAAACCCGTTTGCTAGGCTAATCGACTCGCTGGCTCGACTCACTTTCAGCGAACAGTCCGTAGTGGTTTTGTGGCGCCGCACAACCCATTGGCCCGACTAATCGCATTGGTCGTGCAGCTTCGACATGTCGTCGACATTCGGCACTTGGCAGAGACAAGAGATGGAAGCGGGCGCTTCGCGGGATCTGGGTAGCAGTGATCTTAGAGAAGGCAGCAGTAAAGGATGGTTCAAAAACGTTGGTGAGCAGTGGCCCGGTGCACCTGACTAGATCAAGAAAGGTGGCGGCAAGAGCAAATGCACAACGAGCAGGCGCGTGGTCTTGACGACAGCGACTAAAATAGTTTTAATAGATGGTAAGTGTGACGGATTGGTAATAAAACTAGCAGTGACAACTTTTAGTGTTATTGATGTGGAACAGGTTTGTTTTGGTGGGATATTCAAAAATTTGTGTTCCCTACTATAGAACGCTCCTTCTGTATCAGCTTATCACCATCAGCTGGACCAACACTGAAAGTGATAACTTATCTCCATTGGTTCGTAAACTGAGACGATCCTCCCAATTACAACATGCTAATGACATCTTTAAGCTCAAAGCCATGAAGTAATTGTGTGTGTTAGCACATACACATGAAGTACATAATGCTGACTATGTCACTTCGAGTGCATTGCTCAAGTCAGAGTATTGTAGCAGAACAATAATTAAAGAGAATCTCATGCTTTATTACATCATGATGCCACGCAGAGCCGAATGCATTAACGATACAATAAAGCCCCCCTTTTGCTTGAAATATACATGGCAACGGTACGCTGTCTTTTATTGTAACACTTCACCTCTTAATGCTACGCGAGAAGTTACTATTGATAGTCTTCCAAAGAGCCCATATCCTTCGGATATGGCTCCATCTCCGCATACTCATCGATGATAGGGTTATCTTGGCATTCGCTCGTGTTGCCTTTCGGGTTCACAGCTACGTACGGATTTAATAGGAAGAGTGAGCACGGAGTACTCAGCAAGCAAATATAGCAACATTTAAAATCTGAGTAAACCAAGAGAAAACATTTCTGACAGAGCACACCTACTTCAGTCTGTTCATTCTACTTTACTAAATAAAATACAATTTTATTTAGAAGAGTGGACCACTTTTAATTTAATAAAATCTACTAGCACTCGTATACGAGGCGGTCAACCTCCGTAATCTCCATTCTAGGAGACTGGAATGAATTCATGATTTTACCCTGTGCAGGTTTTGTACCACTTTACCCGTAGCCGCTCCGAATATATTCGGGACTCAGTGCTTATTCTAATTTGATAAGTTACATATCCAGCTCAGTCCAGCCCGGTCGTAGAATAAGTAATGGCGATTAACTTTAGACGTGCCTTACTCACAAACTCGTACTGCATCACTTATTCTCGTTTCCGATTTACTCATCCCTGATGCCTGTTAATGAGTATCATCTTGGCATAATATAGTGCCGTAGGTCGGGGATACCATGGGTACGCTCACCCACCCCTCCTAATTATCTACCTACCCAATGTTGAGACTGTAACCATCGCATAGATAACCTTTTCTGACTGCTACGCAGAACTAAGGTTGATACGGTTTTATACGGCTCAGTACCTGAGTGATAGATGGTTGTCCTTATATACTATCATGTGAAGGGCCCCGCCTGACCTCTGCACCTTTCCAGAGCACCCTTCACCCACCATAATAACTTTAACGACTCGATCGCTCCATCTCTTTCTTTATCCTCAATGCGATTTAACTTTTAAGTAAAAACTATTAAATGCAATATATGCTAGAGGTGCATATGTCAAAATTAAAATATTAGCTGAAATACACAAATCAACATCAAAGGATTGCTTGACTTCTATTTCAATCCAGTACCCACTACTGTTCTCCCGTTGATCGCTCTCAATCGGATGATTTCGATTAGGTCCTGAAATATCGTTAATCGACTTTAAGAGGTGGTGAATAAATAACGTACATAGCAGTAAAAGAGCTATTTACTAAATATAGCAGAAACTATTATTTCATTTTGGTCTTATGTTTTTTATTTATGTAATATTATTATTATTATTATTATCATTCATTTTATTTTATGTTTATTTTATTTTTGTTTTAGTATTGGGTTTACTTATAAGTTTTTCAATAGAAATGGGAGAAAAGCTTTTGGGCTCCATGGCCGGCATAAACCGGCCCATCAAGGCCAGCCAAAGCCCCCTCCCCTTCCTCGGCTTCCTCGCCCTTTTCCACTGCTCACTGCGGTGGCGGCGAGGCGCATACGGTGCGACTGCGCCCCGGTCGGTGGTTGTTTGTCCGGCCGGCATTGAGCTCCAGCCTCGCTCCCTCCTCTTCAGCGGTGTCTGGTTTCCTCCTCTCTCTCTCTCTCTCTCTTCCGTTCCCGTGCGGGTGCTGGGCGGCTGCCATGGCTCTAGGTGGTAGCGGCGATGGGGTGCTCCTCGGGCTATCCGTGCCCGCGTCGGGAATTGCTTCAGCATCTGGCCGTGGCCGGTGTCCTAGCCGTGGGTGTTCATGCTGGCCGTGGATCTGGTGGCTGAGAGGCGGCGGAGGCTGAGCGAGTGGCCATTCTGGCTCCTTTTTGCGCTTTCTACTTCGCTTCTCTCCCTTCTCCTTCCATTACGCTCTCATGGCCGATACGGTGGGTGGCTTGCTCCCTTCTTTCCCCAGGCAAGGCGCCGTCCGACGTGCTTCCCGGCCATCTGTGGCGCGGCTCCTGGCCGGTGGCCTCAGGGTAGCTGCGCTACGGTGGCTCGGCAACGCTCCTGCTCTCCCCTTCGGTTTCCAGCTCGCACCCCCTCTCCTTCCTCTTAACCCTAGCTCTGACTCCCTCCCCCTTCTGTCTAATATTTCTATTTAGCTCTATGTTGATGATTGCTTGATTTAGTATACGATTTTGCTTTTCCCATGCGATGTGTGTGAGGATTTTGTGATGATTGTGCTGGATACAAGTTGAAAAGATTTTTGTGATGATCTGGGATTCTGGGGCTGTGCTTGGTATGAGGCTTCGATAAGGGTAGGATGGCTGCATGCGGTGCTTAAAAATGGATCATGCGCCGGGGAGCATGCAGCTGTTTTTCTAAGGGCGCGTGCCGGCAACCACTCTGGTGTAGCTCGGAATCATAGCACTAGACCGGGGATGTTTTTGCCCCTTTAATTGATACTGAGGTAGAGAGAGTGACGTGTAGGAGTGAGCTTGCTGAACTCACTGGTTATGGCCTGACAATGCTAGGCAGCAGAGAACTTAGGGGGGTAATTTGACTGCATAAATGCTAAATGTGTGCATGTATTTGTACCCTTGCAGCTTATCTAAATGGTGCTTTGGCATGCACATTTACCTGGAAGTGCTTTCTCTTGATCTTGAGTTGATTAGCTGGCTTGCCTTGCTGCCCTCTTCCTTCTTGCTCCTGGATGCTTGCTGCAATCCCTCCTAGCTCCTTTGCGCATGCCCCTCTTCCATTAGCCCACTGTGGTTTCCTTTTGATTTTTGGATGGCTGATTTGGGAGGAGTGTACCGGCTTACCAAAGAAGGTAAATGGGGAAGGTGAGAGCTAGTGGCTGGTTGTTGTATACCCTTTACTGGTGCAGTAACTTGGCTGGGGAAGGGCTGGACGTGTTCCTGTTGCTGCCAGGTGTGGTTGGATGGCTGGGAGGTGGTTTCCTGATTTGGAAACTATGGGCTGGATGGTTTTCTTAGGGGCGGCACCGCGGCAGTGATTCTTTGCTGCAATCCTGTATACCTATATGCATGTAGCTCCCTGCATGGAAGCTTGTGGCTCTTCTGGTTGCTGTTGATTTTGTCCTACACGGTTGGATGATGTGCCCTTTTAATGGTGTTGCAGCTATGATACATTGCCCTATACCCTTCTTATATTGTTGGGCAGATATTGGCAGTGCTGCCACTGATTTAGGATGATGGTTTAGAATTATCAGATTGGTATTATTCACCGGATGATGAGAATGTAGCAGTGAGGGAGACCGGCTGGCCTTGGACGACCTGGTGCCCCAATGAACAGTATGCTACTGAGATCCTGACAGCATACAACTCCTTTTGAAGAGAGTTAAATTTTTTGTTGGCTCTAATATTGTTGATGGATGTGTTTAATTAATAACACTGTAAATTGTTTGGGAGCGTCTAGCTCGCAGGCTCCTGCGGTCAGTGGATTCGCGTAGGCGCCGCGGCCGGCAATGCTCGTACTCGCTGGAGTACGTACGTATGTAGCTTCATATGTACAATGGGTATTGTTTGAATGTTTGTGTATGGGTACATACGCTCGCAAAAAATTTCACTTTCTTTCTACTGTTTTTCACATTTCCATTTATGGAAGAAACGCTTCGCGATAGTGAATTTTTTTGCGCGACGTCGATTTTTGTATAGATATATTTTGTTTTATGTTTATTATAGATTTATTTTGTTTTCTGTTTATTGTAGATTTATGTTTTTTCTATTTATTATAAATTTTATTTTGTTTTCTATTTTTCACGTCGAGAGATTTTTTGCTCGTATAATTTGCGAAATCGTGCAGGCGCAAAATATTCCACTAAATTTCTACTGTTTTTCCACATTTCCATTTATTGGAAAAAAATATTTTGCGATAGTGGAATTTTTTCGCCCGAGGTGTGCATGCGTGTACGTGGCATGTGCCTGCACAAATGCTGAAATTGCAGGCGTCTGTCCAATAGTGCTTTAGCCAATGAAAAATAAAAAATTCAAAAAAATAGAAAAGTATTTAAAATGGGTTGATTAGGATTTTAGAATAATTATAAAACTTTTTCTACGCAATTTGGACTTCAGATAAAATAGAAATGAAAAAAAGAAATTTAAATGGAAAAAAAAATGAACACAGACAACGCATGGTGCGGATCGTCTTGTGTTGCCGTCTTTGCATCGGAGGGCATCGCATGAGAGCTCTGCAGCGATTTCACCATGTGAGCGCCTCTGAAATAGCCGGAGCGAAATTGTTTTGTGTGCTAGTGCCGTGTAGATAGACGGTGAAGCCGAGTGGAGTCTAGAGCTGGCACGACTAATGCTTGGGAATCATAAGGCCACGCGATAACAAATATGAAAAATTATGTTGAGAAAAGAAAAGAAGAAAGAAAATTGTAATATATGTTGAAAAATTAAATGTGTAGTTATTGCATTCACACATTTGTATGGTAAATGACAATGTTGTTTTGTATGTATTTACTTTGTGTGCACGAATCTTGATGAAATCCGACGGCAACAAGGAATGGAGCACTGACTCCATGAAGTCCCATTCCGGCGTCCTATATATATATATAGAGAATAGCTAGCGTACTCTCGAGAGTACAGATCTCTCCATACTCCCGAGTGGTTTTCGAAATTCGAGATTCCTAACAACCGATCCGAACCGTTGATCTTGTTCGTCTCACTGAAACATTGTCAGTGACCAAGTTTCATATTTTTTTGAATTTGTTTACTATTTGTTTCATATTTTGAAAATCAGCCATCCAATTAGTGGTAGTGCGTTCAAAAAGCTGATTTTCGAACATAAGAAACAAATAGTAAACAAATTCAAAAAATATGAAACTTGGTCAATGACAACGTTCAATGAGACGAACAATATCAACGGTTGATCGGTTGTTAGCATCTCGAATTTCAAAACCACTGAGTACGGAGAGATTTGTACTTTAGAGTATATATTCTATATATATATATATATATATATATATATATATATATATATATATATATATATATTTTATTTATTTATTTATTTATTTATCTTGTAGTGTGCATTGATGATGGTTATTGTAAGGATGATACTTGTAAGCGAGATAGCCGTTGAATAAAAATTTTATTAATCAGAATTTTCAATCTTATCGTTCTTGTGACAACTGGCTTTATATATGCGAATGAGTTCATATATGAGTTGATACGTGGTTAACGTAACCGTGTGTTTCATAAATCCACGGGCAGCAAAACTCATCATGGGTTACGGATTACAGTGATAAAAAATACTAGATTGAGCCCCCATCCGACAGAGGTGCTTCACTGCTGGTTTAATACCAACCAGCAGTGATAAGTTCGGACCAGTTCCAGTTTTACTCCCTGATCTCTGCCACCAAATAATTGAGGAAGAAGTGGCGATGATAGCACTTTTCGATGCCTAAAATTTGCTACAAACCAGCAGTGATATGCTAACAGTATTAATTGCCCGTTCTTCCACCTCTAGCTCGAGCAACACCTCTAGCTCGAGAAATATTGAAACAACTTTGGGCTGCTATTTTTCATTGGTCCGGCATGGATGCTAAATTTTTTTTTTGAGAAATCCACCTAGAGGCTGTAAAATTTGGAAAACATGGAGGTTGCTAAACCAGGTACTTGTTCCATTTTCTGCTAATCTAGTTTGGTTAGCTAGATTGCTCTAACGTTTAACGAGTTAGAGCTCAAGAACTACAAAATCTATCTAGTTTAGTTGGGGAGTGGATTATAATTACGCTGTTGCTCCTGGCTGGCGCCAAGGTTCGCTGGCTTCTTGCAGCGCTGCCCGCCTCGCCACCGACGCCCGCTGAGGACGCTGCTCGCACCACCACGGCAGGCCTCTTCTCCCCTCGTCTCGCCAGCGCCGACCCCGTCGCCACCTCGGACATCTCCTCCTGTGGCCGGCCCGACCTTCCCTGTCCGCCAACGTGCTGACCTGTTGCCCGCCGCCGCCGTCCGCCGCCCACCGCCGTTCTAGATTTTTTTTTCCACTTTTTATACTGTTTTTTCGGTACTTCTGTATGGTGAAATTTCTATACAATCGTACTAAAAAAAGGATCGCCTGCACAAAACGCAAAAAGCAGGCGCCTGCGTTCTAGTCGGTCTCTTATAATTATAGATGTGATTTGTTACATCAAGTTCTACCTCAAATTTATTTAAATTATAGTTCGATAGCCAGATTGATCTAACTTGTAATGAGCTAGCGCTTCAATTACGCTCTAATTTAGTTAGAGACTATATTGCAATTAATAGATGTCAAATGATTGGTTACATCAACTCTACCTCTAATTAAAGTTTTTGAATACATTTAAATTATAGTTTAATTATCTAGATTGATCTAACTTGAAATAAGCTAGAGCTTCAAGTGAGCTCAAATTTAGTTAGGGAGTATATTTATTGCAATTAATATGTGTAAAATGATTGGTTACATCAAGATCTACCTCTATTTTATGTTATGAAATGTATTTAAATTATAGTTTATGTATGTTGGTGGAAAAGGTCACGACATGATTCGCTTTTCATATTTTAAATATGTATGACAAATATCTATGTTGATAGATGCTTTATTTTTTTGTGATTATTTATTGATCTACTGAAATTTAATTTGGCTTTTTCATTTGTTGTGATGGAACAAAGATATATGTACGATGTGGACTGTCGCAACCTAGAGTTCATTAATGGTATAGATTCATTTATGAGAGTTGTTAAGGCGTACAAGATAAATAACCTGGTTGACTATGTATATTGTCCATACATTGATTGCAGCAATGAGTGAAAATTTCAAGGATAGACCAGATTCATGAACACTTGCTTCAAAGGGGTTTCAATGTTCGCTACACCTATTATATTAAGCACTGTAAGATCAAGAAATTGTACAAGAGGTCTCACATCTTAGTGTTAAAGTAGCCAATGGCCATGAGATGCCAGCTGATGAAGACAACAATGTGTCGGTCAAGGATGGCGATGATGACATAGATCAGATGTTGCACAATAATAGGAGGAACTCAATAGAGATCAGTTTCACAAGTTCAAAAATATGGTAAATGACTCTCAAACACCATTGTTCCTATTCTACAAGAGGGATCACACAAAGCTACATATCGTGATGACACTGTTGCAGTTGATGGAAGCAATGATTGGTCCAATAGGAGCATCAATGAGTTGGTACTGGTCTTAGGTGACATGATTCCAGAGGGGAACGTGTTCCCTTAAACCACATACAAAGCAAAGAAGGTTGGCTGTCCATTTAGATTTGAAGTAAGGAAAATTTATGCATGTCCAAATTACTACATATCGTATTACAGACAGCTTGCACACTTAGATGCATGCCCAATGTGTGGAGTATCAAGGTACAAGTGCACCAATGATGGAGTTCTGGTTAAGCATAAGTTAAAAGACCCCTGCCAAGATATAGTGTGGTACTTCCTTGTAATCCTACATTTGAAGCAATGGTTTGCGCATAAAAAGGCATACTAAATTGATGTGATGTCACACTAAAGATCAAAAGAAAGATAGAAAACTATAACATTCAACTGATGGTGCACAATGGAGGAATTTCAATAGAAAATACAAAAAGTATTTTGCATATGGTGTGAGGAATATAAGGTTTGGCTAAGTAGGAATGGGATGAATCATTTTAGCATCATCTACTATCATCGTAGCACTTGACCCATGACTTTACATAGCCATAACCTTCTACCTTGGGTATGTATGAAGCAAAACTACATTATGATACCATTGTTGATTGTAGGGCCAAAGAAACTAGGCAACAATATCAATGTGCATCTCAAATAATTGGTTGGAATGATGGTGTATAAGTAAGGGAGAAATACAAATGATGAATTAACCCTACGCGCACTATTGTTCGTAACAATTCAAGACCAGCCTACCGTTGTTAACATATCAGACCATTGTATAAAGGCTACAATGTTTATGTGGTGTGTTTGAAAGATACGTTTGGCTAGTAAGTACCTTATGTTTTTTTTCTCCTGGATCACTCGTACCAAAAGAATAAGAGATATTTTGATGATACATAGACCGATTTAGCTTCTTAAATTCACAATGGTAGACATGTGTTTAGGAAAGGTAAAGGATCTTCAAGTTATCCATGGATAGGGATCAAGCAATACACCTATGCCGGGTCTCTCCATGTGGAAAAAAAGAGATCAATGCTTTGGGACTTGTCATATTGGAAGGATTGATAAGTTGGGACACACAAAGTATGTTGTATATGCACATAGAGAAGAATGTTTGTGAGCATGTTTTGTATATTACTAAACAAAACAACAAAATCATTAGAAGAACGACAAGATCTGCAAAATATGAAAGTTAGGAAGGAGCTACACCAAAAACTATCGGACAATGGGAAAAATTAGCTCCATGTGAATTGCTACACACTAAGCAAGAAAAAGAAATTGAGCTTGTGCAATTTTTTGCGTGGAGTTAAAATTCCATTTAGTTACTTCTCCAACATAAAGAAACTAGTGAATATGAAAGATTTAAAGTTAACCGGCATCATGGACGCTCATGACAGCCACATGATGACGACACATGTGCTCGTAGTTGCAATTAAGGTCATTTCTGCTTGCAGAAGTTTGAGACACAATCTAAAGTTGTGTTCATTTGATGTACAGGGATGTGGTCCCCAATCTATTTCAATTTGTGTGTTTCTGTTTGACATTTTCGATATAATCGCTCATCTCAGTGTTCACGACGTTCCACATGCATATACAGAACCTTGAATCCGTTTTCCTGCATCAGATGTACATTTTTGATAAATTCTTGACGGTTCTCAAGAAATATGTTGGGACCAAAATCGGCGGGAAGGATGCATCGCCAAAAGTTGGGCAACCGAGAAGGTCTCATCGAGCTTTACATTGACTATGTGGAGTTCAAAATGATTGTTGTGTCTGTATGTCATTGTTGAGGATGTGAGCTTGCTCAGTTGGTTGATTCCGAGTTGCGGAATCAACCGATCGGTGGATCGAACCACCGCGCCTCGCCTGCTGCCCCTGAGCGTAGCAAAAAATAAAAGAAGAAAAGAATCAACCGGATACCTCACCTGCTAGTTGCTAGTTGCTACTTGCTTCACAGGCCGGTTGATTCCTAGCAAAAAAAAAGAACTAGCAACCAGCAACCACGCCTCGCCGGCTGGTTGCTGCCTGTGCGCCGCAAAAAGAAGTATCAGACGGAGCCAAAGCCGGAGAGCTGAGTCCAAGACAAGAGAGGAGACGAAACAAGCCAAAGAGACGAGCCGGAGAGTCGTGTTGGAAAGTGCAGTCCAAGCCAACAGCGAGCCAAAAGAGATGAGCCGGAGAGCTGAGTCCAAGACAAGGGAGGAGACAAAACAAGCCAAAGAGACGAGCTGGAGAGTCGTGTTGGAAAGTGCGCAGTCCAAGCCAACAGCGAGCCAAAAGAGATGAGCCGGAGAGCTGAGTCCAAGACAAGGGAGGAGACGAAACAAGACAAATGAGCCGGAGAGCTGAGTCCAAGACAAGGGAGGAGACAAAACAAGCCAAAGAGACGAGCCAGAGAGTCGTGTTGGAAAGTGCGCGGTCTAAGCCAACAGTGAGCCAAAAGAGATGAGCCGGAGAGTCGTGTTGGAAAGTGCGCAGTCCAAGTCAACAGCGAGCCAAAAGAGATGAGCCGGAGAGCTGAGTCCAAGACAAGGGAGGAGACAAAACAAGCCAAAGAGACGAGCCGGAGAGTCGTGTTGGAAAGTGCGCAGTCCAAGCCAACAGCAAGCCAAAAGAGATGAGCCGGAGAGTCGTGTTGGAAAGTGCGCAGTCCAAGCCAACAACAAGCCAAAAGAGATTAACCGGAGAGCTGAGTCCAAGACAAGCAATGGCGGAGACAGGGCTGGCGGGCCTGGCCCCCCCAACGAAATTTTTTTTTGTTAAATACCCCTATGCAGTAACAATTAGAAATCACCGAGTAGTTAATTAATCACAGCCCAATTAGCCTATCTGTAAGGAATTAAGGCCACACATGGACAGCCCAAAGCCCAAAAAACATCTGGCAATCGGTGCCCTCCCGGCCTCCCCTTCGTTACTTGTTAGGTCGAATACGATTATACGACGGCGCTGTGCGCTCGTGCCGCAGACCCGCAGTGCCGCCATCGCCGTGCGTTGTGCATAGCGCTGCTTTGCCTTTGCTTTTGCTGATTGCCTGCTGCACAGTGCCGCTGCATCTAGCGGCTGCTGCGTGCATCAGTGCATGCGTGCGCCGGTGCGCGGTGCGCGGTGCGCGTGCGCGTGCATCAGGCCATCAGCCGTTTGAGTTTCGACGCCGATCGCCCCGTACTACAAAGCGCAGAGTGCAGACTTGAAGGTAATCTACTAATCTCTAATATCTTAATTAATTCTTCATCACGACATCACTAATTAGCTATTATCTAATTGTTTTGTGAATTTGTCATATTGCTATACATTAATACATATACGTATGTTGTATTACAGTATGAAAATAGAGGATCTAGCTATATATAATTAGTATAATAGTCAATAGAAGGCAGCAAATAGATAATTTATTATTTTCTCAATTTCATCGTGCCTTAGTTTATCGATTAACCGTGCAACCGGTAATCCAGTATGAAGAGGCAAAGAACAATGGATACTTTCTATAAGAAAGCTGAATCAAGCTTGCAGCCTACCGTAGATAATTCTTCCAAACCAGATGAGGAGCAAGCTACTGGACTTAATAATCCTAGTCCAATTGATGAGGAAACTCCTAATGTGGAAACTCCGGCTAGAATCGTAACAACGGCATATGAGAGGGACCCAGGGAAAAGATGTCAAATATATACATATGGTTTTGATATTTTTTATGTCGTCGATATGAAATTTTTTTGGTGTCCAATTGGCCCCCCCCCATGCTTAAATCCTGGCTCCGCCCCTGAAGACAAGGGAGGAGACGAAACAAGCCAAAAGAGATGAGTCGGAGAGCTGAGTCCAAGACAAGAGAGAAGACAAAACAAGCCAAAGAGACGAGCTGGAGAGCCAAGTCCAAGACAACTGTAATGCTAGAAAAGTAGGGAGAAATCTGAGTTGGGAAAAGGGATTGGAAAATAGGGATTGGAGTCTGTAATGCTAGAAAAGTAGGGAGAAGTAGGGACTGGAGTCTGTAATGGTTGGCGAGGTCGCTGGCGACATGGAGTCTGTAATGATTGCTTTCGTTCAATGAATGAAAGTGGGGTAATAATACCCTTCTGCAAAAAAAAAACAACCAATTGTAGTGGCCTCATATTTTGATATGTAGAAGAGGCCTGTACGCGAACCAAAATAAGTCATAGGATTAGCTTGGGAGGCAACACAAAAACATTTTGGCGAGTGGTTATATAAACACATCATGGGTACACAGACACTGGCGTGGGTCCGTCGAATTCTAACATTTCAAGGCATTGGCGCCAGCACCTCGCCGCCCCCAACATGATCCCATCCCACCATCTGTTCACTACTTCCCCTAACATCCCTCTAAGCTCGCGTGGCATGAGAAATCCTGATCCGAACACTAACCCTAATGCTAACCCGAACCCCAACAATAACATGAGAAGAGGCAGGTGGCATTGTTTAGGAGAAAGAACGAAGCGGCCAAAGATCCCAGGTAAGTCAAAATCAATAGAGAGAATCGAGAAATCTGTAGGCAACTAATGTTTAGTAGTCAATACTATAATGCCCTTTATATTTTTAAAACACTCTTTTTCCCTACTAGAAAATTGAGCTATTATACCGGCACATCAGTATCAGTTGGATTGGAACCGGTATTGATAGTAGCATAAGTACCGATTCGTAACAAAAGTAATGATTTGGATTTTCAGTACGGATTGAAGGCAACAGTAAAGATTCCTGTCGCAGACAAGAAAGAGAATTAAATTTGACACGACACCATTATTAGTAAGTCATATATAACACGATATCATTATTAGTAAAACATACAACAACCAGCAGTAAATTTGGAATATTTCAAAAGTAACCATTAATTAAGGTGCTAATTAATGGTTGGTGTTTAGTAATAAAATACTCTTATGAATGTATATATAAGTGGAAATGTTATTTTGAAATATTCCAGATTTATTAAGACATTTACATAACCAATATATTTTCTAAAGAAATATTTGGGGGTCAAATTCATTAATTAATATAACCAACAAATACCCTAGAATTACTTTAACCATTTCTTTATTGGAAAGTCTACATTTTCAACTCATAGTGCAAATTCTTCTTTACAGTGGTTGGTTTTATATTTTTATAAAATCAAACACGGTCTCTACTATTTATATAAATTTTTGGGAGTCTTTAACTATTTTAAATAAATCTCTAGCTATTCCTGTAATTACCAAAATGATTAAATCGGTATTTAACCATAAATACCTCTAGGCCGAGTCAACCAACGAACCGGCCCAAAGACCAAATCGGCCCAAGGCCCAAACACGTGCTTGCTGGGCGCTTGCAGCGCGTATCGCCGGCGCGTTCCGCAATGCGTGACCGCTCACGGTCTTGACGCCGCCCCAATGGCGCGTCCACTTAATCTTACAAGTGGGCCAAGGGCCCACTGTCAGTGACTCGCCGCCTCGCAGGTACGGGTTTGAGCGCGCGAGGGGTTTTCCTGGCAGGTGGGGCCCGCATGGTAGCGACACAACGATCTCACACGGCACGAATCTTGGCGCATAACGGACAGTCCGCCTCCATCGTCTTCGTCCGGCTCGGCGGCGTGGCCGACGGCAGCGGGATTCGACACGGCAGAGTTACATGCCAACTCCGATCATGTGCGTGCGTGCCCACGCAGCCCTAGATTCCTAAGACCCTAAGAGTGCCCTGGTTGAGGCGGGGTGCAGTCGGACACGGCGGCGCGGCGGTGACGGTGGAGCCGAAGGCTCGTCGGAGCATTCGCGCCAAGCAACGGGTCTATAGGCGATGATTACGGGCGTCGAGCTAGAGGAGGCCAAAGAGGTGCTCACCATTGGCTCTGACGGAGGCGAGCGGGCTCGGGGACGACTGGCGGCGGAAGGTCCGACGGCGACTGGAACAGGGGCGCAACAGACACGTCACCACCGGCGAATTTTCCTGAAATTGATCGAGGGGAACCTTTAGCTATGCGCTGAGGGTGCTATGGACGCGAGGAATTGCTCGGGGGCTTACGGAATCAAAGGGATTTCTTCGGCGCCAATATGGGAGGATTTGGGGGGAAAACAAAAACCGACGCCGGCAGGGGAGTTTCTGGTTTTATAGGCACGGGGTGGCATTGCGGACCCAAAGGCGCGCATCATGGCGGCTCGGGAAGAGGGCGCGCGGCGACGGGACGGTGACGACACGCGGCGCGCAGCAGCTTGCCGGAGCGGGTGGCCTGGGGCGCGGCGATCTGACAGCAATGACAGCGGTGATGTTGGCCTGAGATTGTGGCGCCCACACGTCAACATGAATTTGAACGAAATTTTGAATTCAAACAAGATTTGAAATTGCCCCCAAAATTGGGCTGTTACAGTACTTGTATCATTTAATTAGTTTTGAGGTACCATGAGATGCCATGGACTACAAAAACGCTCGTGGTACATATACTATCCTAAATGATCAAGTAGATAAAAATATAAAATATATGTGTATCGTATATCTAAATTGCACTTTTTGTTTATACAGAGGATCAAGCTTTTCACGTTTGCAAGAGAGAATGACTTCATAAATCAAAACACTGCCAAAGTACAGTTACACTTCAGTATAATTTAATCTCACTCCTACAAGAAAAATAATTTTAAACCGGCCAGAACATACAGCACCGATGACATGGTATACTTTGTAGATGTGGAGGACACGCGCACTCCATCCCGCAGTTCAATCATACTCCGTATCTATTTGTGTATGCGCATGCAATGGAAGTGGGGACGTATAGCTACCAAATTAATTGGCACACAATTTCTGGCACCAATTCTCTAGTCAGACGAATTACACCAAAATCTCTCATATGTGTACATCAGTGATCGTTATTTATCATGAATTGACACAGATAAAGTTATATGTGTTGGTTCTAAGTCGTAGGGCAGGACAGGACCAAACCATCACAAATTAATGTCACTGATGCATTTGTGATGGTTCTGGCCACAGGCCGTCACTAATGCTTGGGACTATCTTTGACGGATGATGGTTAGAACTGTCACTGATGCATCTGTGACGGTTCTAGTCACGAACAGTCACAGATAGTTAGGACTATCCGTGAAGATTTGTGATTAAAACAGAAACAAATGCATCAGTGACTGTGCATTAGTGACGGTTCTAGCCATGAACCGTCACTGATAAATGTGCATCTGTAACGGTTTGTGACTAAAACCATCACTAATGCTTCTCAGTATATATTCTCTAATAATTGACTCTCTTTTGCCCGAGGCTTCTCCTCCCATTTCTTCTCTTTGCCTCCACTTCTCAGCCTACAAATCACCGATCACCAAGAGAATATTAGCTCGAGGTTGTAGATAGTTAATATGCATTACGGATGAAGATATATAGCTCTAGATTTTGCATTGTGTTTTTATGTACATTTCAATTTAATTAGTTTTTCATCTGTCTTTAAAAATGATTAATCAATTTTAGGATAGATATCTATAGACCAAATAATCTAGAACTAACTCTTGAAGCTAGCTAATATAAATAATTAAATTGTAGCTAATATGTAATATGATGAAGATATATAGCTTTATATTTTACATTGCATTTTATCGACCTTTAAAATGTTTAATTAATGTTGGTATATATATTTATAATATGTAATTTAGAACTAACTAGTGATGCTTGCTAATATAAACAATTAAATTGTAGCTAACTAATGAAGATATATATATATATATATATATATATATATATATATATATATATATATATATATATAGAGAGAGAGAGAGAGAGAGAGAGAGAGAGAGAGAGAGAGAGACTCTCTCAGATGCTCTAGCTCAGCGTTTTCGAAATCCGAGATGTCTAACAACTGATCAAACCATTGATCTTGTTCATCTCAACTGAAATGTAGCCCGATGACCAAGTTTCGTATTTTTTGAATTTGTTTACTATTTGTTTCCTATTTTCAAAAATCAGCCTTCCAATTAGTCGTAGTGCGTCCAAAAAGCTGATTTTTGAAAATAGGAAACAAATAGTAAACAAATTGAAAGAAATACAAACTTGGTCACCGCTACATTTCAATGAGACTAATAAGATCAACGGTTCGATCATTGTTAGACATCTCGATTTCGAATAGCACTGAGAGATCCGTGCTCGGTGCACACTAGCTTTCCTCTATATTATATATATATATATATATATATATATATATAGAGAGAGAGAGAGAGAGAGAGATATCTAATCTACCCCCAGGGGTAGATTAAGCCTAATCTACACCTAGCCACCCCACGAGCCAGGTTCCAGCGAGTCCAAGCAGTCAACATGGTTGAAAATTTAAAAAAAAACAAAAAAACCGGATCCACCCATTAACTACCCCCACTTTCCCCTCTTCCCATCTCTCTCCATAGTTTCTCTCTCCACCTTTCCCGATCTGCAGGTCGTGAGCGATTTTGGAGGCGGCGATGGCCGGGAGCGTCGGATGCCGGGGTGGCGGCGGCGGCGTGCTAGCGGCGGCGCCTCGCGGTTCTAAGCGGTGGCGGCGGCGGGCTGGGCGGCGTCGATCAGGCGAAGCAGGCGGTGGCGCCTCGCGGCGCGGCGGCGATAGCGAAACGCAGGCGCGGCGCGCGTCGGCCGGCGGCAGCCAGCGCAGGCTAAACGCGGCTATGACGACCACGCGCGGCGGCGACGCCTCCTCCGGCTCGGCGTCGAGCCTTCTCCACCGGCGCATCAGATCTGGAGCGCGCCGCCCTCGTCTCGCCCGCGGCGGTGCCGCCGGCCCGACCCTTCGAGCTCCTTCCGTCTCGCCACGCCCACGGTCGACGCCTCCCCACGGCGCGGCGCCATCCCACCTCGTCGGCGCGCCGTCTCCGTCCCTCGCCGTCTCTCCCGCCCGTGTCGTCGCGCGCCGCCTCCCGCCGCCGCCGCCGCCGCCTCGACGCCGCCGTCTCACTCCCTCCCGACGCCGCCGCCGCCGCTTCCGCCTTCCCGACGCCGCCGCCGCCTCCTCAACGCCGCCGCTCACTCCCTCGTCGAAGCCGCCGCCGCGATCCCGACCTCTGCGACGTTGGTCACGCGCCCCGACCGCCGCCGTCGTTGGGTCGCTCCCGACCCCTCGGACGTCGGATCTGGCGCCGCCGCCCCGCCCCGCCTTTCCACAGATCTTTCAGCTGCGTGGCGTGGCGGTTCCATTACTTTTGATTACTGGAGAAGTAATGCGAAGTAATCGATCTGTGTTGATTACTGGGAAATGATTTAGACTGTAATGCGAAGTAATCGACGTGTGAATGTATTTTTATCCGTTTTTAAGAATGTAATTTTGGAGGGAATGGAAAGTAATCAGGATTGAATCTCAATTCATATCAGTTTTTTGCCCAAAAAATGGCAGTAATTGAATTACTGTCGAAAAGCGAATGTAAGGAAAAGTAATCAGGCTGGAATCTACAAAACATGGATTACTATCATCCGTACAGCACATTCATCTCGATTACTAGTAATTACGTTAAAATCACAATCATGTTCAAATTGATATTTATAAAATATTTCAAATTCATATGGCAACCAAGATCTTGTTTTGTTTGAAAAAATACAAGCAATACGATGTTGGAAATGATTTAATCATCGGATCTACGAATCAAAAATTAAATCGAAAAAACGAGGAAGAATACGTTCGAAAACGAGTAGTTAATGCTCCCACAATTCTAGGCACCCTATGCAGACCTATTTACTGTCCAGTGCCAAATTCAGTTCGTTTCAATTACTATGAGTTACTGTCGAATCTGGACGCACGCTCGCCTGGTTTTTGGTTGGTGCGCTCGCTGGAGAGTGTGGCTGCGTGTAGATTAAACCTAATCTACACCCAGGGGTACATTAGGGGCTCGTGTATATATATATATATATATATATATATATATATATATATATATATATATATATATATATATATATATAGTTTTACCTCAACATTAAAAATGATTAATGAATATTGGATAGATATTTATAATAAATAATCTAAAAATAAGTAATGGATAACTAACACTATGTATTGGATTTCTAATGGGTAACTAAAATTTGATTTTAAAAGTAGACGAATCCAATGGATATATGGTCAAAACGGTGGCTAGTTTTCAGAGTGCCGCCGATGAGCACAAGAGGAGAAAAAAACATAACGTGTACTTTGCCCATGTTTTGATTTTAAGATGAGAAGATATACTTAGATAGAGATTAGATCCACACGCACTTGATTTGAAGGGGCTTTGTACGTGGCTACACATGCTGGATAATACATCATGAAGAGAAAATTATAGAAGGTGACAATATGAAACTAACAAAATATATCAGATGGGGTGGTTATGGACAATTTCGGCATGGACCGTCACTGATGCTTTTGATTTTAAGATGAGAAGATATACTTAGATAGAGATTATATCCACACGCACTTGATTTTAAGGGGCTTCATACGTGGCTACACATGTTGGATATATAATGCATGGTGAAGAGAAAATTATAGAAGGTGGCAATATGAAACTAACGATATATCGATCGGATGGGGCGCGGTTATGGACAATATCATTGTTAGAACCGTTACTGATGCTCCAGAGCATCAGTGATGGTTCATGCGTAGAACTGTCATAGATGTCTAGAGCATCAATGACAGGGGTCTAGTCACGAACCAACACTAATAAGTTATCAATGTCGGATTTTTTACTTGACAAAAATGTTGGCTACTCATCTTTACCATTTATTTATGATGGTTAAAGAATCGATACTGATGTTTGTTATGAACCGTCACAAATGACGAATTTTGCACTAGTGATGCTCAGCACCGTGAGGGTGAGGTGACTTGGTAAAATCCCAGGAAATCCCTCGATACTTATATTACTTAACAAGTAATTACTGGGACTCGCAATTCTCCAGACTCCGGTGACTGTCAGTCTATCAGCCATATAAGACATCACTATATAGGCGATGCGCATATACGTGTTCAACAACATAGTGATCCTAGACAGCGAAACTCCACTAATAAGTAATAACACTAGCTAGAGAGAGTATATATATAAATTGTACCTGACCAACTTGACGCTAGCAGCTGGAAGACTCTTAGTAGTGGAGACTTGTGGATTCAAAAGAAGGTAACCAAAACCAGCCAATAATTAATGAAGTGATTACTTGCAACTAATCTAATTTAATTAAGAGTATGAAATGCAATTAAGGGTATGTTTCAGGACTCGAGTAATGGGTATTAGTGCCTTTCCCCATGTATTGCACTTAAGCATACTACCCTATATAGTTAAATGAGACCAACGAATCAGCAAAAGAGTGGTTGAAATCTTGTAATCACGTAGAATTCACCCTCTATGGCCTTGTTTGTTTCAGATTAAATTAAATTAAATTAAATTAAATAAAATTTTGTTATTTTTGTATAAGCCAAATGATGTAATGTTTTGTAGTCATTCTTGTGGGGTTTTAAATAGTACTTCTTAAAGTTTGTAAAATATTTTTTTCATAATTTTTTGAACTCGTTAAGACGTATTTTGAGGGGGTCACAAATTTGCTACAGCGAAACGCAACGCTACGTTAATCTGAAACAAACAAGGCCTATATCCAAATTGCTTGTCAGCAGTAAAAAAAAAGTAATTTTAGTTGTAAAAAAGAAGTGTCATTTTGTGGTATTTCCATCAATAATATGAAATTGATTCAAGCGGTATTTTCTATTTGAAATAACTTAATGTGTGATTTTTTTTGTAAAAAAATTATACGTATACTGCAATAGAAATTAAACTAAGATGAGTGTTACATATATTATGGAAATCATGCGAATTTTCTACAAACTGATGCTTTCATGGCTTGCTGCGTGCTTGGATCTCTTTTGGTTGAATGGCTTCGTTCGAATGACTGAGGTGGAAATGTTTTTGCTTTGCAATTTGGCTGTTGGACTATAGGGTCTGTGTCGGAAGCTTAAAGCCAGCATTTGCTTCAAAAGCACCATAAGCTCATCCGCGTAAGAAATAAGTCCAAAGCAGAAAAAACCCATAACAGCTGAAATAGACCGGGATGTGCTTTTTACTACATAAACGCTCATCCGCGTCTCGTCATCGCACTGACAGTTGCTTCACCCCACTCCACTCCCAACCCCAAAAAAACGTCAGTGGTGACAACCGCCAGTGATAGTATGAGTATTATTAGAGCTTCCTTGGCTTATTGTGGGATAGAGTTCTCATCCACCATTAAGCACATGTCGGCATACTCCACGTCGTCATCCTCAGTGGGTTTCTAGCCATACCTCCTCCATCGCTTCAGGACTCCTCATCCTCTAAAAGTTGTAGCTCATTGAAGGCTGCTAGCACCTTTTAGAGCAGCTTGTGCCCTTATTGTACTTGGGCGGCAACTTGTCCTTCGTTCCTGAGGTTTTCTTGTTGTGTTTCAGCTTGAGAAAGGGGTTCTTGTCGAGAACAGCGTGATAAGTCTTGTTCTTCTCCAACTTGGGACAGTGTGCCTGAATGTGGTTAGGGCCACCATCCTCGAAGCATCTGATCAGCCCTTGCTTCCTCTCCCATACTCATCGGTAGAAGTTGTTGAACTTGCGAGGCAACAAAGCAAGTTTCTCATCTAGAAAAGTATCCATTTGTTCATCGGACATCTCATAGATAGAGACAAGTAAGAAACTAGCATAAGAAAAGCTCTTGGCCATCTGCAAAGAAGGATCAACGACTAAGTCTATAGAGTGTGGACCTTGCTCTCTCTCTCTCTCTCTCTCTCTCGATGCTCAAGCTCATGAGTCATTAAATTGGAGTAGAGCCTATTCAAGGTTAGCTTAGTCAGATCAGCTGTCTATCTGATGGTCATCAATTTCACATCCCAAATCTGGAGATCAGGAAATGTCTAGCTTTCTCCGAATCGATATAGGTGGTATCCAGCGAGCAAAGATCTCTAAGGATCTGTCAGAGACGTCTTGTCCTATTGACCCATGTCAGGGTACGGAGCAGCAGCTGGGTCCCAAGGACGGTGCCACGTGGCCACTCCCCCGACCGAAAGCTACCCGTGCAACAAGTGAGCTAAGCTTGGCCCGCTAGCGGCCCATGAGGTCAGATGGTATTAGGTCGCACAACCCAATCCCCAATGTTTCTTTTTTATATAGATGATTTATTTGAACTAAAATAATAAAATAAAAATACTAATCTTCAAAACTAATCTTTACGAGCACCTAATCGTAAACTTACTTATAGCGTAGCTATCTAGCCCCACGCGCTAGAATATATAGCTCGGAACTGTTACGGCGTGGGAAATTTGGTTATTTGCCAATCGTTTCTAGTGGCTTCACTAAAATGCCATTCGTTTCTCAATGACAGTGGGATAGAGTAGCAAAATTACCAAAACTCTCGTTACGGCGCATAACAGGTAACAGCCTAACTTAAAGTTAAAACTCCATCAAAGAGGGCCAGTCCGACTAGAACCTTCTAAATGTACAATGTCTAAAATGCACGTATGGAATAAAATAAAGGAGGACAGAAAAACAACACAGCCGTGGAATAGGGAGTAGAAATCGATACTTAGCATACTGTAGGGATAATAATTACTGAAGTTAAAAGGGATCAGTGGGATTAAAATTATGGAAACTAGTGGAGCTGTTCTTGCATGTGGATGGCACTAAGCAAATCGCTACATGCTTTGATGCTTGAAATATTTTATAGTTAGAAAATGTTGTGTTCAATCCCCGCAATAGTTAAATAAGGATTTAAGGTACTCAGTTATGAGTAGTCAGTGTTTACCGAAGAAAAGGACCTTCACCGTAGTCAGTCAAATCAGCACTATCGTAGAACGTTGTAGAAGATCATCTGGGTCGAGCACTAACTTCTGCCCTTTGATGGTGCCATACATGATACATTAGCGTTATTGCCGAATTCTTCGACTGAAGTCTAAGTTCCATGCGTCTGGGCTGACCGAACCACTGCCCACCAATCGACGAACCCTAGCTAGACGAGGGAAAATATATAGCAGATATGTTTTCAGAACTTTGTCATAGAATTTGTTTGAATTTTAATAGACGAAATTTTAAATCACAATTTCTATGTTGGAGTAATCTTGTAACTAATAGCTGTGTTAGTACTAGTAGCATGCGTGGACGTTCAGGTGATGCTGCATGTGCTGTGGTATTCCATATAGATGGTCGTATACGTAGTTTGCTATTAGATGATTAGTTAGATGCTAATCGGGTCATTAGGATAATCATGCTTGTATTCAGGTTGCTAGTTGGCCAAGAAAATAGATACGAGTCTTAGTGGAACATCCCCTTTTTGGGCAAAGTTCAAATTTTGCTTCAAATTTTCAAATTTCATTTGAAATCTTGAGCTCACACGTGAACCCCACAGCCCCTCTCTCTCTCTTCCTCTCTTCTCTCTCTTTCTCTCCCCTGCCTGGTGGCCCTGCCGCCGCATGGCCATCACCTTAGCCTGCGGCACTACGCCTGTTGCGTCACGTGCCTCGTTGGCCGGCCGCCGCTTGCGCCATCATGCGCATGCTGCGCAGCGTCTTCTTTACCGCCCGAATGCCGTGCCGTCCCTCCGCCGAAAGCGCCAAGGCCGTCCCGTCGCTGCTCCACTCTACCCTCTGTGTCACCAAGCGCGCCTTCGGGCACCATCCCCGTCCGGCGTCAAAAAAGCCCCACGCCGCCCCGCCGGCCTCGCTTTTCCCTTTTTTCCCCCAAATTTCTCCGCGCCGGTGCTGAGGACGCTCTTGCCGATTTTGTGAGCCGTTGTCCAATTCCCTTCGCCCGGAGCGTCCACACCCCACCCCTAACCGTCACCGTGCTTGATTTCAGAGGATCGGGACGGAGGAGCCTGGTCGACGACACCCCTGTTTCGGTCGCCGCCGGCATCCTCGCCGCCAGCCACCCTGACCCCGTCTCGCGCTTGTTCCTGAGCTCGGTGAGCTCCCTGGCCACTCCCTTCCACTCCCCCTTTTACTTGAGTAGCTTGTAGATCGATTATTAGGCATGGTAGCTCCGGCGAGCTCTCGGACTAGCCGCCACAATTGCGCCACCGCGTCCGGCCACCCCCGGCCTGGGCGCGAGCCTCGCTAGACTCTATAGGAGCTATAGAAACCATACCCCGCATGCACTTGGCTGGAGCGTGGCCGAAGCGCCGCCGCGGCATGATCCGCCGCCGTCGGCCACGTCACCCCGTCGTACGAACGGTAGCCGTTGATGCTGCGCCGAGATTCATGCAGGCCGTAAGGGTAATGTCGCTGACTAGTGGGTCCCACCGACCAAAAAACCCCTCTGAGCGCTGGCTTAAGCCATGGCGCAGTGTCTCTGACAGATGGGCCTTGGCCCGACCTGGCGGGTTAAGTGAATGCGCTTTCGGGCACGACGCCAGCTGCGAGCAAAAGCGTCCCTCGGAAATATGCTTTCGACGTTTTTGTCCTAGCTGACGCGTGCGCGTGCGCGCATGTGGGCCGTGGGCCGAAACCGTCGACTGGGCCGAGTCGTGAGTTGGTTCGGCCCGATGCGAATTAAAAGTTTTCAAGCGAATTTACTAATTAGTTAAATGCCAAATTAGCTTTTGATTTATTTAAAATAGCTAAAGACTCCCAAAAATTCTAGAAAAAATTAGATAAATAGTTTAGACCATTACTGATTTTATTAAAATATGAAAATAGCCACTGTATTGGAAAAATAGCACTGTTCCTTAAATGAATATCAATCACATATAAGAAAATGACTAAATTTGGATTTGAGAAATTCCAGATTATCTTAAATAATGAATCTGACTATATTGACTCAATAGAAAACTAAATGGGTAGGTAAATGCCATATTATTCCTAGAACTTTAATAAATGACATTCTGTCCAAGGTAATTCCTATTGGATATTATCCGTTAAAAATCAACAAATAATAGGTAAATCAATTAATTGCTAGAATAAGAGCTAATGCCTGGAAAAGCATTACTTTAATGTACAAATCTAGGGTTAAGCCCTAACTATAGAATAATCCGAGAAAAGACTAACACCGATATACTTTACCATGAACCTAGGACATGTTCCGTGGAGCCGTCATCGTTTGTCGTTCCATAAACCCTAATCGATCTATTGTGGCCTTATCGTACGATATCGTGTTTTGGGGATAACTATATCATTATATAATCATTTTTTACCTAATACAGCATTAGAGCATGCATGGCATATCATACAAGGATTAGCTTCAGTATTTACGTGCAATGCAATATTAGAATTTCTAAATTACACCACCATACACATACAAAAAGTCTAAATTTGATACATACCGTAATAGAAGATTGTTGTGTAAATATAGGTGTAGGCCGGAATGGAGGAAAACCTAATGGCACTCCAAATTGTTGTGCCATATACGCCTACAAATAATTTTAACAATTTTAAGTTTGAAATAGTGATTTGTATGTATTAGGTTAAAGTATGAAGAAATGAGTAATAATTAGACTATTTTCATGAATTGTAAGCAACAAAAAATAATTAATAACAAGTGACCCAAGTTGAACATAATTTTCCAGTTTGCATGAATATAGAGTAAAATTTATCATTTTTCATTCATTTCAAACAGAATTGAACAAGTTTTAATGATTTCCAGTTATTAAGTTAACAATGTAAGAAATGAATAATAATTAGGCTATTTTATTAATATGAAGCAGTGATATATGGAATTCAAAACAAGGCAACAGGGCAACCATAATTTTGTAATTTTAATGAATTTGAAGTAGAAATGAGTAATGATTTCAAATAGACAAGATTACCGATATAGCTGCTTGTTGTTCCGTCTGCTATGAAACGAAGTATTCTTGTTGTTGCCTCAACTGCTCCTGTAGTTGGGGCCTCGCGTGCAGCTTGCTGTGCAGCTTGTTACCCCCAACTGCTCCTATAATAGTTAGGTCTCACGAGCGCTCGATCCACTACCTTGTGAAGAAGCCGAGGATCTTGCAGAACTTAACACAGCGCTACTATCCAGGACGCCATTAAACATGGACAATCTATCATGTTTATTGCCATCTCCACTACTATATAGAGCCACAGGATCGACATCTTCTCTTCTCCAATCATACTCAGGCCCGTGAGCATTGACCATCACTTGTCCACAAGAAGCCTGCGCAACATATTAATGCATAAGGGTACAATAAAGAATTCCCTTCAGTTAGAAAATAATTATACTAACCAGGCTCTGTGTCACCTTGTCACTGCATAGCTGATCTGGCTGTGTAGGATCAAAACCAAGATGGCCTCTAATATAAGCTTCGACCTTAGTAGATCGAGAGCTACTTTGAGCTTCCTATATTTAACAACATAGAATAATATTAGTCAACATTTGTAAACTAAGCTAATCAAATATCAACAGTGAAACCAATAAATACCCATATGCAACCGTAAGAAACTTACCATACGTCGCGCAAGATGAAGATGTCCATCGGCTCCGTACCGCTGAGATACCCTCGGGCCTGCCTCCCTATTACCCCTCTTCTTGTTTTGATTTCTGAAAAAAGTCTGGTGAAGCCCAGTATTAGCTATGAGCATGCAATGCTTCGGGGCATTTGTTGAACCAAGGCAACATAACTTCAGGCCATCGGTACTGATTTTTGTGAAGGTAGATTTTTTATGCACCAATCTTCTTACTCAAATCTTGATGTAGCACCCTCTTATAATACATGCTCACCGCCTGAATAAGAGCCTGGTACATCATCTCCTTGACCGTCCTGGTCGCTGCGTTCTCAAAAACATATCTTGCCTTCTCTTGGAGAGACTGCTCCTGATGAGACCATCACAAGGACGGACATGGACATGACGCTTCTCGCTCCTTCCACTACAACGCCACCAAAGTTGTCGATATCCGTGCTAGGACGATGTGCTGAAACGTCGCAACGACATGCTGACAAGATACTTGGGCCAAGCTACACATGACGTCAAAGGGTGACGTCCAACACGTGATAACCAAGATTGAAAACCCTTCATCACACACAAGAAAGACCAAGTGCAAGCCCAACTCTTCCGAAAGCCCGGTTCGGCCATCAGCGACTAGCCTGATTTCAAACGACCGCCCAGGCCACATACGAAGTCCAAATGAGGCAAATGAGGACATTTTGGAAAGGTTAGGAGATAATCTTTCCAATGGATCCAATCTCACTGCAAAATTCGTCCTGGATCACCGGAAAACTTTGAAATACTACAATGAATCAAATCTGCCAAGTGCTGCGACACTTTCTTTAGGCCGTGGGCCTTGTAATTTGACGGATAGGCCTAGGCCCAGGTTAAGGACGTGGGGAGAAACCCTAGAACGTCCTCCACCTTGGCCTCCACCCCTTTGGCCGTCCTCCCCTCCCTCCACCATAAAAACTAGCCGCCGCTGTCATATTTGCTCAGGTTTGGTTGTGTGTTGGTAGACCCCGTGTGCGTCCCCCCCTCGAATTTGCGTGTGTCGACTAGACCACTTGAGTCGAGTTATCGAACCTCAAATTTATCCAAGTGCTTCAACCATATTTCAATTTTAGATTGTGTTTATCTTGTTTCTTGCTTGTTCTTCGATCGCTTGCAGAAAACGACCTTCGTGGTCAGGTCAATTGCGTTTTTGGAGTGGTTGATAATGAGCAGGTTTGGTGGTTTAGCGATTGCCGGGTTGTCATCCTTGCGAGGTTGGTAGCCGGATCGTCAAGGTCGCCTCTCCGACCAGATCGAAATTATCCCCTCGAGTCTCACCAGAAGATCGGGCCGCCCCCTTGGCAAACAGTATCCCTCCTTCATGGCAGATGGATAAATTAGTTAGACATTAATTGTATATAACAATATTCAATGCGAACAAAAAATTAGAGAATTACCCAAAAGTCTACCTACACTCGTTGCGCAACAGTCCCATGCATCCCATCTGTAGCAACTTTATAATGAACCCACTTCAGAGTTGGCAGCGTTACACCGTTGATCACCACTCGGCTAGGATAATGGTAACGCAAAAAAGAACCCATCATACCATTCACTTGCCTTATACTATTTATGCATGTCCATTCTACATCAATCCATTGCCTGCAAATAGTGTACATTATATAACTTGTGAAAACTCTAGTAAATAATTGATGTCCAAACAGTAGAATGTTTACTTACCAATCACCATGTGGCAGGATAACTCTACATGCTTGAGGAACTGCTACCGGGGGAATCTGATTAGTACCTCTATACATGAAACAAAAACAGAATATTAGTTGAATTCCCTATTATTAATATTTCTCAAATATCTATACATTCCACCTGAAGGCAGGAGCATCCAATCCCTCAGCACTAGCATCTTCCTTATCTTCGCCCCCTCCGCACTATCCTCCTCAGCCTCATCCCCTCCCTCAGTATCCTCCGTAGCCTCCCCCATTACCTCCCACTCCCTCAGCCTCCTCCATAGCCTTCCCCACCGCCTCCACAGCCTCCTCCACGAACTCCCTAGGCTCTCTGGCCTCCTGAGATTTAATTGATAAAAAATTAGTACATGCATATTAAAAAAATTGAAGATAGCACAATTAAAATTATTACCCCTCGAACTCCCGTCGAGCGACCTCCTTTAGGCACCTCATGAGCGACCTCCTTTAGGCACCTCTTAAACTGTCTCTGTCTACTCTGCTGATAACTCGATCCTCTAAAAAGTGATTCTTGACGACTCGATGAAGACTCATCATTTCTTTTTAATTTTTTAGTGTGACGGAAAAATGATTTCATCCAGTTTTATAAACATTATATATTAGTATATAAACATACTTATAACAAGGGATAAGAACATATACTCGTCCTTCAATTCATGCACATCAAAGGTAGAAGATTGTAAGGAATTGAGAACACGGACCAACATGAGTATGACGTAACATTCATGTTGAAAGGAGAGAACCCATCGATCACTAACCCGATCGGAACATTTATTGGATCTTAGGAAAAATCTTCGTCATGCTGGTCCAATGTCTTTCATGCCTCGCCATCGGATGGATGACACATGAAACCTTCGTTAAATCGTACTCCTTTCTTATGTCATCTCATGTGTTGAGCAGTCTCCTCACATAAGTACAATTGTTGTAGCATCGGTGTTAGAGGAAAGAAACGTAGAACCTTCACTAGTGTATCACTTATCACTACATTCCCCTCTACATTAATTACTTTTACAAATCTAGACTGCTTACAAACTAAACAGTTTTTCTTTGCAGCATCATTCTTCCAAACTAACATACAATTGTTA
The DNA here is from genome assembly GCA_036346415.1 of Raddia guianensis. Lineage (NCBI taxonomy): Eukaryota > Viridiplantae > Streptophyta > Magnoliopsida > Poales > Poaceae > Raddia > Raddia guianensis. The sequence continues at coordinate 18,673,371 of CM070537.1, read as the reverse complement.
ACGGATGCATCTATCTTCTCATAAGGCATCCCTAAACCAGCCAAAATCTTCTTCAAGTAGTACATATCTTTTGACAACTAGTGTTTTTCTAGGAGGACATCACCAATCAAATTGATCAAATCGTTGTAACATTCTTGAGAGAAACCATACTTTGATTTTATATTCATAAACTGTGTCAGAACTCAGAAACGAAAGGACTGACACCTTAGTGCCCTCATGTAAAGACTTATTTGAAGCATCTAAGAGGCTAAAGAATTTCTCGGCTGCTATGGTCGGTACATCCTCATGACGCACAGATTCATCCTCCGGAGCATTCTGAAATTGCCAACCCAAGTGCTGAACCATCTCATCCATCCTATCATCCACTTATCAGTAGTATCATCTTCATCAGATACATCTATCGCCCGTGACTCACCATGTTCATACCATGTGAGGTAATTCGGCATGAAGCCCAATTTGCATAGGTGGCCGGTCATAACAGATTTTGTCACTCGGATAAAAAGATGACATTTAACACATGGACACTTCGCTACCCCGCTAGAAGTATCTGGGGTGAAAACTTTATCCGAAAAACTTTGTATCTTAACTTTCCATTCTTCAATGTGCTTCATACCATTATCCCAACTGTCGTACATCCATATACGGTCTTCAGCCATCTTTATTAATAGTAAATGCAACAATACATAAAAAATAAGTTAATTATTCTAACAGGAGATCTAGACAAAGATAGATTCTAAACTCACTTAGGGATGAACAGGTTAGCACGGTTTGTCGTGGCATGTGGTGCAATCTGAACGAAATTTCGGCAGCGTAACCTTGCTGTTCTCCAAATGCACGCATGATACTTGTGCATCGGAGAACAACGGGGTTACGCAGCCGAAATTCCGTTCAGATCGCACCGCATGCCACGACAAACTGTGCTGACCCATCCATCCTCAGGCTGTCCAATAGCATGGATAATTCGGGATATAGATATTTGCACCGTGCATGAAAATTTGCTAGTACTAGATATAGATGATCCAGCATGAAAATTTGCACTGTGCTAAGGACCCTCATGACGAGCGTGGAGGTAGAAGATGCGATGCTCCACTAGATAGCCTATAGGCTTGCAGGAAAGACGATAAACTTTTGCAGCATGTCTCAATGATGAAGCTGATGTTCATGGGGTGTAGGAGATGGGGATGAACAACATCACAAAGTGATTTATCCCAAAGCTCTCATCATGAATAAATATGTGAAATGCTTGGGAAGTTACGATGGCATGCTAGAGGCGAGATAAATGAAGTTATTCAAAATACAATAACAACAAATTATTATTAATAGGATTTACTACATAATTGCCACCACAAAGTTACAAAATTAGAGTTTTAGCACTATAAGATTCATAAATATTGGACGAAACAAAATGATGTTGAGATAACCGAAGGATGAAAAAAATACACATCTTAAAGAGATACACAAGAAGACACCAAAATAAAGGAAAATATGAACATAAAAGCAATCAATGCCATGACAAGGGTTGTGTGGCTTAAGAGGGGAAGGGGTTGACCGGTGTGGCCTAGTCGGCAGTGATAGAGAAGGGGAGGGTGAAGAGGATTGGCGGGTCATGGTCATCGCCGGCGAAGGGTAGCTGGAGGTGAGAAGATAATGCTCGAGAAGTGTGATTGGGGCTTCAACGAACCTGATGGTGGTCTTGATGGTGTTCGGAAAGGTCGGTGGCAGTTGAACGTCGAGGTTGTGGCGACGACAATCATAGGTTGCGTTAGTGTTGATGCACCAGTGATCGCCGGATTCAAACAAGATGGCATGAGTTTGGAATTGGGGAGTAGCACCTTTTTGGTGTTGGAGCCGTGGTTGTAGGGTGGCTAGAGCAGTGGCATGGGGCTTCGCCAAAGGTGGAAGAGGTGGCGACATGCAATTGGCGACACTCCGGGGCTGGATGACAATGCCGAGGTGGAGGATGAGGATGGCATGACAAAAGCAATCCAAAGAAAGGAAGACCACAGGCGGATTGCTTGGAACAAAAGAATTAGTGGAGCTCCGGAGAGCGGCTAGGCGAAATGGTGACGCCAGCAAGGCGGTGCATCCTAAGCTAGACGACAATGGTGACCTATTGGATCAAAGCCAAGTTAAATAAGCGCCGTAGGATTTCATTTATGCCAAACTGGTATGGAGTAAATCGAGAAAGGTTGATGTGGCCATTGTGTAGATCATTCGATTAGGAGAAGAGTGATCTGGACCATTGACTATTTGTCAAGGGAGGTGGCGGAATGGGTTGGCGCAATGGGTTGGCGAATGGGCCAAGGTTGTCCGTGGGCCGTGTTAGGCCGAGGCTACATGCGGAAGGGAAATAGGGTGACGCGAAAGGCATGCTCCAACAATAAAAAGCACACTCTAGCTGGTTTTTCAGAAAAGGAAGGTCGGGTTTCAAAATAGAAAATGAATTCTAGAAATTACTTTTTGAGGTTTAAAAATTTATAGAAAATGTTATAAGGATTAGAAAAGTATGGGATATGTCTCTAAAAATCCAATAAAATGAGAGGTATTCAAATATGAAATAATATTCACAAATTTATCAAAAAACTATTAAATAAACAAGAGAGTAGAGTTAATCGTTCCAATGGGCACTAGTACTTTGGACCGTCCTGGACACTATTCAACTGCTTTTCACTATTTATTTATATTTCTCTCTTTGTTTTATTTGTTATAGTACTAGATAGGCCTACCTAAGTCCTGTTGGACAAGGCCTAACTAATGCTTCTTTCTTAGTTGAGCATGTCTTTTGTCTATGTAAACGTACGTCGTCAACAAATACACGCACTACGACTAGATTTTATATGCATGCGCATGCACGAGCATGAAGCACCTTACACCATATGCATATGCTCGGCACAATTAACGACCCCACCACATTATCGCATTATCCTAATTTTGGCAGCTAGTGGCAATCCTAACTTTGGCAGACAGTGGCATTCCTGTTGAAGCAGTGCGCAGTTTAAGGCCTCGATCGCCTATAAGTACACCACAGCACTTGCAATATTGAGGAAACAAACAAGAGTAAGAAGAGGCAAGCAAAGCATAGCCGCTTCTATCATTAGCAAGGCAGCAACTTGAGGTATATAATGGCCAACTCGTTCACCAAGCACCTAGTCGTTGTAGCGTTGCTGCTGGTCACTTGCCTTCACGAGCTCGGGGTGGCGGCTCGCGAGCTCGCCGCCGGCGACGTGGCCATGGCGGCGAGGCATGAGAGGTGGATGGCGAAGCACGGCCGCGTGTACGCCGACGACGGGGAGAAGGCGCGGCGGCGCGAGGTGTACAGGGCCAATGTCGCGTTCATCGAGTCGGTGAATGCGGGGAAGAAGAAAGGCACGTTCTGGCTGGCCGAGAACCAGTTCGCCGACCTCACCAACGCCGAGTTCAGGGCAGCGAGGACCGGCTTCAAGCCGTCGCGCGCGAACGCCGTCCCGACGCCGTTCCGCTACGCCAACGTCAGCGCCGGCGACCTGCCGGCGAGCGTCGACTGGAGAGCCCAGGGCGCCGTCACCCCCGTGAAAGACCAAAGCAATTGCGGTTGGCATATACGCACACATATATATTACTTCCGTTAATGCGCTCGTTTTTCTGCTGTGTGTAAAGTACCCCCGTTATGAAATAGTAGCTGTTCTAGATTTATCCATAGTTAAAGTTTTCAAATTTTATTCATAAAAAACTTTTAAATTATTTAGATTAAAACATAAAAATCACAAAATAGATTCGTCTTGAAAAAAAACTTTCATAATATTATAATTTTAAACCACTATAGATAAATTTTTTAAAAAATTTTATGGTCAAAATTTTTTTGGAGACCGTGCCAATGTTCAAAACGGCAGTCCGAGGCTGTTGTTTAATTTGAGTACGTAACATTGATATGGTTTTGAAAATACACATTTCATCACACTAAAACTACATATTACAAAAGTAATCTTGATGGAAAATCTACTCAGATAACTTTTATGTGCTCAAACTAAGTAGTTTTAAAATGTATTCCTAAATAAAATTTTTAAATTTTGAATTGATAAATAGTAGCCATATGCTTTTTCGTTTTTTGAGCGGTCCCCTACGTTTTTTCATACTGTTTTTCACTTAGATCAACATTAGAAATTTAGTTATTTTGTCTTGCCAAAAATATTTAGTATATAAGCTGATATCAATTTTTTGAAATTTTTATTAACTAGTAACTGATTTGTTGTTAATATTGCTAAATTTGGTTTACAAATTTTTTGTGTTGTTGGCTGACTAAGTAGATACATTATATAAATTATATAATTTGTACTTCAAACGACATATTTTTAGCTGATGGGAGTAATGGTATCCTGAGCATCCACACCTAGTTCTCTATCCCCATCCTCTATTTCACTATTAGCTACTCCCTCTATCCTTCCCTCTAAATTTCCTTTAGACTTTACACTGTACTCTAAAAGATTCCTTTTTTACGTCAGACACTCTATCCAAGGCTACAGTATTATAAAGTCTCTGCTACGGATGCTATGTACGCGACGAGGTGAACATAACTGGTAACTGGCTGTCATTGTCAATATGTGTAGGGTCATGCTGGGCGTTCTCCACAGTGGCGTCCATGGAGGGCATCGTGAAGCTGAGCACCGGGAAGCTGATCTCGCTGTCGGAGCAAGAGCTGGTGGACTGCGACGTCAAGGGCGAGGACCAGGGCTGCGAGGGCGGGCTCATGGACGACGCCTTCCAGTACATCGTCAAGAACGGCGGCCTCGCCGCCGAGTCAGACTACCCGTACACGGCGAGCGACGGCCGGTGCAAGGCCGGGTCGGGCGCCGCCGCCACCATCAAGGCCTACGAGGATGTCCCGGCCAACGACGAGGCGGCGCTGCTGAAGGCCGTGGCCAACCAGCCGGTGTCCGTGGCCGTCGACGGCGGCGACCAGCAATTCCAGTTCTACAAGGGCGGCGTCCTCTCCGGCGCCGGGTGCAGCACGGATCTGGACCACGCCATCACGGCGGTCGGGTACGGCGTGGCGGACGACGGGACCAAGTACTGGCTGATGAAGAACTCGTGGGGCACGTCGTGGGGCGAGGACGGCTACATCAGGATGGCCAGGGACGTCGCCGACAAGGAGGGCGTCTGCGGCCTCGCCATGATGGCCTCCTACCCGACTGCATAACAAGTTTACTAGTGAAGAACATACACACCAGACTTGAATAAAGTTTATGCCGCTAATTAAGTGTGCGGGGCGAATGCAGAAAATGTTCATTGGGTGAACGCCTTGATATGAAAGAATTGAACTGTAATACAATAGTTCAAAAGTGCTGAACGTCACGACAAATGACTTAAGCCTATCTTGTTACCCTATTTCCTTATGAGCGATTTCAAATTGAAAACGCTTTGGTTTTTTAAGTGTTGGAACAGACCATTGCTAACCCCGTAAAAACATGCTTAGTAGTTTCACCTACAACAGTAACCCTTTCTAATAGGAGAACCTCGATATTGTCGCCTTTTGATCGATTCACTTGAACATATTGTTACATTAGCGACTGCTTGCTTTGTTCAACCTGAACAATCCCTCTTTATGTGCCCCCACTCATTGCATTTATAGCACGTACCACATCTCTGCTATTTTTTTGTTCTTTTTTCTAGTTGTAACACCCCAATTTGGGGTTCTTTCAAAATTCAACAAAATTTAAAATTTTCGCTCGAGTTTGATTCAAACCTGGCACGTGGGTCCCACCCAGTAGCTCACCCTCTATCTCTCTCTCCCCCTTGTTCTCTCTCTCTCTCTTTCTCTTTCCCTCAATCTGGCTCTGCCAGTGGACCACCACCGCCTGGCCGTCCCCTCTGCTGCAGCTCTGCATCTGTTGTCCCTCTCGGCGGCGCCGTCCAACCCTCGCGTGCAGGCCATCAATGAGCCTCAGCTGTTGCCCGTCGCCATTGTCCATCCTTGCGCCATCAGTCGCGCCTCCGAGCCGCAGCACTATTCCCCAGCGCCTATAAAGCCTCGGTCTTCGGCCCCGTTTTTCGCCTTTTCCACAAACCCACCGCGCTAGCTCCGGAGATCGTCTCGCCAATTCCGTAAGCCCCGGATGAAATCCCTCGCGCCCTTAGCACCCCCAGGACCCAGCTAAGGTTTCCCCTCACTCAATTTTAGGGGAGCCGCTGTGTGGCGCCAAGTCCTCGGAGCCCCTGTTTCGGCCACCGACGCGAACCTCGCCGCCCGCCGCCTCCATCCATCCCCGCATCCATTCCTCAGTTCCGTAAGCATCCTCAGCTTCTCCTCTGGCTCGCCGCGCACGCCCGTAGCTTGTAGGTTCTTCACGTGGCTTGGATTTCTCCGGCGAATCTTCGGTTCAGCCGCCGTCGCCGCTTTGCCGTGTCCGGCCACCGCTGACCTCGGCGCGGGCGTTGCTAGAATCCCTAGGACCTGTAGGTGCCGAAGAACCAACGTCCTTGGCCAGAGACGAGCTATAGCACCGCCGCATCGTTCTCCCGCCGCCGTCGGCCACGTCGACGCCGGAGGTTGACGATGACAGGGAAGCGTCGGATCGTGCCCTAAGATGAGTGCATAGCTAGAGCCGATGAGCCACCGAATGGCGGGCCCCACCTACCAGTCGTTTCCGCTTGCCTCGAGTCCAAGCTGGTTGCGGGTCGCTGGCGCATGGGTCCTGGTCCCACCTGGCGGGATAAGTGGACACGCCCTCAACCTCTACGCGAGCTGCGATCGAAGGCGCCCCGTAGAATCCCTCTTTCGACGTCTCCCCTCAGCCGCGCAGACACGCGGCGCGCGAGTGGACCTTTGGCCATTTCTGCCGAATGGGCCGTTGCATCGGTTGGCTCGGCCAAGCAGATTTACCATTTAAACACCGGTTTAACCATTTAATTCTAGATGCTATTTCTGATTTTATAAAAATATAAAAGGTAGCCACTGTAATGGAAAATTGGCACTGTTAGTTTAAAATGTGGTTTTTCATATATAAAAATGATTTACCTAATTTTATGGTAATTGTTGGGAATAGTATTTAATGATTTAGGCCCAAGCATTCTTTAGGATTTATAATGGATAGATTAATATGTTAACAAATGTAAAAAATTTAAAATTGCTAATAGTAATTACTTATTCTCATGAGAAATATTAATGGCAAACCCAACAATTAAATAAAGCATTTTCCTATGAAATTAATTTTGGAGCTAACCTTAGAAAATAGGTTAATAATGAGATTAATTAGGTTTGTCTCCTTTATTTGGGAAACACTTAGCATGATGTCGACTCCAATAAATATCACCTCCAACATAGGTGGAACTCTGATAAGTTATCATTTTATGTCACCTAGCAACCCTAATCACCCTGTTACGCCCTTAACATACGGAATCGCATTTTGAGGAATAGTAAACTATTATATTGTTAATGCTATTTATTAATGCACTCCGTCATCCATAGCTTATCGTACCAACATTAGATTCGCTATTCAACCTTCGGCAATATGCCAAGGGTAAAACCTAGGTCGTGCCTGCATCATGTGTTCTGATGCATTGATAAGCAATTAGTGAACTTGTACAATATTTTCCTGTATAGAAGGCAAACCAGAATGATTCGCTTGTTAACACAACTAGAGCTATGTAGGGATGGGTGAAGGAAAATTACATATTAAAATTATCAAGCACCTCAAAATTCAATAGTATCTAGGAACGATTCCCTGTTGACGGTCAATTTCGACAACAAACAATATGATTCCGATTGTCAACATTTGGTGAAATGAATGGAACCAGAACTAAAATTGTGAAAATTTACAAAGTTCCACGAGTTTTGGTAAGATTTTGCATGCAGGGACCCACTAAGCGAAATTGGGCCCGAGCCGGGCAAAAGAGTGGGTTGGCAGACCCACCCTAGGCCGGCCGACCCAGTTCCCTCGCCCAGACAGGCCAGGGTCGCACCAGGACTTCTATAAGAGATCCTAGAGCACATCCAAGTTGTATAAGGGAACCCAATGCTAACGGTCTCCAACTGCCAAACCGTCTTGGGGAGAAGATCTACCCCCTAGGCCGGCCGACCCACCTCTTGATCCCTTTGGATTCCCCCTTCGGCAAGGAGCTTGTGACACCTGTCCCTAGTCGTGTCAACACCCTATTGGTCACGGTGGCCTATAAAAGGAGGTGATCTCCTTCATTTGAAGATGAACAGCAAGGAGCAACACAAGTGAGAGGGAGCAAGAGTGAAGTAGAGTTGTGCTACTCTCAAGTAGAGTAGGAGAGAGAGGAGAGTTAGTGTAGGGGAGGAGCCAGAGTGTCGGTATCCCTCACTAGAGCTCCGGAGCTAGACTCGGATGCGGGTTCTGCTTCCGTCTTCTGTCGGTAACACTCAGTCTTGATTTATTTAATTATCAAGTTCATTCTATTTATTTTGTCTATGTTGGTATTAGGCCCGTACTATTCTTGAGTGTTAAGATCTTTGTGCTTAATTGTCCACCTAGAGATTAGTATAAGAGGTAGTAGTGCTGCGTATCGAAGTGACGTCCTTGATACGTATTACTACTAGGTACAAACGTGGTGTTTGGACTAGTTAGTAGCCGGTAGGCACCTGTTTCAACGGACGTGTGGTAGGTAATAGGTGGTGACACCCCTATTATCTGGCTTAGACTTTGTGAAATCCGCCCCGTTAGTTGCAGACCAGTTGAGCCAAATCAGAACGATCATAATCATTCGGGATTCCAATTCAGGATAGCGGGTGGTAGTGAGTGTCTGAGCTCCGATTCAGAGTCGCAGATTAAATAAGAATAGATCTTGAACCATTCTGACTAGTGTCCGAAGAGCCTCTTGATCCGAAATACATTTATCCCATTGTTGATTCCAAATCACCATAATCATATCCAACCAGGTGAATAAGGTTAGAAAATAGAAACTTCTCATTCCTTGTGGGAAATTGATACCTTAGGAATACTCCTGGGTGAAAGCTACTGCGATATCCATGCGCTTGCGGATTAAAACTCTAATAGGCATAAGAATCGCCAACAAGCTTTCTGGCGCCGTTGCCTGGGAACGGTAGCTTTTCTATTTTTAAACCTTGTCCACCTGTGTACCTCCATATGGATGGCATGTCCATCTATAAGCTTTCGGCTCTCAAGGCCAAGTACCTAGAGCCTCCACCATCATCCCATCCCATCCCATCCCATCCCATCCACACACCTAGCTTTGAGTTTCGGCCAGAATTCGTAGCTATGGTCCGGGAGAAACCTTTTGCCAGAGCCGAAGGAGAAAACCCTTATAGTCATCTCCATGAATTTGAGCAATTGTGCTCCAATCGTGAAATTCGAGGAATGACTAGACAAAAGCTGAGATGGAAATTGTTTCCATTCTCTCTTACGGGATCAGCGAAGTTGTGGTTTAAAATGACCGTAGGAACATTAAACGGTAGTTGGGAGATTCTGCATGAAAAGTTTTGCCTGATGTATTTTTCCCTCACAAAAGTTGTAGGATTACGGAAAGAAGTTCTTACCTTCCATCAAAATGAGAGTGAAAATATAGGAGCAGCTTGGGTAAGATTTACCCAGTTGATCAAATCGGGTCCTGACTTGTGTATACTTGAGTCTATGCTCATGCAACACTTTGTCAATGGATAGACCACGGAGAGTGTCAAACTTTTGAACATAGCTTCCGGAGGATCTTTTGTCCACAAGACCGTCGAACAAGGGAAGGAAATCCTAAGCAGATTGCAAGGAAATACTCCCTATATTGACGCTTTTGATGAGCCATCGGACCTAGAGTTCAAACCTGAGAACAACCCTGTACCTGTAGAGCAACCTACTGGATCAAACCTTCTGGCCCAAACCGAATCCTTTCGAACAAAAGAAACTCCCCTAGCCATGCTTTCCGGTGATGAAGACTCTGAATCTGAGGATGCATTCATCCCGATTTTAGCCTCTTATGCTTTTGATGAGGAATGCCATGACTTTGGAAATGCTACCGCGCTACCAATAATCGCAAGGCAACCTCAAGAACTTGAGCCACAAACCATGGATAGAGGAGAAATCTTAGCACGTAAAGAGAATCTTCTGAGTCTCACTGCCATTTTGAGTAGGGAAATGACGGATGCAGTAGAAAAATTGTAGGAGATAATCACACTATCCCCTCTCAAAAAGTTTTCCTCTGTGCAAACCCAAGGTTGGGATTTCAATAAAATTCCCTATGACCCTGGTCTTGGGATAAATTGTATCTCAAGAGCATTAGCATCCGTGACCCCATCAGATCACACCCCATTCCCCTCTCAAAAGAAAGTTAGATGGCAACTTGGCCAAAATTTTCAATCTGAGGGGATCTTCAGAAATGTCGTGGTGACCTTGAATGACCATTGTGTCACTCTGGACTTTCATGTCTTCAATGTCCCCGACCCATTCAACACTCGTCTCCTGATCGGGCAACCCGTAAGGGAATTGGTCCGAAATATGAAAAGGGGAGAATTTGTTGGCTTGACAATCGACAAACAAGACGTTTTAGTGAGTTTTACGCGTTCCATTAACTTTCCAATGGAAGCCGAGCCACTCCTCGACCTGCTGGAGGAGGCAAGAGCTGCCTCTCTCCTCGAGGTAATCAAACCTCTGGGCTTGGAAGATGATGTTCCATATTTTGTTTCCGAGGAGGAACCAAATGGTTTTGACAAGTTCGATGAGGAAGAAGAGCTTCCACCCTCGTCCGTTGAGCTAAAACCCCTTCCTCCTAGTTTCAAGCATGTCTTCCTCCACAACAATTGCAACAAGCCAGCCATCATCAGCGATTCGCTAAAAGAAGATGAGACCCGCCGCCTTGTTGCCACACTCGAAGCTTACAACTCGGTCTTAGGCTACTCGCTAAAATACCTCAAAGGGATTAGCCCGAGCTTTTGTACTCATCGTATCGCAATGGAAACTGACCATAAGCCCACGCGGGAACACCAGCGAAGGCTTAATAATGTGATGAGAGAAGTGGTCAAGAAAGAAGTTTTGAAACTCTTTTAGGCTGGGATCATTTACCTGGTGTCTGACAGTGAGTGGGTGAGCCCAGTCCATGTAGTTCCGAAGAAAGGAGACATGATGGTAGTACAGAATGAAAGGAATGAACTTATTCCTCAATGCACTGTCACTGGTTGGCGGATGTGCGTAAACTATCGTAAGCTTAATCAAGCCACTAGGAAGGATCATTTTCCCCTACCTTTCATCGATGAGATGCTTGAGCGGTTGGCAAATCACTCATTCTTCTGTTATCTCGATGGCTACTCTGGTTATCATCAAATTCCCATCCACCCTGATGACCAAAGTAAGGCCACATTCACTTGTCCGTATGACACTTTTGCCTACCGACGCATGTCATTTGGGCTTTGCAATGCCCCTGCATCTTTCCAAAGGTGTATGATGGCAATCTTTTCTGACATGATCGAAAAGATCATGGAAGTCTTCATGAACGACTTTTTTGTCTATGGGGCCTCTTTTGATGATTGTTTGGCAAACCTAGAGAAAGTCCTTAAGAGGTGCTAGGAAGTGGATCTAGTCCTTAATTGGGAAAAATGCCACTTCATGGTAAGAGAAGGAATCGTCCCATCTAGTGTCAAATCAATGCATTGAAGTGGATAGAGCTAAGGTTGAAGTGATAGAGCGGTTACCGCCACCAATAAATGTCAAAGGAATCCGTAGCTTTTTGGGACACGCTGGATTTTACAGAAGATTTATAAAGGATTTTTCCCAAATCGCTAGGCCTTTGACTAATTTGCTGGCAAAAGAAGCTAAGTTCGTCTTTGATGAAGACTGTCTCGTAGCGTTCAAAACCCTGAAGCAAGCTCTATTTTCTGCGCCTATAATTCAACCACCTGATTGGAACTTGCCCTTTGAAATCATGTGCGACGCTAGCGATTTTGCCGTTGGGGGCAGTGTTAGGCCAATGCAAGGATAGAAAGCATCATGCCATTGCATATGTGAGTAAAACCTTGACAGGCCCGTAACTCAATTATGCCACCATAGAGTTGGAACTCCTAGTCGTAGTCTTTGCGATAGAGAAGTTCCGATCTTACTTGGTAGGGTCGAAGGTGATTGTCTATACAGACCATGCAGCCCTCAAATACCTTCTTACCAAGAAAGATGCAAAACCACGGCTTATCCGTTGGATCCTTCTGCTCCAAGAATTTGACTTAGAAATTAAGGACAAGAAAGGAGTAGAAAATTCTGTGGCCGACCATCTTACCCGAATGCAAGTTGAGGAGAAGTCGAATGTCCCCATAGATGGTTATCTACGGGATGACACCCTGCTGGCAGTCTCTTCTGCCAACCCCTGGTATGCTAACATAGTGAATTACTTGGTAGCTGGGTACGTACCACTAGGGGAGGATAAGAATAAGTTGATCCGCGATAGTAAGACTCATCTTTAGGATGAGCCCTATTTGTATAGAGTCTGCGCCGATGGATTACTCCGTCGATGCATTCCGGCGGTCGAGAAGCAAGAAGTCCTTGAAAAATGCCATTCGTCACCTTACGGGGGCCACTTTGGCGCTTTCAGAACCCATGACAAAGTTTGGCAAAGTGGATTCTTTTGGCCCTCCATGTATAGTGGCGCGAGGGAGTTCTTAAGCCGATGCGTTAAATGTCAAAGAGTGGGAAACATTAATTCTCGAGATGCTATGCCCCTAAGGAATAATCTTCAAATTGACCTTTTTGACGCATGGGGGGACTCTTATGAGTACATTCTAGTGGCCGTCGATTATGTCTCCAAATGGGTCGAGGCACTTCCTTGCCGTTCAGCCGACTCCATCCACGCTAAGAAAATGTTCTAAGAAACCATTTTCCCTAGGTTTGGCGTCCCTAGGATCATCATTAGCGATTCAGGATCACATTTCATCCATAAAAGCTTTAAGTATGCACTTAAAAGCTTAGGAATCGACCATAGGGTAGCCACACCTTATCATCCTCAATCAAGCGGTCAGGCTGAAACGTCTAACAAACAAATTAAAAACATGCTGCAAAAGACTGTAGATACCATGGGAAAGGCGTGGAAGTATAAATTGAGTGACGCGCTTTGGGTATACTGAACTGCATATAAAACTCCGATAGGTATGACCCCTTACCAACTTGTTTACGGAAAGACCTGCCATCTCCCCAGAGAATTAGAACATAAGGCCCATTGGGCAATCAAACGATGGAATATGGATCTTCGTTCAGTTGGATTAAAAAGACAAATGCAATTAGCTAAATTGGAAGAGTGGAGAGAAAAAGCCTACCATAGCTCGAAGCTATACAAAGAGAGAACAAAAAGGTGGCACGATAAGCGCATAGTCATAAAGTGTTTCCAACCTGGTGATAAAGTGCTTCTCTTTAATTCTTGAGTGAAATTGTTTGGACACAGAAAACTCCGTAGCAAATGGGAAGGACCATTCACGGTGCTAAATGTGTCTGACCTTGGTGCTGTCACTCTCCAAAATAATAATGGCAGTATTTTCAAAGTAAACGGGCAGCGTTTGAAAATCTTTCTCGAACCTGAAATGCCTGAGGTCAAGGACATTGATGTCCTCGAATTCTTTGAAAATTGACTTTTTGCTTGCAGTCTAGCTCCGACCGACAAAAAAATGAGCAATTAAATAAAATTTTCCTTTCCAAACATGAATAAACAGTGAAATTAGGCTTTAGGCCTAGTGTGTGAGTGACCCTAGGAAGAGGAGGCCCGAACCAGGCCAGAGCCAGGCCGGCCGACCCAGGGTAGGTTGGCCGACCCAGTCAGGTAGGCCGGGCTGAGGTGGATCGGCCGGGGGCTAACTGCCTCCAAATTCGAAAATTTTTTGAGGAAGAGCGTATCTTCCGATTTTATAACTCCTGAACGACGCAGCTCATTTGAAAAGTGAAGGGAAAAGTTGTTTTTTGCATTCTTTTCATCTCCCCTTCATTTTCTTTCACCTCTCACCTTTCACCTTTGACCTTGCAACTTTCACCACCACCATGGCTGAACCAAACACCCCTAAGTCTATCCCGTCAATCTACGAGATTGTAGCTAGCGATCCACCGGCTCCAAAGCTTTCGAAGAGTACTTCCGACAAGCCAATGTTTGGCTGAAATTTAAACTACTCGCCGGTGCACGCGCAACAGCTGAACTTCTCGCCGGAGGAGAAACCAAAGGCGACGCCACAACTCGAGCTCGGACATGCTACATCACGTGTCCAGCCGACGTCTCCACACCGTATTGGTGTGGCACGTCCTCTCTCCCCCCTACGTGTTATCACAAAGGGGAAGGCGCCGCGCGCTCGTTCACCGGCGCGACCGACGATGGGCCAACTCGGCCCCAAGGGAGGAGTGGCAAGGAGGCTCGTCCTCTCTCCACCGCACGGTAGTGCCGATGTAACACATCAGGCCGCGCTGCATATGGAGAAAGCAAAGGCGCTCATGAAATATGAGCAATTTGATCCTCATTCGGACTCCCCGCCACGTTTCCTTGTGCGCAGAAGGACTGCCGGCCGTGGGAAGGTCCTTACCCCACCTTTGGTGAGGATGAGGCCACCCATAGCAGAGTCCGTTGATTCCACCTCGCCGGATAGGACGGTGAGACGTACCCGTCCACTTCCTCCAATCCGTGGGCAAGGTGGTGACATGGAGTTTAGTGAGGAGGAGGAGCCTCCACTCCGTGAAGTGGTGGCCGCTCTCAAGCAACGGCAAAACAATCTCAAAGAGCAAATGGCGGAGGTCCAAATCCAAATGATGGACCACGACGACAACTTCACGATCCTACGTAAGTCAACGTCGGCAAAGCTCAAACGCTATGCGAAGGCGATGGGATTGCCTAAGTTTTATGATCCTCCGACTAGTCCGTAGAAGGGATTTGGGTAGACTAAAGAGAGGCGCGAAAATTTATTTTCAAATATTTTTATTTCTCAATGTATTTGCCCTTGTTTGCATATCTTCTCGAGGAAATAAAGAATTGATTGTTTAATCGTGCGTGCTTGCCTCGACCTGTGCAATTTTCTGCACCGGTCGACTTTGTTACTAATGTGCATATGAGAAATGCAAAGTACAGAGAGGGATGTACTTACTGGAAAAATTTGGACCAAGCCGGGCACGGGACCAGGCCGGCCGACCCACGCCGGGCCAGCCGACCCAGCCAGATCGGCCGGTCTCCCATAGGTCGGCCGACCCACCAACTTCGCCCGCTCGGCTCCAAAAAATTCTGGTATGTTCCCTGTGTTTTATTGTTAATATTTATCTCTGTCACTTGCTCATATAATGTTGGTAAATAATTAAGCAAAAATTTTGATACTGAGAATGCAATGATTTCGAAACTATAACAATGTCCGGTAAATTGTGACTCGCATAATTTTTATTCTTTGGTTAAGCTCAACAATTGCGGGAAAGCTTTATTAGAATTAATCACATCTAAATTGTTGGCTCATGAGATATAGAATGCTTAATAATTTCTTGCCTAAGGTTAGTTGTTCCTTAGAGGTTTTCATTAAAAACATGGCTCTTAATTCTTAGAGTGACTTTTCATTACCTACCACAGCCATATATTTATCAAGACTCATACATGCTTCATAATGGTCATTGATCATGCTAAATTGGGTTAGAGTTTGAATCCTCTTAAGAAATGTTATTTGATCCAATCATTTCCTTTCGTGTACCTTGTTGATTGCTAGCCTTTCATATCTGGCAACGCTAGTTCCCATCCTGGAACTAAGCGTCAGCCTTCGCCAGATATTCCAACCCCATAAAAAGTTAGCCAATTATCTCGTCTGATGCTACCATACCTACCTATGTGATGGTCCTCCAAAATAAAATATCCATTTGTGAAAACTTTCCAAAAAGTCCTTATTATGTTAAGGCCAAAGAAAGAGAGAACAAGAGACCAATCCAGTCTCTATTTAAAAAAAAGAGAGAGAGAGAGAGAGAGAGAGAGAGAGAAAGAAAAGGGGAGATCAAGCTCTCCAAGAAAATAGAATTATAATCTCTTCGTGTCTTTTAAGCCTTCTATGCAAAAGGGACAAAAAAAATTTTGGAAAAAGGATTTTTAGGAGGAAAACCATCATTCCATAAATACAAGATCGATGTGTTGGACTCATCAGAACCATACATCCTTGCACTTGTATTTCTTCTTATTCCTTTCGCGTGTGTTCATTCTCTCCCTCACCCCTGAACATGAATTCTTATATGATTGGAAATAGGAATAACATTATCTTCATTAGGATTTAATTTTAACCTGACAAAAGTGTGACATGACTATATTATCTATGCTACCTGAGCTCCACATAAGCATTAGATGTAGGAAGAGAGGCTACCCTGGCCTTGGTAAGGGTAAACACTTTTTGAGTGACCAAGAGTGTTTCACCTAAGAAAAAGAGCCATGCATTTTTCGAAGAACAAAAACTCTGGGAACATTAACCCTTAGTAAGATTATTCATTCATTCATATCTATTCCATTTGCCAACATTTATAAGATGAGGTTAGTAGACACTTCAAATCCCAACAATTTGAGAAAACCTTAGAATAATTGTTATGCTTGTCTACCTTTATCCTGACAGAGTTAGTAGCTTTGAAATTAACCTTTACTCGAGGACGAGCAAAGACCTAGTGTGGGGGTGTGTTGACGGTCAATTTAGATAACAAACAATATGATTCCGACCGTCAACATTTGGTGAAATGAATGGAACCAGAACTAAAATTGTGAAAATTTATAGAGTTCCACGAGTTTTCGTAAGATTTTGCATGCAGGGACCCACTGAGCGAAATTGGGCCCGAGCCGGGCAAAAAAGTGGGTTGGCCGACCCACCCTAGGCCGGCCGACCCAGTTCCCTCGCCCAGACAGGCTAGGGTCGCACCAGGACTTCTACAAGAGATCCTAGAGCACATTCAAGCCGTTTATTTCAGTCGGATTCATCCAGAAAGAGGAGTATTTCTTAAGTTATGCATAGGATCCTAAGGGAACCCGATGCTAACCATCTCCAACTGCCAAACCGACTTAGGGAAAAGATCTACACTGCACAAGGAGTATCCTATCCAAATTGGAGGGCCAAGATCGACAAAAGCAAGCTGGCCGACCCCTAGGCCGGCCGACCCACCTCTTGATCCCTTTGAATTCCCCCTTTGGCAAGGAGCTTGTGACACCTGTCCCTAGTCATGTCAACACCCTATTGGTCACGGTGGCCTATAAAAGGAGGTGATCTCCTTCACTTGAAGATGAACAACAAGGAGCAACACAAATGAGAGGGAGCAAGAGTGAAGTAGAGTTGTGCTACTCTCAAGTAGAGTAGGAGAGAGAGGAGAGTTATAGTGTTGGGGAGGAGCCGGAGTGTCGGTATCCCTCACTAGAGCTTCGGAGCTGGACTCGGATGTGGGTTCCAATTCAGAGTCGCAGATTAAATAAGAATAGAACTTGAACCATTCTGACTAGTGTCCGAAGAGCCTCTTGATCCGAAATACATTTATCCCATTGTTGATTCCAAATCACCATAATCATATCCGTCCGGGTGAATAAGTTTAGAAAATAGAAACTTCTCGTTCCTCGTAGGAAATCAATACCTTAGGAATACTCCTGGGTGAAAGCTACCGCGTTATTCGTGCGCTTGTGGATTAAAACTCTACTAGGCATAAGAATCGCCAACATTCCCTATCGATAAAAATCGTGACTAAAGTACGATACACTGTCTCGTAAGAAATCCAGGACCACTATTAAGAAGGATGATAACGAGTGTAGGTATTATTATCCAAAACATAATGTGTACACCTATTTTCAAACATAAGATTAAACCTCGGTAAGGAAACGTAACCTGCATACTGCACCGTGAGCCCTCCATAAAGTTTACCTCTTTGTACAAACTCATGGAAGACTCTTCGTAGGAATAACATAGAGATGCTAGGGTAGCCGACGTAGACTCATTACTATGCTCGTAGGATCGATTGCATATCGCACATCATGTTTCCCCGCAGCGTGGCGTTTATCTGTGTCATTTGGTTCTTGTCGGTAGACCCAAGGGATTAAGAAGGATCTCGAGGCGAATAAAGACCCAAGGCTGGAATACAAGTGGTCCAAACGAGTTAACACTTACTCTTTAGATGTGATCCATATTAGGGAGTGACAGCGACTTTCCCTAGTGCGGATTAACATCGCTAATACCATGTTCCTTACCCAGTTTTCCTTAAACTATGTTGTTTACTTATTCAACATGCATGCTTAGTAGATCGCCTAATTGTTAATCATGTTATACTTATACATGCCTGCCTTGAACTGCTTAGCCTAAATGACTGCCTTGATTGTCATTGCTCTTGTTAGCCTATGATTAGTCTGGTACCACTTTAACCCTACATAATGGGTATAACTTGCTTAGACCGGCTTAGGCTTAACAAATCTTCTGGCTAATCGCCACAGGACGGTGAACCGGTATTCACCGAACATTCATGATTTCCATTCATTATGATTTGACATATGACAATTAGGACTGGTATATGCATGTTGGGCTAATTGTGTTTGTGGGTATGGTTATGTGGGTACTTGGTCGGTCGTGGTTAGTCGGTTGGGAAAGTTCAAGTGTGTGGTGTGGTCGATGAGCGTGGAAGTAGAGAATGATTGGTGGGTTGCTCCTAGTTGGACTTGGACATCCGGAGGGACGATGAAGGCACGAGATGCCTTGTGCTGGGTTTAGCCAGGGCTTACCCAGGAGGAGCGCGTATGAGCACGTGTAGCGGAGAGCGCGGCCATCTGCTGGATGGTTCCAATACAACGCGTGGCCACCGCGCGGAGTACGGGTCTTGTATCGCTAGTTGTGAGCACTCTGCGGAGGCCCGCTGGGACCAGTCTCGATAGGGGACCGGCATCGGCCATCACTGAGGGTGATAATGGCCACACATCCCCCGAGTGACGGTCGGCTAGTGTGGGCTGCCAACTCTACTAGGCCGGGGTGATCACGGCATGGCATGTGTGGTCCACAACAGGATTTGCCAAATCCTGGAAGAATGGCAGAACTAGGAATGGTTGGGGGCAATCAGAAGAAAATCGAGTTGAATGAATAAGCTGGATATGTGTATGGGACCAGTTGAGTTGATTGTGATATGGGGTAATATATGGTTAAGTTTGAGTTGGTTAATTTACGGGTGGTCGTCAATGTCTGTCGGTTGGACTTGGGTTGTGTGCTAGGGTTATGTTTGTTCTTGTGCTGAACCCCATTAAGACTATAAAATAACCTTAGTAACTGATGCATAGGGTCGAACTCTTCTTAAAATTGGCTTTGCGCAACCAAAATAACCCCTTACCTCCAAATAAAGCTTTCTAAGCACTATATGCATTAAGGGAAGTGTTAACTAGATAGCGTTTGGATGACGCTGACCTCGCATATTTCCACTCTTTTAGATTAAAGTTAAGGAGAAGGTTTTGTACGAGTGTCGCGAAGGAGATGACCCGGCTACCATGGCCATGATGCAGTTTAGGGTTTGCTCCAGTCGCTTGCAGGATTTCAGAGCCGTTGGAAGATATTGCCGTTAAACCTATAAGCCCAACTGATCCTGATGGTTTACCTATAACCGTCGTCAAGTATTTCAGCTCATTTAATATTATGTCTGCGCCAATCAACTAGGTATGTAATTCTCTAAATATTGAAACATATGTCTATATGATACTCGGCTATGTATTGCACGCACTAGAGTACTGATCCAGGGTCAAGTGCATGTGTACAGCGGCTCTCTGGTAAGAATAAAAATGAGGGCTGACACTGGTCCCATTACCACCTTGATCATATGTGACTTGCAAAGAAAACAAAACAAAGTTCTTCCGTTGCATTTTTATTCTCACTCAATTGATGATATATAAGCGACACAGTAATATCCTCGGTCTTGCTAATATCCTTGCCATCTATCAGCGTTGTGACCAAATGATTTTTCTTAAGGATGGAGGCAACAAACAAAGAAAAATAATTGTCTTGTCTTCATCAGCAATTGTCACCTCCAGGTGCACTAGATGCATGACATACCTGTTGAAAACATCAATTTATGCTTGCAGATCTAATCCTTTCTTTATATTCAGTCCATACAACTTCTCCTTCAGATACAGCTTGTTGATCATAGTTTTGGACATAAACTTACTGGCCAACTTGTCCCAAATTTCAATTGGTCATGGCAAATACATGACATGGTACGTGACCAGATCAAAAAGACAAAAGCGTATGGTTGCCACTGCCATCAACCTCATCTCCTCCCAATCATCGACCTCTACCTTCTCCAGTTTATTCTCTCTGAGAGCCACCATTATCCCTTGATGCACCAGCAAATCCCAGACCCTCGCCTGTCATGAACTAAAGTTTCCATATCGTCAAACCTCACCAAACCGAAATTCATACCCATCGGCTTCATCCTGCGGACCTGCGATCCCCTAACACCAACTGCTTGTCGATGGGTTTATCACCACCCGAATGGTTCTACATCTTGAACAGATCAAAAACAACGCTCCGTGTATGCCTCCCTCCTTGAAAACAAATCAAACAAAGATGGACTAGATCACCCTCTACGATTGGGAGGCTCTCTTCCTTATGAGAAAATAACAAAAATAAAAAATAATGTTAACTATGAAAATTATTCCTTCAAATCTCAAAAGAATAATAGGGAGAATGCTTCCATGCATAACTAAGGTTTCACATCAAATATTTATTTAAATGTAAATTGCATTGCATGTACATGAAATTGGCACGAGTCCTCACTTTGGTACATGATCTTCAAATCCAGGCATTATTGTAAATGAAATGGATTTTTGTTTCGTAATAGGTCCAAAGTGGTTTATACAAGACAGATTTTGATGATGTGACATGTCAATCATGTTTTAGCTAGTAGTCACATGGTAATAGGATCCCCCTGCCCCCTCTCTTTTCCTATCCAGCCTTTCTCATTCTTGTACTACTTCCCCTCTTCCACCTTCCCCTCCCGTCTCTCTCTCTCCTCCGCACCTACATCCCCGCTGATGCTGACGCGTGCTCCCTGTTGTTGCACATGCACCCGCATGCTTCCTGCTGTATCCAAACCATCACGCCTGCACCCACGCTCGTCGCCACCGTTCCCGTCCCTAAACACTCTATGTTGCGCTGCTTGAGGCCATGGCCACCACCGTGGGAGCACGGGACAAGTAGCCGCTGGAGTAGTGTGGACTATATGGGTCCCGCGTATCCTCTAGAAGGCCCATAAGGAAGCAGATGGGGGTGATCCAAGTCTGCCGATCAAGGATAGAGACCACTCGGGTTACACGCACCTTGAGCTCCAAGGAAGTTCCGAGGATATAATCTATCTCCATGTAATTAGGAGATTAACACATGCATGACATGTAACGGCATAACAAGATTAGGTACCGTTAATCACGTGCTACTGTGTAACTCTATCTCCCCCTACACTATATAAAGGGAGGGGGTAGAGGCCATAGGCAGAGTCTAACATAAAGCATCATCTCATAGAGCATACGCTGTAATCACCTTGGTCATCTTGCATCCCGCATCTTGATCAAACATAATCCCAGAGCACAGGAAGTAGGGTATTACCTCGGCTGAGGGCCTGAACCTGTATAAACCCGGTCTTGTGCTACCATCTGGTTTGATTCTTTATTAGCGTCTCCTCGTACAAATTCATTGCCGACGGTGACCCCCCAGTTAGTCACCAGTCGACAGTTCGTGCGCCAGGTAGGCGACAGCGTTAAGATCATCTCTCAAGCTAGATGGCTTTTTGGAGATCGCCGCACGTCGCCATGAAGCTGGGGCAAACTCTTCATTTTGGCACCCTTGACTTCATCGCCGACGACGTTTGCAATCTTCATCTTTCCCCTCCGGGAGAGATCTCTTCGCAAGAAGGTGCGCGCAATCAACGTGACCCATTGCCCTTTGGCTTGGAGAATTTAACAAGCGCCTTCAGCGGATTGACCCGCTCACTGTTCGCCTTCGCACCTCTTCCCGAGGAAGACAAAAAAGGACTCGGTGGGCTCGACCGCATGGGTGTGGATTCTATTCCACCCAACAACAACTCAGTACCCTCGACTGGATTTCCCTCCGGACTCGAGAATTCCGCTGCGACCTTCGCACGGGTCTCCTCAGATATTTGGATGGGAGATATCTAGTCGGTAGGGGTGAAAACGGATCGTATTCGGATCATTCGGATAGAGGTTTTTGGCTCGGATAGATACATAAACATTACAGTTTTTTCCCATACAACTCATATTTTGTTTTTGGAATGAAGGTTAATAAAACGGTCTAAATACTTTTTTAAAATATGTTGTCTATTTAATTCGGATAACTCGGATATCTCGGATACGGACAGAAACTTTCAACCCTACCAGTCGGCGAGTGCATCAGATCCACTCAGATCAGATCCAGCCATGTCCGTGGGTGTCATCAATGCTAGCCAACCCATTGGACAGAGCGAACAAGTCAGCCTCTCTGTTTCTGACTCTGAGTCTGATGAAAGCGCTGAGGTCCGTAATTACCGAGAAGATTTTGTCCGTGGCGCGGAGGATCATCACTCTGCCTCTCCGCTTGTCACATACGAGGAGACCGCCACTGGCGCAGCGAACCCGGACTCGCGTCGAGAGGAGGAACGAGATTGCATACGACATCTTCGCGCCCGCGCCCGCAACATCCAAAATGAGCTTCGTGCGGTGAAGCTAAGGGACCAAGACGTCTACACGACTCCCCAGGCAAACATCGACACTTCAAAGACTCTTCTTGAGACAATCGCACCACAACTTCCAGAAGACAGCCCGCTCGCCCAGACCCTCGCTCGAGTGACGGCCATGGTAGAGATGGCTGCCATTCAACAGAACGAGGCACGTCCCGCTCCGACCGTTTTGACTCGCAGTCGTTCTACACGATCGGAACAGGGCCCGGGTCACCGCGGCTGGCGATTCCCGCCAGTCACCTACCCATGATCTTCGTCAAGACATAGAAGCCAAACGGTGGGAGCGCATTGACGGCGAGCGAAACTCTCATAGCCATCACAGCCGCCGTGTTGGTGATCAGGCAGAGAGTACCGACAGTCGGCGCGACCTCCGTCACGAGCATCGCCAAGAATCCCCAAGGCGGAGGCGGCCACGACCTTTGGAGGAGATTTGGGCCATTACCCCCGGATCTCCGCCGAGTGGTTTGGCCGGATGGTTTTAACCTCAAAGGCATCGACAAGTTCGATGGCGAGAGGGACCCAAAGAACTGGCTATAGATTTACGCCTTGGCAGTCAGCGCGGCAGGAGGTGATCAGAACGTCATGGCGAACTACTTGCCGGTCGCTTTGACCCCAACCGCCTCGACCTGGCTAACGGGACTCCCGGAGAACTCTATTGAGTCTTGGGACGACCTCCAGGAGCAGTTCATCGTCAATTTTTAGGGGACCTATGAAAGGCCTAAGCCCCCCAACGACAAAGACTATAACAAAGTTATGGATTCGGTACATCCTCGAGGAAAGCACTCTGCCAAAGACTGCCTTATTGTGCAGAAATTCGCCAAGAACTCAAAGCAGTCGGCGGCTAAGGGCGGTCAAGGCAAGAAACCCGATGGAGATTACCAGGATGCTGAGCGTGTGAGATCAGCTACATCTTCGGGGACTCTGATGCGTGCAAATCCAAGCGAAAGCAAAAGCTTACCACTCGGGAGATCAATGCCATCATTCCCGCGACCCCAAAGTACATGCGCTGGTCCGAGGTGCCCATCACCTTCGACCGATCGGACCACCCGGATCGGATCGCCTTCCCTGGGAGGTATCCTCTGGTGCTCAATCCGGCCGTGCGAGTAAGCGAATTGAAGAGGGTTCCGGTCGACGGCGGGAGTGGGATCAATGTCCTTTTCATCAAGACCTTGGACCAGATGAATATTCCCTATTCCGAGTTACGGCGGGGATCATCTCCGTTCCACGGGGTAATCCCCGGGACGTCCACGATACCACTCAGACAGATCTCTCTGCTGGTCATGTTCGGGACCAAAGACAACTATCGGACCGAAAGTCTGAGTTTCAAAGTGGCTGATTTCGAGACGGAATATAATGCCATCTTGGGAAGGCTGAGGTGATGAGGACATGACAAGGTTCAATAATGAAGATGATCAATCAAGCAAACATGAGAATCAAACCGACGATCAAGTTGGTCGTTTCCAAGGACCAATTACTCGAGCCCGTGCTAAACAACTTCATGACCAGGTGAATGCTAACCTTAGATCCATTCATGATCCTAAGAACTTAATGGTGTTTCCAATATCTTCTTGTTTGATGGAACTCAGGTGCAATGCACGAGACGACGAAGGATGGTCACGCATACAAGCAACACACATGGAAAGTATTGAACACTCTTCGCACAGCCCTCATCCGAGTGACTATCCAAGTGATCTGCCAAGTGATGGAGTGCGTGGCCGAGTGATTAAGTACTCACCCGAGTGGTCAACTGGACACTCGACCGACCGCCAAGTCTAGCAACCACTCGGCGGCGACATAGCACGTACTTGGAAGAAATAATGAACATAATTTGAGCGTACAACATGGTCATGGCCCACATTTTTGGAAGGCTTATCAAGTCTACTTTCATCTCCAACAAACGGATCACCATTTGGACTTTCGAGAAGCAAGTTAAGGCTATTTTATCAAGATCATGCGTCTGTTAAATCTTCATGAGAATCTGGAGAGTCTCTCTTGATGCAGTTCATGTTCACATGTAAACCTCTAAATAAACTCCTCTAGTTCTTGTTTAGTTTCACACCTAAACTAGGAGGGTTGCTCCTAGTATAAATACCCTAGTACTCCATCCATTTAAGACAACTTTTGATGATATGATAAACTGAGATTTCAGATTGCAGCCGAGCTGCTTGAGTGTCTTACACCTTTGTTCTTATGAGTTCTTTGGGCTTGCAAGAGATCCCTCTGGGGTCCCCTAGTTCGTGCTCTATGGTTTCCGGCCGTTTTGTGTGGATTAGTCCTGGTTTGTGGTTCTGTGATCGTTCGGAGATCGAGTCGGAGTCCAGCGGGCTACGGTGTCTCTCTCCCCGTCACTTGGTCGCATCCAACCTTGGCAGGTATAAAGCTAGTTATTCCGGCTGTTCGCAGCTAGTTATCCTTGTGTTTGCCTTGTTTTATCGTTGATTGTTACCTACTGCCATGAAGATCCTTGGCACCCTATCCTTATCCTTATCATTTGGTATCAGAGCTTTTGGTTGTCACGGTAGGTACCACCATTATCTTTATTTTAGTTTGTCGTTCATCCATTGTTTTTGTGTTCTTCATATCATAATTTTGTCCTAGAGTACAGATCTGAAAAACCACAAAAAAAAAAAACCAAACCTTTGTTTAGTACTATCGGTCTTGTGTTGTGTTGCTGCATCTAGTTGTTGTCCTCATCTCTATCTTGCACCGTGTCCTCATCTAGTTTTTTTTCTTACGTACTCTTTGTTTTTTTTTTTAAAAAAAGAGAGAGGATCAAAGAGTGAAAAGAGTTATAAAAAAAAAAACAAACAAAAAAAATGTGAGAATCAAAACAGACAAGGGGCTTGTGTTGCGGTTTGCACAAATTGCAAATTTTCAGATTCTATAATCTTGGACATTTGGTGCATAGGGCAGCAACTCATACACCCATTTGTGTGTGATACGACACTTGATTGTAGTACTTTTTCCCTCCTTGATCAGCCCTCCAAGCTCCACGAAAAACCGTAGCCGAATATCTTGTCTTGTAATCCTATCATCACGGAATCACATCGGTTGTACTACCACCATTGCACACTCGCTGTTCTTTAGAACTTATAAGAACTTTGGTACGTAAGAGGTGAGATTGTGAGATTCCACAATTTTTTTCCACTATTCCTCTTATTTGGTTTAAACTAACATGGCAGGATCTGAATCGAGTGTTCATGGTAGTCACCATGGGGAAGAAGAACACCCGGTTGCACGGGCTGAACTGCGACAATTGGAAAACACATTGTTACAGGCTATGGAGCGGATGTTCAATGACCGCTTACCGGCTCGAGATGGTGGGCATCATGGCCTTGCTAATGCTTATGAAGAACTTGGTGATGAAA
This sequence comes from Raddia guianensis, assembly GCA_036346415.1. Classification (NCBI taxonomy): domain Eukaryota; kingdom Viridiplantae; phylum Streptophyta; class Magnoliopsida; order Poales; family Poaceae; genus Raddia; species Raddia guianensis. Next base: position 18,647,378 of record CM070537.1, on the reverse strand, counting down.
ATTCAGTGGGAGGCGCTGAAAATGTGTTCAACGACCACCATGGAGATGATCGTCGGGGTGGGGGTCGTGCCACAAGGCCGGATCGTGGCATGGCTGCCCGTAATGGACAGCATGCTAGAGGAGCACGCAGGCGTGGGCGTGGCCTTGGCCCCCGTGTGCACTTTGATGATGAAGAAATCGTGGAAGACCATGATCACGGTGAATATTATGATGATAATGAAAATCCTTTTGCAGACCGAGGTCGGTTTGGACAGCACCAAGCTCCACGACGAGGTGCTGCCCGTGTTGGTGGTGGACTCGCTCGAGGCCATCACAATAGAGATGACCCAGATGGCATCGCTCGTATCAAGTTGAGTGTGCCAAAGTTCACAGGAAGGGAAACCCCGGATGCATACCTTGAGTGGGAAGAACAATGCGATCAGATTTTCCAGGTGCACAACCTTTCCGATCAACGACGAGTGAATCTTGCTTCCGTGGAATTTTCTGGGTATGCTCTCACTTGGTGGAATCAAATACAAGAAAATCAGCTTGTATTAGGTCGTGATTATATCACCACATGGGCTGACATGAAGCAACTGATGAGAAGACGTTTTGTACCATCGAGTTATCAACGTGACCTTCACAATAGGTTGCAAGCTTTAAAACAAGGTTCTAGAACGGTGGATGAGTATTATAAGGAGATGGAATTGTTGTTGGCACGGGCTGGAATTCGAGAAGATGCTGAGTAAAAAATGGCACGATTTTTGCATGGTTTCAATGATGATATTGCTGGGTTCGTTGAGATGTTTCCATACAACAATTTGCAAACACTTGTTGATCAAGCTATGCGCACAGAAAGGAAGATTCAGCAAGAGGGGCATGGTCGCTTATATGGGAGTCGATCAATTTCAGCTCCTTGGAGGCGTCCGCATGCTAGTACAGCAGAGAGGAGTGCTGCCCCAAGGCCCTCCCCATCTTTGCCAACCGGGAAATCAATTGCTTCTCACCACACCACCCACAGTCGCCAAAATAATCGACGCAACACTACAAGTACAAGAGCACCTTCGTGGCATCGATGTCTGCGTCTTCATCACATAGTCGAGCAATTGTGTGCCATAAGTGCAAAGGGAGTGGCCATATAGCTGTTGAATGTCCTACTCGACGGACCATGATTTTGAATGAGCATGGTGATTGGGAATCTGAAAGTGAACCGGAAGAAGATGTCCCACAAGATGAGGCATTATGTGGTGGTGAGAATGAAATCCAAGCTGATGTGGATGACACCAATTGCTTTATTTCTCGTCGCGTCCTTAGTGTGAATGTTGCACGGGAGGAGAATGGGCAGCGGCACAACATCTTTCACACTAGAGGCATGATTAAAGACAAGTTATGCAGCATAATTGTTGATAATGGCAGCTGCAATAATATTGCTAGTCAACAATTGGTGGAAAGATTGGGGTTAAAACAACGGCGTCACCCAGCTCTATACAAGATGCAGTGGCTTAATAATTGTGGAGCGCTGCGCGTCACCAATATTGTGACTGTTCCTTTCTCCGTTGGAAAGTACCATGATCAAGTGACTTGCGATGTGGTACCGATGCAAGCATGCCAATTACTCTTGGGAAGGCCTTGGTTGTATGATCGTGATGTTCAGATTTATGGCAAAGCTAATAAGGTTGTTTTCATGTACAAAGGAGAGCGCATCACTTTGCTTCCTTTAACACCGGAAGAGATCATGAAGGATGACTTCAAAAGAAAACAAAGAGAGAGTGAGAAACACATGAGTGAGCCACAAAATCATAGTGAGCACGTGACTACAAAGCCAAATAAAACTCCACATCCGCAAAGAACCAAGCCAGTGGGAAAAGAGGGATTAGTGATAATAGCTAGGAAAGGGGATCTACAAGAATTGAGTGAACCCGATGCCATGTTCTTGGTACTCTTGTGCAAAGACAATTTTCTTTCGACTAATGCATTACCCTCCACCTTGCCTAGTGTTGTGTTTGATGTTTTACAGGATTATGAAGATGTGTTCCCCGAGGAAGTACCACCAGGGCTACCACCCAAGAGAGGCATTGAACATCAAATTTACCTTGTTCCTGGTGCTCCACTTCCCAACCAACCACCATACCGCACCAACCTTGAAGAAACAAAGGAGATTCAGCGCCAAGTGCAGGATCTCCTTGACAAAGGCTATGTAAGGGAAAGTCTCTCCCCTTGTGCTGTTCCTATACTTTTAGTTCCAAAGAAGGATGGATCATGGAGAATGTGTGTTGATTGTCGTGTTATCAACAACATAACCGTTCGCTATAGGCACCCAATTCCTAGACTTGATGACATGCTTGATGAGCTTAGTGGTGCTACTGTTTTCATAAAAATTGATTTGCGAAGTGGCTATCACCAAATCCGAATGAAAGAAGGCGATGAATGGAAAACTGCTTTCAAAACAAAACTTGGCTTATATGAATGGCTTGTTATGCCTTTTGGATTGACAAATGCACCTAGTACTTTTCATGAGATTGATGAACCATGTGCTTAGATCCTTTATTGGTAAATTTGTTGTTGTTTACTTTGATGACATCTTGATTTACAGCAAGTCCTTAGAAGAGCATGTTGAACATATTAAATGTGTGCTTGCTGTTTTACGGAAAGACTGCTTGTATGCTAACCTGGCCAAGTGCACCTTTTGCACCAACAAGGTAGTCTTTCTTGGCTTTGTTGTTTCAGGTCAAGGAGTGGAGGTGGATGACGACAAAATCAAAGCCATTCAAGAATGGTTGCCTCCACAAAACGTGCATCAAGTGTGAAGTTTTCTTGGACTTGCTAGTTTCTATTGACGATTCGTCCAAGATTTCAGCACCATTGCTGCCCTAATCAATGAATTGACCAAGAATGGAGTGCCTTTCCATTGGGGCGAGGCACAACAAAGGGTTTTTTATGATCTCAAATCAAAGTTGACAACATCACCACTCCTCGCACTTCCTGATTTCAGCAAGACCTTTGAAATTGAGTGCGATGCAAGTGGTGTGGGATTATGAGTGCTCATGCAAGAAAGACGACCGATTGCATACTTCAGCGAGAAGCTAAGTGGTCCAACTCTCAACTATTCTGTTTATGATAAAGAATTATACGCTCTTGTAAGGAGTTTGGAAACTTGGCAACATTATCTATTGCCGAAAGAATTTGTGATACATTCAGACCATGAATCTTTGAAACATCTTAAGGGTCAATTGAAACTAAACAAACAGCATGCTAAATGGAGTGAATTCATTGAATCTTTTCCTTATATTGTCAAATACAAGAAAGGGAAGGATAATATTGTAGCTGATGCATTGTCTAGGCGCCATGCTTTACTTTCTCAACTTGATGCAAAAATTCTTGGGCTGGAAAGTATTTAGGACTTGTATGCTACTGATTCATATTTTGTTGAACCTTACTCCAAATGTCGAGATGGCAAGGGCTGGGACAAATTCCATTTGCATGATGGGTTTTTGTTTTGCGCTAACAAGCTTTACATTCCAGATTGCTCTGTTCGTTTCATGCTTGTATAGGAAGCTCATGCAGGTGGACTGATGGGACACTTGGTGCCAAGAAGACTAAGAACGTCCTCACTGATCATTTCTTTTGGCCAAAGCTGTGAAGGGATGTGGAACGCTGCGTGCTACGGTGTAAGATATGTCGCAAAGCTAAGTCACGATCCAACCCTCATTGTTTATATTCGCCTTTACCTATTCCTAATGCACCATGGGAAGACATATCAATGGATTTTGTTCTTGGGTTGCCACGCACAAAGAGAGGGCGTGATTCTGTTTTTGTGGTGGTTGATCGATTTAGCAAGATGGCACATTTCATTCCATATCATAAGTGTGATGATGCCTCACACATTGCTGATTTGTTCTTTAGAGAAGTAGTGAGATTACATGGTATACCACGTACGATTGTTTCCGACAGAGACACAAAATTCTTGAACTATTTTTGGAAAACTTTGCGGGGGCAAATTGGGAACAAAATTGCTGTTTTCGACCACTTGTCACCCCCAAACAGATGGTCAGACTGAAGTTGTCAATAGAACACTATCCATGATGCTGAGAACCATTCTAAAAAAGAACTTGAAAATGTGGGAGGATTGTTTGCCTCACATAGAATTTGCATATAACAGGGCAACTCATTCAACTACAAATTATTGTCCATTTGAAATTGTCTATGGGTTCAAACCCATTGCCCCCATAGATCTTTTGGCTTTGCCTTTACAGGAGCAAATCAATCTTGATGCAAGCAACCGAGTTGAACATGTGAAGAAACTTCACTTAAAGACCAAGCAAAACATTGAGAAGATGACAAGGCAGTATGAAAAACGAGCAAATAAAGGGAGGAAGAAGTCGCTATTTCAACCAGAGACATGGTATGGGTACATCTTCGAAAGGAGCGATTTCTGAACAACGAAGAGCAAATTGCGACCAAGAGCAATGGGTCCTTTTAAGGTTCTCACAAAGATTAATGACAACGCATACCACATTGATCTTCCGGAGGAATATGGAGTAAGCCCTACATTCAACGTGTCGGACTTGTCTCCCTACGTTGGACCTTCAGAGTTGAGGTCGACTCCTTTTCAAGAGAGGGAGGATGATGAGGACATGACAAGGTTCAATAATGAAGATAATCACACTATAGGATAAACTTGATTTCCCGGCATTTTTTAACACGGCGCATAGTGTAAACGCCCCAAAAAATTAGAAAACCCGGCGTTTGGTGATATTCTGGACATATGTTTGTACGGCGTATATATACACCACGAAAAAAGTTTTCCATGGCACATAAATACGCCGGCAAAGTTAAAAAATCTAGGGCGTTTGTAAACGCCGGGCTATTGTCTACCATGGCATTTGCATGAGCCAGAGAAATATAATGATATGAGGCATCTGTGAATGCCGTGATAAAGTTACCACGGCACTTATAAACGCTGACGAAATTACCTACGTGGGAAAATTGCGCGCCAGCCCAAATAATGTGGCGCGCTAGCTGAAACTAAGCCCAAATATCCCCTGACCTAGTTGAGACATCGCGCTGCTCCAGCTGCCGGACACGAAGACAACTGCGCCGCCGCCGACGGGCACCACGCTCGACTTCTTCTCCAGCCATCATGCAGCACCCCCATATCCAAATACCAAATCCAGCATCCTCACAGTTGTACAGCACCCCCAAATCCATCTTTTCTCACAGCCGTGCAAATGCAGTGAGTAGAATCGTGGGCGGCCTCCCTCCTGCCCCATTGATCTCCTCACACCCAGCTGCCGCCAGATCGATCTCCTCACTGCCGTGCCCCAAACGAGCAGGGCCTTGGGCATCCTCCCTCCTCACATCTGTGGAGTGCAGCAAGCAAGATCGATCTCACACCCAGCCGCCGTTGTGTAGAAGCAATAAGTAGCAGGTTTGTTCCCCTCCCTTCTCCTCCGTTCATGTCTCTCCTTCCTCATGTTTCCTCTGTCCTCCATGCCCTAGTCCAATCCCCACCTAGTCAACCCATGTACAGCACCCTAGCCGGCCTCCTTCTAATCCCCTTTAACAGCAATTTCCCTTTGCAGTTTTCAGAGAAGGGCTTATGTAATGTGGATGGTCACGAGGATGGGTTGAGCATGTGCAGTGTGCATGTTGGCACCCACTCAAACAACAGAGAGAAGTAGATTGAGTAGCACCACCACGTTCAATCGGTTTTTGGGCTAGAACTTCATCTTGTCTCGGTCTTCAGTCTCTGTTTCAGGTGAAATACATGGACTTTACTCATGTTATGATACATACTCAATTAGATTTAAGTTGTGCATTTATCTATATTTTCCTCTGTTTTATCCTGTTGTTTCATAATAGTAACAATTATGGCAAGCATGGACAAGGGGTGGATGAGCTCACCTAGGTACTTAGCTTTGAAATCAAATTTAAAATTTAGCTGACTAGAGAATGTTAGGTTTACCTGTTTACATGTCCCAATATAGGTACACTGATGACTACCAAAGTGGTCTTAAAAATTTTATAGAGTTTGCATTTAGCAAATCAGCAAGGGGTGACAAAATTCTATGTCCTTGTCGAAAATGTGTGAACCAGTACTGGTTAGAGAGGAATATTGTATATGATCACTTAACTTGTGATGGCTTTCTACCCGGATATACTACATGGATTTATCATGGTGAGGACTGGTGCTCCCCGGTAACTCAGATTGAAATGTCAGGAAGTGACAATGTTCATGATGAAATAGATTCTATGTTGAGAGAAGGACTTGGCTTTTTTTATGCAAATATAGATCTAACCGGTAGTGAAGACGGTGAAGACAAAGATGTAGATGCTGACACATACTACAAATTAGCTAATGAAGCTAGCCAAGAATTATATCCTGGTTGTGAAAGGTTCTCTAGGTTACAATTTATTGTCAGACTCTTAAACATCAAGAATTTATGGAACATGACTAATGCTTGTTTTGATGAGCTTCTGATACTTTTAAAAGAAGCACTACCTAAAGGTGAAAATTTACTCAAAAACTATCATGCAGCTAGAAAGTTTGTTAGAGATGTTGGTGTTAGCTATGAGAACATTGATGCATGTGTCAATGATTGCATATTGTATAGAAAAGAATATGCCGATTATACATCTTGCCCGACTTGTAAAGCTCCTAGATGGAGGTCAGAGAAAGTAAGTGGTGATGGAAAGCGTATTCATAGAGTTCCTGTCAAAGTTGTGCGTCATTTTTCACTTAAAAGAAGGTTGCAAAGAGCATTCATGTCTTCAAAAACAGCAACCAATCAAACATGGCATAGTGAATGTCGAACAAAGGATGGGTTATTGCGGCATCCAGCAGATTCTACAGCATGGAAGAACCTTGACTTTAGATTTCTAGAGTTTGGTTTAGAATCTCGCAATATTAGATTTGCTTTGGCAACTGATGGCTTTAGCCCATTTCGTACATTGAGTGTCTCTCATAGTATATGGCCGGTTGTTTTGATTCCGTATAATGTCCCACCATGGGAGTGCATGAAGCAATCAAATTTCATTTTATCTATACTCATCCCTTGGCCAAATTCTTCTGGAAATAATATTGATGTTTATTTACAGTTGGTTATAGATGATCTTTTAGAGTTGTGGCACACAGGTGTTAGAACTTATGATGCATCTCGAGCTGAGTGGTTTCAACTACATGCTGCACTTTTATGGACAATTAGTGACTATCTAGGTCATGCATATTTGTCAGGGAGAAAAACAAATGGGGAAGTTGGTTGTGCTAACTGCTATCTTGGAACATGCTCTTTTTATCTAAAACATGGCCATAAAACATGTTATATGGGACATCGCAGATTTTTACAGCAGGGCCATAAGTATAGATTTCAAGCACATTTATTTGATGGCACTCAAGAGCTGAGAGAGGCACCTACTCCTCTAACAGGATATGATGCATCAAATCAAACAAAAGATTTGCACACCACTTTTGGAAAAATAGTAGGAAAGGAACCTAGAAAGAAAAAAAGCACGAAGGAATCGGAGCCCAAATGGAAGAATAGGAGCTGTTTCTTCCAATTACCTTACTGGGAAACTCTGCTAGTACGACATAATTTAGATCCAATGCATATTGAGAAAAATGTCTTTGAAAATATAGAGAACACACTTCTAGGTATTAAAGATAAATCCAAAGACAATATAAATGCTCGTCTTGATCTTCAAAAAATGGGCATAAGGCCAGAGCTTCATCTGTGGCACAAGGAAAGAAGACTTATCTTCCTCCAGCTATTTTTACAATGAGCACATCAGAGAAGAAAATGTTTTGCCAGACGTTAAAAATTGTTAAGTTTCCCGATGGTTTTGCATCAAATTTACGAAATATGGTTCTTGTTGACCCGAGAAAGCTTGTGGGGCTTAAGAGCCATGACTGTCATGTTATTATGCAGCACTTGCTTCCTCTAGCTGTAAGAAAAGTCTTGCCAGAAAAAGTCTGCACATCATTGATTCGCCTAAGCAATTTCTTCAAACAAATATTCTCCCCAGTTATTTCTGTGAGCGACATGCAAATGTTGGAATATGAGATTGCTGAAATACTTTGCCTTCTGGAGAAGATTTTCCCACCGGCCTTTTTTGATATCATGGTCCACTTGTGTGTCCATCTTCCAACGGAGGCTAGGCTTGCATGGCCTGTTCAATATAGAAATATGTACCCTATCGAGAGGTATACTATTATACTCATACTCATTAATAGTCAGGATAGTATATGTATTTTTTAAAGCACTAAAAATTATTTTTATATTGTAATAGGTACTGATCAAAATTGAAATCAATGGTTCGAACTCGAAGCCACCCTGAAGGGTCGATAGCTGAAGGATATATACTTGATGAAAGTATTACTTTTTGCTCACGTTATTTGCATGGATGCCAAACTAGGTGAAAGAGGATCCTGAGGCCTAGAGGGGGGTGAATAGGCAATTTTAATTTTCTTTTGATTATTCTCAATTAAGCATCATGTTAAGAATGACCCAATCCTAGTTGCAAGACAAGTAAGCGGAAGCTATAAATAAATCACAAAGCAACTACGACAAGGCATTCAAATGATCACAAGCAATGCGAGAGAGTAAATGCGGAAATTAAATGAGAGAGTGACACGGTGTTTGTTTGACCGAAGTTCGGAGCCGCAACTCCTACTCTCCGTTGAGGCTACCCCTTGAGCACAAGGACTGCTCGCTCGAGCCTACCGCCTCACTCACTCCGGTAGTCGCTCCGCCACTCCGTGAGGCGGACTCACACCCGACACCGACTCGAGAGTAGCCACACGCCAAGGCCTACTCCCAAGCCTCGCCCCACGAAGGATGTCTTCAAAAGTAACAAGCCCGAAACGCCTCGATCATGCCGGATCGAAGGACTTCCATGAAACTCGGTATTGGGGTTGTATGATTTGTGGCTTTGGATGCTTTGTGGGTGGAGGAATGGCTCTAGAACACCTAATTGATGAGCTATGAATGTGGTAGGTGAAGTGGGCAACAAACCTCAAAGTAGCTACCACTAGGTAGGTATTTATAGCCCCAAGAGCAAAACTAGCCGCTGCCCTCTAAAGAGACACAAAAAGACTAGCCGTTAGCCTCTACGGACGCCGTCAACGGCACGGACGCCGTCCGACAGAGGCAATCGCCACAAAATTGGTTTATCGGACGCCGCTCGACAAAGAAGATCGCAAGAAAAGCGGGCCACCGGACGCCCCAGACGCCGCTCGACAATGGAAAACTCAGATTTTGAACTTTATCGGACGCCGTCGAAATCGCGGACGCCGTCCGAAACAAGCGTCTCGTGCAAGTGATTTGTTTGGTCGGACTGACGCCGTCCGGCCAGGTCCGACGCCGTCCGACAAAGGGTGTTTACGTGCTAAAATATTAGGAGGGATTTTGGGTGGGTTTCTCTCTCTCTCTAGAAATCTCACAAGGATATATTTAGGTATTTTTAGAAGTGGTGGACTACAGAAACCGAGTTTTCGAGAATTCGCAAAGATTCGGCATAGTCCGAGATATTCGAACCCCTTTTGAAATCCGACGAAAGATAGGAAATAAACCTAACTACTCCTAAACTATACGTGACCTCATCTCTCGCCCGATCACGTACTTGAAATCTTGGAGCAGCTCAGAAAATAGTCGACGCTTCAAATTAGGGATTATAAAAATCGCCGAGTCTTTGCTAGGTTCCAAGAAGTCCAAAAACCCCCTAGCACTTAATATTAATTAATTTCGTCATCAATGCCACTAATAAAAATTAGGGCTCAACGATGCTCACAATCTCCCCTTTTGTGGCACTTGATGGCAACCCAAGAGAGAATAAAATTTTTGAGCTGCAAGAGGGGTTAGTGCAATACAAATATGCGAGCATTTTCAAATTTAATATAACCACAACTCGACCACAAGGATGTGCATATAAAGGAAGCTCCCCCTAAATCCATGCAAGGAATTTAAACCAAAAGCCAACAAGGTTCAAATGACATAGAACGTGCCAGAGTAACAATCACAAATTAAACAGAGTATCGAGGCAATAAGAAATATTACAGGAAAACAGAGCACTCGATCTCACTAACCCTTACTAACCCATACTACTCTCTAATTTCTCCCCCTTTGTCACCAAGTGACACAAATGGGAAAAGATCCTAGTCTTGATGGTCTTGATCCATGGCGTCGCCTCCGTCATCTCCTTGGCCGCCGGAAGAGGAACCCTGACCTCTGGGACGCTTGAATAAAGGCATATGAAGTTGCAGAGGTACCGACCGAAAGGTGAGATGGATCATCATATAGCCGGGTCGGTTGAGGGTTTGGCAAAGAAAAGTTGAGATGGCGAGCGATTTCTCCACCAAGAAATGAATCTTACCAGAGGAGGATATGACCGTGGTGGAGGCACAAAGGAAGGAGCAGCCACGAGGAGGATAGACCCAAGGTGAACCGGTGGTGGGTAGGCGGTGGGCGAGGAAAACTCGAGTCTGTGGTAAGCTCGATAATTGCCATGAGCATGTGAATACCAAGCATATGGATTTGCCCTTCGCACCGCATAAACATCGCCCATGTATCTTGCATACCGATTTAAACTCTGCGAATTCATCTCGCCAAGTCCGTCTCACGCCTCGCCAAGTTCATCATCTCCTGCGGTGGTCGCTAACTCTTCTTTCACTTCAGTGTGGAAACTTCTCATGTCGGTCTGGCCGCCTCATTTCACCTAACAAAGCGCCATACCAAGGAGAGGGCGGCCGCAGAAGATCTCGCACCAAAGCGCCGGCACAAATGGTCGACCGAGCAAAGCAGGAGCAAAAATGAGTCAAAGGAGGAGCATCATCACTGTCTACCCAACTTGGGCTTGCTCCCAGTGAGTTCAAGAAGTTCTTCATCCGATGCTTTTGATTCTGCTTGTCCGACTTCTTACTTCATCCAGTAGTAACCCACGAGTCCTAGAAAGAAATAAGCCAATATAGGGAGCTAGAGGTGGTGCCGTATTGACCTATCTCAATATTGTGTCATCCATTCTCCCACGAGGGTGGCGCCAATGTTTATAACTCGCTGTCAGAGATAAAGCATGAACCAACTGCAGATCGGTAAAATCTCACACGGTTGCCACCTCGAACAAATAAAGTGCTTCAAGAATAAGGTTTATCGAGAAGCGGGCTCTGCAGAATCGATTGGCCTTCTATATTCAATTCTTCCTCATCAACATCAATGTACATAAACCGTACTTCTTCAAGAGGAGGATATTTGCCCTCCAAAGGGCATCTTCATAGCACACCTCATTTAAATCGGTGCAGTCCGAGTACCCAAGGCGTGATTCATCTCGACCATCGATATCCCCGAACTCGCCCATCAATCGAGTGATAATAGTTCGACTCGACTCGTCCTCGGAACCAAAGAAAGTAGCAAAGAACTCACGCCTCTCTTGACTCGTGTCAATTTCTTGTTGGAGATCAATTCGCTAGGCCCGGTGTGTGGTCTGAATATGGTGTGAACCTCAGGCCATGCCACTGTTGTGATCTCACTCCAGTCAACACAATGAGGATCCCTCAGACTACCCTTGGGAGCAGAAAAGCACATGTAGAGCTGCTTCTGGAACTTGGTGTAGAAACGGAAGTCTTTGGTACACTCTCGCCTTTGTGGAAACCACCTCGCATATGAGACAGACCTTTTCTTCCTCAATGTCTTCATAGACAATTTCAGAACTTGATCATCCACAGGGTCGTCCTCGGCGACCACTGTCTCAGTGACATCCTCATCTACGGGGTCCTCAAAGATAGGTGTCGTCGCCAAGATCCTCGGCGGTGGCAAAGGAAGATCCCGCCACCCGAGTCCAATGAAGTCCCCGATAAGGTCTTCTTCAGATATCTCGCTCTAGTCACTCTACTTGGGCGAGGAGGAGCGGCACTACTAGCCGTCTCATCTATGTAATCCAGGTCGCCCTTACTGCCGCTGTCACGCCGACCACTGAGGGTCCTGCCCAGAGCCTTTCCAAACTTCTTCAATGATTTCGACATGTTGAATCAACCTTCTGACCAAAGATCACTGACAAACCGATCCCACTGACAAGAGCCACTGACCAAGGTGCCAACCCCACCACGAGCCAACCCTGAACGCGAACGCGGGAAAAACCTATTCAAAACCTAGAACTCGGTAAACAACGAAATTTGACGGGAATAGAGGCGGGAAGCCGTTACCGAGCCCTAGACGGGAAGAAGGAAGCCGCGCGTCGCGAGAGATCGCCCCTAGGCCCTTCCCAGAGGAAAGGAGGAGCTCGGCGAGACGAGGCGCGACGAACGGGCCGCCCACCTCCAATCCACGCGGAGGAATCAAGAGACAACGGGAGGCCGCGGTGGTGGTGGAGGTCGCCGAGGTCGCCGGATGGTCTTCCCCATGAGGAGAAGAGGCGGGCGGCCGCGGTTTGGGAGGAGAAGAGATCAAATGAGGGGAGAGGGAGGCGGAGAGGTAAGATAAGTAGCAGTTCCGCACGGTTCGGCCCTGTCGGACGGCGTCCGATCGTTATCGGACGGCGTCCGACAGTACGGGTGCAGCGCACAGTCGACTTCGTCGGATGGGGTCGCGAGGAAGCCAGACGGCGTCCGACAGTGGTATTGCGGCTTGAATGGACCTTGGTCGGACGACGTCCGGTGGTCATCGGACGGCGTCCGACAATACGAATTCAGCCGACGCACACCCTGTCGGACGGCGTCCGAGACTCGTGCAGACGGCGTCCGATGAAGGCAAGAATCGCAACTGTTTGCTCTTCTGACCAGTGGGCCCCACCAATGCGAAATTTTTTTTTTATATAAAAATAATGTTTTGAAGTGAAGATCTCCATTTTGCTCAAAATTCAAAGGAAGATTCAAATGTGAGCAATTTGAAGTGATTTTCTAAGATTTTAATTTTGAAGAGATAAGATTATAATATGACAAATGAAATCAAGTCAAATTCAAAAATCCAAATTTTGATCTTTGAGATCGAGAAAATGTGTGAACCCAAATTTTGCCTTTACTTCTCATATAGGCATGAAAATCGCGCATAGGGGTTCACTTTAGAGTTTAAGCACATGTTTTTTTTTTTGAATTTTGGCTCCTTTTCAAATATTTTCAACAATTTTGATGCCATATGATTTTCAAGAAAAGAAATATGCATATGGAGCAAATTTTTCAAAGAGGGATAAGATTTTCAAAATTAGAAGTTTGAAGTGATAAGACGATAAGGATAGTCTATTAAGTTCAAATTTGTTTTGACTTGAAATATAGGACAAGAATGTGCTAACCGAAAATCAAATTTATCTTTTCACCACTAGAGGGAGCTTTGAGATCAAGAGTTGAAATTAAACTTCCCGTAAATGTGACAAGGGTCAAAAGCAAATGGAGAAATTCGAATACGACCCAAAAATCACAAAAACCAATCAACACACATTTGATCTATCTAATATGTTGAGTTCATTCCTTAATTTGCAAAACCGTGCCTCATCTAAGGGTTTGGTGAAAATATCCGCCAATTGGTCTTCCGTTCGCACGTAGGCAAGCACAACGTCACCCTTTGCAACATGGTCACGAATAAAGTGATGTCGGATGTCGATGTGCTTTGTACGGGAATGTTGGACCGGATTGTTGGCTATTTTCACCGCACTTTCATTATCGCATAGAAGTGGCACTTTTTCAAATTTTAGCTCAAAGTCACTAAGCATCCGTGTCATGTACAAGAGTTGAGCACAACAACTCCCCGCCGTTACATATTCCGCTTCCGCGGTAGATAGCGCCACGGAGTTTTGCTTCCTCGAAGTTCATGACACGAGTGAGCGTCCTAGCAAGTGACAACCCCCTGAGGTGTTTTTGCGATCAATTTTGCAACCAGCATAATCCGAGTCGGAATAGCCAAGAAGCTCAACACGCGCTCCCTTGGGGTACCAAAGACCTAGGCTAGTAGTGATTTTTAGATATCTCAAAATGCGTTTTACGGCAATAAGATGCACTTCTTTAGGGGATGTTTGAAAACGAGCACACATACACACACTAAACATAATATCGGGTCGAGAAGCGGTGAGATAGAGAAGCGAACCGATCATGGAGCGATAAAGCTTTTGGTCCACGGGCTTTCCATCTTCGTTCAAGTCAAGACGCCCATTAGTGGCCATTGGTGTTTTGATCGATTTGCAATCATCCATTGAAAACCACTTGAGAAGGTCCTTTGTGTATTTCTCTTGACAAATGAAGGTCCCTTCCCGAAGTAGCTTGATTTAAAATCGAAGGAAGAAAGTGAGCTCTACAATCATCGACATTTCGAATTCCTTGGACATCATTTCCCCAAAGTCCTTGCATTTAGATTTGTTAGTGCATCCAAAAATAATATCATCCACATATATTTGACAAATAAATAAGTCATTTTCAATTGGCTTTAAAAACAATGTGGAATCAATCGCACCGGTTTTAAATCCCTTTTCTAAGAGGAAGTCCCTAAGATGCTCATACCATGCTCTAGGAGCTTGCTCGAGACCGTATAGCGCCTTAGAGAGCTTATAGACATGGTATAACGCCTTAGAGAGCTTATAGACATGGTTTGAGTGTTTGAGGTTTTCAAAACCGGGCGGTTCCTCGACATAAACAAGTTCATCAATAAAACCATTTAGAAAATCACTTTTGACATCCAATTGAAGAAGAGTTATGTTATAGAGAGAGACGAATGCCAAGAGTTACCGTATAGCTTCAAGTCGAGCAACGGGGGCGTAGGTTTCTCCATAGTCAAGCCCTTCGATTTGTGTGAAACCTTGCGCCACCAATCTTGCTTTGTTTCGCACCACTTCACCGTTCTCATCTTGTTTGTTGCGGAAGACCCATTTGGTTCCAATGACATTGTGGTCCTTCGGTCTTTCCACAAGTTCCCAAACTTCGTTGCGGGTGAAGTTGTTCAATTCTTCATGCATGGCGTTCACCCAATCCGCATCCGTCAATGCCTCATCAATGGTCCTAGGCTCAACAATAGACACAAAGGCGTGATGCTCACAATAATTAGCGGTATGAGAACGGGTTCTTACGCCTTGATTGAGATTGCCAATGACTTGATATAGGGGATGATCCTTGGAGAGAGTGCGGTGTTGTTGGACGGGTACTTGTAGATCAACGCCTCCCCCTTGAGCTTGATCAGCTTCAAAGTTTGCATCTCCATCCACCGTTTGATCTTGAGTTGTTGGAGAGGTGTCTTGAGCTTGATTATCGATGGAGGCGGTGGGGGTGATTACTTCATCTTTTGGTGCCTCCGGTGAGGGTCGAATTTCCCCCAACTCCATGGCTTCATATGGTAGCTCATCACCTACATTTCTTGTCAAATCTTGCTTATTTTGTGAACCATTAGTTTTATCAAACTTAACATCATAGGCTTCCTCAACTAGCACGGTAGAATTATTAAAAACTCGAAAAGCTTTTAGCGAGAAGAGTAACCTAACATGATACCAATGTCGCACCTCTTTTGGAACTTACCCAAATGAGTCTTTTTCTTATAGATGTATACCTTGCAACCGAAGACTCGAAAATACGAGATGTTGGGCCTTCGTCCCACTAGTAAATCATATGAGGTCTTGTGAAGGAGTCGGTGGAGGTAGAGGCGGTTGATGGTTTGTCACGCCGTGTTGATGGCTTCCGCCCAAAAGGTATGCGGTGTGTTGTACTCGTCAAGCATTGATCTTGCCATCTCTATCAAAGTACGGTTCTTCCTCTCCACCACTCCATTTTGTTGGGGAGTGTATGCCGCCGAGAATTCGTGCTTGACACCTAACTCATCACAAAATTCCTCAACATTTGTATTAGTAAACTCGGTGCCATTATCACTCCTCACTTTTTTAATAAAAAAGTCAAATTCCTTTTGAGCTTTCAAAGCAAATCTTTTAAACACATCACCGGTAAGTGATTTATTTGCAAGGAAAAATACCCAAGTGAAGCGAGAGAAATCATCGACAATCACATGACAATAAGAATTACCGTCTATGCTCGCATAGGTGGTTGGGCCAAATAGATCCATATGCAAAAGTTCAAGTGGTCGGGATGTGGACATGAATGTCTTAGTCGGATGAGAATTAGCCACTTGCTTGCCGGCTTGGCATGAGCTACATAAACGATTTTTCTCGAATTTAACATCCTTCACTCCAACAACCAAGTTATCTTTAAAAACATTTTTCAAAGTGCCCATTCCAACATGTCCAAGACGTCTATACTACAACCAACCAAGAGTAGTTTGAGCAATAAGACAAGTCTTGATTTGAGAAGATTCACGGTTTGAAAAATCAATCAAATACAAATTTTGAAACCGGGTGTCTTCAAATGCAACACTTTGATCCTTAGTGCAAACAACACGAACTCCGTTAATCGAAAAGAAACAATCAAAGCCTAAGTCGCACACTTGAGCAACGGAGAGAAGATTAAAGTTGCATGCTTCCACCAAGAGCACATTAGAAATGGATAGGTCATTACATATTGCAATTTTACCTATACCTTGTACCTTTCGCTTAGAGTTATCCCCAAATGTGATCTTGTGTTCGGGGTCCTTCTCCTCCTCTAGTGAGGTGAACATACTTGAGCTACCGGTCATATGTTGGGTGCAACCGCTATCAAATATCCAATGCCGGCCACCGCTCTTGTAGAATTCACCTACACACACAAATTCAAGCTTGGGTTTTAGGTACCCAAGACTTCTTCTTGGGTCCTTTTGAGTTAGTCATCAAACATTTGGGCACCCAAATAGCCTTCACATCTTTCTTTTTATTGGGTGCACCAACATATTTTACATAAGTAGAGTCATTCTTTCTCATAAGCATGTAACTAGCATTAAGTACTTGAGTTTTAGACATGAATTGAGATGATTTTGCAAGAGGACAGGCAATGACTTTGTGTTTATCATTTTTACAAATATGGCAACGGGTTCCTCTCTTAACAAAAGTTAGCTTGGGCTTACCCCAACCGCCCTTGGGCAAATCCCCGGGATGAAATCCCAAACCATGCTTACCCAAGATGTACCTTTGCTCCCGAAGCACCTTGTCAAGAGAGTTGTTCCCCACAAGCAATTTAGCCAAGCTAGAGTCTAGTTGCTCAATTCTATCCTTTAGAAGCAAATTTTCCTTAACTAGCTCATTAGCACATTTAGCAACACCATAAGTACCAATTGAACAAGCATTTTTATTTGAAGAAATAGTACTAGTGGGTGAGGATGAGCTAGCATTAGATGTGATGGTGGGTGACAAGTTTAAAGATGTGTCATGAGATAAGCTAAGTGAGCCATCAACGGTGTCAATCAAGTCACAAGTCACACCAACATTGTATTTTTCAATCGAGCAATCAAGAGGAGTTTCATTATCAACAGTGGAGCTAGCTAGCTTATTTTCTAGAATTTCAACTTGCAAATTTAGAGCTTCATATTCATCTTCTAGAGTCTCATGTTTTTTAATCAAATTTTCAAATTCATTCACAAGTTCTTTATGCACTTTCACTAGCTTTTTCCTCTTAGACCTTTCCTTCTCTAGAGCATTTTTTAAATCATCAATCAAAAGCTTAAGCTCACTTTTAGAGAGGTGCTCATTTGTTACCTTTTCCTCTAGTGCCATGAGGCACATGGGAGGTGTAGGGTTGTCGATGGCGACTCCGGACACCTTAGTGTTTTCATTGTCGGAGGAGTCCGCCCAAGAGCCCTCGTCATCGGTGATCCATTCCCCAATCACCTCTCCTTATACATTGGCGGTGAGACAAAGCTTTTGCTTAGGAAGCGCCGGAGGAGCATTTTCCTTGATCGCAAGTCCGGCTAGCCCATGAGCTTTAGTATCTTCTTCTTCGGAGGAGGATTGGGAGGATGATGAACTTGAGCTATCTTCCTTTTTGCACTTTTGACCGGTAAGAGCCTTTTTCTTGTCCTTGGACTTGTGATCGCTCTTGCGGTAATGACGGTGATTGTTCTTGTCATCATCATCCTCATCTTCTTCGTGATTCCTTGACTTGTACTTGTTTTTCTTGTTCTTTGGGCAATCCGCCGCCAAGTGACCCTTCTCTCCACATTCATAGCAACGCATTTCGGAGATGGGTTTTCGCTTTGAAGAGGATGATCCACCACGGAAGCTTATCTTCTTGATCAACTTTCTTGACCGCTTGACAAGGAGGGCCAATTCTTCAATCTCCGGAATCGCATCATCGGAGTCATCATCATCTTCTTCAACTTCAATCTTCTTCTTCCCACTTTTGGCTTTGGTGGGGAGAGCAATTGACTTCTTGTTAAGCGGGGACTCTTCACTTTCAAGAAGCCGCATCTCATAAGAGTTGAATTGCCCGAGTAGCTTGGTTGGAGTCATTTTCTTGAGTTTTGATTTTGATGCTCGAATTAAGGTCACAAGCGGATTGAAGCTAAACGGCACAACATCAAGCATCTTCCGACAAATGTCAATATCCTCCAAGACCTTCCTCTCCGAGCATCCGGCAATTTCATTGATAATGGGGTTCAACCTAAGAAACATATCCTTGACACTTTCATTAGGAAGCATTTTAAATTGATCAAATCTTTTTCTAGCACGAGATAGTTTCTCCTCAAGCATTTCGGCACTACCAACATGGATTTCCTTTAAGTGTTTTCAAATCTCATAAGCTTTAGTGAGATTGCCAATGCTATTGAACACTTCGGAAGAGACACTAGAGAGCAATGCATTTCTAGCAATGGCATTATAACGTTTGTACTTAGCATGAGCATCATCAAGAACAAGTGTTCCGGCCGGAGGGTCTGGATAACCGGTCTCACACGCAACCCACACATCATAGCTTAGTGCCTCTAAGTAACATTGCATTCGAATTTTCCAATAGTTGTAATTTGTCCCATCAAATATATGAGCTTTTCCAATATCTATCCTAGTCCCCTCTTGAGCCATCTCCTAGCGGTGAAGCTAATACCGGAGAACCTAGATGCTCTGATACCACTTGAAAGAGGATCCTGAGGCCTAGAGGGGGGGTGAATAGGCAATTTTAATTTTCTTTTGATTATTCTCAATTAAGCATCATGTTAAGAATGACCCAATCCTAGTTGCAAGACAAGTAAGCGGAAGCTATAAATAAATCACAAAGCAACTACGACAAGGCATTCAAATGATCACAAGCAATGCGAGAGAGTAAATGCGGAAATTAAATGAGAGAGTGACACGGTGTTTGTTTGACCAAGTTCGAGCCGCAACTCCTACTCTCGCTGAGGCTACCCTCGAGCACAAGGACCGGCTCGCCTCGAGCCTACCGCCTCACTCACTCCCAGTGAGTCGCTTCACCACTCCGCGAGGTGGACTCACACACCCGACACCGACTCGAGAGTAGCCACACGCCAAGGCCTACTCCCAAGCCCTCGCCTCCACGAAGGATGTCTTCAAAAGTAACAAGCCCGAAACGCCCCGATCATGCCGGATCGAAGGACTTCCATGAAACTCGGTATTGGGGTTGTATGATTTGTGGCTTTGGATGCTTTGTGGGTGGAGGAATGGCTCTAGAACACCTAATTGATGAGCTATGAATATGGTAAGTGAAGTGGAGCAGCAAACCTCAAAGTAGCCAGCCACTAGGTAGGTATTTATAGCCCTAAGAGCAAAACTAGCCGTTGCCCCTCGGAAGAGGACAAAAAGACTAGTCGTTAGCCTCTACCGGACGCCGTCCGACGGGCACCGGACGCCGTCCGACAGAGGCAACTGCTAACAAAAATTGGTTTATCGGACGCCGTCCGACAGCAAGGATCGCGCAGGCGCTGAAGCCACCGGACGCCCCCCAGACGCCGTCCGACAGCGGGAAAACTCAGATTTTGAACCTTATCGGACGCCGTCCGGAAACTGCCGGACGCCGTCCGACAGCGTGCGCTGTGCAAGTGATTTGCTGGTCGGACGCTGTCCGGCTGTGTCCAGACGCCGTCCGACAGAGGGTGTTTACGTGCTAAAATATTAGGAGGGATTTTGGGTGGGTTTCTCTCTCTCTCTAGAAATCTCACAAGGATATATTTAGGTATTTTTAGAAGTGGTGGACTACGGAAACCGAGTTTTTGAGAATTCGCAAAGATCCGGCATAGTCCGAGATATTCGAACCCCTTTTGAAATCCGACGAAAAACAGGAAATAAACCTAACTACTCCTAATCTATACGTGACCTCATCTCTCGCCCGGTCACGTACTTGAAATCTTGGAGCAGCTCAGAAAATAGTCGACGCTTCAAATTAGGGATTATAAAAATCGCCGAGTCTTTGCTAGGGTTCCGAGAAATCCAAAAACCCCCTAGCACTTAATATTAATTAATTTCGTCATCAATGCCACTAATAAAAATTAGGGCTCAACGATGCTCACACTAGGTTTACTCGTAAGGAACATAATGATGAAAATAACATAGATTCGAGTGAAATGCCATATTTAAGAAGAGTTGGACGTTCATTAATGGGTCACTGTATGGTTGAAATAGATCACATATCTTGGACTCAAGCTCATCGATATGTGTTGACGAATTATGAACACATTGCTTGTTACATTAAGTATGTTTCTGAAAACTTGATTTGATATTTACCCTTTATATTAGCTTGCCACTAATTTTTTCCAAACATTTGTAGAAAACACCTTCAATTTCTATCTATGGGAAAACGCATAAGAAAAAGGGATGTGGAACGCATCCATCACGAAACCTTTCACACATGGTTTGAGGATCATGTAAGTTTGTAGGGAGTATAACTACCTATTAGTATTAATTATATATTTTCTTATTAGCTGACATGGAATTGAACATATTTTATTATTATTAGGTTCAGGACTTACTTACAACAAAGTATGAAGTTCCTGATGAAATAAAAGTCTTGGCTAGCAAACCACACAAGGTTGTATCAAAGTACAATAGTTATGCTATAAATGGGTACAAATTTGAAACAGAAAGATATAGCAAGGAAAAAGTCACACAAAATTTTGGAGTAGCTTTAGTTGCAAAAACATCAAGCTTCTCTAGTGCGAAGGATAACAATCCTACTATAGGTGATGTTACATATTATGGGATCATCAAAGAAAATATTGAATTAAACTACTCCAATAGAGGCTCGGTTGTTCTTTTCAAATGTGACTGGGCTGATACTGTTCAAGGTAGAGGTATTCAAAAGGACAAGTATGGGATAACACTTGTCAATTTCAACCATCCACTATATACCGGGGATAACTTATCAAATGAACCATTCATTCTTGCTACTCAAGCTAAACAAGTGTTTTATGTGCCTGATCCAATTAACTAAGAGTGGCAGACTGTGGTCTATTCTAAGCCAAGGGATGCTTATGACATGGGCTCAAGAAATGAGGGAGATGATGAGAATATTGATATATTTAGTGAGCCTATTGAACCTTTGAATGATGACATGATTACTTGCGATGATAGTAATTATGTTAGGACTGATATAAATGGTGTAACCATTGATGAGTCTCTAGATTAAGTAATAAAGGCTAAAGGGTAAAGTCTTTCATCTTAATAAAAATTTACTTCACTAATTGTATTGTTGTTTTCTTATTTTAATAACCGCTTTTCTCTTTTTGCAGAAGTAAAAATGGTAGCAAATGCAGAAAAAGAAAAAAGCGATAAAGTTCCATATGAGACGGTGCGCAAGAACCGTATTGCAAGTAATAATGAATTTCTGAAAAAGCTAAACCTTCCAACTATACCATTAAGAACTACTGTGCCAGAACAAGAAAAGAAGAGAAAGAAGGTATTTGATTAAATTTCTGTTGTTACCACATGATATAGTGCTAGGTTGTCAATTAATTGTTTGTACATTTTTACATATGGGTGGCCATGCTTGATTCAATGAATGAAGTGAAAGATCCAAACTATACTATGGATGATGAAGATCAACAGAATAGTGACAACGATGATGACTATGTTGATGACTTTGATGATGTGGGTGATGGAACTAATGAGGATGTAGAATTGATTCATCCATTGCTAGAGAAGTGTTGGTGTAAGTATATATATATGCCTTATTTGTCGACAAATATAAGGATATTGTTATTATGTTTATACTTTCATTTGAAATTGTATCTTGTAGCCAAGAAAAGGAAAGGTAGAGGTCCAACAAAAATGCTATATATTTGGGAACGAAATAAGGAAATCAAGATTCATGTCAAGATAAATAAATATGGCCAGCTCTGCGGAGTTAGGACTAGTAACTTCACAAACTTTATTGCTAGTCTAGTTAAGGGTGGACACTTATCTTTGAAAAAACCAGACTGGAGGATGGTAGAAGGCAAAGATAAGATCTGGGACAATGTCAATGTAA
This sequence comes from Raddia guianensis, assembly GCA_036346415.1. Taxonomy (NCBI): domain Eukaryota; kingdom Viridiplantae; phylum Streptophyta; class Magnoliopsida; order Poales; family Poaceae; genus Raddia; species Raddia guianensis. Next base: position 18,625,114 of record CM070537.1, on the reverse strand, counting down.
GCTTTCTAATTGGTTTAGTAAAATTTATGATAGCACTATATTCTACTGTTGGATAGTAAAATTAATTTACTACTGCAGCAATTTTTTCACATTAATCCAATATGTCAAGATTGGGTAATCGCATCTGCTGGAAAAAAAATGGCGTGACTTTAAGAACACTTTGAAAAGAACATATTTTGATGAAAATCTTTCAGTGGAGGAGAATATTGTCAACGGATGTAAGAAAAGAATTCCAGATGATGAGTGGCAGTGGCTTGTGGAACATTGGTCTAAGGAAGAAACCAAGGTCTGTAACTACATCTTGACATTTTCCTAGAAATGAAACCAAGGTCTGTAACTACATCTTGACATTTTCCTAGAAATATTGATCGTGCAACAACATTAGTAAATGACAAATGGTCCATTTTATGATATTATTTGTTAAAGTCCAATTCAACTAGTAAGCTTGTTTAGTTTTCTGCAATTTAGATTTTGTTGAAGCATTAATACTCCTATTCTTTGCATGTTAGAGCAAGAAAAAACCAGAAAATACGTGCAAATCAAACAAATGCACTTCATACATGTGGATCAAGAAGTTATACTGCAATTAATAATATACTGGTGTGTACAATCTGAAAACACATGATCTTTCTTACACATTCAATTGACTATGATTTTGAATGAGTTTTATCATTTCCCTAGGAAGAGGAACTTGGTCGTGAACCTTGCAGAGCTGAGACATACCTTGCTACACATAAGAAATCAAATGGGGATGCTGTTAGTGTGGCTTCCAAAGACAAGATAGTAAGTTTAACTTCTATGTTGCTTCTAACTCTTATATGATTTCTAATTTTAGTCTATTCTTTAGGATGAAATAGAAAAAAGGATAACAGAAGATGAGAGCCTGCGCTTAAAAACAATTGATGAAGGTGACCTATATGCTGACATACACCCAAGTGAGAGGAAAGGAAGAGTACGTGGGTTGGGGCTCCTAGGAGGATACAAGTCTGTTGCTCTTGCAAAAACTGTTACTACACTAAAGCATGTTGAAGAAGAAAATGCAGAACTCAGATCTATGGTGACAAAAGCTAATGAAAACTTTACATTATACAAGTTGAATACTGAAGCAGAATTCACAGCTTATAGAAAGCGATCTGAAGAGCAATACGAGGAACTTAAAAGCTTATTGGTTGGTTTATGTGGAGCGGGTAATATCGGGCAACAAAATGATGTAGAAGCAAACCAACACAATGAAGATAATTTGCTGGTAAGCATGTGAAGTTTGCTAAATTTTAGCTATATGTACATCTATTAATTGGATCATTTTTAGGATGTTACTACCGAAAATGTACAACTACAAGAATCTTCTTCACAAAATAGAATAAATAATACAGTCCCACCAACAGGAGTTGAAAAGGCTCTACCAAGGATGCATCAATCTAGGGCACCTCAAGTCATTCAACAGAAGGATATAGAAGCAACTCACGATAATTTGTAGGTTAGATAAAGTTTGCTTACTTTGCTTACTTCTAATTGTATGCATGTCGTTAATTGGGTCATTTACATGATGTTTCCATTGAAAAGGTACAGCTACGACAATCCTCTTTAGAAAATAGGATAGATAAGACAACCCAGTTAAAAAGACTCCAAAAGGCTCCATCAAGAATGCTACAATCTGGGGTATGCTACTTTAACCATTGGAAATTATGAAATCTTCAAATCTTTAATACATTAACCATTATATTTTTTTGTAGGATGGAAAAGAAGTTGTTTTGTGTTCACTCACTGGGTCTAAAACAATAGCTTATGGAAGGCTTAAACGAACCGACAAAACAACCATATGCATAGTTGGATTACCTTTAGGACAATATTATGAAGTTTTGGTTGATATTGTTCTTGACAACAATGTTTCTCTCCCCCGTCCACAACATAGAATCACCAAGTTAAGATCTGCTTCTGGTTTGTGTATCCCATGGCCGATTAAAAATGTATGAAATCTAGCTGTCCATATTATTGAGATTTGACATCAACTTGAGCTAGTATTGAATTGGATCATTTGAATTTGTAGGTGATGGAATGCGATGGATCACCCCTAATTCTACCCAAACGTTCATTAGGTAACTATATTGGCATCTTGCATCATTGATCATGGTTTGTTCGAATTAATGTGCAGTTCTGGATTTCCTATATTGAATTGATGTTTTGCTCTTGGTTATAAAGCTTTCCTATCCTTGTAATCAATCAAAATTCTCCGATGTTGTTTACTACTTTCTACCCCTTGTTAGTGTTGTATTTGCTATTCAAGAAATATAGCTTGTGTACGTATTTTATACATATCTTTTGCCTCATATTTTCAGATTTTAGCAAAGAGACATAGGTTGTGGCATTGGACTTACTGGGACATGATGAGAAATATGGAATATAAAGGGAAGCCTAATGTGCCATATGTGGAAGACCAATGGAAGCATATGTGCATCTTTTTAACTTTTGTTGACCTTAAACCAAACATTGGTTTCCTAGCTAGTTACATAGATTATGATCATATTCTGTTTTGTTGGATCCAAACCAAACATTCGAGGCAATTATGACAATATTTCAAATTATGCAACTTTTGGGCATGCTAAGTCTGCATGCTATTGTGGAAATGCAAAAATATGGTTGACTGTGAATCCCTCATATGAATCAATTACAGATGTGTGTGCAAGTGCAAATGTGAATCAATTATAGATGTGTTTGCAAAGTGTACCTGTCTAGGATTACATATGTGCAATATTTTGTATGAATGACCATTTATATGTGTGCTGTAATGGTTGTAATAGCATAAGAAAACCGGAAGAAAATAGTATGACGTCGCTTGTAAACGCGAAGAAAATAGAATCCTGGCGCATAGAAACGCTAATAAAAACTGAAACTCGACACATATAAATGCCTGAAAATGTACATACCAGGACACATATAAGCGCCAAAGAAACAAATTCTGCAGTGCATTCAAATGCCAGGAAACAATATATTAGGGCACATATAAACGCCGCCAAAAGGTATTCTATGGCACATGTACACGCCGCAAAAAAAAGTATTACAGGGCACATGTAAACGCCGACAAAAAGTATTCTACGGCACAGATAAACGCCGGCAAAAAGTATTCTAGGGCACATGTAAACGCCACAAATAAGTACATTGAAGGCGACTATAAACGCCGTGGAAGGCTTTTTGCCGGCGTATGGAAACGCCGAGTAAAGGGTAAAATGCCGGCACGAAAAAATGCCGGCAAGACATTAAACGCCGGGGAATACCTTTCCCGACGGCACTATTCTTGACACCATATAAACGCCGCGGAAAAACTTTCAGGGGCGCTTATACCTTTTTATCGGCGTTTATAAGTGCCCTAGCATTTGGTTTATGTTGTAGTGTCAATCAAGCAAACATGAGAATCAAACCGACGATCAAGTTGGTCGTTTCCAAGGACCAATTACTCGAGCCCGTGCTAAACAACTTCATGACCAGGTGAATGCTAACCTTAGTTCCATTCTTGATCCTAAGAACTTAATGGTGTTTCCAATATCTTCTTGTTTGATGGAACTCAGGTGCATTGCACGAGACGACGAAGGATGGTCACGCATACAAGCAACACACATGGAAAGTATTGAACACTCTTCGCACACCCCTCATCCGAGTGACTATCCAAGTGATCTTCCAAGTGATGGAGTGCTTGGCCGAGTGATTAAGTACTCGCCCGAGTGGTCAACTGGACACTCGACCGACCGCCGAGTCTAGCAACCACTCGGCGGCGACATAGCACGTACTTGGAAGAAATACTGAACATAATTTGAGCGTACAACATGGTCATGGCCCACATTTTTGGAAGGCTTATCAAGTCTACTTTCATCTCCAACAAACGGATCACCATTTGGACTTTCGAGAAGCAAGTTAAGGCTATTTCTATCAAGATCTGCAGCGTCTGTTAAATACTGCGCGAGAATCTGGAGAGTCTCTCTTGATGCAGTTCATGTTCACATGTAAACCTCTAAATAAACTCCTCTAGTTCTTGTTTAGTTTCACACCAAAACTAGGAGGGTTGCTCCTAGTATAAATACCCTAGTACTCCATCCATTTAAGACAACTTTTGATGATATGATAAACTGAGATTTCAGATTGCAGCCGAGCTGCTTGAGTGTCTTACACATTTGTTCTTGTGAGTTCTTTGGGCTTGCGAGAGATCCCTCTGGGGTCCCCTAGTTCGTGCTCTATGGTTTCCGGCCGTTTTGTGTGGATTAGTCCTGGTTTGTGGTTCTGTGATCGTTCGGAGATCGAGTCGGAGTCTAGCAGGCTACGGTGTCTCTCTCCTCGTCACTTGGTCGCATCCAACCTTGGCAGGTATAAAGCTAGTTATTCCGGCTGTTCGCAGCTAGTTATCCTTGTGTTTTCCTTGTTTTATCATTGATTGTTACCTACTGCCGTGAAGATCCTTAGCACCCTATCCTTATCCTTATCATGAGGATTGCCAAATTCATGGCTATTCCCAACTACACTTATCTCGTCTTAAAGATGCCAGGTCCCAATGGTGTAATCACCCTCCTTGGTGACGTTAAACAGTCCCTGCTCTGCGACAACGAAAGCTGTGAGATGGCGTAGGCACTGGACTCATCTGCTGAGATGGAAAAGATCCGACTGGAGGTCGCATCCCTTCAGGAGGAAGGGAACGTCCCCGCCAAAATGCAGGCCAAAACATCCATCCAAGCAGCCGAAGAAACCAAAAAGATTTTGTTGGACCCGTCTGATCCAGCCAAAACGGCCGTGATTGGGACATGGCTAGACAGCAAATAGGAAGACGCGCTCGTCACTTTCCTTCGAGCCAACCAGGACGTGTTCACTTGGAAACCTTCGGATATGCCTGGTGTTCCGAGGGAGGTGATCGAGCACTCTCTCCATGTCGACGAAAAGGCGAAGCCTATTAAGCAGCGCCTACGAAGATTTGCTCCGGATCGGAAGGACGCCATACGGGAAGAGATCACCAAACTGCAGGCAGCTCGGTTCATCAAGGAGGTGTATCATCCCGTGTGGCTTGCGAACCCGGTCCTAGTGCAGAAAAAGAACAAGACATGGCGGATGTGTGTTGACAATACCGACCTCAACAAAGTGTGTCCGAAGGATCCTTTTGGGCTCCCCGCATCGACCAAGTGAAGGATTCCACCAACAGGTGCGAGCTCTTGAGTTTTCTAGACGTCTACTCGGGCTATCATCAGATCAGTCTGAAGGAGGTGGATTGCATCAAGACATCGTTCATTACGCCTTTTTGTGCTTTCTGCTATATCACAATGCCATTCGGGCTAAAAAACGCTGGCGCGACTTATCAACGCACCATACAGCGGTGCTTTCACACTCAGCTCGGATGCAACATGGAGCCCTATGTTGATGACATCGTCATAGAAACAAAATCCAGATGGGATCTCATAACCGATCTATCCGAGACATTCGAGAGCCTAAGGGCATACCGGATGAAGCTAAATCCCGAAAATTGCATTTTTGGGGTTCCATCTAGTAAATTACTCGGATTCATCATCTTCCATCGGGGGATCGAAGCCAATCCAGAGAAAGTCAATGCCATCATCAAGATAAAGCCCTTGATCAATCAGAAGGATGTGCAGAAGCTCACCGAATGCATCGTCGCACTCAGCCGATTCGTTTCCCGACTCGGTGAGCGAGGCATGCCATTCTTTCGGCTCCTACACCGACGAGACGACTTTTAGTGGACAGAGGAAGCACAAGAAGCCTTTGAAGATCTAAAGAGGTTCCTGTTGACGGTCCTTATTTGTAATATTTTGTATACTTTTCACCGTCAATATATCTACAAAATAAAGGAATTCAAACTACATTGAGGCTAACATTAATGAGTTCCACGAGTTTTGGTGTAGTCTCATGTTTTGCAGGCATGCACAAGAAAAGACGATTTATCGGCCGTATGCAAATCAGACGAAAGATGGAGTTTAGAGTAAACATATTTTGAAAAGTCATCAAATGATAAAATGGACTGCACCATGATGAAGAGCTCGTTGAGACGATCAAAATGCATATATTATTTGCTATATTTGGAGCTCGAATGAGGGAGAAATGAGCTCTGAAAGAGGACGAGCCTGACCCAACCAGACCAGGTCGGCCGACCCAAGCCAGGTCGGCCGGCCCATTCTTTTGTCCAATTTGCGTCGGTTTTTCTCCCACATGCCCCTAGAGGCCATCCCAACCATCCATGCAAGTCGGTTTCATCCAGAAGGTGGAGTAATCCTTAAGTTAAGCATAGGATTCTAAAGGAACCCAATGCTACCGATCTCCAACTGCCAAACCGACTTGAGGAAGTAATCTAGACCGTCTATGGTGCATCTACACCGAATTGGAGGGCCAGATGATGAAAAAGGCGGGCCGGCCGACCCACCCACCCTCGGGCTCGCCTTCGATTCTCCTTTGGAGGGGGGTTGTGTGACACTTGTCCCATGCCATGGCACTCCCCATTGGCTCGGGAACACTATAAAAGGACCCCCTCACCTCACTTTCAACACACCACCACACTTCACTTCATCCACCTCATTTAGAGTTGCTCTTTAGTTAGAGTTGATTAGTTAGGAGTTAGAGTCGAGTCGAGCTGAAGCCTCAGAGTTCCGGAAGTGTCTTCGGGAATTTGGGTAACGCTCTTGTATCCTTTCCTGTTTACCAAAAGTATTCAGTAAGACAACTTCATTCATTTTATATTGTGTTGAGCTTTATTTGAGATTGAGCATATCTGCTATATGAGTTGTGTGGATTAGCCTTACCGGTAGCTTGTGTTCGTCTGGAATCAGTTTAGGTTCTTACTCGTATACTTAGAGAGCTAGGTATGGAACCTAGATCATCTTCCTAGGATCCGAGGAAGGTTGATTAGAAATAGTAGCAGACGTGGTGTCAGAGACTAGGACTAACTCGATTTACACTCGGGGCCACGTATGTGTGGTAGGTGGTAGGTGGTGACAACCCTATCCATCCGTAGATATTAATTATCTCGTGCGTAACCCACAGCGTCCGGCTTTGGACCAGCACAGCCAAATCGGAATGATCATAACCATTCGGGATTCCAATTCAGGATAGCGGGTGGTAGTGAGTATCCAAGCTCCGACGACGAATATTAAGTGAACCACTGATCGTTATTGCCCAAGCTCTCTCAATAAATTGATTCACAAACATTTGCGAACTTATTAAACTCGTCTCGTTGTCCTCCGAACTGTCTGTCTAATTATTGTAGCACTCTACTTAGTTTGTGTGTGTGTGTGTTACGGTTTATTTATCATATCATATTTACCCCTTGGTTAGTTGGTTGGTATCTTAATAATATATATTAGAATTATCTTTCTCCCTCGTTCCCTGTGGATTCGATACCTTGGAATAATCCTAGGTGAAAACTACAAGCGATATCCGTTTGCTTGCGGATTAATTTCTAAGAGCGTAAGAATCGCCAACAAGTTTTTTGGCGCCGTTGCCGGGGAACGCAGTGGTAGAAGATATTTCAAAAAAATATTTCCAATCATAAAAAAAATCTTTATTATTTATACCAGCCTAGTTAGCGGGTTTATCCCTGCTCTGTCTTGTTTGGACAAATTAGCAGAGCTGTCCGTGACCGGATTTGACCTTTCGAAAAACTTCCACCAAAACTTTTCGGAAAACTTCCCATCTGATCCTCATAAGCAATCCTTTCCTCTCTACCAAAACACCATCGTCATCATTTGAGATGGCTATCGAAAAAACCATCTTTGAGTTCTCGGCCCTGTCTAGCACAACCGTCCCCACTGGGTCTGAAACCAATGTGGGTGCCGGAGGCTTCGAATTGAAGCTGGCTCTTGTCGACGTGGATTACAACAACAGATTCCGTCCACGATCGAGTTATATGCTGGGAAGGAACTCCAAACCTAACTTCTCATTCACCCACCATCGAATGGGGCAGTAGTGCTAAAAAGAAGTATGCCACCCCAACGAGGTCGACAAAGATAAGGAAGGGTGTCGACGGTTGGGATAACGACCCAAGTCAACTAAGGTTCTTCAAGAATGAGATAGGAGACACGCCAAGCGTAATCTAACAAAGAACGAACAGGAGACAGGGTTTTTATCCTGGTTCAGCCTCTCGGAGATAATAGCCCCACGCCCAAATTTCTTATATATCAAAGATGATTACAAGAGGTGGCTTGGCGAGACGAACAAGTCTCGGCGAGATTATGGTGTACAGGAAGCAATGTGCTATGATCAGGTGTCTATGAAGTGCTAAGATGCGAAAATCTCTAAGCCAGATGCTAAGACGTAAACTCGATGCCCCCAAAACGCCGTAGGGGCTCTGTTTATATAATGCGGAGCAACCGACCTACCGAGGGAATATCGGGCCAGGCTAACTACGAGATCGTAATGAACTCGACATGCCAAATATATCCCGAGACAGATAAGGCATACTCCAATCCGGGAAACCAACGTCCGGGTCTTCACGTAGCCGTGCAGAACTCTTGTTCGAGTCGGACTCAAACACAAAGTCTTGGGCGCCACACAATCGTACCAACCAGGAGGTTGTTCAGCACGATGCACATGGGCCTTAGAGAACCTTCCAGGGAGCTGGCCCCTGGCAGGCTGTTCGAATGGGCCGTCAGGGAGTGGGCCATGGCAATGGGCCGTGATTTTATCCCCGACAGCTAGCCCCCGAGACTCAAGTGGAAGGACTCACTAGGGTGGGGTCTTCCTCTTGAGACTCAAAGTCAAGAAGAGGGAAATTATGCTGCTACAAGGACGAACAACGCATGACCGAACAGGTTATGGTACCACTGAACAGAACTTGTCCGGGATCGAACAAACCCGATCAGTGCCGAGCAACTCTGTTGCGTCGAACAGGAAAACGCATCCATCCGAGCAGAACACCCAGCCCTCAGCGTGGACGCTGGAAAAAAGTAGCCGTTGGCAGATCTCAACGGTAACTTGCGCTGCGCAGAGAAAACAGTCGACCGTTTTTACCTAGCCATTGCGGTAAAAACTAGCCGTTTTGTGGCAAAAAACGTTGCAAGGCTGCTGATTCGAGCCTATAAAAGCCCCAAAGACGCCCGCGGCCAGCCACTTCTGCTCTGACGCCTTTTCTTCCCAAGCCCTAATTCCAACTGCGCTCAGCACCAAAGAGCCAAACTCTATCCTCAATCATGTTCGTCTAGCCCTGGGAACTGCTATGGCCAAGTTCGCAGGCACTAGCTTGACCGAGGAAGATCTGAAGATCTGGGAGGAGGAGGGCCACATCGACGCCAGTTGCTGGAGGCTGCCCGGGGAGGAGGAAACTCCGGAGCCGCTCGAGGACGAGTTCGTCAACTTCGAACAGTTCGCACTGTTCGGGTTGAGGTCTCCTGAGAGCGACTTCGTCGAAGCCTTCTTCAACATCAGCGGATTGGAGGTGGCGAACCTCAATCCGAATTCGATCCTCCAGATGGTCGTCTTCTCACACCTATGTGAGGCTACCTGGGAGTTGATCCATCGGTGGGGCTGTTCCTACACTACTATACAGTGACGAGGAGCAGCTCCGCCGCTTCGGCGCTTGGGTGCTACTACCTTAAGCTCCGGGCTACCATCGACGCCGCGCCGTACCCTGGTCCACCACTGCTCGACTCAATGGGCGCGTTGTGGATGAGGTGGTCCTACACCAAGCGGAGCGACGACAGCAAGCTCGTCTTCACCGGGCAGGCTCCGGCGAAGGGACACCAATGCCTCAACCGGAGCTGTCCGACGAGGACTAGTACCTGACGCGGAAGATAGCCTCCCTCATGGGCCTCGGGCTCACGGGCAGGGAAATCATCCGCGACTTCACAGCGAACAGGATCTGTCCGCTGCGGAGGAGATCCTATCCCTTCTACAAGATAGAAGGGTGGGAAGACATCACAAGGGAGAGCACGGGTAAGTGCCTTTAAGACTCAACCTTTGTTTAATGGTTCCATCCGAACAGGTACTAAAAAGTTGTTCTTCTGTTCGGGCAGAGCAACCAACGGAGGCATGGGTCACCGAGCAGGTCGACTCCACGCTCAAGGCCGCGAAGAAGGACAGCGAGGTCACCGGCGAGGTGGCCTATACATGTCCTCGCAACGTGCTTGTCCGCACACCAGAGGTAACAGACTTTCACCTGCCCGGTTTTGCAAGACTTGCACGGCTTAACATGCTAACGTTCGCTTCTCAAATGAACAGGAGGACCAGTTGATCCTTGGAGGGATCGTGGAGGAACTCTCCGGATCCGAAAAGGAGAAAGAGAAAAGGGCAAGGCCAAGGCGGCCACGAAGCCCAAGGTGGCGGCTGAACCGACGCGGAGCTCGCCGCGCCATGGCGGCCGCCAGCCCTCGAAAGAGCCCCTGTGGCAACGAAGCGCGCCGAGCAAGCCAAGCAAATGCGCGGCCAGCCGAGCGGGAAGCGACCGAGCCCCTCCCTCCTCAGTGAGCAAAGCGACGAGGAGGTAAGGATCATGACCCTCTGGCTTAAGCGCTACGCGCAGGCTCACCCGGGGCATATGGCACGACTGCAACAGGTCGCCGAACAGAGGAGGCTTGAAGAGGAAGTCGCCCGCAAGGAAAAGCTTCTTGCGTTGCGCGAAAAGAGCGCTCAGCTCAGCAGGGAGCTGAGCTCGTCGCCACGAGCATCTGGAGGCCGAGGCAAACAAGAAGCCAAGGAGCCCCTCAGGAAGAGGCGGAAAGTTGTGATGATAAAGAGGAAAATCAAGCCCTCCGCGGCAGGTATGTAGAAACGAACCTTACGGGCCTACGACTTACCTGACCGCGTATGACTCAACTCCTTTTTTACATGAGCTGTCTAGGAGGAGATCGCCACGGACAGCATGGATGCGGCGATCGAGTAGCCCCTGCCGCCCGAGCACCTGCACGGCGCGTCGCGGGCAGTGCGGTTAGCCAGCCTCAAGGACAAGCTGGCAGCATGAACCTTGCTCCCGCCGGGCTCCAGCGATCAGCTCGATGCGTTGAAAGGCGCGGTGAAGCGACTGGAGGCAGAGGAGGCGGCGCATGGCGCCACGGATAGCGGGGCCAAGGCGTTGGCTCCGCCAGCTGCCCGGGGTGGGACCGAACAGGCAGTCCTACCGGGCGCTTCGTCGCAGGGGCAGCCTGTCCCTATGGTGACGGAAGTCACTGGCCAGCATGGTGAAGACCCCGCTGCCAGGGAAGAAGAAGAAAGCCAAGAGCAGGGCGTACAAGCTACCCTGCCTGCGGAGGCACCAGCGTCGCCCAGAGGAGCGGCACCGATCTCGCCCGAAGACGAACGGGCGGAAGAAGAAGAAGAGAGGCAGGGGCGCGGGGGCGACAGCTCACCTGCCGCGACTGCCCCAAGGCGAGCGCGTGCCCGTAAGGGAAGGTCGAGGCGGAAAGGTCACCGCGCAGGCCTCATCCAGCACGAGCGAGGCTTCGTGACTCATGGTCTTGAAGATCGCCTGCGCCGGAGTTTGAAGCGGCGGCTTGGAAAGGTAATCCTCAAAACCGGAACTCTGTTTGCTCGGGCTAATGCTGCCCAAGGCATTAACTTGGTCTTCTCTCCTTCAGTTCGGGGAGGGCACCAATGGAGGACATCGTGGAGGGAGTCACCATTGAGCGCAGCGCCATCATAGCAGGCTTCCAGGAGCATCTTCGGACGAGGGGACTCACGAGGGAGCCCTCTGCACCAGCCAAGAGCCGGAGCCGGCTAAAGGCGAAGGTGAGAAAGCTCAAGGCTAAGTTGATCGAGGAGAGGCAATCCTCCGAGGCTCTCCATGAAGAGGCCGAGGAGCTTCGCGCGCAGGTCGCGGAGGCGGACGTCGCGAAGGGAAAGCAAGGCCGCACGAAATGGCTCGAGGAACAACTCCACGACGTGTCCCAATGGCGGAGGCTGCTCGCGACGGAGGTGAAGGACCTCAAGGCCCAGCTCGCCAAAGAGAGGCTGACCGCCATGGAGCAGCTCAAGACCGCCGAGCAGTGGGCCAGTCAGAGCGAGGCTCTGTCCGAGGAGCTGCGTGCCAAGACCGAAGAGGTCGAGGCTCTCCTTGCAGAGGCAGCGGAGCGGGCCCGGCTCAGCAAGGAGGAAACCGATCGTCTCCGAGCTGAGGCTAGAGAAGGCTTCAAGGCGCAAGGAGAAGTCCTGCGCCTGAAGATAGAAAATGAGGCACTGAAGGAGCAGCTAGCTTCGAAGTAGAAGTAGGGTTGTACTCCTTGTACCTGTAAACTTTTGAGCATGCAATAAAGATTTAACTTTTGCACAACAAGACTCACCTTTTTCCTGCAAAAAAGAGCAGCAAAAAGACAAGAACGAACAGAAAACTAAGAGCAAAGGCACAACAGCGCTAGAAAGTATTAAGGCAAACTGGTAGAACGCTTAGCCTAACTCCGGCCCCTTGTGCAGTAAATGCCGAGAACTCGAAGTTTGAACTCGAGCAGTGCACAAGAGAAAGAGCGACACCCTAGCCCCCGGTACGGACACTGCTCGAAGACCTAAGTTTGCGAATTCGAGCACGTGCGTAGAGAGATAGAGCGACACCCGTACCCTGATCGACTCGTTCTAGGAACTGCTCGTTAACGTAAGTTAGGCGATTCCAAAGGTAACCGGACAAGGAAAGTGCCTCTACCGCGGAGGGCTTACGAGTGCGGGCTTTGCCAAGTGGTTGTGCCGTGAGCGGTAAGTGCCTCTGCCACGGAGGGCTTACGAGAGCAGGCTTAGCCGCGAGGCTGGATGCCGTTTTACGCAACTTTGAGTTTAGGAACTTGTTGAAACTAGATACGGGCAGGAAAAAATCCTTAAGATTGCGGAGCCAAGTGTTCGTAAGGCTGGGCAGCCATCAAGTGTTACCAGAGAGAAAGAGTAGTCTGAGAAGACAAAGATGTGAAAAGGGCCGCAGGGGACCGCGAAATTTCACTTTTATTGGATTGAACTTTACATGGCAGCCCGAGAGACGGACGAACAAACGCACGAAGTTTGACAAAAAAAAGCGTAAAGTTAAGCAAACACACGAAAGACCTACACAAAGAACTTACGAAGCTGGTCGATGTTCTAAGTGCTGGTCAGCTCTCTCCCGTCCTCCATTGCCAACGAACAGCCCCCGGGCGAGCAGTAGAAACAACCGTGAACGGGCCCTCCCAACGGGGAGTTAACTTGTTGGCATTGGACAGGTTCTGGACACGGCGCAGAACGAGGTCGCCCGCCTTCAAAGCCCTTGGTCGAACTGATTTGGCAGCGTGCCGACGAAGATCTTGCTGGTAACGCGCCATTCTGACTTGTGCCCGTTCGCGTGTGCCTTCGAGGAGATCGAGATCGAGTAAGCGCTCTTGCTCGTCGTCAACCAAGTTGACCGAGCTTGTGCGAGGCGAGCCGAGTACTATTTCGGCGAGTAGGATGTCTTCTGCGCCATAGACCAATTGGAAAGGAGTTTCCCCGGTTGCCCGGCTGGCCGTAGTGCTAACTGCCCAGAGGACGGAAGGAACTTCGTCAACCCAGGCTTTGTTGTGCTCGCGGAGTGCCGCGAACACGCGCCGTTTGATACCCTGGACGATCTGTCCGTTAGCTCACTCGACTGCTCCATTGCTCTATGGATGTGCCACAAAGGCGAAGCAGACCTTGGTGCCCAGCTGTTCACAGTATTCCTGGAATAGCTCGCTTCTGAACTAGGTACCGTTATCCGTGATCAGCTTATGGGGGATCCCGAAGCGCGTGACCACGTTGCTCTTGAAAAAGCGGACAGCCGTTTTGGCGTGAAGAGATGACACAGGCTCTGCCTCAATCCACTTTGTAAAAGTGTCGATGGCGACGAGCAAGTGTGTGTAGCCCTTATACCCCTTAGGGAATGGGCCGAGCAGATCCAGACTCCATGTGGAGAAAGGCCAAGATGGGGGATCGTTTGGAGCTCTTGGACGGGCTTATGTGCCTTCCGGGCATGAAATTGGCAAGCTTTGCACTTAGTCACTATATCCCGGGCATCTTGTAACGCTGTGGGCCAGTAATAGCCCATACGAAACGCTTTGCCGACCAGAGTCCTGAAGGAGGCGTGGTTGCCACAGGCACCCTCGTGTATGTCCCTAAGAAGGAACACACCCTCCTGTTGAGAGATGCACTTTGAGAGAACTCCTAGAGCACCTTGACGGTAAAGGATGCCGTCCACAAGCTTGTATGGACTAGCACGCCTTGTAAGCCGGGAACGCTCGGCTTCGTTTTCGGGCAGGGTCCCATCTGCAAGGTACCGAACAAATGGCGTTGTCGATCCATGACTGCTGATGATGACGAGACAAGCACCACTGCTCTGTTGCCTCGTCCGGAGACGTGATTGAGGGCTTGTAAAGGTGCTCGACGAGCACCCTGCGAAGCGAGTTCGCGTGAGGATCCATACTTGGACAGTTGGTCGGCCAAGAAGTTGTCCTTCCTGGGCACGAAGAGCACCTCGAAAAATCGAAAGTGCCGCTCCAACTTCCTCACTTCAATCAGGTATCGCGCCATTGAGTCATCGCAGCACTGATACTCCTTGTTTACCTGATTGATGACCAACTGTGAATCTCCCTTCACAGTCAGCCGTTGGACGCCGAGCGACTTGCACGCTCTTAGTCCCGCGAGGAGGGCCTCGTACTCCGCGGTGTTGTTAGTCGCCGCAAAGTGTAGTTCGACAGAATACTGGAGTTGCACTCCTTGAGGGGAGATGAGAACAAAACCAGCCTCCGAGTTTCCAGTGCGAGAGCTATCAAAAAAACATGGTCCAAGAGGGTTCATCAGGTTGCTCGGGAGCTTCCTGGGATTTGGGCGGACAGGTCCATTCGGCGACAAAGTCTGCCAGGACCTGCGATTTGATAGAAGTTCGGGCAGCCAACAGAATGTCGAATTCTGCCAATTCCATTGCCCACTTAGCTATTCTTCCGCCACCTTCCTTGTTCACGCAATGGTAAGCGTGGTGGGACATGGCCATGAACTTACCAAGTGATGGCTGGCCCAGGATTGCGTTGTACGCAGATGGGAAATCAACCACGTCGAACGTGATCAACTCTATCCAGAAGTTGCTCGGACTACCGAAGGTAACGGGAAGAACAATCTACCCCAACGGCTGAACAGCCTCTCCCGGGACGATGCCGTAGAAAGGCATCGCGACCTCTTTAAGTTTGGAGCGAGGAATCTGCATCTCGTCCAAGACCTTAGCAGAGAGTAAGTCCAGAGCGCTCCAGCCGTCAATTAAAACACGGCCAACTCTTGCGTTCCTGATGGTCGGGGCGACCACCAGTGGGAGCCTCCGAGGCTTGGTCATCCCAGTGGGGCAATCCTCCTGAGAGAAGGAGATGGGGACCGCAGTCCACTTCATTGATTCGTGCTGAGGCTTGCCCTTTTCAACGTTGTGGACCTTCCGAGCAGCTTCCTTGAGGCCGCGCCGAGAGGTGTAAGCCGAGGAGCCGCCGAAGATGACGGCAATATGGTTCACGGGCTCTTGATATTCTTCATCATCTTCCCGGTCACCATCATCGGTTTGGCGCTTGGCCTTACCGGCTTCACCTTTTTCGGGCAGGGTGGGCATTGGGCCCTTGCCATTGTAGAAATCCTCGAGCTTGGCAGCCCAGGTTCTGCAGTGGCGTGTGTCATGCCCGTAGTGCTGGTGGTACTTGCAATATCGGTCACTTGGACCTTTTTTGCCTTGGTTGCCTCCCTGGGCGGGCTTCTTGCCCTTATAGTTATTGTTGGGCTTCTTCTGCCCATCCTTGGGAGGAGGTGCGCGGTCTATACCGGCGACGGTGTTATCCTGCGCACCCTTGTTCTTTTTCTTCTGGGACTTCTTGTCACCAGGATTATTGCTGCTCTTCTTCTTCTCTTCTACACCAGGCTGGGCGGGCAGCTTGTCCTTGTCAAACGCCTTCTTGTACTGAACGCGTTCTGCTCCAATCCGAGAAACCAACGTCCGGGTCTTCACGTAGCCGTGTAGAACTCTTGTTCGAGTCGGAGTCAAACACAAAGTCTTGGGCACCACGCAATCATACCGACCAGGAGGCTGTTCGGCACGATGCACATGGGCCTTAGAGAACCTTCCAGGGAGCTGGCCCCTGGCAGGCTGTTCGAATGGGCCGTCAGGGAGTGGGCCATGGCAATGGGCCGTGATTTTATCCCCGACAAAGGGTTTGAAGTGGAACCTCATGTTGAGCCGCAAAAGACGAAGGGAGAAGACGCGGAGTACTAGAACTAGTCCCGCCAAGTTCATGGATGCGCAAGCACTGCCAATTCTGCACCATCAACACCAACCAACTGCAAACGTCTAGTTTGGTAAGTTTGTCGAGGTAATAAAGCAATTACATGTCAACATTCCATTGCTAGATGCGCTGCAGGTACCCACATGCGCAAGATACCTCAACAACAAGCACTCGTTGCCAATGGCGAAGGTTATTAAGTTGACCAAGGAATGTAGTGTTGCGATATTGAACATCTTCCCGAAGGACCACAGAAGTCTTGGTTATCCAACCATCTCATGCTCCATTGATGTACTACACTTTGACCGTGTTTTGTGCGACCTGGGAGCAAGAGTTAGCATTATGTCCAAGGTAATTTATGACAAATTGAAACTTTGTACCTTGTCTCCTACTGTCATAACCCTGCAGCTTGCAGATGGATCAATCCGTCGTCCTGTCGGAGTCGATAAGGATATACCGGTGAAAACCTAGAAATTCATAGTGCCCGTGGACTTTGTGGTACTTGACATGGAGGTGGACGCCAAGATGTCTCTCATCCTTGGGAGACCATTCTTGGGCGCGACAAATGCAGCCATTGACTTTGGTGCAGGATGGGTTCGACTCAACATCGTTGGTGGAGAAGAAATCTTCAACTTCAAGCCAAATGTTGGGCAACTCTCAAAGGTACGCACATTTTATGGTGAACACATCAAAACAGTGCAGAGGGAAGCGGAGGCTACACCAAAACCTCAGGTGGGTAGCCTAACTGCAACCATGAGGAGACCTCTCCAACCATCGGACGAGCCTTCACGGCGTCCATGTTGGATGGAGGGTAAGGGAGCGAAGATATCCCGAACCAAGGAGCGGAAGCAACCTGCGGTCAAAAATTCGGAGCCGCAATCGAAGGTCAGCGCCAAGGGAAAATCTCGAACAAAACAAATGTGGCGTGATAAGAAACTCCAACCAGCCGCGACATCATCTTCGATCGCGGAAATTCTTCAAGACAAATAAGGTATGGAGACGGTCCGACTCGAGGACCATGAAAAATTCGAGTCCTCATCGGGAGGTAAGCCGAAACCTATCCCTGCATTCATATATAATTCTTGCATTTCCACTGCATATTTGAATTTTTCCTCATTGCATCCACCTTGCATTTAAAAAAAATTACCGATCACTCCCATCTCATCCACTACTCTACTTGCTAGATTAAACTTTTAGCCAATCAAAGTATTGTAGATAGTGGCAAATTTTTTTTTACGACATGAGCATTCACCCCATTGCATTGCATCATTGCTAAATGACATTGTGACTTAAGCAAATAATCTTTGTGGAGTCAATTCAATAGGCCCTGCAAGGACCACTGAGTTCGCTAATTGTTGGACCTAACCTTTGATCTTCACTCTATATATCCTTCGGGTATTTGTGGTCTAACCCATTTTGCAGAAATGACGTGGAATGGTAAGTTTGGCAAAACCCCGTCCAAGTGTGCCGAGGGCATCCGCAAGAGGTTTAGCTTGTCCACCTCGAAACGAACTCACACTCCGACCGAGGCCTTGGACAACAGCTCATGGTTGGAAGAACTTCAGGAAAAGGTGTGCGCCTTCTAACCCTTGAATTTCTAAGTACTCTACACATAATTGGAACTAGATACTTGTTTAGGTTTTTCAATGAAATGCTTGAATGCTTGTTGCAATGATCTAACTAGGAATCTAGGTTTTTCCATGAGTTGTAGAGTCACACAAGATAGGCTAAAGACTTTAACCATGATGATTTCTGGGTATTGTTTTTGGCAAGGCACTCATAATTGTACCCCGCATGAATGAAACACATGATTCTACTTTTAAATTCATGCATGAGCAACTTGCTGTGGTGATTAAATCTAGACATGATTTGTGCAATCGACTTCAATACCTGTATGCTAAAAAGAAATCCACGAATCCAAAAGCAAACATGGTATTGCAGTGGCTAGAAATGAGAAGCATGTTGGATGACATAGACTGAACTTGTTTTGTCACCCGCATTGTGGGAAGTTCGGGGATTCTAGAGAGTGCTAGAGTAACCTTCTTGGAAACACCAAAGGACAAGTCTTGAGGGTAGATGAGTACAACCCTACTTCATGAGATTTTCGAGAACCTCGACCAAGGTTCGCTTGCCTAATCCAAGGCTCGACCTTTGTGTCATCCGAAATCTGACCCTCAACTTAAAGGCCATGGAACCTCTAGACTTAGCATCTCTGAGTCGGTGACATATAGTCATGCATGTCGCTAGCAAGCCAAGCACAATCGTGAGCAGCACGCTCAACCCAAGCACACCAAGCCTTGATGAGACGCGCCGCACCACCTCATCAATTTGAGGATGGGGCACCCACGATCAAGAGACTGGGAGCTTGTGGCATCACGAAGCCGGAAGGTCTCAATTTTCACAAAACCAAAGTCCGCTGTAGGGCGGGAAGGGCCATCATTGGCTTGTTACTCTTCCTATTTTGAGCCTTTTGCACAAGACCTCCATGTTGTAAGAGAGATAGTGGGAGCACTAGGTGTTGACATGAGCAACGTTTGTCGAACGCTTTGCCGTCACACTAGGCAACACTAGACGATGGCCAAAAACCTTCGAGCCAACATCGACCCTTTGACGGCCTGGTTCCAACACATGGTTGGACCATTGACTCCATAAGGTACGCCTTGTCCTCTCTCACATTTACTTCGCTATTGCCATTGTTGTTGCTACCCATTGTTGCTGCAGCTAGATCATTGCTAGATTATCCAGCCTGCCTTGCATTTTGCTCTACCTTACCCTTGCATGTTTCACCTCTTGCCCTGCCATTAAATTGAAGTTTGTTTACTTAAATTTGTCATTTGCATGTTAAAAAAAAACATAAAAATTTGCAAAAGAATATAAAGATAAAAAATATTTCCCTTTGAATAAAGGTATAAATGTTTATTTTTACCCAAGGAAATGATGAAAAATTGCTCTATCCTCTTCTCTAAACACTAGGTTTACAATTTAATACTCTTATTTAGTTTAACATTTATTGGTATGAGGAGTAATTCTGCCAAGTCTTTACCAAGTAGATGTTGACATTTTGCTCCAAGTCTAAGTTGTTGTGAGATATGATATGACTATGATTAGAGCTTAGTTGCTCATACCTCTAGTAAGGAAAAGTCTCAAAAGAAAATATTTTGTATATTTTATGATATGTTCCTTATTGGGATTTTCTTCCCACCAAAGCCAAAAGTATTGAAAAGATTAAAACCTACATTTTAGCCACTTATGGTTGTGTTGAGTTTTGTCAAAACTTGTGACCTTAAGGAGTAGTGACTCTTCAAAGCCAGTCATTTCCTTTCGCGTACCCTTTTGATTTCTAACCTTTTTCATATCTGGCTATGCTAGATTCCACATTGGAATAAAGCATCCATTCCGCCAGATATTCCTCCCCAATCAAAATGAGCCAAATTCTTCAATGTGTCCACTATATACCTACCTATACAGTCTATCCAATTAAAGACTTCAAAGTTATCATGAGTCATCCCTCAAGAAATTGAGAGGCTAAAAAAAAGAATGAAAAAAAGAGAGGGGAAATTCATGATCTCCTCGAAAAAAAACAGAGAGAAAAGAGGAGAGATTCATGATCTCCTATCAAAAAAAAATAATGCCTCTCTAAAAAAATAAAGAGGGATTTGCTCAAATAAAGAAGTTGTATAGACTGTATCCATAAACACAAGATCCGATGTGATGGATGCATTAGTACCTCACATCCTTGCACTTGTGTTTCTTCATTTCTTTGGTGTGTGTCCATTCTCTCCCTCACCCCTGGACATTATTTCTCTAATGACCGGAATGCGAAGTGACACCATCTTCATTAGGTCCAATTTTTGATTTAACAAGATTATGCAGCCTAAGTAGGTCCCTTCTATCCCTTCCTTGAGCTCCACATAAGCCTTTAGAATATAGGGATAAGGTTTGGCCTAAGGCCTTGGTCAGGATTGAAAAAATACCACTTCAGCGATTTGAGAGTGCCAATAGAGGAATTAAAATTTTCAAAGAAAACATTTTTTGAGACCATCCTGAAAAAGGATAAGCTAACAATGCTCTGTCTTGGTTGTTCTATCTTTCAACCACCTAAGATGAGGTGGCATTTTGGAAGCCCTACAGGTATAAGTACAAGGTTGGGATACGCTTGTACGAGTTTATGTTAACGAATAATAAGGAGTATTATCTTGTGCACTTGATGTTTATTCATTAATGATATTGATGCAATCCTGATCCATCGGGTTCAATTTTGAATTCGAGCAAAAGTTCAAGTTGGGGGGTGTGTTGACGGTCCTTATTTGTAATATTTTGTATACTTTTGACCGTCAACATATCTACGAAATAAATAAATTCAAACTACATTGAGGCTAACATTAATGAGTTCCACGAGTTTTGGTGTAGTCTCATGTTTTGCAGGCATGCACAAGAAAAGACGATTTATCGGCCGTATGCAAATCGGACGAAAGATGGAGTTTAGAGTAAACATATTTTAAAAAGTCATCAAATGATAAAATGGACTGCACCATGATGAAGAGCTCATCGAGACAATCAAAATGCATATATTATTTGCTATATTTGGAGCTCGGATGAGGGAGAAATGAGCTCCGGAAGAGGACGAGCCTGATCGGACCAGACTAGGTCGGCCGACCCAAGCCAGGTCGGCCGGCCCATTCTTTTGGCCAATTTGCGTCGGTTTTTCTCCCACACGCCAAGGAACACACCTGGAGGCCATTCCAACCATCCATGCAAGTCGGTTTCATCCAGAAGGTGGAGTAATCCTCAAGTTAAGCATAGGATTCTAAAGAAACCCAATGCTATACCGGTCTCCAACTGCCAAACCGACATGAGGAAGTAATCTAGACCGTCTATGGAGCATCTACACCGAATTGGAGGGCCAGATGATGAAAAAGGTGGGCCGGCCAACCCACCTAGGCCGGCCGACCCACCCTCGGGCTCGCCTTGGATTCTCCTTTGGAGGGGGGTTGTGTGACACTTGTCCCATGCCGTGGCACTCCCCCCATTGGCTCGGGAACACTATAAAAGGACCCCCTCACCTCACTTTCAACACACCACCACACTTCACTTCATCCACTTCATTTAGAGTTGCTCTTTAGTTAGAGTAGATTAGTTGGGAGTTAGAGTCGAGTCGAGCTGAAGCCTTGGAGTTCCGGAAGTGTCTTCGGAAATTTGGGTAACGCTCTTGTATCCTTTCCTGTTTACCAAGAGTATTCAGTAAGACTACTTCATTCATTTTATATTGTGTTGAGCTTTATTTGAGATTGAGCATATCTACTATATGAGTTGTGTGGATTAGCCTTACTGGTAGCTTGTATTCATCTGGAATCAGTTTAGGTTCTTACTCGCATACTTAGAGAGCTAGGTATTGAACCTAGATCATCTTCCTAGGATCCGAGGACGGTTGATTAGAAATAGTAGCAGACGTGGTGTCTGAGACTAGGACTAACTCGATTTACACCCGGGCCCACGTATATGTGGTAGGTGGTAGGTGGTGACAACCCTATCCATCCGTAGATATTAATTATCTCGTGCGTAACCCACAGCGTCCGGCTTTGGACCAGTAGAGCCAAATCGGAATGATCATAACCATTCGGGATTCCAATTCAGGATAGCGGGTGGTAGTGAGTATCCGAGCTCCGACGACGAATATTAAGTGAACCATTGATCGTTATTTCCCAAGCTCTCTCAATAAACTGAATCACACAACATTTGCGAACTTATTAAACTCGTCTCGTTGTCCTCCCAACTGTCTGTCTAATTTACTTAGTTTGTGTGTGTGTGTGTGTGTGTGTGTGTCACCGGTCTATTTATCATATCATATTTACCCCTTGGCTAGTTGGTTGGTATCTTAATAATATAGATATTAGAATTATCTTTCCCCCTCGTTCCCTGTGGATTCGATACCTTGGAATACACCTAGGTGAAAACTACAAGCGATATCCGTCCGCTTGCGGATTAATTTCTAAGAGCGTAAGAATGCCAACAGTTCCTCACCACGCCTTCGGTGTTGGTCCTTCCCATGCCCCAGGAGCCCCTCTTACTCTACATCTGCGCCACGACTTATGTCATCAGCAGTGCTCTGGTGGTTGAACGGGATGAGGAGGGCTCCCTCCAGAAGATACAGCGCCCGGTCTACTTCGTAAGCGAGGTATTGGGCGAATCTAAAACAAGGTACCCACAAGTCCAAAAGCTTCTATATGCCGTGTTACTCACATCGCGGAAGCTTAAGCATTATTTTCAAGAGCATAAAATTTCGGTGGTCACTTCTTTCCCGCTTGGAGACATATTCAATAATTGGGAAGCCACCGGGAGAATTGCAAAGTGGGCAGTCGAGCTTGAAGCCTTTGAGATAAAGTTTCGGCCTTGATTAGCCATCAAATCTCAAGCATTGGCCGATTTCGTCGTACAATGGATAGAGGCCTCAGACCCTAGCAGCAAAAGGGAATCTCGAGTACTGGACGATGTACTTTGATGGTTCCCTCATGCTCAGCGGCGCGGGGGCTAGGATTTTTCTCATATCGCCGACTGGAAAGAAGCTACGCTACGTCCTCCAGATATTGTTTTCCGTCAACAACAACGCCGCCGAGTACGAGGCACTCATCCATGGGCTACGCATCGCCATATCGCTTGGCATCGGATGGTTAATGGTACACGTGAGGATTCCCAACTTTTGGTCAACCAGGTTCAAAAGGAGTGGTCTTGTATTGGCGACAGCACGGTGGCTTACTGTCAGGAGGTACGAAAGCTAGAAGACAAGTTTGATGGACTGAAGCTAACACACGTGCTCCGCCGAGGTAATGAAGCAACAAACGAGCTAGGGCAGATGGGATCCACTCGGGCGCAAGTCCCGGCTGGTGTTTTCGTCCAAGAACTACGCACGCCGTCCATTAAGCTACCGACTGCACCGGGAGAAGATCAAGAGAAGCAACCAGAACCCGATGCAGAGGTATTATCGATTAACCCTGGGTAGACACAGCCTTATTTAGATTATCTTCTTCGTGTTGAGCTGCCCGAGGATCGAAGCCTCGCCGAGTGCATTACACGTCGAAGCAAGAGCTACAAGGTGGTCGGGGACGAGCTTTTTAGAAAAAGCAGTTCTGGGGTACTAAGGCGTTGCATATCAGTGCAAGAAGACAGTGATCTACTGGATGATATCCACTCAGGAGAATGTGGGCACCACGCGGCGGCCAGCACCCTGGTAGGAAAAGCCTATCGGCAAGGATTCTTCTAGCCGACTACCGTTACAGATGTGGAAGACATAGTACGTATGTGTGACGGGTGCCAATTCTTTGCGCAGCAGATTCATATGCCGGCTCAGGATCTGCAGACAATTCTAATCTCTTGGCCCTTCGCCGTCTGGAATCTAGACATGGTGGGCCCCTCAAGCGAGCGCAAGGCGAATTCACTCATCTCTTCATCACCATCGACTAGTTTACCAAATGGATTGAAGCCAAGCCCGTTGCTGTAATCACGGCGGCCAAAGCATGCGAGTTCTTTTGGGACATCGTTGTGCGTTTTGGCGTACCCAATCGCATCATCACCGACAATGGCGTTCAGTTCAAAAGCAGCGAATTCGAAGATTGGGGCGAAGAGTTGGGCATCAAGATTTGCTATGCTTCGGTGGCCCACCCGAGAAGCAATGGGCAGGTTGAACGTGCCAACGGATTAGTACTACAAGGGCTCAAAGCCAGAATTTTTGATTGTCTAAAGCCATATGCTACGCGCTGGGTTAAGGAGTTGCCTCGATGCTCTGGGGGCTCAGGACGATCCCAAGTCGAGCAATAGGGCAGACACCCTTTTTCCTTGTCTATGGCTCAGAGGCGGTCCTCCCGACTGAATTGAAGTTTCGGTCCCCTCGGGTTGCCAGTTTCGATGATAATCAGTCGGATGAAGCAATACACGAAGACCTCGATCGGCTCGAGGAAGCCAGGGAAGCAGCAATGATCCAGTCGGCAAAGTACCAACAGGACTTGCGTCGCTATCATCAGCGCAACGTACGGGGCCGTGCATTCTCCAAGGGAGATCTGGTCCTCCGAAGAAATCAAAAGCACGAGCATAAACTCTCCTCACTCTGGGAAGGCCCCTATGTGTTTGCTGAGGTGACCCACCCGGAGGCTTACCGGCTACAACACGAAGACGGATCCGAAGTGCCAAATACCTGGAACATCAAGCAGCTACGTCGTTTTTACTCTTAAAAGCCTTGTATTCAAGCATTGTGTAATTAGTTTCCTTTTCTGACTTGCTAATTAGCCGTAAACGACTAAGCAGTAAGTCAAGGGCTACACTAAATAGTGTGCGGAGTCAACCGCACCCTATCGTATTAATAAAAGTTGTTGTCGGTACAATAAATACCGGGGTATGAAGAGTCCTGGAGAAGACCGGGCGAGGGCCCCACGCGTCGGGCGACTGTGCCCAGTGCGTGGCGAGCCCCTCGAGCGCCGGGCGAGGGCCCCACGCGTCAGCGGGCGACCAGCCCCAGCCAAGTGGCGAGCCCCTCAAGGCCAAAGGGCCCCACGAGTCAGCGGGCGACCAGCCCCAAGCGTGGCGAGCCCCTCGAGCGCCGGGCGAGGGCCCCACGCGTCGGCGGGCGGCGTGCCCAGCGTGTGGGCGAGCCCCTCGGCGCGCCGGGCCCTCTCGCCAGTGGGGCCAGCGTGGCGAGGAGCGCCCGAAGGAGTCTTCTGAGTGAAGGCTCCCCCTGCTGCGAAGGACGGGTGCATTCAATGCGATATCACGTGCGGATAGACGGCTGAAGAGATGATTATCGCTCTGATGATCTCTGCAGTCGATCAATCATCACCGTGGCGCCGTGGAATTGACCGCAGAGAGAGTTTGCCATCGATGAGCCACCGCCGCGTCGGAAGAACAAGCTGGCCCCGCCTCAGCTTTCACCGTGTGTTCACACGGGTCAGAGGCCACTTGCGACGCATGCGAGGACGGCGCCACTGGCGCAAGCGGCAAAGACGTTTTTCGTCTCTCTGTCGCGTCTCGCGCCCCATCGAGTATCGAGAGTAATCTTATCGCCTACCCCTCGCTCTCTCCGCCAGTTCGAGGCTTGTATAAAAGGAGAAGAGAGAGAAGGGAGGGGGTACGTTCACAGGCAGACACACAGGCGAGATTGCGTCGAGCATTCTGTAATCACATTCCACAACCACAACACGAAAAGAGCTAAGGCTCAACAGGGAGTAGAACTGTTACCCATGAGGGGGTCCGAACCTGGGTAAATTCTGTGAGTCGCTCCTTGCTGCGTTCTACGCTCGAATCGAACTGAGCTCGGGCTGATCGGCTAGCAGGATAGAAATCTGATAGGGGTGTGATCCGCAGTGGTTGAGCGGAAAGCACGCCGTCAGTGGCGCGCCAGGTAGGGGGGCGCTAGCATCGGTTCAAGTTCTTCGACCTTTCTTCAAGCGGCGATGGCGGATGAGCAGTCCGTGATGGACCAGGAAGCGGCCGCTAGAGCCGCGGCCGCGGCGTCGGCAACGGCAATGGCGGTGGATCAACCGGGCGGCAGCCGTCCGCCGAGGGTTGGCGCCTTGGCGGAGAGCAGCCGTCCCAGTCTGGCTAGGCGGCGCCTGGCCTTGGAGGAGTGCACTCCGGCACAAAACCTCCATGCGGCCAGGGCCCTGCTGGACAACCCGCCGGTTCCGGTAACTCCGGACTCTCCGGCGGCACCGTGGCTGGCCAGTTTGGCCCGCTACGTAGAGGCCGCCGCGGCAGTAGTGCAAGTCGCGGGGGGCGCGGGAACTGGTGTTTCCGCTTCCTCCTGCTCTTTGGTTTCTCCGCATCCCTCCCATGGATCTCCTGGTGAGGGGGAGCGGGGCCAGGACGACAGGAGCCAGGCGACTCCTATGGGGGTTCGGCCGGGCAGGCGTACAGGTGGGCGGGATCTTCGGACCCACTTGGAGGACCGCCATCTACGACAAGGAGAAGACCTGCGCGACAAGCTCCGCAGGCGACACGATCGAGAGCGCGACCGCGTTATTGCCGCCGTTTGCGGGGGCTAGCAGGAGGGCTCCCGTGGGACCGTCTCCGCCGGAAAGGGCGGCGCCTCTTCGGCGCCGTCCAGACGGCGGGCGCGGCGGGACGAAGGGCGTATCCAGGAGCAGGAGGCTCCCGACGTCGGTTGCCGCGCCTTTTCCAAGGAGCTGCGCCGATTGCAGTGGCCGGAGAGGTTCCGGCCCACCGCCATCGAGAAGTACGATGGGTCTACCAATCCTGAAGAGTTTTTGCAGATCTACACAACGGTGATGCAGCCGACTGGAGGGTCGGGGAAGGTTCTGGCGAACTACTTCCCCGCGGTCCTCACAGGCGGAGCACGCGCTTGGCTCATGAACCTACCCCCGGAGTCAGTGGGGTCGTGGAAGGAGCTCTCCGAGCTCTTCATCACCAACTTCCAGGGCACATTCAAGCAGCCCGGAGTTGAAGACGATCTCCACAATGTGGAGCAGAAGAAGGGAGAGTCGTTGCGCGACTACATTCAGCGCTTCAGTCAGGTTCACAACACCATCCCTGACATCTCCATCGACGCCGTTGTCACGGCCTTCAGGAGACGCGCCCGAGACCCCAGGGTTAAGGAGAAAATGGCCACCCGCAAGATCAAGACGACGGAAGAACTCTTCACCCTGGCCCACAAGTGCGTCCTTCAGGCAGAGGCTCGCTTCCGCCCGGCAGCAAGGGTGGGGGCAGCTGCGGGCGGCGAGGCCGGGACTTCGAAAAATCCCGGCGGCAAGGACAAGAAGAAGCGCAAGGCGGCCGAGACCGGGCAGGTCATGGCGGCGAAGCCGATAACGACGACGACAATGGCGGCCGCGCTTGTGGTGGCGCGGGGGCGTAAAAAGGAGGAGGTCGCGGCGCCGGTAGGAACGGTCCCCGTAGGGGCGGCCATGGCAATCGCCGTGGCCACGACGGCCCCCGCGGCCGCGACGAGGGGCGAGACCGCCGTCCCCGTGAGTGGGACGGAAGGACTTACTGTCCCATTCATCGCAACAATTCCCACGACTTGGCCGATTGCCATGTCGTCAGCAAACTGGTGGACAACCGCGTCCACGAGCAATAGCAGGCGTCCGACAGCGGCAAGGGCAAGGAATCGGCTTCGCTTGGTTTTCAGTCGGCGGAGCGCGAAGTCGCCGTTATCCACGGTGGATCGGACACCTATCCGTCTCACGCTAGTTTTAAGCGTGCGATGAGGGAGGTGTGCGCCGCCATGCTGGCGTTAGTCGCAAAGGCGGTTGGTGTGGTCGGAGCGACCGATCACGCTCGATCGAGCCGATCACCCAACCAAGATCGCTGCCCGGACATCTCCCGATCGTGGTTGCGCCCACGGTCCGGAATGTCAAGCTAGGGCGGGTGCTGGTAGACGGAGAAAGATCTCTCAACCTCCTATCTGCCCGAGTCGCCAAGGCGCTCCAGATCCAGCAGCAGGAGCTTCGACCGACGCTCCCGTTCTTCGGCATCGCGCCGGGCCGAGTCTGTCGGCCGGGCGCGTCGACCTCCCGTAACTTCGAGAGGTTCGGCAACTTCCGCACGGAGATGCTCGAGTTCGAGGTAGCTGACTTCGACCTCCCGCATAACGCCATCTTTGGGTCGGCCGGCGGTGACCAAGTTCATGGCGGCCTGCCACTATGCGTACATGGTGGTGAAGATTCCGGGGCCAGCTGGCCCCATCATCATGAAAGTGGACCGCCCGGAGACGCTCCGCTGCGACAAGGATGCTCTCGCTTTGGTGGGGGCAATCGGCGCCCAGAAGGTAGAAGCTTCGACTCTGGGAGCTCCTCCAGCGAAGATCCGTGCCTCCCCCGGTTCATCCGCAGAGGTCAAGGTGATCTCCCTGAGTGAGTCAGACCCGGCGAAGACCGTTCGGGTGGGCGCCTCTCTCGGCGCCAAATAGGAAGGCACGCTCGTCTCCTTCCTCCAGTCTAACGTAGACGTGTTTGCATGGCAACCGTCCGACATGACTGGGGTCCCCAGGGACGTGATTGAGCACAAGTTGGCAACGCTCCCGGCCGATCGGTTATGCGAAGGTTGAGCGATCGGTGGAGCGCCGACCGTCATCCGCCAGAGGTGGACAAGCTCTTAAGGCGGGGTCGTTCGAGTGTCGCCCATCCTGTGGCTCGCGAACCCGTCCTCGTCAAAGAAATCAACGGGCGGTGGAGGATGTGCGTGGACTTCACCGACCTCACAGGCGTGTCCGAAGGATCCGTACCGCGCCCGCGATCGACCTCATCGTCGACTCCACGGCGAGTGCGGCGGTGAAGCTTTACGGATGCGTACTCTGGGTACCACCAGATTAGCATGGCGGAAGAAGACGAAGACAAGACAGCCTTTGTGACGTCCATGGGCGTCTACTGCTACACGAGGATGGCGTTTGGATTGAAGAATGCAGGCCCAACCACCAGAGGGCCATGCACATTGCTCACCGCCCCCAAATAGGGCGGAACTTGGAGGTGTACGTCGACGACCTGGTGGTGAAGTCCAAGAAGACGGAGGAGTTGATCGACGACCTGGAAGAAACCTTCGCCAAGCTGAGGAAGTACTGCATTAAGCTCAACCCTGAGAAGTGTGTGTTCGCCGTCCCGTCGGGCAAGCTGTTGGGTTTCCTTGTCTCCTAGAGGGGGATTGAGGCGAACCCTGACAAGATCGCAGCAATCGAGAACATGAAGCCCCCGACGCGACTTCGGCAGATGCAGTGCTTGGTGGGCTACTTGACATCCCTGAGCTGCTTTATAGCTCACCTGGGGGATAAAAGTCTCCCTCTACTCAGGCTCCTGAAGAAGACCAACCAGTTCGAGTGGACCACGGAGGCGTAGGAGGCGTTCGACGGGCTAAAGAAGTACCTCACCTCTCCGCCCAGGGATGCAACTAGGATACCTTTCTGATATTTATTTAATTACCCACTGTAGTTCACTAGAAATAAACTAACAATGAGTTTTTAGGATTTTTAATGAGCTAGACCGGACAAGTTGATACCCTTAAGATATCCCACTTGCATTCCTAGCGGCCATGCGGCCAGCACGCACGACCGCAACGCTACAGGCGCTACTGTCATCTATCGTCTGCCTACTGTGTCTTAGTGAGCCAGTGTCTGCGTGTCTGTGTGACTGTGTCCGAGTCTCCAACTGTGGCTAGTGGGAGTTGAAACACCAGCGCCCGAAACAGCATGTTAGGTCATCGAGATGCTACCCAAAAGTCACAGGATTGGAAGACCAAGGACAAATTAAAATGAAATGCAATATATCAATACATCATCTTTAATACTTGATCGAGATAAATAGCTACTAGATATCATGGAGACTTTTAATCCTGTGTTTTGTAGATTTTCATGAAAATCGAATCTAGGTGTATGTCGAAATGAAAATGACGAGGTGGTAGTAGCCGGACAAGGCGTAAGCGAAGAGGCCCAAGAGGATGTTGGTGTTGAGATTGGAGTTGGAGATGCACATGTACAATCAAGAGGAACATTGGTAGATGATATAGTTATTAATGAGTTTAATATGGATCACATACCTAAGCTAAGGGTGTGTAATTCACTTATTCCAACACTCTCCTCATGTGTAGGCTTCCATCCAAATCATACGTGAAATAGATGTGGACGACTTATTTATTTAAGCGGTCATAATTTGAACTCGTGAACTCATGTTTTGATACCGTAATAGACGAATAACATTTGTGTTGTATTGCAAAGAGGGCTAGTGGTCCATGGCCAACACATTTATGCGAGCACCTTTCATATATATATTTTAGCATGGATTAATAGAAAAGTATTGAGAGGATTAGGAAGGGGTGCCACGATTGCATAAAATCATGCCAATATGTTTAACAATAGTGATGATTAAAGACAGCTGTAAGAGAACTTTTTTTTCCGATCGATGCAGCGGAATGAGCAGCTCCTAATTAAAGATCGTGGGATCTACAGTTAATTCATGTACGCCGTCTTAGATAGGTCGATCGTGTTCTTCCACATTTTTGTAATGAAGCGTTTATAGCCGTGTATGCTTGTATAGACGGTTTGTATGTGATGGGCTTTTATAACTCTTTTCTGATGCACTTGTATTTATATATGTGATGATTGTATGAACTAGTATAGTTTTTATTAATTTGTGAACTTGGACGTGATATGTGATGTGAATTTCTTGCCATTTATGATGTGTTAAGATGGCATGTATTAATTGGATATGCATGTGCTGTGATTTAGTATTGTGAAATGTATTTGAATTCCAAATAAAGCAGCAATTTAATTGCTGGAACTCTATCGTATATACGTCGGTCAATGCCCACGTAAATACCGCCACGACCAACAAATGCTGATGTGGCACGTATTTACCTCGGCTTGTGGCTCATGTAACCCTAAATCTGACGTAAATACGTGCCACGTAAGCATTCCACGGGGTGGCGGAGACCGACAAAACATATTTACGTCGGCCCCGACATAAAAACTTGTATTAACGTCAACGAAATTACGTGAACTTGCCGACGTAAATAGCTATTTACGTCGGCTTTGGACCTATTTATATAACATCCCATTTTAAGGTTAGGAGAATATGGAAAAAATTTTGAGCAAATCGTAACCAAATTAAAGTCAAAGATAAAAATTCAAATTCAAAGGAAAACCATATCTATTTCTTGCTCTTCTTTCGGGCATTCTACCGAACACCTTGCAGGCAACTCTCTCTCCCCCCCCCCCTCTCTCTCACACCCTTTTCCACGTGGCCTTTTGCTTCTTT
Organism: Raddia guianensis; assembly: GCA_036346415.1. NCBI lineage: Eukaryota > Viridiplantae > Streptophyta > Magnoliopsida > Poales > Poaceae > Raddia > Raddia guianensis. The sequence continues at coordinate 18,594,192 of CM070537.1, read as the reverse complement.
CTGCTCTCTGCCTCTGCTTCCTCTGCCACACGCCAAGACGCTGTCATGCCACAGATCAGCATTCATTCGCCGCCACGTCGTGACACACAGCCATTCCGCTTGCCCTGCTCAAGACATGTCGCCATTAAGCCCCTCCACGTTTCAATGACTACTGGGGACAAACAATGTAATACAAGTGGCTAATATCTGGGCTTAGCATTTTAGAGACCGACATGTGGGCCGTCGGTCCCACTCGTCAATAAGGTGCAATATGGGAAATACGCTTTCAGGTAAGGCTTCACGTCCTCTGTCCAGCCACGTTTCGCCCAGTTCGGCCCAAAGGAAACCCACAGCTAGATTTGTAAATTTAACCCTAATTTCATTATTTTATGTGCAACAACACAATTGTAAGATTTATTTAAAATATGAAACGACCTCCCAAAATTATAAAAATTTGAACACAAATACTACAGTGGGTTTACCACCAAGGAAAAATATCACAATAAAAAGTATTGTAGAAATATTGGAACAATAAAATCGTATGAAGCCCAATTGCAAACTTTTTCTTATATTTACAATAGGTTTCATAACTTATTAAAACCTGAAGACACCTCCTAGATTCTTTGAAAATTTATGATTAATACTAAAGAATATTAGAGACGTCATAAGATTATGGACCTAAGCATTGTTCATAGGCTTTATCTAAATTAAGTAATTAGTGATCTTCTGGAATACTTTTCTATATAGAAAATAGATCAAAATGATTTCTTGTTCATAAAAACTAGAACTAAATTTGCAAAAATGCCGGATAATTATATAAAATACAATATGCTCTTGTAAACTCAAAGAGAAGGTTAGAAACCCTAGAAAGGTTAAATAATACCGAATATGCTAGTACTAGACGAGAACCACATTAATTAAGATAGTGCGTAGTTTATTTAAAACTCCAGAAACGTCTTTAGACATAAAATAACCTTTTGAACTTAGGATAAGTATTTGGACCTCGAAATAATATATATAACACCACTGTCACAAAACAATAGACTAGAAGGAGGATATTTAGGGACCTTTGCCTCTATCTATGCCCTTATAAGATCGTAGAAATGCAACTAAATCCCATATATCTAAATACCTTAATTTGGGATTATTATCTAGGGCCCTACTAATATTGATAAGGAAAATAAATTCGAACCACATTGCGAGATCATGCATGTCATGCCCTTTCATCGAACACACGATATGATCTTCTTAAGGGTGAAATAGGATCGTGGAACGAAAGCGTAATTGCATCTCATGCATCATGTTTTCCTCATATCTTGATGTTTATCTATGTCATTTGGTCCTTCGCGATAGTCCTCGAAGGTTAAGGAGGACTTCGAGACAAATCAAGAGCTAGGGTTGGGATACAAGTGATCTAGGAGAGTTAACACTTACTCTTATAGATGTTTACCCGTATTAGGGAAAGCTTGCGACCATCCCTAGTGTGGATTAACATCACTATAATCATGTTCATTACCCAGTTTCCCAAATTATATTGTTTATTATCAAAGTGCATGCTTATTACCAGCCTACTTGTTAAATCACGTTATAAATATACGTGCCTGTCCTTGGATTATTTAGCCCTTATGACTGCCTTGACTGTCATGTCCTTGTTAGCGTAATAATAGCCTAGTAACAACTTTAACCCTACTTAATTGGTGAAAACCGGCTTAGACTTGCTTAGGATTAAACAAATCTTCTGGCGATTAGCCATGGAACTGTGGACCGATATCCACCGGTCATTCATTCATTCATTCATAAAAAGGTTATGACATGTGATAGTTAGGGCTAATAGATGCACGTTGGGCTGGGTGTTGTGTGTGGTTATAGCTACGTGGTGTGTCGATCAGGTTTGGTGGTTGGTCATAATAGTTCATGCATGGTAAGGTTGATGACCGTGGAAGTAGAGATGATTTGGTTGGTGAGTTGCCCCATGGATGATATCCTGATAGATGACTAAGGCATAGGGAGCACGGAAGAACATGCGTAGCGGGGAGACCGCTGCCATCTGAGTGATGGTTCCAACACAACGAGTGGTCTTCGCGCGGAGTACGGGTTTCGGATCACCAGTTGTGAGCGCTCTGCGGAGGCCCTCTAGGACCACTCTCGATGGGGACCGGCATTGGTTGTCACTACTGGTGATGGAGGCCACACTTCCCTAGGGTGATGCTAGGCTAGAATGGGCTGGCAACCCTCCTAGGCCGAGGCGGGCATGCCATGGCAAGTGCCGTCCACAATGGGATTGCCAATCCCGGAAGGATGGTGGGTTATGGATTGGGGCAACATGAAGTTAAGTTTGATTTGAATAAAGTCTAGGCCAAGTGCTTGTCGAGTTTGAGCTAGTTATTTTAAGGTTGGTCGTCAACGTCTGTCGGTTGGTGCATGGGTTTCGTGCTTTGGTTGTGTTTGTTCTTGTGCTAAACCCCTAATGATTCGAAGAAACATTAATACTTGATGCTAGATAGGGTAATTTAAACTTATCTCAAAAACTGGCTTTGTGGAAAAAAAAATAACCTCTTCCCCAATCAAAGCCTCCTATCATTTAGTGCATTAAGGGGGGTGTTAACTAGCCAGCGTTTGGATGACGCTGACCTCGCATACTTTCATTCTATTAGATGAAATTAACAGAAGGATTTGTTGAAGTGCAATGGAGATGATTTGGGCTGCTATGGTCATGATGCGGTTTAGGGTTTGTTCTAGTCGCCTACAACAATGCATAGCCATTGGAGGATTTTTGGATGATTTTATATATGTTCTGCCAACTCTGATGTTTTTCCTACAATAGATGTATGGCCGCTTGGCTTATTTAAAGTTAAGCCTGCGTCATGCAACCAGTTATGTAATACTCCGAATAATGAAAGTATGTCTGTATGATACTCGGCTATATGTCTTGCACGCACTAGAGTACTGATCCAGGGTCTAATGCATTTGAACAACGGCTCTCTGGTAAGTGTAAAAATGAGGGCCGACAAAGTTCTTACTCCGCCCATCATGTCCCCTACCTTGGCGCTCCCACAAGAAGTGGAGGTGGGAGCAAAGCCAGCACCTGACCAAGACAGCAACCCTAGTGCACCTGTGGCGACACCACCTCCAACGATCGCATGGGAATGTGTTAGGTCTCCTAGTAAGCACTCAGAGGCGGGAACCCTGTTCTTCCAGTATCCGCCGGCAACGCCAGTGAAACTTGGAATAACTCCCAAAAATAGGTCGATGATGTAACCTAGGGAATCGTAGACTATCCTACTCCCTCACCATTAGCACCCGTATGTTGTTATGTGACCTAGTACGATACTACGGTAGCCATCACGATATTGTAAGGTGGTTCGCCATAGTAGAAGATTTGCGAGTGTATCCAAAATTAACGCCATCTATGTACTAACTAATTTGCCTTGGTGCTGATATTTCCTTATGGTATTTCTTGAACATTGTTAAGCATGCATGCATAAAATTTATGAGATATTTAGCAGTGTGAATTATCACCTTAGTGGTGGTATGGGGGCATAGGGTTGATCGTGACCACGGTATTGGCGCTAATGCCAATAGAGGTCGTGGCTATGGTCGTGGGGACTCGCTTCCTCCGCCAACTGAATCCTTCCATAAGACAAGCTATATAGTAATAGTCTCATATGATTGGAGAAGTGATGCATAACCATCCACCTAAAGGATATTAAAGAGGAACTGAGATGAATGCTCTTTATGGCTCAAGCTTCCCAATCCTTATGGCAAGGAGGCCATAAGAACAACAAGGACTGGCTTATGTCCAACATGGAAGTTAGATCAGCGAAAGACGCTAGAAGCCAAATGTGTTCTTCTAGCCATCACCATTGTAATGGAGCATCTTGGTATTCTCGCGAAAGAGCTTTAACCCTACCACCGGATGTGGATGAGACCGTTATTTGAAACCAATCTTAGCACGGGTTATAGTTACTACACCTGCTTCCCAGCGGATCCCAAGGATTATGCCTGCTGGGAAGCATGCTAGATGAGTGGAAACCAAGCTTGATCCGACGGTGTCTCCCCCGGGACTCTCGTCCCCCACATTCGAAAATAGGGAGGTTGGATCCCATAGGGTTGTCGAAACATTAGGAACCCTAATGACATCCCCGTTAAAAATAAGTATACCCTCTCCCACATAAGTTGCATGTCTGACCAATGCTAGGTAGCCCAGAACCCTTTGTGAAAATTTACCTCTGATCAAGGTGTCACTAGGCCCCGGTTTTAGAGGAATGTCCATGAACAAAGGCAAGAGCTAATATCAGAACCATGCTAACCATCTCTGACAACCCGAAAGCTTAGGGGTGCTGTGATACCTAGGACCTGCGGTGAAGCATAATTTGACATAAGGACCAGAGGGTAGCAGCCCATGCCTTCCCCCACACCGTGCAAATCAAGCTAAAATCGCTCCTAACCTATAACGATAGGTAAAGAGTGGCGCAAGCACTAGCAATTGGGACACACTATCTGCTAAGGTAGATGTGACATAAGAATGGACCACGTTGGTTTCAATCATCTGTTTACCCAGTCCACCCCTGAACACGAGTCCAAGTGGATGGCAAGAGCTAATCGACAATTAGGACCACTAAACTCAATACCACTCCGGAACAAACCAAGTAAGGGATGACACCTCAGCAGAAAAACCACTATATAAATCCCGTGATTCGGTCACCCCTCCACAAACATTAAGCCAATGATTTGAGGAATCTAGATGGAACTACATGGCTTTGGATACCCAGCTACCTTCGGAGCGGTACTTGTAATAATACTGGGAAACGAAAGATCTTTGAGCACCAAGGGATTCTAATGATAATGAATAATCAAGCGGAGCGGACAAACCGAGTGATAAGGACATGCCAACAAATTGTTGTTCCGAAGGACGAGGAGCCACGGGATGTAACCCTGATGGAACCACCAGTTCTTCCTACTTACCTCATCTGGAGGGCACCATGACGTGTCAAATCCGGGCACCCACAAACGAAGTGAGATCTCGCTAAAGGAACAATCTAATAACCAACATGTCAAATCAAAAAAAACCAAACAGCCACGACTATTCGGATAGTTACAAATCGTAGGGCCTCGCAACAAAAAAGGAGGAAATCTCCTTAGAAAATCATTATTGGCTTTCCCTAAACCAAGACGAATCGATTCCGTTAGAATCTGCATGGATCGACTAAGGTCGTACCTTCCATCCAGTGACACCCGTTTATAATGATAGTAAGCCGAAACTTTATATAATAGGAATTTTAGGTGTGTTGTGTCGAGTGTCTGCGTGAAGTACTTAGGAGTATCGTCACAGACAGAGAAAGCCAGATCACCTCGATCGCAAACTAAGAGAGAAGTTATACTAGATACCTAGAATTAGTGAGTCTTGGTACCCCTGATTACTTTAAGCGGGAGGTCTGACCAAAAGTTCCAATCGAACATTAAAGACCAATGCCTTTGAGTTCTCATTGGATTAGGACGGGACAACCCCACGTTGACCTTACGTATAACAACAAATACCAACCAAGCGGAACATGCCATCGCCTCTTAATGATGGTGCGAATATAAAAGTAAGAACCACGACGTTCGAAAAATTAAGATCTCCATGGATCTCGGTGGGATGGTTAAGAACATACAAAAGAAACCATCGCTAGCCAAATCTAACCAATGGAGCTACCTATCTAACCGTCTGAAGGACCTCACCGTATAGTTGAAGACTCGGCCTACTTATATGCGACCCTAGGTGAAAGAAACCAAGAGTTTCAACCATAGAGTAATAGGACTTTCGGTAATAACTTGTCCCAATAAGAAAAGGACGAGTGACCTATTCGTTGGCACTACTGGAAGAGCTTAGGGATATATATATATAAAGGTTTTAGAATCGTAGCTTAATAAATGGTGGGCCTATATCCCACAAGGTCCCAGGATCAAAACCTGGCATGTGATGCATGTAAGGCATCTTAAGACTAGTAACATAAGAAATGGTGGGCCTATACCCCACAAGGTCTCAGGAAAGAATCCATAAGGTAAACAAATTGGCAAGCCGTCATACGAAGGACCGAGAAGCTAGCTACTCCTTCGATATCATCACGGCTTGTTCTCTAACTAGTTATGCAATCTCAAAGTCGAGATTTTCTTTTACGGGGGGAGGGATTTGTAACAGCCCATTTCAAGGTTAGGAGCAAATGGATAAAATCTTGAGCAAATCATAACCAAATAAAAGTCAAAGATAAAAATTGAAATTGAAAGGAAAATCATATCTCTCTCTTCCTCACTCTCACGGTCTCACCCTTTTCCCCAAAATCTCCCAAACTCATACTGAGCTCGGATCCTTCAATTTGGTGAGCTCCGCGACAATTTCTCTTCTCCTTAGCATCCCCAGTACCCCACTAATTGTTCCCTCCAGTCAATTGCAGCTCGCCGACCCCGAGGCTTCCCCTCCGCGTTACCCCCGTTTTGGTCGCCGCCACCGCCTACGTCGCCAGTCACCTCCACGCCTCCTCGTGCTTCCCCCTCAGCTCGGTGAGCATCTTCGTAATCCCCTGGAGCTCATGGATGCATTAGTTCGTAGAGATACCGCCCGTAGGTAGAACCACTGCCTCGTCGGATAGCGGCTTTCGCCGCCGCTCGTCTCATTGCCGCGTCGCTGCTCGGCTTTCCTCGTTCTGGGCACCAATGGATGCGGGCCGGGGTGGGGATTCCATTTTTCTATATCCCCAAGCCGTCGTGCCCCCTAGCCCCCACTAGCAAAGCTCCGCCGAGCTCCCATGGCTGTTCTGTGCGTGCGTCCAGAGGTAGGAGAGGAAGTGTTGTAGCGATCGATTAATTAAATGCTAAGTTAACCATGCTGGAGCAACACATTTCAATGACTAGTGGGGACAAACAATCTAATACAAGTGGCTAATATCTGGGCTTAGCATTTTAGAGACCGACATGTGGGCCGTCGGTCCCACTCGTCAATAAGTGCAGACATAATATCTAAAAGGGAAAATATTTGGTGCAAAAGGTTTTTCAGTGCACAAGTGCAAAACCTCATCATGGCTCCTTAGATCTAATCTGGACAGTCTAGATACAATGAGATGGAACTACTCTCTCCCACTAATGCAATTGCGCAAAACCATAGTGATTGTTTCCCATGTTTGTGTGTTTTAGTTGGACCACTGAGATGAGATCCAATGGATAAGACCTGCTGTTTGCACTTGTGCACTGAAAAATCTTTTGCACCGAATACTTTCCTTATTTGAAATACGCATTCAGCTAAGGCTTCGCGTCCTCTGACCAGCCATGTTCGGCCCAATTCAGTCGAAAGGAAGCCCACAGCCAAATTTGTAAATTTAACCCCGAATTTCATTATTTCATGTGCAACAATACGGTCGTAAGATTTATTTAAAATAGCAAACGACCTCCAAAAGTACTTATAAAAGTTTGTGCACAAATACTACAGTGGGTTTACTATCTAGGAAAAATATCACAATATTGGAAAAATAAAATCGTATGAAGCCCAATGACAAGCTTTTTCTTATATTTACAATAGGTTTCATAACTTATTAAAACCTGAAGACACCTCCTAGATTCATAGAAAATTTATGATTAATACTAAAGAATATTAGAGACGTAATAATATTATTCACCTAAGACCTGTTCATAGGCTTTATCTAAATTAAGTAATTAGTGATCTTGCGGAATACTTTTCTATATAGAAAATAGATCGAAATGATTTCTTGTTCATAAAAACTAGAACTAAATTTACAAAAATGCCGGAGAATTATATAAAATACAATATGCTCTTATAAACTCAAAGAGAAGGTTAGAAAACCTAGAAAGGTTAAATAATATTGAATATGCTAGTACTAGACGAGAACCCCATTAATTAAGATAGTGCGTAGTTTATTTAAAACTCCAGAAACGTCTTTAGACAGAAAATAACCTTTCGGGCATAGGATAAGTATTTGGACCTAGAAATAATATACATAACACCACTCTTACCAAACAATAGACTAGAGGGAGGATATTTTGGGACCTTTACCATTATCTATGCCCTTATAAGATCGTAGAAATGCAACTAAATCCCATATATCAAATTGCCTTAATTTGGGATATTTATTATCTAGAGCTCTACTAATATCGATAAGGAAAATAGATTCAAAGAGCATTGCGAGATCTTGCATGTCATGCCCTTTGGTCGAACACACGATACGATCTTCTTTAGGGTAAAATAGGATCGTCGAATGAAAGCGTAATTGCATCACATGCAGCATGTTTCCCTCATATCTTGATGTTTATCTGTGTCATTTGGCTCTTCACGATAGACCTCGAAGGTTAAGGATGAGGACCAAGAGACGAATCAAGATCTAGGGTTGGGATACAAGTGATCCAGACGAGTTAACACTTACTCTTATAGATATTTACCCGTATTAGCGAAAGATTGCGAGTCTCCCTAGTGCGGATTAACATCACTATAATCGTGTTCATTACCCAGTTTTTCCAAATTATATTGTTTATTATCAAAGAGCATGCTTATTGCCTGCCTACTTGTTAAATCACGTTATAAATATACATGCTTGTCCTTTGATTATTTAGCCCTTATGATTGCCTTGATTGTCATGACCTTGTTAGCCTAATAATAGTCTAGTAACAAATTAACCCTACCTAATGGGTAAAAACCTGCTTAGACTTACTTAGAATTAAACAAATCTTCTAGCGATTAGCCACGGGACTGTGGACCGATATCCACCGGCCATTCATTCATTTAAAAAGGTTATGACATGTGACAATTAGGGCTAATAGATGCATGTTAGGCAGGGTGTTGTGTGTGGTTATTGCTATGTGGTGTGTCGGTTCGGTTTGGTCGGTTGGTCGGGATAGTTCATTTATGCTAAGGTTGATGATCGTGGAAACTGTAGAGATGATTTGGTTGGTGAGTTGCCGCATGGATGACATCCTGATGGATGATTATGGCACGAGATGCCGTATGCTGGGTTTAGCCAGGACTTACCTAGGAGGAGCGCGGAAGAACACGCGTAGCGGGGAGATCACTGCTATCTGAAGGATGGTTCCAACACAATGCGTGGCCATCACACGGAGTACGGGTTTCGGATTACCAGTTGTGAGTGCTCTGCGGAGGCCCTCTGGGACCAATCTCGATAGGGACCGGCATATATTGGTCGTCACTGCTGGTGATGGAGGTCACACTTCCCTAGGGTGACGCTAGGCTAGAGTGTGCCAGCAACCCTCCTAGGCCGAGGCGGACATGCCATGGCAAGTGTGGTCCACAAACGGGATTGCCAATCCCGGAAGGATGGCGGGTTATGGATTGGGGCAACATGAAGTTATGTTTGATTTGAATAAAGTCAAGGCCAAGTGCTTGTCGAGTTTGAGCTGGTTATTTTAAGGTTCGTCATCAACGTCTGTCGGTTGGTGCTTGGGTTTCGTGCTTTGGTTGTGTTTGTTCTTGTGCTGAACCCCTGATGATTAGAAAAAACATTAATACTTAATGCTAGATTGGGTAATTTAAACTTATCTCAAATACTGGCTTTGCGCAAATAAAATAACCTCTTCCCCAATCAAAGCCTCCTATCATTAAGTGCATCAAGAGGTGTTAACTAGCAAGCGTTTGGATGACGCTGACCTCGCATACTTTCACTCTTTTATATGAAAGTAACAGAACGATTTGTTCGAGTGCAATGGAGATGATATCTGGGTTGCGATGGTCATGATGCGGTTTAGGGTTTGATCCAGTCGCCTACAGTAATGCATAGCCATTGATGAATTTTTCGGATAATCTTATATATGTTCTGCCGACTCTGATAATTTTTCTACAACAGTTGTATGGTCGCTTGACTTATTTAATGTTAAGCATGCATCATGCAACCAGGTACGTAATACTCCGAATAATGAAACGTATGTCTATATGATACTCGGCTATGTTTTGCACACACTAGAGTACTTATCCAGTGTCTAGTATATATGAACAGCGGCTTTCTAAAAAGTATAAAAATGAGAGCCGACAATTTACGACGGTTTGTGACTTATGTAAGTAATAATATGGATTGTTGCAGTGACCTAGGTTACTGGGTCTTGCTGGGCTGGACAGCCTTGACGAGTTGACTCGAGAGATGACCGAAGAAATTGACATATCGATTGCATTTGTAGCAATTGGTCGCACGGTGCCCTCGCTTAGAAGTGCAAATGAACTTCCACCTTAGCTAGCTATCCTCAAACAAAACATTTTGCGAGAAGAAGTCCATGACGATCGTCGTCGTCCATGCAGTGATTCGTTGCGTTCTCACGTTGGTTCTACTACCCGCACCGGTGCAACATGGGTGTGTTCTTCACGTGTGTGAGGCTAGCTCGATATAAAAGGAAAACCAGTGTGTGCATCAGCGGACTAAAAGAAACGGACCTAAGAAAAATCAAGAAGAATAAATAAAAATATTCTTGGTGATTCTCATGTATGGATCATAAAAATCGCATGGCATAGACATAATATTGATCAAAATCACCCACACTGCCAAGAGAAAAGAGGAGAAGAACAACGATCGGATTAAGAAACAAAATAGGCAGATACTCATCTTTTTTTTTGGTTTGACTCTTTTCACTTTTGTACGCAACTTTAACCATTTGTCTTATTGAAAATTTTAGTTTAAACAAGCAAAAAATAAATCAGTTTCAAGTAACTTTATTGATAAAACAAATCACAACAAAATAAATGATATTTACATAATTTTTTTGAATATAACAAATTGTTAAAGGCGTTGTCGGTGTAATAAATACCAGGGTATGAAGAGTACTGGAGAGGCCAAGCGGGCCCCACGCGTCGAAAGTGGGCGACCGAGCCCAGTGCGTGGCGAGCCCTCAAAAAGCCAAGCGGGCCCCACGCGTCGAGGCGAGGCGACCAGCCCCAAATGTGGCGAGCCCTCACGTGGCAGGCGGGCCCATCGTCTGTCGGGCGACCGAGCCCCAGTGGCGTGGCGAGCCCTCAGAGGCCAGCGGGCCCCACGCGTCGAAGGCGGCGGCCAGCCCAGCCACTGGCGAGCCCTCACGAGGCCACGCGGCCCCACGCGTCGGTGAGCGACTGAGCCCCAGCGCGTGGGCGAGCCTTGAGAGGCAGGCGGGCCCCACGCGTCGGCGGACGGCGAGCCCAGTGGCGTGGCGAGCCCTCAAGAGGCATGCGGGCCCCACGCGTCGGCCGGCGACGAGCCCGGCTCGTGGGCGAGCCCTCGGGAGGCTAGGAGGGCCCAGCGTCGAGCGGGCGACCAGCCCGAAAGCGCGGGACGAGCTCGGTGAAGACCAGGCGAGGTCCCAAGCGTCGAGTGGGGCCCAGCGGTGAGGCGTTGCGGAAGGAGCCTTCAGCGAAGGCTCCCTCTGCTGCGAAGGGCGAGCGCATTGTCGACATCACGCGGATAGACAATGAATAAATGATTAACGCTTCTGATGACCCTGCAGTCTGGCGGTATCATCATGGCGTAGCGGAATTGACCGGCAGAGAGAGGGTTTGCTTAAGATAGTCGCCGCGTCGGGGAGCAGCGGTGGGCCCGCCGCGATCTCACTGTGTCTGCTGCGGGCGAGGCCACTTGCGAAGCACGCGAGGGCGGCGCCGCTAGGCGCAAGCAGCGGCACGTTTTCGTCTCTCCTGTCGTGTCTCTCACATCTTGTTAGTGTACTAAGAGCACTGTACTGCCTACCCCCTCGGCTCTCTCCGCCAGTTCAAGGCTTGTATAAAAGAATCCGAGAGAGAAGGGAGGAGGGGGTTACGTTTTTACACACGGTTCACAAGCACTCTGTAATCACATTCCATACAACCACAACAAGAAAAGAGCTAAGGCTCAGCAGGAGTAGGACTATTACCCGCAGAGGGTCGAACACAGGTAATCTCGTGAGTCGCTCCTTCTTTGCGTCCACTCCAAATCGAACCGAGCTTGATCGAGTCGGCTAGCAGGATAGAGATCTGACCAGGGGTGTGATCCGTAGTGGTTGAGCGGAGAACACGCCGTCAGTGGCGCGCCAGGTAGGTGGGCGCTAGCATCGGTTCAAGCCCTTCGACCTTTCCTCAAGCAGAGATGGCGGATCAGCAGTCCGCGATGGATCAGGATGCGGCTGCTAGAGCCGGGGCCGCGGTGGCGGCCGCGGCTATGGCGGTGGATCAGCCGGGCGGTAGCCGTCCGCCGAGGGTTGGTGCCTTGGCGGAAGACAGCCGTCCCAGTCTGGTTAGGCGGCGCCTGGCCTTGGAGGAGTGCACTCCAGCACAGAACCTCCATGTGGCGAGGCCCTCTTGACAACCCACCGATTCGGTAACTCTGGACTCCCCGTGGCGCCGTGGTTGGCGATTTGGCCATATGTTGATGCCGCCGTGGCGTGGTACAAATCTCGGAGGGCGGAACCGGCGTTTCGCTTCTTCTCGTTCTTTCTGCCGTCGCACTCCTCTCCCGATCTCTGGCGAGGGAGCGGGCTAAGACGACGAGAGCGGGCGACTCCTCGGTGTTCGGCGGGCGGCGTGCAGTGGCCGTGATCTCGGTCCCACGGAGACCGCCATCTGCGGCTGCGGAGAAGACTGCGTGACAAGCTCCGCGGCGACACGACCGAGGCGCGACAGCGATCTTTGCCGTTCGCGGGGGCGCCGGAGGGTTCCGTGAGGCCGCCTCCGCCGGAGAGGCGGTGCCTCTTGGCGCCGTCCGGACGGCGGGCGCGGCGGGACGAAGGACGCGTCCAGGAGCAGGAGGCTCCCGACATCGGTTGCCGCGCCTTTTCCAAGGAGCTGCGCCGAGTCCAGTGGCCGGAACGGTTTCATCCGGCCCCCATCGAGAAGTACGACGGGTCTACCAACCCCGACGAGTTTTTGCAGATCTACACTACGGTGATGCAGCCGACCGGAGGGTCGGGGAAGGTTCTGGCGAAGTACTTCCCTGCAGTCCTCACCGGCGGAGGCCGCTCGTGGCTCATGAACCTACCCCCGGAGTCAGTGGGGTCGTGGAAGGAGCTCTCGGAGCTCTTCATCACCAACTTTCAGGGCACGTTTGAGCAGCCCGGAGTCGAGGACGACCTCCACAACGTGGAGCAGAAGAAAGGAGAGTCGCTGCGCGACTATATCCGACGCTTCAGTCAGGTCCGCAACACCATCCCTGACATCTCCATTGACGCCGTAGTCACGGCCTTCAAGAGAGGCGCCCGAGACCCTAGGGTCAAGGAGAAGATGGCCACCCGCAAGATCAAGACCACGGAAGAGCTCTTCACCCTAGCGCACAAGTCGCTCTTGACGGAGCTCGCTTCCGCCCATTGCTTTCGAGGCGGGGGCAGCTGTGGCGGCGAGGCCGGACCTCAAGAATCCGGTGGCAGGGGACAGAAGAAGCGCAAAGGCGCTGAGACCGGCGAGTCATAGCCACCGAGCGTGGCGACGACGACGACGACAAAGAAATGCCGACGCGCGATGGGCGTGGCGAGCGTAAGAAAGGAGGAGGTCGCGGCGCCGCGGAACGGTCCCCATAAAGGCGGCGAGCGGCGCCATAGCGACGCCGTGGCGCGGCGGCCCCAGCGCCGCGACGAGCGAACCGTCGTCCCGTGAGTGGGACGGAAGGACCTCTTGTCCCATTCACGCAACAACTCTCACGACTTGGCGGACTGCCATGTCGTCGACAAACGGTGGACAAGCGCGTCCACGGCAGCGAGCGAAGCGTCCGGCGGCAAGGGCAAAAAGCGGCTTCGCTTGGTTTTCAGCAGACGGGCCTTGTTGCCGTTATCCACGGCGGTTGACCACTTATCATCCCCACGCTAGCTTTAAGCGTGCGATGAGAAGTGTCGCGCCGCGTGCGGCATTGGGTCGACAAAGCGGTGGCGTGGTCGGAGCAGCCGATTGCGCTCAGTCAGGCCGATCACCCATCCAGTACCGCCGACCCGGGACATCTCCCGATCGTGGTTGCGCCCACGGTCCGGAATGTCAAGTTGGGGCGGGTGCTGGTAGACGGAGGGAGCTCTCACAATCTCCTATCCGCCCGACTCGTCACGGCGCTCCAGATCCAACAGCAGGAGCTTCGTCCGGCGCTCCGTTCTTGACATCGCGCGGGCCGTGAGTCCGTCCCGCTTCAAAGCGCGTCGATCTCCGGTGACTTTTGGAGGCTCCGACAACTTCCGTACGGAGATGCTCGAGTTCATGGCGGACTTGACCTCCCGTACAACGCCATACTGGGTCGGCCGGTGCTGACCAAGTTCATGGCGGTTTGCCACTATGCGTACATGGTGGTGAAGACCCGAGGCCAATCGCCCCATCGTCTGAAGTGGACCGCCTAGAGGCGCTCCATTTGTGACAAGGACGCTCTCGCTTTAGCGGGGGCAATCGGCGCTCGAAGGCGAAGTTTCGACCACAGGAGCTCCTCCGTGAAGATCCGTGCCTCACGGTTCGTCGCGGAGGTTAAGGTGATCTCCTGAGTGAAGTCGGACCGGCGAGACCGTTCGGGTGGGCGCCTCTCGGCCCCAAATAGGAAGGTCGCGCTCGTCTCCTTCCTCGATCTAACGAAGTGTTTGCGTGGCAACCGTCCGACATGATTTGGGGTCACCAGGGAGGTGATTGAGCACAAAGGTAACGCGTTCCCGCCGCGCGCGACGGTTATCTGAAAGGTCGGAAGCGATCGGTGGAGCGTCGACGATTATCCGCCGAGAGTGGACAAGCTCTTAAGGCGGGGTCGTTCGCGATGTCGCCCATCCCATGTGGCTGGCGAACCCCGTCCTCATCAAGAAATCCAACGGGCGGTGGAGGATGTGTGTGGACTTCACCGACCTCAACAAGGCGTGTCCGAAGGATCCATACCCGCTGCCCCGCATTGATCTCATCGTCGATTCCACAGCGGGGTGCGAGCAGCTGTGCTTTCTGGATGCGTACTCTGGGTACCACTAGATTAGCATGGCGGAAGAAGATGAAGACAAGACAGCCTTTGTGACGCCCATGGGCGTCTATTGCTACACGAGGATGGTGTTCGGACTGAAGAATGCAGGCCCAACCTACCAAAGGGCCATGCACATCGCTCATCGCCCCTAGATAGGGCGGAACTTGGAGGTGTACGTCGACGACTTGGTGGTGAAGTCCAAGAAGGCGGAGGAGTTGATCGGCGACCTGGAAGAAACCTTCGCCAACTTGAGGAAGTACTGCATTAAGCTCAATCCTGAGAAATGCGTGTTCGCCGTTCCGTCGGGCAAGCTGCTAGGCTTCCTCGTCTCCCAGAGGGGGATTGAGGCGAACCCTGACAAGATCGCAGCAATTGAGAACATGAAGCAGTGCTTAGTGGGCTGTTTGACCTCCCTAGGCCGCTTTATAGCTCGCCTGGGGGATAAAAGTCTCCCACTACTCAAGCTCTTGAAGAAGACCAACCACTTTGAATGGACCGCGGAGGCGCTCGACGGGCTGAAGAAGTACCTCACTTCCCGCCGTCTTTGGTCACCCCGGACCAGGCGAGCGTGATCCTTTATGTCGCGGCAAACCCCATTGGTCGGTCACGATCTTTGGTGGCAAAAGGGAAGGAGTTCAGCGCCCCATCTACTACATCAGCAAAGTCCTCCACGACGCCGAAACTAGGTATTCACAACACCAGAAGATGCTCTACGCCGTGCTAACGGCGTCCTGGAGGCTGCGCCACTACTTCTAAGGGCGAGAAATCACGGTGCTGACCAAGTACCCCTTGCGGAAGATCCTCTTCAACCGCGAGGCGACGGGTCGCATCACCAAATGGGCCATGGAGCTGGCAGAATTCGACCTCAAGTTCGCTCCCCGAACGGCCATCAAAGGGCAAGCTCTGGCGGAATTCGTCAACGAGTGGACTCGTGAACCAGAAAGTGAAGCACCCAGCACCCTCGCCGTGGACTCTCTTCTTCGACTGCTCGTTCCGGCTAGAAGGGGAAATTTGTGAAATTTGAAAAGGTCGTCTGGTGTCTCCCACCGTGATGTCATCCGGCACTGGTGGTCTTTGGAGTTCAGCGCCACCAACAACGTTCTTGGTCTGAAGGGCCCGCCGCCGGGACTTAGGGTGGCCGACCACAGGGCATCCGTGCGGCAAGTAAAAGGCGACTCTCTCCTAGTCATCAACCAGGCGAGGAAGGATTTCGCCTACTCAGATCCCACCATGGCGGCCTACCTGGCGGAGGTGCGCCGGTTGGAGTGGCGTTTCGAGGGCTTGGGCTTCGCGCACATCCCTCGCCGCGACAACTATATGGCGGATGAGTTATCCCAGATTGCCTCGTCAAAGGCACCTGTTCCGGCTGGGGTTTTTGAAGAAAGACTCGCGGCCGTCCGTCGCGGCCCGCAATCCTGGCGGGGACAACGCTTTCCCTGACGCAGCTCCCAATTCTGGAGGAGACGTCACAAATCCTGCCACAGCTCCCCGGTTGGAGGGAGGAGGCGGAAGAACTGCTGAGGCGGTTGAGGCGGAAATGCCGGGCCAGGCAGAGTACGTCGACGACAATGCTAACGTCGTCACACTCGTCCGGGAAGGTCAGCGGATGGATCCGATCCTAGTCTACCTACGGGATGGAGTGATCCCCGACGATGACGCGTCGGTGAGAAGATAGCGCGCAAGGCCAAGCGCTTCATACTGGTAGGTGGGGACCAGACGCCCGAGCGCAAGCGGTGTTCTCTTGAAGTCGTCACTCGGGAGGCGGGGTGAGATTCTCTCGAGATCGATGGAGGCATGTCGGAGCCATTGAGGCCGGGCGTTGGTCGGAAAGCTTTCGCCACGGTTTCTATTGGCCTCTGCCCTCGAGGATGCCTTGAGCGGGTGAGAGATGCGGCGTGCAGCTTTCATGCTAAGCGAGATCCACCGACCAGCCCAGTAGCGCAAACCATTCCGCTCTCTGGCGTTCGCGGTCTAGAAATTTGAACATCTGGGCCCGTTCCGCGGCAGCCGGAGGATACTGCGATCCGCTCGTCGCCGTC
Organism: Raddia guianensis; assembly: GCA_036346415.1. Taxonomy (NCBI): domain Eukaryota; kingdom Viridiplantae; phylum Streptophyta; class Magnoliopsida; order Poales; family Poaceae; genus Raddia; species Raddia guianensis. The sequence continues at coordinate 18,577,283 of CM070537.1, read as the reverse complement.
GACAAGTTCACCAAGTGGGTTGAAGCCTCGCCGGTCCCGCGATCACGTCATTGCAGACCATAAAGTTCATGAAGAGCATCTTTGTTCGATTCGGCGTCGCCAACAGGATCATCACCGACAACGGCGCTCAGTTCAAAAGTGCCGATTTCCAAGACTGGTGCGAAGAGCTGGGCACCAAGCTGTGCTTCGCCTCCGTTGCGCATCCGAAGAGCAATGGGCAAGTGGAGCAGGCAAACGCGGAGGTGCTCAAGGGGCTCAAAACAAGGGCGTTCGACCGTCTAGAGAAGCGTGGCAAGCGATGGGCGGAAAAAGTCCCCACTGTGTTGTGGGCGCTGCTGACAACTCCCAACCGAGCCACCAGCGAGACCCCTTTCTTCCTAGTGTATGGCTCAGAAGCGGTGCTCCCATCAGAGCTCGCCTTTGGGTCCCCAAGGGTGGCGGCGTTCAGCGAAGACGGAAACCCTGACCGGCGTCAGGATGAAGAAAATCTCCTGGAGGAGATCCGAGACAGAGCGGCGATCCGGGCTGCCAAGTATCAACGAACCTTTGCGCCGTTATCAAGCAAAGCGGGTGTGAGAGAACACTTGGCGATGGCGGCGTCGTTCTGCAGAGAATCAAGCGCAGTGGGCGCAACAAACTCTCTCCCCGTGGGAGGGCCCTTCAAGGTGGTCTCGATCTCACCTGAGCTCGGTCAGGCTCGCTTTTCGAGGATGGTCGCGAATTGGCGAACATTTGGGCGATCAAGCGGTGAGGAAGCTCTACCGTGAGTAGCAGTTCAAGAGCTTTTTGCCTTCCTTTGGAGCCGGCGGCGAGGTCTTCCTCCTTCCCGCCTCGCCTCGGGGGCTGCATTGTACAAAGCCATCTCCAATATAAAAGATAAGTTCTGTCTCCCTGTGGGCATCTGTTCTTTTTCGCCTAAAGTCTGTTAGAAAACATTCTGTCGGAAGCTGGTAGCGAGAAAGTACTTAAGGCCGATGGCCCCTTAGTTGCAAAAGCGAACGCTTAAGCTTGCGGCTGGGCGAGGCGAGGCAGACGGAAGGCGGGTTCTAGCCTGGTGTGTCTGCTCGGTCTGGGCAATGCGCCAACGACGGCACCGGCGTCTAGACCACTTCCGGAAGCTAAGTGCTCGCCACGTAATGTTTAAGGTCAGTTCGTGAGAGGCCATAAGGGTTGAAGTAACCAGATGCCTAAGGAAAAAGCGCTCACTTCCAACAGAACGTCATGTCTAAAGCTTTTTGGCGATCAGTTGCTTAGCCGCAAAAGTCTGTTAGAAAACATTCTGTCGGAAGCTGGTAGCGAGGAAGTACTTATGGCTGATGGCCCCTCTTAGTTACAAAGACGAACGCTTATAACTTGCGCTGGGCGAGGCGAGGCGGACGGAAGGTGGGTTCTAGCCTGGTGTGTCCGCTCGGTCTGGGCAATGCGCCAACGACGGCACCGGCGTCTAGACCACTTCCGGAAGCTAAGCGCTTGCCACGCAATGTTTAAGGTCGGTTCGCAAAGAGGCCATAAGGTTTGAAAGAACCAGATGCCTAAGGAAAAAGCGCTCACTTGCGACAGAACGTTCAGTCTAAAGCTTTTGGCGGTCAGGTGCCTCAGTTCCTCTTTTCGCAAGTAAAGATTTGCGCGGAGTTCAAGCGAGACTCATGGCAAAAGAGCAAAAGTTTGCATTAACATGATTTTTACAAGACGAAAACAAACGAGGGAGTTCAGCTACTCCTCGTCTTCATCGTCCTCTGCCGGCGCGGCGCCGCCCATCATAGAGAAGCGGCTGGCGGCGGCATCAACCCGCGACTGCTCGTTCCGCTCCAGCTGGCGCGAAGGTTCCCCGGTGGCGGCGTCGAGATCAAACGCGGCGTTTTGGGCAAGGCAATTGCCCAAGACGAACCACGCTGCCTCAAGAGCGCCGTGGCGACCATCTTCGATCGCCCGCGCCCGCATCACCACCGGCAGGTCGCGGAAGGCCTCAGCGGCACGCCCCACTGCGCCAGCATACTGCGCGGCCGTCTCCTCCAGCGGGGAGTACAAGATAACGCCCAGCGGGTATAGGACGTCCCGGAAGCCGTGGTAGGCGGTGCGTAGCATGTCGGCGAGTACCCGAAGGCGCTCGGAGTGTTCCGCGCGAAGGTCCTCGATGTCCTTGGTGGCCGAGGTAGCGGCGGCTTGTGCCGTCGCAGCCTCGCGGGTCATTGCTTCCTTTGCGGCGGTCTCCTGGTCGAGGGCCCGCCGCAACTCGCCGGCGGCTCGCTCCGCCAAAGCAAGGGCGTCCTCCCGCACCGCCCAGGTGTGGGAGAGGGCGCGGAGCGCCTCGAAGGAGCGCCCATCGTCGGCGGTGGCGGCGGCGATGGCGGCGGCACCGGTGGCGGCGGCGAGGGTTCTCCGGCCGCGGCACCGGCGAAGCTCTCCGCCGCAGGAGCCGTCTTCGTCGAAGGGGCCGCGGGCAAGCTGGGGTCTGGCGGATCGCGCGGACCGGAGCTTGAGGCCCCAGCGTCCGCTCTGTTCCATGAAGAAAAAGCAAACAGGTTCGGTATGCGAAAAAACATGCGAAGATGCTAACCCTAACGCATAAAATGTCGTAAGTGCGAAAAAACCCTAATCGAGGCGCGTCCCGAAGGTAAAGGAGGAAGGTGGCAGCATCAGGCCGCTTGTTCGCGGCGGCGGCGGCGGCGTAGCCGCGCCAACGCCACCGGCGTCCACCGCACAATGGGTGCCGGCGCCGTGAGCCGGGCGCGTGAAAGGCCGCGCAGCGGCAGCGCCCGGCAAAGAGACCGGCGCAGCGGCGCCAGCTTCGGGCAGAACCGCCAGCGCTCTCGCCTGGCGGCGGAGCAGCGGCGTCAGCAGCAGGGTCCCCGCTTGAGGGAGCCGGTGGAGGCGGCAGCGGTTCAGGACTCGAGCGGTTCAGCTCATCTCTCCCTCCTCATCGTCGTCATCCACGGAGAGGATGAGGCGACGCTTCCCGGAAGCGCGGTCGGAGTCGGCCGCCACCACAGGAGGGACGGCGTCCGCAGGAGCTTCGGCGGTCGTCGCCGGAAGATCGCGGATCTGCAGGGGTCCCCGGGCCACTTGGACCGCAGGACCAGAGACCTCCATGGGGGGCAGCGCGCGCAAGTACTGCTTGCGCTCCCGTGGATCCCAGTCGCAGAGGGGAAGGATGCCCGCAGGCAGAGAAGTGTCACCGGTTGGCGCGGTCAGAAATCCCGCCAGCCAATGCCGGAGCACGTCGTCCGGCACGTTCCCTGCGGCTGGGCGAACAAGAGAGGAAGCCATAAGATTAAGAAGCAAAAGGCGTTCCAAAAAGACGAGAGACCCGAAAGAATGAAAGAACACTCACCTCCGGGGGCGACGCGGACTCCATCGTTGTCGCCGTAGTGCTGCCAGGCAGGGCGAGTCCTCATACGGAGTGGGCAGAGCCGGCGCCGCAAAAAATCCGCCACGACATGGGTTCCGGTGAGCCCATTGCAATGAGTTCAGCAATGCTTGGCTTAGCATCACCTCACCCTCCGAAATCATCGAGCATAGACCCCGGTGGCGAGGGTTCCGTAGGACCCTCGGGGAGGGCAAGATCGTCGCAGCCGCTGGAGTCCTCCACGTACAGCCACTGTCGGTGCCAGTCCTTCCAGTTGGACTTGACAGCGATGGGGATGAAGGCGGCGGCGTCGCGAAGGGTTAGCAGCTTCCGATAGCCCCGCTCGGGCGCGTCCTCGCGTGCAGCGTGAAGAGCCGGCGCCAGAGCGGGAGGCTTGGCGTCGTCCCCACGAACATCTCGCAAAGGTGGACGAAGATGGCCAACGCGATAACAGAATTGGGGGGAAGGTGCATCGCCTGGATCTCATAGAAGGCGAGCACCCCCAAGAAGAACTCGGAATATAGCGGGACAAGCCCCGCCAGCGCCGCCCAGGTGAAGGTAATGATCTCCCCGTCGCGGGGGCTTGGTGCCATGGTGCCGGGGCGGAACCAGGCGCAGGTTGGCGGCATGAACACTTGGAGCCGCGTCACCGTGTCTTCGTCGGCGGAGGTGAGGCGGGAAAGCGACCAGCGACGGCGCTGCCGGGTTGCCGTCACAGCGACCCTTTGCCGCGCTTCGCGCCATTGGAAGACGGAGGAGGAGTTGGCTAAAAAGTAGCAGCAGTGAAGGAGGCGATTGGCGTTTTTAGGGCTTAGCGCGCGAAGGGACTCATCACAGCACAGAGAAGAAGCTTTTTATAGGCAAGGTGCGTGAGCGCGACGGTTTGGATTCCGTCCCCACGCGCGCGCGGCGCCATCATTGCCCCGCGAGTTTCAGTTTCCCGCGAAAAGTGGCGTAGTTCCCCAAGGAAGATCGTGTGCAGGTGGATAATCAGGCGTACGACCGCCGCAGGAGGTGGGCCCCCCACGATTTGTCTCCCGCCGCAAAAGAAACGGAAAAAGTGTCTGCGCGACGGCTCGCATATCATGGTGGACCCGGGGGCTACTGTCGGTGTAATAAATACCAGGGTATGAAGAGTACTGGAGAGGCCAAGCGGGCCCCACGCGTCAGGCGGGCGACCAGGCCCCAGCGCGTGGGCGAGCCCTCGAAATAGCGCGGCCCCAGCGTCGAGTGGGCGACCAGCCCCGTGGCGTGGCGAGCCCTCGAGAAGCTGCTGGCCCCACGCGTCAGTGACGACCAGCCCCAACATGTGGGCGAGACCTCAAGAGGCTGCGGGCCCCACGCGTCGGCGGGCGACCGAGCCCCGTGCTGGCGAGCCCTCGAGAGGCAGGCGGGCCCACGCGTCGGCGGGCAGCGGGCCCAGCGTGGCGAGCCCTCAAGAGGCTAAGCGGGCCCCACGCGTCGGTGGCGACCAGGCCCCAACGTGGGAGCCCTCGAGGCCAGGCGGCCCCACGCGTCAGCGGGCGGCCAGCCCAGTGGCGTGGCGAGCCTCAAGAGGCCACGCGAGCCCCACGCGTCAGGCGGGCGACCGGGCCCCAGGGCGGGGCGAGCCTCGTGAGGCTGTGCGGGCCCACGCCGGGCGGGTGACCAGCCCCAGCCAGTGGGCGAGCTCCCTCTCAAGACTAGGCGAGGGTCCCACGTCGAGGTGGGGCCAGGCAGTGGGCGCGCATGGAAGGAGCCTTGAGGCGGCAGCTCCCTCTTCTGCGAAGGACGAGCGCATTTAATGCTACATCACGCGGATAGATAAACAAGAAATGATTACCTTCTGATGACCCTGCAGTCTCGAAAGCGGTACATTGTGGCGTAGCGGAATTGACCGGCAGAGAGAGAGTTTGCTTAAGATAGCCGTCCGCATCAGGAGGAGCAGGCCGGGCCCCGCCCGCAGTCTCACTGGTGTGTCTGCGCGGCCGAGGCCACTTATGGCGGCACGCGAGCGGCGCCGCTAAGCAAGCAAGCAATGCACGTTTTAAATCTCTCTGTCGTGTCTCTCACATCTTGTCGATGTACTAAAAGCATCAGACGCCTACCCCCGCCTCTCCACCAGTTCAAGGCTTGTATAAAAGGAGCCGAGAGAGAGGGGAGGAGGGGGTTACGTTTTTACACACGGTTCACAAGCACTCTGTAATCACATTCCATACAACCACAACAAGAAAAGAGCTAAGGCTCAGCAGGAGTAGGACTATTACCCGTAGGGGGGGTCCGAACCTGGGTAATCTCTGTGAGTCGCTCCTTGCTGCGTCCCACGCTCAAATCGAACCGAGCTTGATCGAGTCGGCTAGCAGGATAGAGATCTGACCAAGGGTGTGATCCGCAGTGGTTGAGCGGAGAACACGCCGTCAGGCGTATCCAAAGAAAAATGCGTCAAACAAAAAAGAACAGAGAGAGTACTTGTTTCTGGTACTAACTAATGAGTTTTTTGTCTACAAGATGGGTCGGCCCTAGGGCCACCTTTGGCCCTCACTAGTTTGTTTATTTGTACTAAATAGATTACAAATCAAGTTTTTAGTACAAACAAATGAATTAGAAAGGGCTAAAGGTGACCCTAGGGTCGACCCATTTGCATCCCTAGGAGGAACTTGCTTCTAATGCTTGGATGGTTGCTTACAAAGCCACACGTATTTAAGCAAAAACTTTTATAACATATACAACCCAAAGCCAAAGCTTAGGGGGATGCATCCCTCCACCGCCACCTAATAAAGCTATAAGCACCTAGGGTATCTCAATATTTTGTAAGAAATTGAAACCTAATATGGATGGGTAAAATTTGACCACACACTCCACACAACAATCTGGGCATATCTACGGGAATATTCTCCTACACACCAGACGGAGCCGGTAGTGATATAGCCGCTAAGTTTTCATCGCCCTCGACTGCCTACCAAATGTCAGAATTCTCACGCCAGCTAGGTTTTTATCCACGTCGTCCATGTGGTTCCTATTTCTGAGTTTGACCGTCTCACGTAATATTATTGTCATTCTGAACCCCGATCCTTCAGATCATGTCCCAACATATCACAGATCACGGTCTACCAAAAACTATACCGCAAAGAATAGTCCATACAAAATAGCACTCTCTCTCTCTCTCTTATGCTCTTCCCTCTCTTTCCCACATATGCGTGCCTCGGATACCCTGTTTCTCTCCTCTGCTCTGCCATGCGCCAGTCGCTGTCTGTGCAAACGTCGCCGCGCTCATGTCGAGTCCGAGCTCGCCTCTCCACGCCGCGTACGTCGCCTTGTCGAGCCATGGTTTCCTAGCGGGAGCTACCACCGCATGCCTAGCTAGAGGACCGGTCCGTCGCCGTGGACCATCGGGCCGCCACTTGGGACCAACGGTCCGGAGTCGCCGTACTGCTCGCGTGCCTGCTAGCTGCCCTCCATCATCACACGATACCACGGGTCAAGGCATATGCTCCTAGTCTTGTTGAGCCGCACTATGCCCCACCACGCCGTGACCTCCTAGCCACACCGGCACTAGCTGCTCCCGTTGCATCACCATTACGCCGTGCCTTGTGGCTCTGAGCTGTCTTGTGACTCCCTTATACCCTCCTGGCATCACTCCTAGGCCCCAGAAAACTCTAATCCCATCCACCACCGGGTTCCCCATCTTCTTCCCAAACTCAACCCTGTGCGGACCCCGTCAATTGGTAAGCTTCTTCCCAAACTCAACCCTGTGCGGACCCCGTCAATTGGTAAGCTATCCGTCGATTCTATTCGCCTAGAGCTATATGCGAACCTCCTAACTAATCCCCACTGCCAATTTGGCTAGGCCATCGTCGGAGAATCTTGGCGTCGGGAGCTCTGTTTTGACTGCCGCCACTGCCTCTACGGCGACCAACCACTCTGGACTTCCTCGGTCTCAGGAGAGCCCTCTGTGAGCATCCACCACCCCTAGGGATGCTTTTGCCCCCTCCATATTTGCATGTGCATGCCTGAATCGTAGGTTCCGTGCCTCCCCGAGCCTAGCCCCGCCGCCAGTTTGGGCGCCGCCTCGTCGCTGCCTAGTTCGCCTCACCGTTGGCGCCAATAGATGCGGTCCGGGAGAGGGATTCCATTTTAGCCCCTTTGCCCACGCCGCCATGTCCCCAGCCGCCGCCTAGTCAAGCTGGTCGTTGCTCCAATGGTGGCCACCACCTCTATCTTGCGAGCGCCACCGGAGGAAGATGAATAACAGTGGGTGAGGGATAAACTTTTGGCATGTGGGGTTGGGTTAGTGTGTGGTTGTGTGGTCGACAGGTGGGCCATTGGCCCCACGGCCTAATAAGTGGAAACGTAAAACGGGATTGCGCTTTTGGATAAGGCTTCGCCTTCAGTCCAGCCACGTTTGGCCCAACTACGGCCCAAGGCTAGCCCACAACCGGATTTGGTATTTAAACTCTAAAATTCTTTATTTCATGTGCACCAGCGTTTGTTGGATTTATTTAAAACAGCAAACGAAAACCAAAAATTATAAACTTTTGTAAACAAATACTATAGGGGGTTTACTACCTAAAAAGAACACAATAAATATTGTACTAGGAAAATTGGAATAATAAAATTGTATTAAGCTCAATGACAACCTTTTTCTTATTTTACAATAGGATTTCATAAGTTATTAAAAACCTGTAAACACCTCCTAAATTCTTAGAAAATTCTTGATAAATATTAGGGCCTATTACAGACCTTATTAGCTCATTTTCGTAACCATTGTTCATAGGTTTTCTTCGATTAATTAGCTAGCAAACTTCCGTAGTATCTTCCTATATAGAAAATGGTCCAAAATGAGTTGCTTGATTAATAAAATTGAAACAAAGTTGGCAAAAATATGGTAAAATTATATAGAATATAATATATACTATTATAAACCCAAAAAGGAATATTAGAAACCCTAGAAAGGATAAATAGTACTAAGTATGTTAATAATAGACGGGAACCCCATGAATTAAAATAGATTGCGACTTTCCATAGTGCAGATTAACATCGCTATAATCATGTTCAGTATTTTCCAAATTATGTTGTTTATTATCAAAGTGTATGCTTATTAACCTGCCCACTTGTTAATCATGTTATAAATATACATGCCCGTCCTTGTCTCATCTAGCCTTTATGACTGCTTTGATTGTCATATACTTGTTAGCCGAAGAATAGTTTCGTAACAATGGGTAAAACTCGCTTACACTCGCTTAGGTTCGATGAAACTTCTAGCGACTAGCCACGGAATGGTGAACCGATATTCACCATTCATTCATTCATTGATTCAAAACGATATGGCATCTGACGGTTAGGGCTAATAGATGAGTGATGGGCTGGATGTTGTTTGTGGTTATAGCTGTGTGGTTTGTTGGTCCGGTCTAGTCGGTTGGTCGGGATAGCTCATGTGTGGTAATGTCGTGGATTGTTAAAGTAGAGATAAGTTGGTTGGAGAGTTGCCCCATGGATGACATCCTGATGGATGATTAAGGCATGAGGTGACTTGTGCTGGGTTTAGCTTGGGCTTACCCAGGAGGAGCGCGGAAAAACATGCGTAGCGGGGGTCGCTGCCATAAAAAATGATGGTTCCAACACAACACGTGGCCATCGCGCGGAGTTTGGGTTAAGGATCGCCAGCTATGAGCGCTCTGCAAAGGCCCTCTGGGACATCTCCCGAAAGTGATCGGCATTGGTCGTCACCGCTGGTGATGAAGGCCACACTTCCGCAGGATGACGCTAGGCTAGAATGGGCTGGCAACCCTCCTAGGCTGAGGCGGGCAGGCTATGGTAAGTGTGGTCCACAACGGGATTGCCAATCCCGGAAGAATGGAGGGTTTGGAAATAAGATGGGGCAACATGAAGTTTGGTTTGGTTAAGGTCAAGTATGTTTGTTGAGTTTGGGTTCGTCGTCTTAAGATTGGTTGACAAGGTCTATCGGTTAAATGTTTTGGTTGTGTTTGTTACGGTGCTGAACTTCTCGTTGGTTTAAAAGGAACATTAAACATTGAGCAAGATAGGTAATTTAAATTCATCTTAAAAACTGGCTTTACGCAAATAAACGAACATCTTTCCCAATTGAAGCCTCCTATCATTAAGTGCATTAAGGGAGTGTTAACTAGCCAGTGTTTGGATAACGCTGACCTCGCATACCTCCACTATTTTAGATGAAAGTTAAGGAGAAGGATTTCTTCGAGTGTCATGAAGGAGACGATCCAAGCTGCGATGGTCATGATGCGATTTAGGATTTGCTCTACTAGCCGGTAGAATGCGTAGCCATTCGAGGATTCCTTGTATGATTTTTATATACGCACCGCGGACTCTGATGATTTCCCTATACCAGATGTATGGTCTCTTGGTACATTGAATATAAGCTAGCGAAATGCAACCAGATATATAATAATCCTAACGATGAAATGTATGTCTGTATGATACTCGGCTATGTATTACATGCATTAATATACTGATCCAGGGACTAGTGTATGTGAACAGCGGCTCTCTGATAAGTATAAAAATGAGGGCTAACAAGGAATGAGTGACTGCTAAAGATCATGGTATTTATTAGGCCGTGTTAGTTAGGTTGATCGTGTTCTTCCACATTTTTTGGATTGAAAGCGAAATCGTTTATTGAGGTCGTGTATCGGGTCTTGCTGGCTGTACAGCCTGGACGAGTTGACTCGAGAGTCGACCAGAGAAATTGACAGATCGATTGCATATATATATATATATATGGCAATGACAGAAGTACAAATGAACTGCCACCAAGCTAGCCATCCTCGAAACAAAAATTTTGCGAGAAGAAGATCATGACGATCGTCGTCGTCGATGCAGTCATTCGTTGCGTGCTCACGTTAGTTCTACTAGCTAGCTGCAACGGTGCGACGTGCGTGTGTGCTTCACGTGCATGAGGCTAGCTCGATGTAAAAGGAAAACCAGTGTGTGCTTCAGCGGACTAAAACAAACGGCCGTAAGGAAAATTAAGAAGGACAAATAAAAATGTTCTTGGTGATTCTCGTATATGGATCTTAAATATCACATGCCATAGATATAATCTCGATAAAATTAGACTAGCAAGAGAAAAAGAGAAGAACAACGATTGGATCAAGAAATAAAACAGGCAACTACTTGTTTCTGGTACTTGCTAATGAGTTTTTCCTACAAAATGGCAATTAGTTCATACTTATGACGTCGTAGCAAGAAAAATGAGAAAAGAGATGATTTTAAGCTCAAAAGAACAAGAAAAATAGGCTAAAAAATCATATGAAAGTCAAGAGAAAAAGGAAAATAGGAAGTAGTAAGATCTTGGAGAGCTCAAAAATGGATTAATTAGAGTGATCTCTAGCTTAGAGCCATGATGGTGAGCATCCACAAGATCAAAAGAAGGGGTGAGGAGATAAGTTCCAAAACACAAAACAAGTCGCAATAAAAAACTTGAAGCCAAACTACATATAAAAGGAGGACAAGCAAACAATAACTAAGAATACAAGAGGAACATGGGAGGAACTTGCTTCTGATGCTTCAATGGTTGATGCTTACAAAGCCACGCATATTTAAGCAAAAACTCTTGTAGAACATATACAACCCTAGGATAAAACTTATGGGGAGGCATTTGGCTCCTCCACCCCACCTTACAAAAAACATGAGCTCGTAGGGTATCTCAATTTTTTACAAAAATTGAAACTACATTAAGATCCCTAATGGATGGGCAATATTTGATTACAGACTCCACACAACACTCCTGGTGCAAGTGGGGATCCCAAGAGATCCCAGAAATACAATTGTACATGATTTCAATTGCATTTTGAAATAGTACAAATAACCAAACTTTCTTACATAACTAGGGTTCTTTTACAAACTAGGCTTACAATTTTTAGTACACCTACAAAATATCACTTTTATAATCTTATACCACAGGCATTGTTTGAGTGTAAGGATAACAAAAAAATGTATGCATAATTCTTCCATGTCCTCAAATGAAAAGTCCTATGAAGAAAAGACAGGATCTATCTGTTGACACCCAAATTTGGCATGAAAATCGGATAGGTATATTGGCTAAATATCGGAATTATTGGGCCGAATCAGAAAATGGGCTTCATCGGAAAGGAAGAAACACATATTGAGGAATGCCGATAGATACCAGAACTCAGAAGGAATACGATCTGATCGGGACCGACGCGGTGAATCAAGTCGTATCGGTATCGAATTTGTAATAGTATAAATAGGACTTCAGATCTCGAGAACAAAGGACATCAAACAAAATACACAAAAACCCCTTTTCGAATCCGATCGACCTCGTCGAAAGGCTTCAACTCGCAGGTAGAGCTATCTCGATGAGATAGTCGATTCTCTCCTTGTACCCGTATACATGGCTGTATCATCTTGATCTCATGTATACAAAGCATGTTAAACTGTTTCGGTTTTACCGATCTTTAATGTGTTCTCGCATATTGCACTGTCTTGATCTAATCGATCTGTAATATGTGTTTATCTCGCAATGCCGATTGTTGAGTCTCTTTTGTGTTTTATCCTGAATCCGATGTACGCGACTGTCTCGTTTAATCAATCTTGCGTATGCTTTGTTTAGGATCTTGCATATATAAATGTTTGCCGATCTGTATTGCATCTACCCTTATTAGTATTAAATCTTTAAATCGGTTTATTGTCTTATATCTAGGTTTGGATCTGAGTATTGTCTTGGCTCGACCAATCTATTCAATATGTTCCTCGGTTTAATCTATCACATTGATATAAAGATTTATTGCTAATATTACACATAAAATACCAAAAAGAAGTAAAAGATTTAGGATTAAATGCTTATTTATATTTATCTGCTCTATCAGGCAATAAGCCGATAGATCTGGTAATCGGGTTATTTAAAGCCGATTACAAAATATCCTGCTCTGGCTATTTAAAAGCCGATTAGGGCTAAGTCGCTAACAATTTACTCCTTGTCAATTTACAGGTCAAATTGACTGGCACGCTTGGTCTCTAGTTGCGACGCAATCCCAAAATTGACGCTTCGGCACGTGTGTTCGCGAGAAGTCCACTTTTCATGTCAACACACTTTTTGGCACGCCCAGTGGGACCCCAAGAATCAAGATCGACAAGATGACGCGCACCGATACCGAGGCGGCTTTGGAAGAGCTCAAGCATGCTGCCGAAGCAGTCACGTTTGATGAACTGAGCCCAGATCAGAAAAAGGAAATTGAAGATAGGCTCGCCGAAATCCATGAGGAAAACAAGAAAAGGATGCTTACTGGATATCGGAAAACACGCAGTGGCCAGATTACCAAGACTTCTATTGGAGATCCACTGCTGACTGGAGATTACTCTGAGATAATAAGAGATCAAATCAATAATTCAGTTTACCGATCGATGCTGGATCAGTCATCGGTTTTGGGGCGAATTGTCCAGGAGGGAACCAGCGCCGCGCTGCATAACGTCATGACTGGACAAGCCCATCAAGTGAATCAGAATATTCCGCAAGGGATGAATTTGGGGAATCAGCCTCCAGCTTATACTCAGGCAGGAACATCTAATGCTGGGGCTTTCCAACCAAGTCCTTCACTTACAATCAATCCAACTTCGATTCAAATGATATCTAACAATTAGGCTATAGTTCCAGCTCCAGAACCAGTGTATCAGCCGATTAATCCAGGAATAAATGAAAAACTGGAAGAGATGACCAGGAATTTAGTTTATAACATGATGAAGCAATGCGGGTTTAACACGCCTAACATCGCCCCGCATTATACTATGCCTTATCCATTGGCTTTTAATGAAACGGAGTATCCTCATAAGTATCGCGTTCCCGATTTCGCAAATGCCAAGTTCGGCGGGAGTGATCACACCTCTACGCGCGAGCATATTGCCAGATTTCTTGCGCTGTGCGGGGAGGCTGCATCAAAAGATATTCTTAAATGCCGATTATTCCCTCTTTCGCTATCGGGATCGGCTTTCAACTGGTTCACTTCGCTTCCTTCAAACAGTATTACCTCGTGGCCGGATCTGGAAAAGAAGTTTCATGAGTATTTTTATTTCGGAGAAAATGAAGCGAGAATTACCGATATCATGATGATCAAGCATAAATTTGGGGAATCGGTAAATGATTACTTGCGTCGGTTCAGGGAAGTAAGAAACCGATGCTATAGCCTTTCACTACCCGACAATGAGTTGGCAGAATTGGCTTTCAAAGGTTTATTGCCCGTCAATCAAAAGAAAGTGGACAACCAGGAATTTACGGATATATCACATCTGGCTCACAAGATCGCGCTATATGAGAGCCGATTCTCTGATAATTCATACCCAGGCCAAAAGGAGTATCGGAATAACAACAATAAGAAGGGCAAAGATAAAGCTATCAATGTTGTTGATACGGAAGAAGTCGAAGATTCAGATGACTCCGATATAGATGATGTCAGTGCTTACGTCGCTAAATGGGTAAATAATAAGAAGGAATTCGAGCTGGGATGGATAAAGCCGAAAGGTCCCAAGAAGAGCAAGTATTCTTTTGATACCTCCAAATGTGATCGGATTTTCGATCACCTGTTACAGGAAAAACAGATTCGGCTTAAGCAGGGGCATGTTATCCCTCACTCGAAGAGCTGAAAAGCGCAAATACTGCAAATGGTACAATTCCTACTAGCATGCTACCAATGAGTGCAATGTGTCCAAACAGGTGGTACAGAAAGCGATCGGGAACGGACAACTGTGATATCAAGGTAAATACCCGCAGGTCGATACAGAACCGTTCCCAGTCGGTTTTGTTGGAATGGTTGACGCTAAGAGGAAAGCCGATGAGCCCGAGAGTTCTAATCGGTTTAAAGTACTCGTTGGATCTAAGAGAATCGTGGTGGAAGAGAAGCCGGAGTTGCAATTCCGATCATCGAACCGGGGAGGTGGCGAGAGAACTAGACAATGGCGCGAGGTGAAGCGCGGGCAAAAGTATAATCCGATTTCCAAGTCAAGACCGAAGCCAACCTTCGATCAGTTACTGGAAAAAGTATGATCGGATAGCTAAGGAAATTCCTCGCAAGAACGACAAATCAAATGCTCCTGAATCTGTCCATAGGAATTTAGAAGACCAAGGTTGGGAGACGGAGCACTGGGAATGTCCATTTTTCCGATATTGCTAGGAAGAAAGAATGTCATTGCCTACTTTGGAGAATTGCCAAATGAACCACGCCTTTGTTCCACCCAAGAGGACATCGGTAAAGGATCGGCTGGTGTTTCCTAGTGTAAAAGCCGAAGATACTCCGATGAATAAAACTACTGATGTCCATCGGCCTCCCAAGGTGCCGTTGCCGCAATGGTGCCCAAGCGGAATTACAAAATCTCAGAAGCGGCGCCTGCAGCGGATGAGGAACACTACGGCAAAAGAGGCAGAAGCTGAGAAATTCAGGGATGCTCTGTTGGAACAAGTAAAGCCGATGAGGCCAACCAGAGGCAAGCAAGAATGGGGGCCCAAGTTGAGATCGGCTATTATAATTGATACTAAGGCAGGCTCTAACGAAATCTCTATTGATACCTACATGGTTTGCGTATTGCCTCGGGAATTCATGTGTGATTATGAAGAGGCATCCATAGAACTAGTGGTTGGCCGAAGATGCTATATTCAAGAAACCAGAGAATTTTCGTTTACACCTGAAACCACTATTTATTATGGGGTATATGAATGGAAAACCGATTTCCAGAATGATGGTCGACAGTGGAGCTACTGTAAACCTGATGCCATATTCTGTATGCTGGAAAATCGAAAAATATACAGAAGACTTGGTCAAGACTAATATGGTCCTAAGTGATTTCAATGGAAATCCGACCAAAGCCAAAGGGGTTTTGGTCGTAGAGTTAACTGTTGGAAGCAAAACGATCCCGACAGCTTTCTTTGTGATTGAGGAGAAAGGAAGTTATAATGTGCTGTTGGGAAGAGATTGGATACACGCCAATTGCTGCATCCCATCGATATTACATCAGATCCTGATACAATGGATTGGCGAACAAATAGAAGTGGTCAAAGGAGAATCTCTGACCGCAGAAACCGATTGTGCCGAAATACATGACAATTTGGAGGCAATATCGGGAAAACCCTTAGAGGATTGTGATTTCCTCAATTTTAGCAAATCTGGCTTTAAGCCAATGACATTGGAAGCACAATCGGTAACTCAAGGACACGAGGGTTTTTTATAGGAACCGCGACACTAGAGGAAGTGAAGTATAAGATGGGCCAAGTATTCATATCGCCTGATGAACTTGAAAAGGTCGATATTGGAACCGATGGTAAAGAGAGGCCCACTAACATCAGTAAACAGTTGCCTCGGGAATATAAAGATCGGCTTATCCAGATACTTAAAGATCGGGTAGATTGCTTCGCCTGGGAATATCATGAGATGCCTGGTTTAGACCGATCTATAGTTGAACATAGGATTAAGATGAAGCCTGGATTTCGGCCAATAAAACAGTCACCGAGGAGGATCAGTTGGAAAATTTACGATCAGGTAAAAGCTGAAATTCAAAGGTTATTAGATGCAAGGTTTATTCGGCCATGCAAGTATGCCGATTGGATCTCTAATATTGTACCAGTCGGTAAAAAGGATTCTGATAAAATTCGGGTATGCATTGATTTTCGGGATTTGAATAAAGCAACATACAAAGATGAGTATCCAATGCCGATTGCCGATCGGTTGATTGACGCTGCTTCTGGCAATCAGATTATCAGCTTCTTGGATGGCAATGCTGGATACAATCAGATTTTTATGGCCGAAGAAGATGTGAGCAAGACTGCGTTTAGATGTCTTGGTTCTATCGACCTGTTTGAGTGGATTGTGATGACTTTTGGGCCAATCAGTGCTGGGGCTACCTATCAGAGGGGATGAACTTAATCTGCCATGACTTAATCGGTAAATTGGTCGAAATTTACATTGACGATGTGGCAATTAAATCCCAGGAAGAAGAACAACACTTGGCTGATATTGTGACCATTTTGGATCGGTTTCGGAAATATGGCATGAAGATGAATCCAAAGAAGTGTGCTTTTGGAGTATCGGCCGGAAAGTTCTTGGGGTTTATGGTGCATCAGAGGGGAATCGAGGTTCATCCAGATAGAGTAAAGGCGATCCTGAACACTAAACCTCCAGATTCAAAGGTTCGTCTGCAAGAGCTTATCGATAAAATTAATTATTTGAGGAGATTTATTTCAAATTTATCGGAAAGAATCATCCCGTTTTCCCCTTTGCTTAAATTGAAAAATTTTGATAAGTTTGTTTGGGGGCCAGAGCAGTAGAAGGCATTCGACGATATTAAGGAATATTTGGTTAATCCACCTGTTCTGATTGCTTCAAAGAAAAATTTGCCGTTTAAGTTGTATCTATCGGTATCGGATAAAACGATAGGGACAGTTCTGGTCCAAGAAGTCGATGGAAAGGAACATGCGATTTTCTATTTGAGCAGAAAGTTTTTGGATCCAGAAACCTGATACACGGTAGTGGAAAGATACTGTTTTTGTTTATACTTTGCTTGTACTAAGTTGAGGCATTATTTGCTGGGTGCTGAGTGCAAAGTGGTTTGTCAAACCGATATGGTTAAATACATGCTTAATGCCCCAATTATCAAAGGACCTCTCGGCAAATGGGCATATACTCTCATCGAGTTTGACTTAACATATGAATCTCCCAAAGCTGTCAAGGGGCAGGTATTAGCCGATTTCATCACCCACCATCAAGACATCAATCTTTCCGTTCTGTTGCCTTGGGTAATATTCTTTGATGGATCAGTTTGTGAGAAGGGATGCGGAATCGGTATTTTTATAGTTTCTCCTGGTGGTGTTCCTTACCGATTCAGTGTTACAGTGGACTTTGGGTTGACCAACAATCAAGTAGAATATGAAGCTTTCATTGAAGGATTGGAGTGGTTAATCCAAGCTGGAGCTGTTGCCGTGGAGGTGTTTGGAGATTCACAATTAGTGGTTTTCCAAATGATCGATAAATATGAATGTCATAGTGACCTGCTTCGGGGATATCTGGAAAGAGCTTCTGATTTGGCTAAGTATTTCAGTATATTCACAATTCATCATATTCCGAGAGAACAGAATTGTGAAGCCAATGATTTTGCTCAGCAAGCGTCAAGGTATAAATTACCGATCATGGAGTTGGAAATTATTCCGATTGCAAACCTAGTTTCGATAGGATGGCAAGCGGAGATTATCGGTTATCTTAAAGATCCGCGAGTGAAAACCGATAGGAAGCTTAAAAGAAGAGCTCAAAGATATGTATAATCAGTGACAAGTTATACTATCGGGGTTTTGATGGTTTATTGCTTAAGTGCTTGAATGAAGAAGAGGCTAAAGTTGCAATTGGAGAAATTCATGAAGGACTTTGTAGAACTCATCAATCAACCTACAAGATGAGATGGATGTTAAAGCGCGTTGGGTATTTCTGACCAACAATGGTGGAAGATTGTTTTAAGTATTATAAAGGCTGCAAAGATTGTCAGAAGTTCGAAAATACTCAGCATGCGCCTGCATCTATTTTGCATCCGATCGTGAAGCCGTGGCCTTTTAGAGGATGGGGAATTGATATGATCGGAGAAATATTTCCTTCCTCATCTAAGGGGCATCCGTATATATTAGTAGCAACGGATTATTTTACCAAGTGGGTTGAAGCTGTACCATTGAAGAAAGTTACTGCTACCGAAGCAATCGATTTTGTCAAAGAGCATATAATTTACCGATTTAGAATTCCTCAGACGATCACTACAGATCAGGGATCGGTATTTATGTCAGAGGCATTTTAGGATTATGCTCGAAGTCTGGGGATTACAATGATTAATTCCTCACCGTATTATGCTCAAGCCAACGGCCAAGCGAAAACTTCGAATAAGGGTGCTATAAAGCTGATTAAACGAAAAATCGATGAGAGGCCGCGGGGTTGGCATAATACTTTGGCGGATGCGCTATGGGCATATCGGATTGCAAAGCATGGAGCCACGAAAGTGTCACCATTTGAGTTGGTATATGGTTAAGAAGCTGTTCTGCCGGTTGAAGCTATTATCGGATCTACCCGAGTTGAAGAACAAAATAATGTGAAAGCCGATGATTACAAAAACCTGATGGTGGATAAGCTGGATGATATGGTGGCCGTTTAGTTGAAAGCTTTGGAACATATTGAGCGTGACAAGCAAAGAGTTGCAAGACATTATAACAAAAAGGTTGTGCCGAAAATGTTTGAAGTGGGAGATCTTGTATGGAAAACGTTTTTACCGATTGGTTCCAGAGATCCTAAGTACGGAAAATGGTCCCCAAATTGGGAAGGGCCATTCAAGCCCAATCGGATTATTCCTGAAAATGCATATATATTGGAGATGCTTGAAGGGGAAGTTTTCGGTAAAGCAATTAATGCCAAATATCTGAAGAAATATTATCCTAGTGTTTGGGTTGGAGCTTAAGCTTGGATTTGATAAAAGCCGATTCTAATGAATCGCCTATAGCTTAAGTTTCAGTCAGCACGTTGTTGTTGAGAAAAAGCCTGTTCAAAAAAAGAATCGCCTATAGATTGAAAATCGACTGAAACTTAGTGATTCACTCAATACGTTGTTGTCGAGGAAAAGCCGATTCTGATGAATCGTCTATAGATAAATATTGGAAAAACAGAATTGCATAAAGAAATAAAGTTATTACAAAGGCGCGAAGGCCTTGATTGTTTGTCGCCCAAGGGGCGGGATAAAACATCGTTTTACGATCGGTAAAATACCGATCTATAGAATAGTTTAAAAATTTTGGCTCGCAGGCCAATCATTCACATAATTCGAAAATTGCGGCGGCAGCACTTGTGATGGTGTCCCGGACCTAGTTGACAGTATCGGTGTCCTCTTCGACCTAACCAGGTATGATTAGGATTTTCTTCCTGGCCTCCAGAACTGCCATACCACAAGCCTTGACCATGATGTATTGCTCCTTGGCTGCTGATTTGGTTTCTTCGAAGCTTGAGCGAGCATCAGCTTCGGCTTTCCTCGCTTGCTCAGTTCGGTTCCAGCCCAGCCTGAGGACTTGACCCTTGAAATCGCTGGGAAGCGAAGTTTTGCCGATTCCACCTCGTGCTTCAGCTGGAGGAGCTTGTCGTTTTGAGCATTGGCATCCTGAATCAGCCCCTTCAGTTCAGCCTCAGCATCCTTGAGCACTTCTCTCTGGTGCAACCGGTCCAGGGCGGCATAAAAATCGGCTTTCTTGTCTCCCAGGGGTAGCACCTTCTGAATGGCTGAAGCCACTTGCTCCGGGAGAACCTCCTTGACAGAATCGGCAGTCTCCCTTAGAGCATAATGATGGGAAACGTGTAGGCTACGCTAGCCGAAAATCAAAATTTTCGCGCACACCCAGGATCAACATGTAAGTAGGGGACCATGGATCGTTACCCTCGACGCGCGGATGCAGCGGAAGAAGACTCAGCGCCGACGAGAGGAAGTAGTCGTACACGCCGATCAAGACGCCAATCGCTTTCGAGGGGTCGCCGGTGCTCGCCTAGGGGTCATCGGTGACAGGGAGAGGTCGCCGGTGCTCGGGGAGAGGTCGCCGGTGCTCGGGGAGAGGTCGCCGATCAGCAAGCACGTCCGCGAAAGCGGCAGTGCCTCTAAGGTATCCACACGTCCAGGGGTGGAACGTCGCGCGCCGGCGTGCTAGTACCACGTCGCATCTCTCTCTATACCGCGCCGCCCCTGGCCTCCAACTTATATAGACGTGCTAACGGGCTTCTACACTAGAAGGCCCGTTAGGACTCTATCTCCTGCGCGGATCCATATCCACGCGCCAAAACCCATTAACAGAAGTGAATCCGTTAAGCATGTTCCAAACCGTTAAGTGTGTGACCCGTTAGGTTCATTTGCAAGTCGGCCGCGGACCCGAAAACCCGTTTCCAGTCCACATACCAATAGCGGTATCTAGCAACACATATTGACCCCCGAATGCACAGAATGATCTCATCGGCTGAACCTTGATACACGCGTACAGACCGATCCCTTTGCCACGCGACACCAGTCAAGCTCAAGGCAAGATACCTGCCACCCTTGTGATAGCTCGACCCATTCACTCGTTCCGTGTAATGGATATAAGATGTGACTAACAATTAGTCATCTTGGCACGGCCGCGCACTTTCCTTATCCATCCACACCGAGGGGCCCAGAGGTATCTCTCCCGTTATCAAGGAGGGGCAAATTCCATCTTGATCTATCACACCCCCACGCCAAGTTTCGCGGCATACCCGTAAGTTACCTTTATAACTACCCAGTTATGGAGTAGCGTTTGATAACCCCAAAGTATACAACTACGCATGCTGGGACTCTATGATGATCTCAGGTCTAAGTACCATATAGGTGTACCACTCGAGACAACAATCTGATGGCACTATTAAGATAACAATCTCAGCAGTGTCTCGGAGTAGGTCAATCCAACCATCCGTGTTCTCTAACACGTGTCCACATTATTGATTCGATATACGTAATATCTATGGTATGTGAAACAGCACCATCAATCAATACATGTGCTGATCAATCATTACTGCTCCTCATAATGATTCTGGATCAGAGATCAGTTTAGAATAATGTCATACAAACAATGTGTCTCACAACCAAATCATACTTGATGAACAAAGTTATGACCATTATTCAAGGAATCTGATTAGCTAGTTATCGAAAAGTACATGAATAAAGACGTATTACACAATCATCTGATGATTGATCTAGGGCATATTCCCTTCAATCTCCCACTTGCACTAGAGTTAATTATGCATGTATCAGATACCCATGGCTCTTGTGTGCGCCTCATGCTTGGGTTGTGGAAGGGGCTTTGGCAGCGGATCAGCCACGTTTAGGTCCGTGTGCACTTTGTAAATCTTCACGTCACCTCTCTCGATGATCTCTCTAATCAGGTGGTACCGCCTGAGTATGTGTTTGGACTTTTGGTGAGACATAGGCTCCTTGGCTTGTGCAATGGCACCACTATTGTCACAATAGAGGTCCACTGGACAGGAAGCACTAGCAATAACTCCCAACTCAGAAACAAACTTTCTGATCCAAACCGCCTCCTTTGCTGCTTCAGAAGCTGCAATGTACTCGGCCTCCGTTGTGGAATCAGCTACTGTCTCTTGCTTAGAACTTTTCCAGCTCACTGCGCCACCATTAAGACAGAATACAAACCCGGATTGCGAACACGAATCATCCTTGTCGGTTTGGAAGCTAGCGTCGACGTAACCCTTTACGACGAGCTCCTCCTCTCCTCCAAAAACCAGAAACATCTCCCCAGTTCTTCGCAAGTACTTGAGGATGTTCTTTACAACTATTCAGTGGCATTCACCAGGATTCGATTGGTATCTGCTCGTAAAACTTAGAGCGTATGAAACATCAGGGCGCGTACACAGCATGGCGTATATGATGGATCCAATAGCGGAGGCATATGGAATCGCACTCATTCTCTTTAGCTCATCAGGCGTCGAGGCACACTGAGTCTTGCTGAGACTTACACCATGAGACATTGGCAAGAATCCTTTCTTCGAGTTTTGCATAGCAAACCGATTTAGGACTTTATCAATGTAAGTACTTTGACTTAATCCAATTAGCCTTCTCGATCTATCTCTATAGATCTTTATTCCCAAATTGTAGACCGCATCTCCCAAATCTTTCATTGAGAAACTCTTTCTCAAATAAGATTGAATAGTGTCTAACATTGGAATATCATTCCCGATCAACAGTATGTCATCTACATACAGGACCAGAAACACAAGTGCGCTCCCACTAGCCTTCTTGTAAATACACGGCTCTTCCTCATTCTTGATGAAGCCAAACTCTTTGACCACTTCATCAAAACGAAAGTTCCAACTCCGAGATGCTTGCTTCAGCCCATAAATAGACCTCCGAAGATTGCATATCATGCTAACATTTAAAGGATCGACAAAACCTTCGGGCTGTACCATGTACACGTCCTCGCTTAGGTTTCCATTTAGGAAAGCCGTTTTGATATCCATTTACCGAATTTCATAATCATGATATGTGGCAATCGCTAACATGATCCTGATAGACTTCACCATGGCAACAGGCGAATAAGTTTCATCATAGTCAACACCATGAATCTGCTTATACCCTTTTGCTACCAAGCGCGCCTTAAAATGTGAACATTTCCATTGGCGTCTATCTTTTTCTTAAAGACCCATTTGCACTCGATAGTTTTTACACCATCATGCAGATCAACCAAGTTCCAAACTTGATTATCATACATGGACTTTATTTCGGATCTCATGGCCTCTAGCCATCTTTCAGAGTCCGATCCCACCATTGCTTCCGCATAATCCTTAGGCTCATTATTGTCCAACAATAGCACGTCGCGCTACTCCGTTGCGAGGAACATAAACCTCTCGGGCGCACGACTTGCCCTCTCGGATCTACGTGGGGCTGGTGCCTCAACTTCCAGCTCAGCAACAACTTGCTCGTCGGGTTGAGGGTCAGCAGGAGCTGAAACATTTTCAGGTGTTTCCCGAATTTCTTCAAGTTGCACCCTGCTCCCACTGGCTCTTTCGGAAAACTGTTTTTCTAGAAAGATACCATCTTTTGCGACAAACACTTTGCCCTTTTCCGGGTTATAAAAATAATAACCACCGGATGTATCCCTTGGATACCCCACAAAGAAACATTTATCCGATTTGGCGTGAAGCTTATCAGACGTCATACATTTTACATAAGCTTCGCAACCCCAAATCTTCAGAAAAGACAACACGGGACGCCTCCCGACCATATCTCATATGGCGTCTTCTCCACGGATTTTGATGGAACCCTATTTAAAGTGAACGCAGTAGTGTCTAGAGCGAGTCCCCAAAATGACAAAGGAAGATCAGTCCGACTCATCATAGACCGCACCATGTCCAACAAGGTTCGGTTCCTCTGTTCCGATACACCATTCCACTCAGGCGTCCCGGGTGGAGTCAATTGCGGAACAATTCCACAACTCTTTAGATGATCGCCAAACTCTTGGCACAAATATTCACCTCCACGATCAGATCGTAGAAATTTGATTGTCTTGCCCAAATGATTTTGTACCTCATTCTAAAACTCCTTGAACTTTTCAAAAGATTCAAACTTATGCCTTATTAGATAGATATAGCCATATCTACTAAAATCATCGGTAAAAGTAATGAAATACCGGAAACCACCTCTGGCCTCAGCACTCATCGGTCCACATACATCCGTATGTACGAGGGCCAACAAGTCACTCACCCTCTCACTGTGACCAGTAAAGGGTGTCTTTGTCATCTTGCCAAGTAGACAAGATTCGCATGTGTCAAAAGATTCAAAATCAATTGAACCAAGAAGACCATCTTTATGGAGCTTCTCCATGCGTTTCTTACCTATATGGCCTAAGCGACAGTGCCACAGATAAGTGGAATTCAAATCATCTGTTTTGAGTCTTTTAGCATTAACGTTATAAACATTTGCATCATCAAGATCCAGCACATACAACCCATTCATCAATGAGAAGTTACCATAGAGCAAACCATTGAAATAAATAGAACAACGCTTGTTCTTTATTAACCGTCTTCTTCCAAACATGAAGAAGAGATAGGGTTTTTGCTCAAGGCAGGAATATAATAACAATTATTAAGTTCCATGACTAAATCAGACGGTAATGGTAAGGAATAGACGCCGATAGCCAACGCAGCAACCTTTGCTCCATTGCCGACGCGAATATTCACCTCTCCACTTGCACAGCTTCGAGTCCTACTAAGCCCCTGCAACGATTTGCATGTATGAATCATTGATCTGGTATCAAATACCCACGATTCATTAGGACAAGTTGCAAGATTAATTTCAATAACATTAATACCTGAAGATGAAACAGTTCCATTCTTCTTGTCTTCCTGGTACTTTCTGCGGTTCCTCGCCAATGACCTTTCTTATGGCGGAGTGACACTCGTCGAATTCCTGGGCCACCCTTTTGGGCTTCACAGCTGGCTTAGGTTTCGGATCTTGGATCACATCCTCACCGTTCCCTTTGTCCTTGCGTTTCCTTTTCTTATACTTTTGAACCATCATCACATGACTAGGGCCTTTCTTAATGCTCTGCTCAGCCTGCTTCAGCATCCCATGCATCTCGGTCAGGGTCTTCTCGGGCTATTCATATGAAAGTTCAAAATGAATGGCTCAAAGCTCGCAGGAGCGATCGAGAATCACATCTGTGGCCACCGCGGCTTTTAAGGAAAGCCAAGTTTCTCCGTGCTCTCAATGTAACCAATCATCTTGATCACATGAGGACTAACAAAGCTCCTTCCGCTTAGTTTGCAAGCAAACAGGGCTTTGGATATCGTATATCGTTTAGCCCTAGCTTGGTTCTCAAACATGCCCTTAAGACCCTCGATCATAGTATGTGCATCAGCATGCTCATACTGCTTTTGCAGATCAGAGTTCATAGTGGCTAGCATGAGACAACTAACATCAAGAGCATCGTTAGTGTGCTTCTCATAAGCACGCCTATCAGCAGCTGGTGCATTATCAGCCAGTTCAGCAGGATATGGCTCCTCTAGCACATATTCTTTTTTCTCTTGTTTGAGAACGATTATCAAGTTTCGATACCAATCCATAAAATTTGTCCCATCGAGTTTTTCCCTCTCAAGGACCGAACGCAAGTTAAAACCAGGGTTTGCATTGACATTGCGTGCCATCTACACAACAGAATAAATAAGCAAAGTTTTAGCACTATGTTCATGTTAATCTTCCATAAACAATTTAATAAAAGATGCTCTCACTAAAATCACTTTCCCTCTGGTGCATTTTAGAAGGACAAGATCCATAGTCGAAAGTTCTAGAGTTACCAAAGAACCTAGACATAGGTAGGCAACCCTTTGCCAATCACATCATATGTGACTCTTGTTTGTTGGACGGCATTCGATGCCCCGGATCCAACATAGATACCCCGGGGCCCAAAACCCTTTTGTGCTAGCCCCGATAAGCAAACCAACGCATTGCATGTGGAATCACATTCCACCCTACGACCAAGGAAGAAAATGGTGCCCTCCCTCGCAAAGCAGGGTGGAAACAATCCGCTAACGTATAGGGTCTTGTAGGTGCCGCTATTGGAAGGGTAGTTACTTAATTTTTCGAGGGAAACCATCCTATCAAAGTCTATCATGACCACCAATTATGATAATGAGATAGAACAGCAGAGCAGGAAAACAATCACAGAAGATACGCTATCAAGCTGTGAGTTAGTATGGCCCAAGTACGCGGTGATCTCCATCACCACGCTCTTTCCTGTCCACCGAGCCATTAGGGTTGAAGCCTCCATGACCAATTACAAGCTATTACTCCTAACAGCTAGGAATCAAATATACATGAGGATTCAAGACATCACATGCCGGCGCGCAGGCCGTTATACAACAACAGGACAGTCCTCGGCTGCAATTAACCATGACACGCAGGTCATGAAAATTACAGGCAATCAACACAAAGGATCCATACAACTCACATCATTCCCTGAAAAACAAGTTAGGCGCAGAATCGAATTCTAACGCTCATGATGTGAGTCAGTTTTAATTAACAGGCCTACGCAGAGTATCACGGTGGTCCCGCTATGGAACATAGATCGTATCTATGAAAAACGCTATGGAAATTCAACCGGATTGATCAAATCAAGCCGATCCCGGGCCATCATATGTCCCAATTTTCCATAAGGTCAATCTCATCAACCCAACGCGTGAGTTCCCCTTGAGAAGACGGCGACCGCATGCGATCTCGATCTGTTGCCTCGATTTGTTCATCGCACACGAATCCCAGATGGTATTACCAGCCGGCATGGGAGTTGTGTTCCTTGAATATAAAAGAGGGCGAACTAATCTTTTTGATCACACAACGGCAACCACCGCAACCTCGATCTGTTGCCTCGATCTGTTAGCACGACATCCCGATGGTGATTCCAAAGGTAGGGATTTGTGCGGCTCACAACTGAAAGAGGACGACCTAATCTTTTTGGTCACGTGGTGCTATCAACTCATACCTCTAACACCCCGTGATCATATCAACTCGTGAACAATATTAGCATCATATCATATATGCGCATGACCGCTCTGATACCACTGATGGGAAACGCGCAGGCTACGCTAGCCGAAAATCAAAATTTTCACGCACACCCAGGATCAACATGTAAGTAGGGGACCATGGATCGTTACCCTCGACACGCGGATGCAGCGGAAGAAGATTCGCGCACGTAGAGGAAGTAGTCGTACACGCCCCGATCAGCACGCCAACTGCTCGCCGAGGGGTCGCCGGTGCTTGCCTAGGGGTCGCCGGTGACAGGGAGAGGTCGCCCATGCTCGGGGAGAGGTCGCCGATCAGCAAGCACGTCCGCGAAAGAGGCAGCGCCTCTAAGGTATCCACATGTCCAGGGGTGGAACGTCGCGCGCCGGCGTGCTAGCACCACGTCGCACGGCTACGGTTTCCTCGGGAGCAGGAGGGGCGCGGTGGCTAGGGTTTGGGTGGAGTGCATCTCTCTCTATACCGCCCCGCCCCTGGCCTCCAACAAATATAGACGTGCTAACGGGCTTCTACACTAGAAGGCCCGTTAGGACTCTATCTCCTACGCGGATCCATATCCACGCGCTAAAACCCATTAACAGAAGTGAATCCGTTAGGCATGTTCCAACCCGTTAAGTGTGTGACCCGTTAGGTTCATGTGCAAGTCGGCCGTGGACCCGGAAACCCGTTTCCAGTCCACATATCAATAGCGGTATCTAGCAACACATATTGACCCCCGAATGCACAGAATGATCTCATCGGCTGAACCTTGATACACGCGTACATACCGATCCCTTTGCCACGCGACACCAGTCAAGCTCAAGGCAAGATACGTGCCACCCTTGTGATAGCTCGACCCATTTACTCGTTCCGTAATGGATATAAGATGTGACTAACAATTAGTCACCTTAGGCACGACCACACTTTCCTTATCCATCCACACCGAGGGGCCCAGAGGTATCTCTCCCGTTATCGAGGAGGGGCAAATTCCATCTTGATCTATCACACCCCTACGCCATGTTTCGTGGCATACCCATAAGTTACCTTTATAACTACCTAGTTACGGAGTAGTGTCTGATAACCCCAAAGTATACAACTACGCATGCTGGGACTATAGGTGTACCACTCGAGACAACAATCTGATGGCACTATTAAGATAATAATCTCAGCAGTGTCTCAGAGTAGGTCAATCCAACCATCCGTGTTCTCTAACACGTGTCCACATTATTGATTCGATATACGCAATATCTATGGTATGTGAAACAGTACCATCAATCAATACATGTGCTGATCAATCATTACTGCTCCTCATAATGATTCTGGATCAGAGATCAGTTTAGAATAATGTCATACAAACAATGTGTCTCACAACCAAGTCATACTTGATGAACAAAGTTATGACCATTATTCATGGAACCTGATAAGCTAGTTATCGAAAAGTACATGAACAAAGACGTATTACACAATCATCTCATGATTAATCTAGGGCATATTCCCTTCACGTAAGGGTTAGCCAAGAGAGCCGATTCATTCCCAAATAGTTCCCACATCTGTTTGAGCTTGCCAAGTGTGTCTAAAGAAAGCCGATTTCCCTTGACTGGTGCTGCTGCGGGAGGCTCGATGGTGGTGGCTGGAGGCGATGAAGTCTGGATCGGAGACGAGAGGAAGTCCAGCTCATCATCGAGCCAGTCCATGCTGGAGGGGTCGAAGTTGAGTTCGTCGGGTTTTCCCCCGTCGTAGGTGATAACCTGCATAGATGCCACAGTTACTCGGACTGGGCTACGAGGTTGGAACACATACTGAAGAGAAGAAACTTTAAAGTTACGACGAATCGGAATTTGAAAGAATTTGATAACATAAGTAAGAATGCCGATTACGTCTTGGGGGTTGAAGGCTGGTGGTGTCTGCGAAGCCGGTGGAGGAGCAGGCGTGGCGTCCTTCTTTTTCTGGACGGGAGAAGTATCCTGAGACCGAAATTCCAATTAGCACAAGCCGGAGGGAAGCTATGGAATTTGGAGAAGTAAGTGCTTACTGTGTCACATACCGATTCGGTGGTATCGGGTGTACGCACCTTTGGGGTCGTGGCTTCTTGGCGGCCACTTTCTTCCTTGTGCCGGTTTCGACTTTGGGTTTCCCTGTTGGTTGAATGATTAAGTAATCGGATTGTGATAAACGTAAGGTATAAGCCGATTGTACCTCTCTTTTTTGGTTGCTGAGAGGAACTTTGAGCGAAAACCGATGCGGACTTCGCTGTTGAGTGGAGCTGGCCGGCCGCTTCTCCAATGAGCTTGGCCTTGGGACGTTTGTCTCCGCTCTGAAAAGGAAAATAACTTGAGGTTAGTAATCGGTAAAAAGTAATATGGGTTAGTAAACACACACAAGTTAGTAACCTCGCTGCTAGAAGACGATGTCTGATTCTAGGATTGTGTTCTTTCATCGTCCGATTCCGATGAAGAGGGCCCTGATTCGGATGAATTTTCTTCTTTCTCATTGTCATCCTCATCATCGGAATTGACGGAATCGGAGCTGCTTGTTTCTGATTCCGATGAGAGCTCGGTCATGCCAGTAATCTTTAGCCAGTTGGGCTTGTAAGTTTTGTTCTTGCCAGTGAGCCGTTCGATTAAGGTTGAGGCTCCACCCTCTGTGGCAAAGATGTTCTTGGCGATAGATTCCCACCAAGTTTCGAACTTCGGAGAAGTATCAGACCACATTGTAAGTTCCATCGGCATTTCAAACTCAATGTGTGCAGCTGACAGAATTTCGTATGCCGATTGGAAGTTCAAATCTTCTCTGGCAATCAGGTGGCGGTATATGAATAAGTTAGGAATGTCCTGACCTAAATTGAATTGCCGAGAAACCACAGCAGGATGATAGAACTCTTATGACGGTTTTTTGGGGTGAGTTCTGGTGCTCAAGATAGCAAAGAAGATGCTTGGCGATATGAATTCCTTATAAACCGATGAAGCTTCACCCTTCAAGGTGTTGTCTAATCGAAAAAATGTTGGAACTGGATATCTGTCCAAGTCGGTGTACGGGTTGAACTGTTATGGGCCATATTCCGATTCAGACATGGTGTAGAATGCAACCAGGGAGTTAGCAAGGTCATCCTGGTTTAGGTGTCTTCTATTGCAGTTGACTGAGATCATCTCACCATAAGACCTACATGGACGCCTGCTGCTATCGGAATCTTTCTCATTCGGAAACTCTAGGCCAAAATCTAGTTCTCCGAGGGAGTTGTATATCTGTAGCTTCAGAAACATGCAGATGAACCAGAAAGGGCCACCTAGATTTCCAACAGAGAAATTGGCTTTCTTTGAGCAGAGACCTTCCCTGATCTCGTGCATCATCCGATAGGTCGCTCCTAGTAGGTATTTTCCGATTGCTAACTTGTGACCTGCTGCTAGCGCTTTGGCTACCCCTTGATAAACCTTACTGGGGCTGAGGGATTGCCCGCAGAAGAAAAATCTGTCAAGAAACATGTTGAGAAAGGCGATGCGCTCTTCATCTTCTACGTCGCCAGTCTGCTGATGAGTACTGATATAGCGTTGCCAGCCGAAGTTCTTCTCGGGAACCAGCTTCAAAGTGGCGGACAGATCAAAAGCCGATAGCATCTCGCCATCGGGACTGAGACCGGTTAACATTGCTACGTCAAGGAGCGTAGGGCTTATGGGTCCAGTCGGAAAAAAGAAGGCATTGGCTGTGTCGCACCAGAAGTAAGCTGATGCTGCCATAAAAGGTTCATCTACCGGCGGAGGAGATAAGGAAAGAAGGATGGCATCGGTAATACTTAGATCGTCTCATTGCTCTTGTTTTTGGCCGTAGACCGGAATGAGCCAGTCCTTATATCCCTTGAACGGGCTAGGCCAGGATCTAAATGCTGATTTCCAACTAGTTATACTAAGC
Source organism: Raddia guianensis (assembly GCA_036346415.1). Lineage (NCBI taxonomy): Eukaryota > Viridiplantae > Streptophyta > Magnoliopsida > Poales > Poaceae > Raddia > Raddia guianensis. Next base: position 18,546,997 of record CM070537.1, on the reverse strand, counting down.
TTATCGGCAAACAAAGGAAGCCTTGCTACTGAATGTTCTATGAACGCTGTTGGATCCCTTTCCCCTATCGGTCCCAAAGAATACAACGCTTCAGAATCCGAGCATTGGAATAGTACCTGAGACATGTTGCTGATGGAAAGTTGAGGGAGAAGATGTGCGCCGGAAGTCTTGAGAGCTCCGGAAATTCCGATCCAAGAGATGTGTACGCAGGGGAGACTGTGAAAGTGACGCCGAATGGAAGACTATTTATAGTGGTGGTAAAAATTAGGGTTTTACCGCGGATTTTGGTGTTACTGTTGCGGCCCATATAGACTGTTGGGCTGACACGTATTCTCGGAATGGGCCGAAAGTGAAGATCGCAAGGGTAAACTGTGAAAATGTTGTGAGGTAAGTTGGAAAAATCCGATTTTTTGGTGGAAGTTCGGCTAATGAGAATACCCATTGCCAAACTTAGGGGCATATGTTGACACCCCAATTTGGCAGAAAAATTGGATATGGTATATTGGCTAAATATCGAAATTATTGGGCCGAATCAGAAAATGGGCTTCATCGGAAAGGAAGAAACACATATTGAGGAATACCGATAGATACCAGAACTCAGAAGGAATACGATCGGATCGGGACCGACGCGGTGAATCAAGTCGTATCGGTATCGAATTTGTAATAGTATAAATAGGACTTTAGATCTCGAAAACAAAGGACATCAAACACAATACACAAAAACCCCTTTTCGAATCCGATCGACCTTGCCGAAAGGCTTCAACTCGCAGGTAGAGCTATCTCGACGAGATAATCGATTCTCTCCTTGCACCCGTATACATGGCTGTATCATCTTGATCTCATGTATACAAAGCATGTTAAACTGTCTTGGTTTTATCGATCTTTAATGTGTTCTCGCATATTGCACTGTCTCGATCTAATCGATCTGTAATATGTGTTTATCTCGCAATGCCGATTGTTGAGTCTCTTATGTATTTTATCCTGAATCCGATGTACGCGACTGTCTCGTTTAATCGATCTTGCGTATGCTTTGTTTAGGATCTTGCATATATAGATGTTTGCCGATCTGTATTGCATCTACCCTTATTAGTATTAAATCTTTAAATCGGTTTATTGGCTTATATCTAGGTTTGGATCTGAGTACTGTCTTGGCTCGACCAATCTATTCAATCTGTTCCTCGGTTTAATCTATCACATTGATATAAAGATTTATTGCTAATATTACACATAAAATACCAAAAAGAAGTAAAAGATTTAGGATTAAATGCTTATTTATATTTATCTGCTCTATCAGGCAATAAGCCGATAGATCTGGTAATCGGGTTATTTAAAGCCGATTACAAAATATGTTGATCTGGCTATTTAAAAGCCGATTAGGGCTAAGTCGCTAACAATTTACTCCTTGTCAATTTATAGGTCAAATTGACTGGCACGCTTGGTCTCTAGTTGCGACGCAATCCAGAATTGACTCTTCGGCACGTGTGTTCGCGAGAAGTCGACTTTTCGTGTCAACACTACCCAAAAGAAGAGTAGCCCGCACAACAACGGGTAAACAATGACATTAACCAGTTATGACTAGCAATGAACAAACCAAGTCTCGGCCCCCAAACAAGTGTCCTCTAGTCGCAACAAAAGCAACCCACCAACCATCTCACATACCCATTATTTTTTCACACTGAACTTCCAACATCACCAACATCACCTCTGTTGGCTATTCTTACGCTCCTAGAAATAATACGCAAGCAGACAGATATGGCTTGTAATTTTCACCCAGGAGTATTCCAAGGTATCGAATCCACGGGAATAAGGGAGAAGGATAATTCTAACTATCTATATTATTTAAGATATCAGCTAGCTAGTTAACGGGTATGGATAAACAAAATAATATAATAGGACTAGTGACAGACACACACAGGAGTAAAAAGGATAAGTTAGGCAGATAGTTGGGAGGACAACGAGAAGAGTATAAAGGTACTTAATAGTGTGGTCAATTATCAAGTTGAGTTAGCAGATATGAGTTTGGAGGTTTGTTTTAAGAACTTCATTCGAGATCACCGATTCACTACCACCCGCTATCCGTTAAGAACACCGAATGGTTATTACCAGCTGGATTGGACTCTACTGGTCCAGTTTCTAACATAGTGGATTACGCGTTACAAAAATCTCAGATGGATAGGGTTGTCACCAACTTCCACAAAGTACATTGGAATAGGTGTAAACCAAGTCAGAGATGGTCTTAGACACCACGTCTACTACTAAATCCATTCACTTATTCTCAGATCCTAGAAAGACTATCCAAGTTTAATACTTAGTCTATTCTGAGCATATGAGAATGAACCCAGTCAGGGAACCAGATGAACTTAATCAAGCGCTCTAATAATTCATACTTCCCACTTAGTGTAAATATACTCAGCTCAGATAATGAAAGACACTTACATTATAAAAGCAAAGTCTTACAAAAGGGAAAGGATAAAAGAGCTACTACCCGAATTTCCGAAGACGATTCCGAAACTCCGAGCTTCAGCTCGACTCAACTCTAACTCCCAAACTAACTACACTAACCAGTGAGAGTGACTCGAAATGAGTTGTACGTGTTGTGTGTGATACAAGTGAGGTGAGGGGTTTCTTATATAGCCATCCGCAGCCAATCGGGTGCTTCCACGCCATGGGACACTTGTCACCAAGCTACCATCCGAAGGAGAATCCAAAAAGGGATCCAAGGGGGTCGGCCGGCCTAGGGGGATCGACCGACCCAGCTTCGGTCGATCCAGGCCCTAATTTTCTCCTAGGATGCTTCCTTGATGGTGTAGGTTAACTCCCCACAAAGGTTTTGGCAGTTGGATTCGTTAAAACCGACTTCCTTGTGGGTCCATTGATCCAAGTGTGAAGGAAACGCGCCATTCGATCAAACCAATATTCATGGACGCTAGGGATCACTCTTTGGTGTGTTTCTTAGCAATTGGGAGAAATTGGAGTCGGTTGGGCACCAAAGGCCTAGGGTGGGCCGGCCGATTAACTCTTTTGTCCGGTTCAGCTCCGGTTCAATTTATTCCTAGGAACAAACACTCATCAAAACTTGCGGAAATTTATTTGTTTAAATAAAATGCATGTATAAACCTTGATTTTTCCCCTAAATCATCGGAAAGTTGACGTATGTCGGCGTATGAAATTGGACTTTATTAACGACTGCCAACACAACCGTTTTGGGCTTTGGCCCAACTAGCTAGCCACTAGCCTGCTGCACTTGCGCACTTGCCCTACATGGTTGTAGCCTGGATTAGTAGTGGCAGGCTAGCGTCTATGTCATAACCCCCTACGTCTCCATAGGAAATCCAAAACCATGATTTCATACTAGGCCCAGACTACGCCTACCACTTCGCCTGCCCTTTCTTTTGGTTTCCTTGACCCGTCCGGTACACGCCTACCGATGCGTCCACTCTACCACCACCTATCGTGCAAGAACCAATAACAAGGGCACGTGCGCGACAACTAAACCACCAGGTGGGCTCGTTCCTTACCACACAAGACAATACCCATAAGAGCGAGTGACTACCTAATAATGTTGTGCTTGTGCTTAGGAATCATGATGTTGATCAGCGAGGATGGAACTTTGCGCCAAGACAGGTCGGGAACAAAGTCTACCACGAGTTGGAGTCCGGTTCGGTCACGGCGGAGCAGTCTATCTTCAAAAGGGCGTAGCAGATGCATATCAACTCTGTTTAGGGTGTTCAAGTACATTACAAAGAATCCCTTGATGAGACCTTTCCAACGGATCCAGTCGCACGTCCAAATTCCTTCTGAATTGATCACAATCGTCAAAACAAAAGGCAACCAGATTCTGTTGGGCCGCCCGGTGCTACGTCACCTTGTTTCTGGGCTTCGGTCCTTGTATCCCGTGCAAGGGGGGTCGCCCCGAACCCTAGCCGCCGCTCTTTCTGCCTATTAAGACTTCGTAGCTGTCATTGTTAGAGTCGGGTTTTGTTTAAATAATTTTCTGCCATCGCAGTATCGCCGATATTAGGTTTGTGGAACCCCAAATTCGTGATCTTAATATATATTCGCAATTTCATATTGCTTCTTCTTCGTTCTTGCTCGTGTTCTCGATTCGCTTGCAGGAACTAGCCTTCATGGTGAGGTCGACCATGCGCTTGCGTGGTTCATAACGAACAGAGACGGTGGTGTAGCGATTGCAGGCCTAGATCGGTGCTGATCAAGGTCGGATCGTCAACGTCGAGTTCTCCACCAATCGTGTTTACCCATACCTGTCAGAAGATCGGGATCCTGTCCCCATCAAGTGGTATCAGAGCTTCGGTTCCCGTCAGGTATACCTGTATTCCTTTGTTTCATCTTCCACCAAGAGTCCAGAAAACTGCCTGTCAAAATAAGTTCTATGTTTGTCATCCCTTCCGCTGTCCAAACCACGTTGATCCATCGCAATCTTTGTTTTCAGTTGCATTGTTGAGTTTGTGTCCTTAGTTCGAGTTTGGTTGCTGGTTTAGATCGTGTTCATAGCCCTGTTGATCCATCTGTTACATCCTAGTCCTACCACCGCCATACATCCTCAACCAAATCGAGTCCTACTCAGTTTGCCCCGCTAGCCGCCTTGTGCCACTGTCCCGCCATCGCAAACTATAGCTAGGTCGCAAGCCGCCTTGTATCAACCGCTCGGCATCGCTACCCCTCTGTTTTGTCAACCTGCATACCCACTGTTTACATCCAAAGATACAAAAAAACGAAATCTTTCCCTACCAGAAACCCTGATGCGGAGACCCTTGGGTCAAACAGTCATAACTTTCTCACACGAACTCTGATTTGGGTCCACGACCACTCGTTGGAAAGATCTCGATGAGACGCATCCAACCAAAACCACTTTGTCGGTTTTGGTCAAATTTGGAACCCAAAAATCCATCACGAAGACCACCTATCCAGCCCCCGAAGTTTTCTCACGCTTTTGAGAGCACCTTCCATAAATTGAATCGGCCACCCCCAACCTCCAAATTTAGGGGGAAACACCTCTGTATCCATATTTCTGTGTTGCTGAGGCTGAAAAAATCAAAAAAATCATACAAAAAAATTTGAAGAGAAAGAGACAGCGCACAGAAAAATAGCCGCGCAGTACAAAAAAAGGTGCCAGAAATCATCGGGGTCTGAATTGTTTACATCCTATTTGTCCCTGCTCCTACCTTGCTGTGTTTGCTTGCCCTAACAGTCCTATAAACACGTTCAAGTCAGCAACACTAGTTAGGTCTTTGGACATATATTCAGCTTTGCTTACTGGATTCAATTATTGCTGACCTTTGCTACTATAACTGCCTTCCAAGTTACACAAACTCCTTGTCAGCACAGGATCATACCTTGCAATCGCTTCACCCACCGTTGACCTATCATCATCGCCACCAAGCAACTGGGTGAACCCACTGCAGCATTGGTAAGAACCTTGCAAGAGCGAGGTAAGACGCGTAAGAGTTCCAGCATAACCGAGATTAGTAGTCGATAGGAGTAATACCTTTGTGTTATCTTCTGTTTTATTACTAACGATGACAGGCCCCAAACTAGAGCTACAACTACGGGAGATGATGATGATTTCCGAACACTGTTCGAAAATCTTACTGACGATTTAGCCCGGAGGGATAAGGAACTCAAAGATGCTCTCTCCAAAACAATCAAAGAAGTGACCAAGGAAAACAGAGAGATTAGGGAAGAGGTTGCGAAGGTTCGGCTAGATAACCAGGAGGGCATCGAGAGGCTTGATCGTCGCATCTCAGACCTTGCCAATAGGGTTGAGATCGTAGAAAACCTGTAGCCTCCAACTGGAACCACTGTCGATGAACAAAATAAAGACGATGAAGAGTCACATGCCCATACCGAACGTCACCCCAATGAAGCTGCCATGCATCGCGTGGAGCGAGACGTTCGACAAGAGGTGCGCTTCCCTCCCCGACGACCAGGTATGAGAGGTAATAATGGTCATAATTTTAATAATAATCGTAATGAAGAACAATTTGCCAAGGTTAAGTTTACCATAACTCCTTTCTCTGGAACTTATGTTGCTGAAGCGTATCAAGATTGGGAAATGACTGTTGAGCAAAAGTTTAACTCTCACCTTGTCCCTGAAATCTATAGAGTTAGACAAGACACTAGTGAGTTCAAAGATTATGCAATAATTTGGTGGAAAAACCAAGTAAAGGGTAACATACAAGTTGAGACTTGGGATGCACTGAAGAGACAAATGCGCCACCGATTTGTGCCACCTTTCTTTAAACGTGATTTGCGCAAAAAATTAAAGCGCTTAGATTAGAGTAACAAGTCGGTAGAGAAATACTACCAAGAGCTTCAAATTGGAATGTTGCGTTCTGAGGTAGAGGAAACTGAGGAGGGTAAAATTGCTCGTTTCTATGGGGGTTAAGACAAGACATACAGAATATTGTTGATTACAAGGATTATCTTGATGTGAATAGGTTGTTCCAGATTGCTGTTTTGGCAGAAAAAGAATTGCAGGGAGGACAATAGCGACCACGGAGCAACTTTGTTGGTACTTTCCCTCTACGGCAGGCGTCAACTTCATCCAAAGCCGCGCCACCTCCTTCCACTCAGCCTACTGCCCCCTCAATGAGTAGGGCGCGTTCAGTAGCACCGCCACCACCACGACGTACACCCGAGGTAAGAAAGACGTCTAACATGCAGGCTCCAGCGAAGACGTCTTCATCGGTTACCTCCATGGGACGTACCACAGGGATCGTATGCCATCGATGCAAGGGAATGGGCCATGCCATGAGAGACTGCCGAAGTCAGTGAGCCTACATCGCGACTGACGACGGTGGGTACATTAGTGCTTCTGATGTAGAAGATGAATATGCCCTTGCAGCTAACTTGGCAGGTGATGAGGACGATGCAATCGGCCAAGATGATGACGATGAGGAAGTCTTGGGTACGGTAGCCACGGAAGAATACCGTACCATCATTATCCAACGGGTTCTAATCAGTCAAATGAAGCAAGTCGAGCGAGTACAACGCCATAACCTGTTTCAAATGTTCCTCGTCGTCAACAACCGTCGTGCTCGAACCATCATTGATGGAGGTAGCTGCAATAACTTGGTGAGTTCTGATCTGTTCAAGAAGCTTGGCTTGACCATGAAACCCCATTCTCAACCATATCATGTTCAATGGTTTAACAATAGTGGTAAGGTTCGGGTTACCCAAACAGCTAGAGTGTCCTTCTTTATTGGTTTATACCATGATGATCCTGATTTTGATGTTGTGCCTATGCAAGCTTGTTTACTTTTATTAGGCCGACCATGTGAATATGATACTAATGCCACTCATCATGGTAGGGATAATACTTACACTTTGATGCACAAAGGGAAGAAAATCACTTTGCTTCCCATGACCCCTTCTAAAATTGTGCAATTTGATAGGGAGAGATTAGAAAATGAAAAGGAAGACAACACCCTAGAATCTAAAAATCAGCAAGTAGCTAAAACCATTTTTCCACAGAACAAAGACAAGCACAAACTTGTCGTTAAAACCGAGGCTATTAAATTGAAGGGTGGTGTTTTGCTTGCAACAAAGTCAGATCTTGCTCACCCATCATGCCTTGCTTTGATATGTAAAGACACCTTATTCTCATTCGATGAAATACCCGTCTTTTTTCCGCCTGCTATTACTAACCTTTTGCAGGAGTATGATGATGTATTTCCTGCTGAGGTGCCCCCGGGACTACCCCCTGTTCGAGTAATTGAGCACCAAACCGTGTTGTCTATAGGACCAATCCAGAGGAGACTAAGGAAATTGACCGACAAGTCATAGAACTTTTGGACTGTGGGTACGTGCGACCAAGCCTTAGTCCCTGTGATGTTCCTGTTCTGTTGGTACCTAAGAAAGACGGTAGCTGGCACATGTGCATGGATTGTAGAGCCATTAATAATATCACAATAAGGTATCGTCATCCTATTCCTAGGTTAGACGATATGCTTGATGAATTAAGTGGTTCTATTATTCTCTTCAAAGTTGACTTGCGTAGTGGGTACCACCCAATCAGAATGAAATTGGAAGATGTATGGAAAACTGTTTTTAAGACTAAGTTCGGGTTATATGAGTGGTTAGTCATGTCTTTCGGATTGATTAATGCACCTAGTACTTTCATGCGGTTAATGAACAAGGTCTTACGTCCCTTCATTGATAAATTTGTGGTGATATATTTTGATGATATTTTGATATATAGTAAGTCACTTTCTGAACATCTCGACCATCGATCTACATGCTGTTTTTGATGCTTTGAGAGAGCCACGTTTGTTTGGTAACCTAGAGAAGTGCACCTTTTGCACCGATCGAGTCTTGTTTCTTGGTTATGTTATGACTCCGCAGGGAATTGAGGTCATTGAAGTCAAGATTGAGGCGATCAAGAGTTGACCGACTCCTAAAATGGTCACACAAGTGCGAAGTTTCTATGGAATTGCTGGCTTCTACCACCGCATCGTAAAAGATTTCAGCACCATTGCCGCACCATTGAATGAGATGATAAAGAAGGGCGTTGCTTTCCATTGGGGACAATCGCAAGAGTACGCCCTCCATTTGTTGAAAAGAAAGCTAACAGCGGCCTTTTTGCTCTAACACCCAGATTTTGGTAAGACTTTTTGAACTTGAATGTGATGTTAGTGGGATTGGGATTGGCGGCGTCCTCATGCAAGAAGGTAAACCAGTTGCTTATTTCAGCGAAAAATTGAGTGGGCCTACTTTAAATTATTCCACGTATAATAAAGAGATGTATGCTCTTGTGCGTACTTTAGAGACGTGGGATTTACAGTAAATTCGTCTAACACCCGGTTCCGCCACCCAGCATGGTGCCCGTCGCACGGTACGGCGGGAGCAGCGCTCTGGCCACCACGTATGGCAGGAACGCCTGCTCCCACCATCCCGCATGACGGGAGCGGTCTGACACTGGCGCATGGCACTGGAGGACTGCACTACTAGCACTATGGCCTACATAGAAAACATAAAAAAAATTGAAAACATGTAATGGAACTGTATATATAACGAGACTACGGGAGCATGCTGGTACTATGCAAGTATTGTGCTAGCTTGGAAAAGGAAACTGTATGTATATTTTAATTTGAAGGAAACACAATCACATATTATTATGGGGCTGTTCACGCGGTAGAAAAATTACGTCAATCCATTGAGATATGGTATGCTACAAGTGAATATTTGAAACAAGCACTACTACGGAACGGGCGTTCAGTCCTGGTTCGGAACAGGCTTCAGTCCTGGTTTTTGAACCGGGACAGCCCTTGGAGACTGATGCCTGCTGGGCATCAGTCCAAGTTACTGGAACCGGGACTAAATCTCTCCTCGATAGGCCGGTCCGAATACACGTGGAGCGACAGTTGCGCTATTAGGTCCCGGTTGGTTGCTCCAACCGAGACTAAATTGTATGTATTAGTCCCGGTTTTACCTACCAACCGGGACTGAGGTGCTCACACGTGGCCGCCATGAGTGCCCAGCGGGGATACTATTAGTCCCGGTTGGTTGTTCCAACCGGGACTGAGTGGTATTTTTTTTAATGTTATGCTTATTTAGTCAATAATTAAACCACATTTAACACAATTAGCAGATGCACAGCTAGTTGATAACTAAAATCGAAATAGCATTAAATATTTCAAATATGTATTACGTCAGACCGGCTCTGGGCATGGTAAGGAAATCATCCAGCCATACTTTGCAATTACAAATATTCAGAGTTTACAAACATGTTTTACAAATATTACACTTTCTCCCAATTTGGCAAGATCAGCTAGTGTTTCCCTTCCTGAAATGGCTAGAAGCAAACAGGTCCCAAACGTGACCATGGCAACAAAAGCAGGGCCAGCAAATTAAGAAGACAAATATGAGCATAGCAGAGATGTATACATTCTTCTTGAGCCAGTTCATCTCCTCTTTCCTGAGCTCCTTGATCTTCGACAAGAAGGCCATTTCCCACCCTTGAAGCTTGAGAACACGTATGTTTTGTAAGACCTCTGACATGGCCCTCATTCTAGCATCATTGGCACCCATCGTCTTCTCTTGGTACTTAAGCTCAATCCTCACCAAAGGTATATTGAATAGCATTGTCAAGACAGTGGCAGCAAGGACAGCAAATACTGCGAGACCAAGAGTAGAATACAAGATGAGCATCGCCAGAGCAATCTGCACAGGGAACAGCCAGAGCTCATGCTACGTTCTCCGCGTCGAGGCCCGCCACATTGATCGTCTCCCCAGTTGAGCGTCGACCCTAGCAGCCTCCTCCTACAATCCAAATTAAACACTATTATTTATCAAAAACAGTAGAAATAGCAACATGCTAGTATTTAAAATTTGCAGCGCCACATGAATAACACCACCAAGCCCACAACAGAACGGATATATAAATTTGATTTTTACCTTCTATCTTCCAGATTTTGTCAAGAACATAAGCAGGGGAAGGGCAGTTCTCAAAAGATAACCTTCCAGGCCCAAAGACTCCAGGACTCCACGCCATGAAATCTTCAATCTGCTCCTTTGTTAAACAACAAATATGTATTAGGTAGCTAGCTAGACATAAGTATCATACAATGTACACAAGCACATACACTTTTATCGGGATCTTTTACGTGCATCGCTCCTCGACGGTTGGCTAGTATTTTTTGAAGGCTCCGGAATCTTATTAAGTATAGGGTGGTGATGCTCGCCCATCGGATTTATGACCTCATCTAAAAGGAAGCCGACGATTTGCTTTTGAATTGCTTCGACACGCACCGGCGATAGTTTCGGACCTTTTTTCAAACCTTTTTTGCCAACTTTAGGGGAATCTATCATTAAATAGGGAATTAACTTATCATTTTTTCAAACTATAGAAAATGTTTGCAGTAGCTACCTAGGCGTTATTAAGGTAGTAATTATATATTACTCACCCTAAACCCTGCATTTTTTCTTGTGTACTCAGTGGTGCCCCCGAAGAAGTTGTGCATCATCTCGCACACATAGTATCTGCATAAATTGTTTGCAGGTGGTTGATGCAAGACCTGTGGTCGAAGAGTTGAAATCGTGAAATAGATCATGGAAATTACGTTAACTAAGAAAATACTCGTAATATGATATACATACATATTTAGCGATGTGCAAGTCGAAACGTGTCTTGAATGTTTCCACGGTATTCTTACGGAACGTTGTGAAGGCACTGCACATTTGATTACAAGTTATTTATAATTGAGTTTGTTTGATATGGAGAAACAGAAATAGTAAGATATGAATGAAAGAGCAATGTACCAGTTGAGCATGGCAAGGAAGTCTTTGTAATTTTCAACTGGTCCCCTTTTCGAGTCCATGACCGTGATCCTGCTATGATTTAGCTCTATAATAAAAAAAATCCAGTGAAATCTGCACATATATATGTCAACGTGGTTTACTAATTAGTTCCAACAGTGTTAACAAAAGGAATTAAAATAAGGCGGTACAAAAACACGTACCTAAATTTGTAGGGTAGAAGTATATATCTTTTGTGTCGTTGTGCCATTAGCCCTTCGTAAATGGTGGTCTCTGTTCGTTGTGGGCTTAGGTTAGCCAGGTACTCGTTAATGACCAATGGGTCAAGAAAGCCAAATTCATGGATTCCCTCCAGTGCGCGTCTTTTAATCTCCATTCTACATAAGGAAAATTGATTTAGGCCTCGAAGTTAGTATAGTATACCGGCTGGCACGATCGAAATTTACAAAGAATACACTTACAGCTCCCAACAAACCACCATGGCGACGTCGACCGCCAATCCCTGATATAGGTAATACAGAACCTCAAATTGAATCAAGAATTCAAAGTCCCCACGGTAGAAATTGTGTTGCTTGAAGACGACGGCGAACATTTCCATACCATTTTTGGCTGCACGCAAATACCAATCATAGAGTTGGCGCATCTTCGTTGTTAGGCGGGGAAGCTCCTCACTCCTTACGAGCGATCCACCTTTCACATATTTCCATTGTAGCTCTGCAATGGGGATGTCCTTAAGACCCAAGACCATTTCTAGATCAAGCCCAGCTTGAATGTAGAAATTCCTTTGCGCTTCCTTTTCTGGAATCTGCTCCTCTGATGTTCCCTTCTCAGATTCCTTACGCAAGATGCGCTCGTAGTCTGATACAGCTGGTCTTTCTTGTATGTCGATCTTATCCTTCAACGATAAGATACACCTATTACCTTTGTGCCATTCGTCCGTACCGGGCTGGACTCTCGGTGGAGTTGGTTTCTTCGTAAAATGTGCGGTGACCTCGCCTCTTACTATCCGCTCAGTTTCCTCTTTGGTCATATCATACGACAGCTTCGGAGGTGTTTTTTTTCTAGATGACCTAGGCCCTATCTTCTTGAGAGGTGAAGGCCCCCATCACGCCGGCTTGACCTAGCCGACACCTTCTTGAGAGCTATTTAATGATTAGGGTGGTCTGTCTTGGCCGGAGTGTTAGTTGGAGTTTCATGTGAGAAGACTCGTTCAGGAGTTGATATAGGAGACCGTGGAGAGGACACGGACATGTTACCTTTAAAAATTATGAACCGTTTGCGCCACATGACGAAATTGTGTACTGCTTCTCCTAGCTTCATGGTCCATCACCTCCTTCAATTTCGAGGTCAAGGTCCTCGTACCCCTGGCATACCTCGTCCATGGAGACCTTGGTGTAGCTCGGGGGTATCTGTTGGCCATGGATGACCTGCCCTGCCTCTATTGGGAAAGCTATGCCTACATCTGCCTTGATAAAGAGGTTCCGCGCTTCTAAGTGCAGCTCACAAGGTGTCGGCTGCGTGATGTCATCCACGGGATAGCGGGCCAAGTCTTCTTCGGGCAGCCCACCAGAAGCACAGCTGCTCCGCCGTATGGAGGGGCTAATGACGTTGGGATTACTGGGCGGTTCTCGCTGACCGCCTCCGCGCTGCTCAAGGCTAGCCGCACCTCTCTTGATTTGTTTCTTGTATGCTCGCCTGTGTTGCGCGCAGTTGCTCTCCAAGGTCGAGGAGGTGTTGTGCCTATCGGCCCTTGCTCCTCGACCGACTCCTGTAAGTCTCTACATCCTGCGGGAAACCAACCTTCCATCGGACGACGCCAACGCCTCGTGTACGTCCAGGGTGCTCAGGGTTCTGTAGGGCCCTGGTTAGCTCATCGTTCTCCCAATTTGGCACGAAGATGTCTTGGGCCGACTCTTCGTGCGCCCCTTGAAGCCTTCTTGCAACATCTCTGATCCTTTCACCAAAAACTGGCCTACCGTTGTCGTCAAGGCCGCCGTCATGACCAAAGAACCAATTTCTCGATCTGTCGGACCATCTCATTGTTACGGGCTCGACACCTTTCACAAGCAGGTCATGTTCCCTCTTCTCCCATTTGGGTATCGCCTTGCGGTAACCACCAGGGCCGAGACGATGGTGGTATTGCTTCTTCGCCGTATTTTGCTCATTCTTTTCACTCATACTTTGACCTTCTTGAGAAGTTTTGTACCCTACAAATTCATCCCAATGATCTTGCAGCTTTGGGTATTTATTGAAGTCAGGGAGTACATTATTCTTAATGTACTCGTTGTTCAACTTCTTCTTGAATGTCTAGAATGCCATTGCCATCTTCTTCAATGTGTAACTCTTCACCTTCTGTTCGGTCCCTTCGGGGAAGGTGAAAACTTGTTTCATATCGGTCCATAAGGTGTTCTTGAGGTCTGCAGGTACGTCGTCCCATTTGACATTGCTAATGGGCACGTGGTCCCTAACAATCGTTCCGAAAGTCGATCTAAACGGCCCAATCGCCGATGCTGGCTTCAGAGGCTCACCTTCCTCGCTGACTTCGGTGATTATGTGCCTTATGTGCCTTGACTTCGGCCTCTTACTTTGACCTCGCTAACGTGACTGGCTACTGGTTTGACCGGACCGGGTGACTTTATCGGCCTCGTGGCTTCTATGGCCTCACCGGCTTCCTCATCGGCCTCGGTGGCTTCTACAGCCTCACTGGCTGCCGCAGATTCAACTCTGTCATCCGGACCAGTCCCAAACATCTCCATCAAAAATTCTTCATCACCAATCCCTCCGCTCGCCATTGTAACAAATAAAGGCACTGAAAATACAAGTGCATCCTCACATAAGGCCTAGCAGAATCGTGTTGAAGGATATGGTAAATTGCTTGCAAGTTTTAACTAACTTGTGAAGCTAAATCAGATAGTGAAGCTAACGACCCTACAAACATTATATAACCAGATATGCTTAATGATCATTTTGAGGAAATCAAATAAGCACTGCAATGCTTTAGGTCACAGAACAAACAATTCAATAAATCATCTTATTTGTAAAGATCATCAAATAAGCACTGCAATGCTTTAGGTCATAGAACAAACAATTCAATAATTAGAGCAATGCTTTAGTTACTGACATTATATTAACAAAGACAAAGATAAGCAATGTTGCAGGCAAATAGAGGCTAAAGCAATGCTGTATGTGAAATAGGTCAGAAATTAACAGGCGACACGGGCGGCGGCGTCGTCGGAGGGAGTTGTAACGGCGGCGACGCCGTTACAACTGTCGTGGGCGGCGGCGACTTCACGGGAGCGTCGGAGGAGGATGTAGGCGGCGGCGACACGGACGGAGGTGTCGGAGAGGTTGTAGGGGGCGGCGACACGAGCGGCAGCGATGTCGGTGGGTCGTAGTGGGTGGCGACGTCACGGCGCGTCGTCCGAGGGTTTGTAGGCGGCGGCGACAGGGACAGTGGCGTCGGAGGGGTTGTAGGCGGCGACGAATCCGGTGGCGGCGGTGTCGACCTAGGGTTAATTTAGTGCGGTTTAGTGTGAGTGTTATTGAAGAATTGGAAGAAACGGACATATAGGGGCATCAATCCCGGTTGATCCCAACAACCGGAATTATTTCTACCATCAATCCCGGTTGAAACCCCCAACCGGGAGTAACCGGTCACTGACGTGCGGGCCTTGCAAAACTGCATTGTGTCTGCAGGCCTTCAGTCCCGGTTGGAGGGTTAAACCGGGAGTAATGGTCATATTTTTCCAAATGCATTGTGTCTGCAGGCCTTCAGACCCGGTTGGAGGGTTAAACCGGGAGTAATGGTTCTATTTTTTCAAAAAAATTATGGTTGTAGGGGGTAGAAGCGGGGCTCGAACCGTGGCGGCACAGTGAGCTCGCGCTTTTCGCCTCGCGCTACTAACCAGTTGGATGCTATACGCTTGTCGATCTATAGGGGCGCATTGTTTAAATGAATTGAAAATATCTATTATGAGAATTTTCAAAAAATGAGGTTTCTTGTAATATTGTAAATATTGTTCGTAAATAGTTTATTATCACTATAACATACGAAATATTTTGAAATATTCACTGTAATGTTTAAATTCCTGTCGTCACTAGAAATTACATTAAGTAGTATAAAATTCCAGTTAATTCCGTTTAATAGAATAAATATTAGTAAATTCCATTAAAATTCTCACAGGATACATTTTTGGACTTAAAAAAAGAAAATTCACATGAAATTAAGAAAAACTAAAACTACTACATAATGTCTAGTCGGTGCCGCCCTCGCCATCACTGCTATCCTCCTCCTCCTCCTCCTCGTCGTAAATCATTTGTCACCCTCGTCCCATTGTCGAGGTCTGACGACGAGCCATTGCCGTCGGCTTCGTCTTCACCGTCGAGTTCGGGGTCGGAGTCGTCAGCGCCCTCCGGATCGTCGGAGAGATCGTCGTATATGTCGTCGCCGGACCACCATGGCGCCTCATCCTCTTTCGAGCTGGTACCCTCTGAGAGATGCCACCCAGGGGAGTGGCAAACTCAGAGAGACTCCACCGCTTCGGTGGTGGCGACGCAGGCGGCGATGAATCAGAGCTAGAAGACATGGCAGCGGAGGTATAAGCGAGGGAAATTAAGCTCTGTGTGTGTGATGTTGATTCCGTCCAAATTTATAGGTGGCCTGACTGATCTTCGGCATTCCATTTTTTCTCATGTGTTGGAAAATGTAGCTGCATGCGTGGCTCGCCTCCCCGATTAATTACATCGGGGAGGCGAACAGGAGCGATGCTTAGCAAACCGGAGGAAGGGGAAAGAACTGACGCGTGGGACCGCGAAGCCTTTCAATCCCGGTTTAAAACACCTACCGAGACTGATGGAGGCAACTGACCTGTGGGGCCAGACAGCTGCTGGTCAGCCCTATCAGTCCCAGTTGGAGGTTTAAACCGGGCGTAGGGAATACCATCAATCCCGGTTAAAAATTACAACCGGGAATAAAGTATTACTGACGCGCGGGCCCAATTTAACTGATGTGCGATGGGGTTTCTTCAGTCCCGGTTGGATGTTTAAACCGCGATAATAGTCTGTTTTCTAAAAATTGTATTTGTTGAGAATGGGCTCGAACATGGCGGCACGATGAGCCCTCGTTTTCGCCGCGCCCTACTAACCAGTCGGACGCAATACGCTTGTCGATCTGTAGGGGGCGCATTGTTTTTATGGATAGCAAATTTTCCTTAAGAAAATTTTGAAAATCAGGTGTCTTCCAAATTCTAAATTTTGTTCATAAATAGTAAATATTCACTATAACATACGAAAAGTTATGAAATATTTTAACATTTCAGTAAATAATGATAAATAGTACATATATGCAACTACTTTGTTTTTACAAGTGATCCTTTGTTCTGGTCATGGCGTACGTAAGGGGCATCGTCATCACCATTGAGGATAGTAATGTCTACATCCACCGAGAAAGGCGACAGCTCGTTGAACTGATTATACTCTTCTTCATCCGTTACGCCCTCAACTCCAACATTCCTTCTTTTACCAAGAAGAACAACATGGTGTCTTGCCTTATCAGTATTACAAGTATTATCCTTCTGCCTTTTGGTACTCCGTCCCTTTTGCATTTTCGGTTTGCTATCCATGTCAATCACATAGAAAATCTGTGTGACATCATTGGCGAGCACGAACGGTTCGTCCTTGTAGGTCACTTGCTTAAGGTCCACGGTTGTCATCCCGTACTCATCAATATGGACAACGGTCACTTTGACCCATTGGCATCGAAATAGAGGGACTTTCAATGGACCGTACTCGAGCTCCCAGATTTCCTCTATAAAACCATAATAGGTGTCCATGTTTCTATTTTTGTCCAATGCATCAATTCGAACACCGCTATTTTGGTTCATGCTTTTGCTATCCTAGGATGCAGTGTAAAATATATATCCATTTATCTCATACCCTTGCCATGATACGATTGTCATTGATGGTCCCCGAACTAAGAGTTACAATTGTTCGTGGACACCCTCCTTACCCAACAGCTGCTTTTTTAGCCAACCGTCAAAACTCTCTACTTGCTTGTTTGCGATCCACTTTTCTGACCTCCCTAGGTATTCGTCTCGTAGAATCTTCTCGTGGTTATTGACATATGGTGCCACTAAAGCTGCTTGCTTCAATACTGTGAAATGTGTTTGTCTAAATGATAATATATCTTTGCAAGAGGATTCTTTCTCCCTAGAGTGCCTTTTCCCTGTAGCCTACCCTCCTAGCGTGATACAGGCACGCCAATCGGATTCAATTCATTAATATAGTCGATGCAAAACTCAATCACCTCTTCTGTGCCAACACCCTGGGCAATGCACCTTTTGGACGAGACCGATTACGAACATATTTTTTTAGGGCACCCATGTACCTCGCGAAAGGGAACATGCTGTGTAAGAAGACGGGTCCAAGAATTTCTAACTGTTTCACCATGTGAACCATGAGATGGACCATCATATCAAAGAAGAATGGAGGGAAGATCATCTCAAAGTTGACCAAAGCAGCGACAATATCATCCTGTAAATTACATAACTTATCTGATCTATGACCTTTTGTGATATGGCGTTGAAGAACGAGCACACCTTCACGATTGTCCCTCATACCTTGTCAGGCAGAACACCTCTCAACATCACTGACAACAACTGGGTCATCAACAAGTAACAATCATGCGATTTCACATTTACGATTTTATTCTCTTTTGTGTTTATAAGTCTTCTTATGTTTGACGAGTATCCGGAAGGGACCTTAACATTGTTTAACAACTTAATCATGTTCTTTTTCTCTTCTTTGCTTGGAGTGTAGCTCGCATGATGGGGATAATGCCCTTTGTCTCTTTCTTGCGGATGTAATTCCTACCTGAGTCCTAATAGTTGTAGGTCCTTCCGTGTTTGAATAGTATCTTTTGATTTGCCGTACATATCTAAGAATCCTAGCAAGTTCGCGCAGACATTCTTCGTTATATGCATAAAGTCTAATGAGTAACGAACCTCTAAGTCTTACTAGTAAGGCAAATCCCAAAAAATTGATTGCTTCTTCCAACTAGCCTTCTTCTTAGCTTCTTCAGGAGGGAGTGGTGGGATAGGTTTGCTACCATGACCCTTTCCAAATACGATTTTCAGATCCTTCACCATAGAAAATAAATCGCCTTAATCGTGATGCTTAGGCTTCTTGCGGTTCTCTTCCGTCCCATCAAAATTAACTAAGTTACTCAGAACGGTGCTTGAGTTTAGGAACCTCGATGGCCCATGTATACAACCTTCCGAGAGTTTGTCAGGTACTTGTCTTCCGTATCGTCCAAGCACTCGATGCAGACTTTATATCCCTTCATATATAGGCTCAACAGGTTACCAAGTGCTGACCTTTCATTGATGGTTACGAATAGCAATGCACGTAGGGTGAAGTACTCTCTTTTGTACTCATCCCATACACGTACACCATCGTTCCACAATGTTAGCAGATCTTCGATCAACGGTTTTAGATACACATCGATGTCGTTCCCTGGTTGCTTGGGGCCTTGGATGAGTAATGACATCATAACATACTTTCGTTTCTGACACAACCAAGGTGGAAGATTGTAGATACATAGAGTCACTGACCAGGTACTGTGATTGGTGCTCAACTCGTTATAGGGGTTCATCCCATCTGTACTCAACGCAAACCGTATGTTCCTCGCATCGCTTGAAAACTCCGGGTATTTTCTATCAAGTTTTCGCCACTGCGACCCATCTGCGGGGTGTTTTAGCTTTCCATCAACGTTACGAGCATCGCTGTGCCAACGCATTATCTTCGCATGCTCTTTGTTCGCAAACAGACGCTTCAACCGAGAAATTATAGGAAAGTACCACACCGCCTTAGCGGGGTCTCTTCACCTTACGTGCCCCCTCTACCTCACCTGCGTCATCACGCTTGGTCTTATACCGCGATGTTTTGCACACCGGACAGGCTTCCAAATTCTCACACTCATTACGATAGAGGATGCAATCGTTACGACATGCATGTATCTTCTGTACCTCCAAGCCCAAAGGACAGAGAGCTTGCTTGGCTTCGTACGTAGTTTCAGGCAACGTGTTATTCTCTGGAAGCAACTTCTTTATGAAGCCTAACAACTCGTTGAATCCCTTATCAGACAATCCATTTGCCGCCTTCCATTGCATTAGTTCTAGTGTGGTACGCAACTTTCTGTGCCCCTGTCCGCAGTTTGGATACAACAGTGTTTCATAGTCCTTCCAAAGACGCTGAAACTTTTCGTAATGCCTTTTATTAACGTATTCTCCCTCTCCATCAAGCAGCATCTGGTCTAGATCATCTTCGCCAAACTCCCCCTACATATGTTCGAAATAACTCTGTTGGCCAGCGTCCGAGATATTATTGTCCACCTGTTCTTCTTCAACCCGTGTAATCTTTACTTCGTCGTGCTTGGTCCAATCGCTATAATTTTTCATAAAACTTCTTGAGATCAAATGAAAATAAATTTGCTCACAGTTTGCCCACTCCTTTTGATTCTTGCAATCGATACATGGGCAACATATATAGTCTAAGGTAATATTGGTTTCGACATGACGAATAAAAGTTTCTAAACCCTCCACAAACTGCGAGGAATATCGGTTCATGTACATCCATCGCCGATCCATCTGCATTATACATATTCATAGCATTGAGTGTGACAGTAGCTTGTGTATCAAATACATATATTGATACCATACAAACAAACATCTTGCAAGGCTAAATACTCCTGAATGAATCAGCAAGGATCATCCATCATTGATACCATAATAATATTTTTAACATCCATCATTCATGAAATACCCTTCCCAATCTCGTCCCCTCCATTAATCAATGCTAGTACACATACAAACATGATTTAACAGTACATATACAAACATGATCCAATACTTCACATGCAAGCACCCAATGATAGTACACATTAAAAAATATCAATAAACATACAAAGTTTGCAGCACATACAATTATACATAAATTGTTCGGACAACAACAATTCTTAAATGTATAAAACTTGAATTAAAAAGTACAACACAGAGTGCGATCTCGATATCTCAATCACACTCTACGGGAACGTGACTTCCCCTTTGCCTCGCTGCCCTCGCCCTCGCCTTTGCCCTTTCCCTTACCCTTGCCCTTTGCCGCCCTTGCCCTTGCCCTTGCCCTTACCCTTGCCGCCCTTCTCCTTGCACTTGCCCTTGCCCTCATTACCACCATTCCCGCCGCTGTCGCCCTTGACGGCGTGTTCTCCGCTCAACCACTGCGGATCACACCCCTGGTCAGATTTTTACTCTGCTAGCCGACTCGATCAAGCTCGATTCGATTTGGCGTCGGGCTCAACAAGGAACGACTTCATGATTTACCCAGTTCGGACCCCTCGCGGGTAATAGTCCTACTCTGCCGAGCCTTAGCTCTTTTCGATTGTGGTTGAAAGGAAAGTCTTTACAGAGTGCTCTCACGAACCGAGTGTTGAATCCTACCCAACGTGCCCCTTCCCTCTCTCTCTCTCCTTTTATACAAGCCTCGAACCGACGGAGAGAGCCGAGGGAGTAGGCGATCTGATGCCCTCGATAATCGACAAGACACGACGAGAAGAGACGAAACGTGCGGCCCCCGCGCTGCCGCGCCGCCCTCGCGTGCCCGCAAGTGGCCTCTCACCCGCCTGACCACACCGGTGAGTCTGCGGGTGGGGCCTACGCCGCTCCTCTGACGCAGGCGGCCTCTTCAAGCAAACCTCCTCTCTGCTGTCAATTCTTGGCGCCATGAGGATGTACCGCCGACTGCAAGGGCCATCAGAGCGGTAATCATTTCTTCCGCTGTCTACTCTGCGTGATGTCTCATTAAATGCACTTCGCCCTTCGGCGGGGAGCCTTCGTCCAAGACTCCTTTCGCAATACTCCACACACGCTGGCCCCGCCGACGCAGGGCCCCTCACCGGTCTTCGAGAGGGCTCGCCCGCGCACCGCTTTGGCGCGTGGGGCCCTCGCCTCACCATCGGAGGGCTCGCCCACACGCCCGCTTTGGCGTGGGGCCCTCGACTTCGCCTCAAGGGCTCGCCCACGCACCCTTTGGCGCTGGGCCTCCCGGCCTCGAGGGCTCGCCCGCGCACCCACTGGCCTTGGGGCCTCCCGGCCTCCCGAGGGGCTCGCCACGCATGGCTGGGCCTCGCTTCGCCCGCTTTGACGCGCTGGGGCCTCCCCGGCCTCGAGGGGCTCGCCACGCCACTGGGCCTTGCTCGCCCGCTTTGACGCGTGGGGCCCTCCTGCCCTCGAGGGGCTCGCCACGCCACTGGGCCTTGCTCGCCCGCTTTGGACGTGGGGCCCTCCTGCCTTCGAGGGGCTCGCCACGCCACTGGGCCTCGCTCGCCCGCTGACGCGTGGGGCCCTCCTGGCCTTCGAGGGGCTCGCCCACGCCACTGGGCCTTGCTCGCCCTTTGACGCGTGGGGCCCTCCTAGCCTTCGAGGGGCTCGCCACGCCATGGGGGCCTTGCTCGCCCGACGCTGTGGGGGGCCTCTCGGCCTTTCAATGCTCTTTGTACCCCGGTATTTATTACACCGACAGCCCTCGCCCTCGCCCTCGCCCTCCTCATCACCACCATTCCGCCACCGCCATCGTCGCCGCGACGTGCCACATCATTGGTCGCCACATATTTTTTGTCTTTTACGCTACTTCTGTGGGTATTCGTCCCCCACAACAAGCAATGGTGGAGGGGCAAAGACTCTTTAAAAAACAGCACATTTTGGACCTAGTTGGAGGCAGCGTGGTTTCGATGTTAGTTGCGCTGTCACCGGTCCAACAGACATCCTAAATCTGGAGGAAAATTTAATAGTAAAAACACAAACAAAGGTCGGCATTTGTGGTTGCGCCGGTAGCGGTGGCGGCGGTCGCTGTGACGGCGGTGGTGGTGGTGGGATCAGAAACGAGGATGCGATGCCGGTGGATAAATGTACCTCGGCGGCGTGGCGAGGCGCCGACGAATGGGCGGCGCGCGCGACGACGAGAGCGGCGAGGTCGGGCGGTGGTGACGCGGCGGCGCGCGGCGACACGAAGCGTTGTTCGATGATGATCCGATCCCTTTCACCGCTCCCGGTAGCGGCGAGAGGCTCCTCAATAGCTCCTTGCTCTCGCCTCAGCAGCTCCTTTCTCAGCAGCTCTCCAGTCTCTGCTCCTTCCTCACAAGCGCGTGCGAGCTCCCACAGCAAGTGCGGCGACGAGAAGACGACGCAGTGACTTTTTGTTACTGGAGGAGAAATGGCTCCAATTATCGGAGCCCAGTATTAGTCCCGGTTTGTAACACCAACCGGAACTAATAGCCAAATATCAGTCCCGGTTTGTAACATCAACTGGGTCTTTTGTGACAGAAGAAATGGCGTCAATTATCGGAGCCCAGTGTTAGTCCCGGTTGGTGACACCAACCGGGACTAATACTCCCCCAGATGCCACGTGTCGCGCGAGGCGACCTATCGGTCCCGGTTGGTGGCACCAACCGGGCCTGAATACTGGTCTGCTGCCTCGCTACCATTGAACCGGGACTGAAATTAATCTCAGTCCCGGTTTGATGGTAACCTGGACTGATATGCCGGGATGGAAGGGCCGTTCCGTAGTAGTGAAGAAATGAATTCGAATTTTACATATAGCGCAAATTTAACAAATGCACTATGTATTGTGCTAGTTAGTTGCTGGGGTATCAAATGCACGTAAATTTAACAAAATTTATTAGATTTTAAAAATATTGTGACATTAGAACGCAATAAAATTAGGGAAAATGGAATCATAGGCTCATAGAAAGGGTACACAAGAAGTTTCAATTTTTAAATTTTTTAATTGACTAATAAATTTATCAAATGAGAAAATCTGAACAGTCCAGTAGACATGCTGCTCTTTCTTCTCGAAGAATAGGGCCATGCATCATGTATGTAGAGTGGTGTATTTGATTTGATAGGACCTGCTACTTAATTTAGCTCAAACCCACTCAATTCTCAGTGCGAACGTGCCTCCATGGATCCAATATGTTGTGCGAATCGCATATGCCGATCTATGTCCTATACATCTAGGATAGA
The DNA here is from genome assembly GCA_036346415.1 of Raddia guianensis. Lineage (NCBI taxonomy): Eukaryota > Viridiplantae > Streptophyta > Magnoliopsida > Poales > Poaceae > Raddia > Raddia guianensis. Next base: position 18,523,646 of record CM070537.1, on the reverse strand, counting down.
TAGTTTGTAAAGTACTTTATCCACAGTATAAATAAAATTTTTCATGATATACATCGATAAATATACTAGAATTACAATAAACACATCTGTTAGAACTGGGCTGTTCACATGATAGTTGAGTCAGTGTAGAAAAAAATATAAATATTCTTCATGAAAGAGTTGTATATCTATAAGGAAACGTATATAGGATATATCAGTTATCTTTACTGTTGTTTTAAGATATTATACCGTATACAAATATAAATACTCGTTTACCGCCTTTGAGTTGAGTCGGCCCAAATATTTTAGGTTGCATGCATTTAATTCGTTCATGTATGCGCGTGAAATAATCGGGACATATCTATCAATTCAAATTCCCTTGTATTAGTTCGATTGCTTCGCAAGTCTGCATGCAGTCTGGCGAGTAGCGCAAATAGTGGAGTAGGCGTGCCGCCGCATTTTTCTACGCCGTGTTCGTTAGGTCGATCGTGTCATCCACACTTTTTGGAGCGAGCCTTTATTGAGGTCGTGTACGTAGCAGGTTACCGGGTCTTGCTGGCTGGACAGCCTGGACGGATTGACTCGAGAGACGACCGGCCGGAGAAATTGACAGATCGATTGCATATATATATATATTGGACTGGTCACCCAGTGCCCTAGTTAGAAGTGCAAATGAACTGCCTCCTACCTAGCTAGCCATCCTCAAAGCAAAACATTTTGCGAGAAGATCATGACGATAGTTGTGGTCCATGCCGTGATCCGTTGCGTGCTCACGCTGGTTCTACTAGGCGCAATGGCGTCGCGACCAGCGTCCGGCGTCATCGGGAGAATGACGAACGGGACCCTGATCCCCTCCTCCGGCACGCTGGCCGGCTGCCCAACCAGCTGCGGCAACCTCAGCTTCTCGTACCCCTTCGGCATCGGGCCCGGCTGCTTCCGGCACGCCGACTTTGAGCTCTTCTGCCACCGCCGGCAGCAGCATGACCCCAGCCTCAGCCTCTTCCTGCGCGACGGCGCCACGAAGGTGATCCATAACATTGATGTGGATGCTTCTTATGGTAATAGTTATTTGTCGATCGACTTATCGCATACCATTTTCGTGAGATCTGGTGTGGATGCGTACAACTGGTCCTGGAAACCTCCTGGGCCATCTCTCACTCTTGATGATAGTATATATCTCAACATCACCGGTTGTGGCTTCGAGATGTACCAGCAGCTTGATGCAAGCACAAACGTTCGGCTTTGCACAACTACCTGCCCTAGCAAAGAAATCATGGGCACAGTGGCTGCGGGGAGCTGCAACGGGTGTTGCCCCGTCCAACTGATGCACGGAGCTCATGATGTCCAGCTCCAGTTTGTCCTCCACGGCAGGGAACGCAAGCTCCAATCCCCAAGCCCACTTTGGGATACAATCAATATTACTAGTACTTATGACGACGGGGTGGATCTCTCATGGAAAATCATGGATCAACCGACGTGCTCTGCCGCACTAGAGAATCGCACCAGCTATGCATGTGTCAGCAACAACAGTAGCTGCGAATTTAACACTTATAATGGTCCGTCTTTGGGTTACATCTGCAGTTGCGATTCTGGTTATCAAGGCAATCCCTACATGCTCGATGGTTGCTCCCGAGACAAAGGTGAGGTGGCCTTAATTTCTAGCAACAATTTTTCTGTATTATTAGACTATCACCAAGGGCTTTCTGCCCGGGTTCGCGTTCCCTTCGCGATAGGGAGAAGGGTGGGACGGGAGCGATCACAATCCTCCGACCAAATCTTTTCCCGGACAGAATTCCCGTGAGAAATAAGGGAGAGAGATGTCTATTTCGATTGCAACCAAGACTCATCAAACCTAACATTAAATAAGTATGACAAGCCACATTTTTGTGGTAAAGAAATTTGATGCCACACTTATTGCAAAGTTGGCAGAAAATTGAGTTTATGACATGTTGTAAACATTGTGGTTTAAGAAAATTTGACAAACAATTTACTTTGAATATATAATAAATGTAATAAAGTCATGAGTTAAAATCAGAATCATGAATTCTCCAAAGATAAGCCAAAATGCATATAAATTCTTGATCAACATTGAAATGATAAACATGACAGTCACTAAACCAATCAAACCAGCGTAAAGCTAAGGTTACAAAGATTATATTTTGCTCTTAGATTGCAATTAAAGGGTTGCTAAAATTAATTAGTCATCCAGCAGTTAAATGGGCTTAATATCACAGGTTATACAATCTCCTAAACCCTAAAATTGCACTGCTTAAGGGCAATTACAGTGGATCAAAATTTAACATGGAAGCCAATTAACATCTCGGTATAACAGTAAATTAAAAAATCAATACCGATTAGGCCAACCTGAATAAATAAGCCCGGAAACAGCACCTAGAACACGACAGTATTCTGATCTCAAACCGATAACAATCACTAGTAATCTGAGTAAGACAGCGGTACAAGATAGATCAATTTAATCAACACCGGGTACAAAACTGCTAACACAAATACACAACGATCCACAAGCAAAAAAAAAGACTCTGAACAGTACTACTCTAGGTCTTGCAAGATCATTAATAAACAGATTAAATTTGCCTCAAATTAATGCAATCATCATGAAGCAGATTATAGCCCACAAAGAACGCATTGCATATACCCTAATTGAGATCGGTTGCTATTCAAAGAATAGGTTTCTAGATAGTCCAATTAGCCCTGCTGCACAAAAGAGGAATAAGAATACTCACATAGTGTCGGAACCGAACCAGCAAAGAAGAAGCAAAGCGCGCATGAAGCACTGTCCCAGAAATCATATCGCCGTGTTATAGAAGCACCACCAGCGAAGAGGCCCGAAGATACGATGATGTCGTCCCCACCACAGCTGAGCCAAGGAGATGACCCCGAGAAGCAAGTAGAAGCAGCGACAAGCTCATAGCGACCACCCCGTGGCCACCGAGAACCAGAGGAAGGAACCGAGCACCCCCCCACCACAGTCGACACCGGCGGCAAGCACGCCAACACCCGACAAACAGTGGCAGAGGAGGCACATAGAAGTCAGGAAGAGATGGGGAAAAATGGAGTAACTAAGCCCCTAGAGAACGAGAGAGAGAGAGAGAGAGAGAGAGAGAGAGAGAGATTCCCATATAGGCTGCGCAGACACAAGGAACCCCGAGAAGGCCGACCACCACGGCCACATGCGCACACGCATTTGTGCCAGGCGGAGCTGGCCATTCCAGCCGCACGAGCTGCCGCCGCCAGCCTCTCACACGAGGTAGGGAAAACCTACCTCGATCTGTTTCCGGCTGCAGCTGCCTCTCCCTCCGTGTAGGCCAAGAGAATGGGCCAAAGCCTAGTGGCAAAGCCCAGTGGCAAAAGCCCAACACGACATGTGGGCTACATGGCTAAGAAAGTGTGGCAAGTCATAATTGTGGCACGAACCAACACCATCTTGAAAAACTGTGGCATGACCAAGGTTTCTTTAGGCAAACTTAGACACAAACCTAACATGCAAATCTATCCCACGCAAAATTCTATCACCATTCCCGTCCTTCACTCCCCCGCAGGCATGTGACAACGACTCCATCTTCGCATGCTAGGTCAGACCCAACGAGCAGCGAGAGCGGCAGCGGCACAAGCTTTGGGCTATAGGCTGACACATACAGGCCCGTGAAGTTGGAGCTTTCTTAGGATGTTAAATTTCCACGCAAGATCTAGATGACATTGGAGGCATGATATTTGATAACGCAGTTCGACATGATTAACTATGTGTGTAGGGCTCTGACAATGGGCACTCCTCCCCAATCTACACAAGAAGATCGAACCACCCGTGTCACGGCAACAAGCCGGTGCTAACCCCTACGCGTCCTACGCTATAGCTAACTCGTTATGACCAGTTAAACCAAGGGTTACCTCTCTATTTATACAGGAGACCAGGATACAAGTCCTTATAAACCATGATGTCTTGTGGGTGCCCATATAGTTTTACATCTCTTTTGCACCCTAGGATTGACTAGAGATCAAGTTGCAAATCTATCCAGAATTCGTTCTTCGCGCAGCATTCAGTGTTTGAATTTTACAAACATCTAGAAAAATCATTTTTTAGTGATTCTTGTTGGAGAAGGTGCATGACTTATTTATCTATACACTGTAAACATTTGAAGTCATGTTCTTTCACCGTTTGGGAGTAATGAGATGAACACCGAGCTCCAAACTTTCTGCATGATGATTCTAACAGCTTGTGGTGTTTGATTTTTCCTGATGTTTCTGCTAGGAGTTTTGAGGTGATGTTTGGTAGAGTGCTTCACGACTCATTTGTACATAGGGAGAAAAATTCTCAAAAAAATTTAGAGAAAATTCTAGAGTGCCCCTATTGCGTGCTCTTGATCGGTCTGGTGTGTCGTTATCTCATTTAGTGTTCTCCAGAGCTTGTTGAACTTTCTTTGTTGATTCTGTTTGCATAACCTCTTAAAACGATTACTGAAGTGACTATTTTTGAAGTGGCTAAAGAAGTTTTCCCCCATTTGTCTCATGCACCACCTGTACTACATGTTCATCCATTGCGCATTGCCATGAGTTTCTGAGCCATTCCTGATTTCTTCAATAGCACGTAACAGCCCTACATGCCTGTCATGTCTGGTGCAAATGTTTGTCTTGATAAAGACAGCATGCTTCACAAACTCCAAAAACATGTACCAAATGTTGGTGTTCTCCCCCTCCGTAAATGCAAAAGCGACTAGTAATATCTGATTGTTTCCATCGACTGCTATAGCCATAAAAATATGTCCCTTGTACTTGCCTGTCAAGAAAGTACCGTCCACGCACAACACCGGCGGATACTATGAAAACGCTTTGATACAAGGGCTCAAAGCAAAGAAGACCCGTTGCAAAACTATCTTTCCTATGTTTGGGCCTGATACTCCTTTATATCAAAATAGGTTCCCGGATTCCGTGCGTTTATGACCTCTAGTAGAACCTGCATGTTGGCATAGGATGCTTCATAGGTACCGAATCTGAGCTTCAAAACCTTGTATTTTGCCCTCCATGCGCACACATAGCGAATATTATACTGGAATTTTTCCTCGATTGTTCAAACGATGGACCCTGGCTTGAAGCTGAGGTTGTCCACTATTTGAGCATACAAAACCTCCGCAACGAACGTTGAATTTTATGTTCCTATCCTCTCTTGCACTATTTGTAGTTCACAGTTGTGTCACTGCACAATGGAACAAACCTAGTAATTGACCCACTTCTCCTTGAATGCATGGACTCACCATGGGCAGTCAGCTACTAAACACTTCACATCATACACACTTTTACTAGACTTCTCCACCCTGAATTATCGCCTCAAAGACATTGCCCAATGCTTCTCTACAGATAGCATCAAAGCTTTATCCGGATACATTTGCATGATAGTCCCATGCAGTGTGAGTATCTTCATGCATTGAGAAGCTATCCAAATTATACGAAGTCCATTCAGCCGACACTGGGCAATCTCCAAAACCTCTCTCATCGTCCGAAATGTCTTCCTCAAGGACTTGCTCATTCTCTGCATTTTTCGCCTCCATCTGTTCGACAATAGCTTCAATTTGTTCACCTTCGTTTGGCACACTCATATATCATCTGTTGCTCAACACAATCATCATTTCCTTCCCCTTCGGGGTGCATATCCTTTGCAACCTCATCTTCCTCCATGACATTCACATAGGCCGCACCTTCTGCAAACTGTACGGCTTGTTGAAATATCGCCTCATTACTTTCGTCCCCTCCTCCATGGCTAGACCCAGCATGGTGGTTGATCCGAAAAGTGATCAACTCGTCCGGAAGTTGCTTGGGTTGCCAAAGGTGACAGGCGGGACAACCTGCCTAACGGCTTGATGCCTTCTCCGGAACAATTCCGTAGAAGGGCATTGCGACTTCCTTGACTTGGAACGAGGAATTTGCATCTCGTCCAAGACTTTAGCGAAATCAACAAAGGCGCTCCGCGTCCACTAAGACACGGCCAACTCTCGCGTTCGTCGATGGTGGGCGACCACCGATGGGAGCCGCCGAGGCTTGGTCATCCCAAATCCTCCCGAGAGAAGGAGATGGGGACCTCACCCACTTCATCGATTCAGCCGAGGTTTTGCCTTTTCGACGCTAGGACCTCCCGGCAGCTTCCTTGAGGCTCGCGCCGAGAGGTGTAAGCCGAGGAGCCGCCCGAAAATGACGGCGATATGGTTCACGGGCTCTTGATATTCATCATCATCTTCCCGATCACCATCGGTTTGGCGCTTGGCCTTACCGCATCACCTTGTTCGGGCGGGGTGGGCATTGGGCCCTTGCCGTTGTAGAAATCTTCGAGCTTTGCAGCCCAAGTTCTCTGATGGCGTATATCATGCCCGTAGTCTTGGTGGAACTTGCAAAATCGGTCGCCGACCTTTCTTGCCTTGTCCGCTCCCCGGCGTGCTTTTTGCCCTTGTAATTATTGTTGGGCTTCTTCGCCCATCCTTGGGAGGAGGTGCGCGGTCCATACCGCGACGGTATTGTTCGCATCACCTTTGTTCTTCTTCTTCAGGACTTCTTGTCACCGTGAACGCTTCTCACTCTTCTTCTTCTCATCCACACCAGTCAAGCGGCACGCCCTTGTCGAACGCCTTTTTGTATCGAACGCGTCTGCCGCGTTGGCATAGCGTCTCCGCCTTGAACAGTCGTTGGCGGTCCAGTCTCATTGATCTCGAGATCTGGGTGATCCTTCGTCAGACTCCGTTAAGGCGCGACAACAGATTCATCCGAGATGTTCGGGATCGTGTTGCGGATCTTAATGAAACGCTTCACGGTTCTCCCGCTCATCCGGATCACATCCTCCTTACCCGCACGTTAATATCTTTAGCGATCGAGTTTCCATGAGTGATCCCCCGGCGAAAGTTTCACGTCCGAGCAAAGACCCTCAAGGACGACGGAGGTAATTAGCCATAACGAGCTCGTCTCCCCCAACCGCCATGATGGCTGAAAATTAATGGAAAGGAATTCTCCATTATTCCCATTGTACTCTCCATGTGACCGGGCTTGAATTTTGAGGGCCACCGGACACCAAGCTCGTCGGAGAAAGCCCCAGCCCAAAGCATATGACCGCCACCTTCCCGAAACCTAGGCCTAGAAACTCTCTCGGGACAATCCACCACGCTCCTTCCTCGTGGTGGCGACGACGCTCCTCACGAGGGGACCGTCCGTGATCATCGCGTCGCGCTTGCCCCGTGGTCGCGATGACTACGAGGACTTGGCGGCGGCGGCGACCACGGTAGCTTGCTCATGGACAAGTGATCCTTCGATGGTGACGGGGTCACGCGATCGAACAATAGCTGTCCGAATCATTCCGGCGGTTTGGTCTGCTGCGCTGGAGGAGTTGTTGACTTCTCCTAGAGACTTTAGGCCTTCACCGGTCGCTCTAGGTTAGTCGCAGACGCCCATCGGGCGAGATCAACGATTGGTGGATCTAAGGACCGTTGCTATAGCTTCGAGCCGTTCCCCACTTTGATCTATGGGTCCCGGATCAATAACCATCCGCGTTTATGCCGATCGAGTCCGGCCACGCGGGAATTGACCGAGCGGGAAGCTTCCCGCCACGGCCGTCGTGGGATCCTCTGAGGTTCCTACATATGTTAATCTATCGGGGCTATGCGAAGGTATGCTAGACGGTGTCATCGCTGTGTCTCCACAGTGGAATCTACCGACATAGCCTTGGAATCGATAAATCTAAACCGTCGTAAAGATCATCGCCTCGTAGTCGCCGCCGATGACGGAGTGCGATCTAAGGCTATCTTGCCATGTAAGCGGAGACATCCCTCGGATGCGAAAGCGCTCGAGACCGAACAGATCGATCTGATTATTTGGATGATATCAATTTGTTTTTTCAATTGTTAGTCGCTAAGAAAATTCCGACATCAACTGCATCATTGTAACACAACTACTTGAAGATTGAGATAGAGACACGCCAAACAATGCGAACACAGAACGAGCAGGAGACAGGGGTTTTATCCTGGTTCAGCCTCTCGAGAGATAATAGCCCCACGTCCACCTTTCTTTATATCAAAGAGGATTACAAGGTGGAACTCGGCGAGATCGCAGGTCTCGACGAGTAGTATGCTGAAAGTCTAATGGCTAAGGGTGTAAAACTCGATGCCGGGGATCCTCTAAACGCCGTAGGGCCTGTTTATATAGTCGAGCAAACCGACCTACCGAGGAATATCGGGCCGGGCTAACTACGAGATCGTAACGAACTCATACATGCCAAAATATGACCTACGGTAGATAAGGCATACTCCTAGTCTTGGGGATCACGACTCGAAGCCTTGGCCATTACGCATCTTGCCACCAGGAAGCTGTTCGGCAAAATGCATATAAGCCAGATAGAACCTTCCAGGGAGCTGGGCCCTGGCAGGCTGTTCGATTGGGCCGTCAGGGAGTGGGCCATGTCAATGGATGAATATTAAAAAACATATTGTAACATAACACTTATTATTAACATATAATATGTACTACACTATTCTACATGTAACTATTATTATTCTAATATAAACTAAATTACCACACATATTATCTATCCTAATCCTATAAATAAAAAACTACATTGCCCTATATGAAATCTACATTTCAGAATCTAATACTAGCATTTTTCAGTACTATTATATATCTTGTGACAAACCTACCGGGTTTTAAGATCTAAAAAAATGAGTTCAAAAAATTTACCTTAGTGTGGGGTAACAACTATTCTCCTCTCTCTCCTCTCTCTCTCTCTCCCTTTCTCCTCCTCTCCCTCCCTTCCCTCTGTTTCTACTCTCCCGAGACTTCTCTAGCGTCCAAATGACCGGTGCCTCGGCTTGGGAAACCGGCGCCCACCTTATATGGGGATTCTACCCGCCGTTTGAAACGGTGGACCATTCCCGCACAAATGAACCGCCGTTTGAAACGATGGATTTTTAGTGAAACGTCACTTCAAACCAAGGGTTATGTCGCCCAGCCCAACGGTCACCGACCACCAATTTGAACCGCGACACACCACTCTCCCGCCGAATAAAACGGGGGGTCATTTGAGCCGCCAATTCTAATGACGGAGGCACCTATTTCTGTAATTTTATAAAATAGAAAATTATTCTTATAATTTTGAAATTTTAAAAATATATTTTAATAAAAATTTCTCGTCTACGCGATGAACTTTGTATTACCTAGCACCTGCACCTAGCTCCTCTGGTCCACAACACATGCCCCGCCATTGAGCAACAAGCTAACCAAATACCATGGCGTGCTAAGTCTAGCCGCTCCACGGCCCAGCGGTAACCTGTGCTCACATGCACGTGGTCGTATCGCACGTGGTCGCATCGCCTCAATGCACCCACACGCTCCAATCTCTTCAGCTTTCCACCATGCTTGCTGTTTGCCGGTTTGATTCCGAGCCGACGTCTTCGTCGCTGCCACGTTGACTGCCTGGCCACATTATCAACTTGATCATAATTTCTAGCCCATCCTCACCACCTGCAGCCCATCGAAAGGTCCAAGCCTCCTGCCTGTAGTGTCTAATGCCATCGATCTTATCGATTGCCTCCATGCTTCACCTTGCGCACTAGAGATTTTTTCAACGCCGTGTGAAGACATGAACACCGCACCTCCATAGATCTTACCGACCTCGCTCTGATACCACTTTTTAGGATTTTAATTGCCACACAAGATATAGACGACTTTGGAGGCACGATATTTGATAACGCAGATTCAGATACGCTTATGGGGCTCTAACTTTGGCTAATACTCCTAGTCAAGACAAGCACAACGGCGTGCTGCCATTGACCTCTTGATTGCAGCTACATCGTCATGACCGGATACACATGACCTCCCTATGCATACAAGAGACCAGGATACAACAAGTCCAACTCACACGATCCACCTCATCTATTATAACTTAGAATCCACATAACCGACTCATATTCGACACAAACTCTAACAAACATGGGTTTGGTTGAATAGAGAGAAGATGGTGAATTGGGCGCTGACAGCTAGGCCTAGAATGCTAGGGCTTTGGTTGAGCATGGGGGAACGGGGATGGAGAGCCAAAGGGAGCGACGCTTAAGGTCAGACACGGGGATGAGGTTCTGCGAATCCATGGAGTACTACTGTCTTTGAAGATAGTTGACGCGCAACAATAATTGTACATGCTCTACAAAACATTATTATGACTTTTTTCTAAAAGATAAATTAAGTTCCACAAACAAATTGATAACTTTTAATCTCATTAATTGTATGTTTTTATAAATAATAGGTTATAATCCATTTCAACAGAAGACAAATTGTACTCGCCAGTGTGGAAACATCAGTGTTCTATTCCCGTTCGGTATAGAAGACGGTTGTTATGGGAGGAAGCTTTTTCAGCTCAACTGTACTGACATGGCGTCCTCTACCCTCAGGCTCGCCGATAGGCCAGAATCGATAGTGACATACATTGACTTTAGCAAAGGCACCATACGAATTGAATATGACGATATGGTTCAACTTCTGAACGTACCTAAAGACCGAGACTTCTACTTTGGTTTTGGGGAAGCGGACTCCATGCAATGGGTTGTTGCTAATCTAACCTGCCAGGAGGCACAAAGCAATAAATCTGGATATGCATGTGTGAGCATCAATAGCACATGCCTGGGCACCTACATCAACTCCACCAGTCGATATGTTAACAGTTATGTTGGTTATCGTTGTGGATGCGCAGATGGTTTTCAAGGGAATCCGTATGTTCTCGATGGCTGTAAAGGTACTCCATCAGCGCCTTTCCCTCCCTCCATCTGTTATTTCAGTAAATTTGCAGACTTCAAATGACATTTCCGTACAAATTAAGCTTTATCCGTGTGGTATTCAAAATAGATCATAACAAAAATCAGCAATGTACTTTCTCTTTCACAAAATTGTAATCAGAAAATAATGAATGCACAAACGTTTTTGACAGCTAATAGAGGTATACTTCCCTCAGTCTACCTCACCCACTATTAGGTGAGATAGGACAGGTGTAGAGCATTGGTAAGCCTTTTAGCACTAACAATTTCATGCTCAAATATCGTGGCAGCAAACTTGAAATGTTGATACTAGTATCGGTTTAGGCCCTGTTCTTTTCAGCGTATCCTTGCGTTGGCGTACATCGTAAGAAATTTGAGAGCCCTTTAATTGAGGTCTAAAGATTATAAAAAATATTTAAAAATAGTTTTATAATCTTTGGAAGGACTACTAAAAGTCATGAAAAATCGTTAAAATTATCACAATATATAGGCTATATAAAATAACAAAATTTATTACGGTGATACGCAATGATGCGATACGCTTTGAAAAGAACAAGGCCTTAGGCAACAAATAATGCAAGCAATGTGAATGTTGGCTCGGAGTGCATGGCGATGTTAGGCGGGTCCAATAATCTTTGGAGTCAGTTCCTTATCACCTACACACGGTTAATGCTATAACTAGAGTTTCAAATCCCATTTTGGCACAAATCCCCCCTAATTTTTTATTCATGATTTCTAGTTGCAATTTGACGGAAGTTTGTTTTAAAAATTTAAATAGAACAGAATGGGCAGAAAAAGAAAAACCACTTGGTCTATCGCTCTGTTTCATCATAAAATCATTCAGTTTCACCACGATATCATATAGTTTCACCGAGAAATAAAGAGAAAATCATTCAGTTTTAAGAATATTTTTGGAAAATCACTAGGTTTAGCTAGATCCAGTTTTAATGGAAAATTGTTCAAAAATTTCATTTTTAAAAGTTTTCAAATTTAAATTCGTATTTTAATTTTTTAAACCAAGATTTCAATCCTGTTCCTTCGTGATTTAACAATTTTCCACCAGGATTTCGAACTCTGACCACACCTCTCCTGCTTACGCAGTTGCTTAGTTCTGGTCTTGTAAAGTTGTTGAAATTTTTAATCTGAAAAAGTTATGACTACTTGAGAGAAGCTTTAAAGAGTTTAAAAAATTATGAAAAAAATTAGTAATTTTAAGAAGTAGTAGTACAAACCCCACAAAAATAACTACAAACTATTACCTTGTTTAGCTCGACAAAAATAACAAATTTTTATTTAATTGAATTTAATATAAGCTGACAAGAACAAAGGCCACGTGTGTGAGAGTGTGAGTCCACTTCTCGGTTGGTGGTGATCGAAGACCAGTCAAACATTTTAATAGTAAATATGTGGTTTGCTGGAGTTGAAATAGCGTATATACAGGTGAAGTAGAGGCTGGAGATAAAGGGCATGTTGTACAGAATACGAGTAAATTGCTTTTCTGCAATTGAATGTTAACTTTCATTGATCTTTTATTAAGAAGTTCAACATCCTACGTACGTCATCATCTCTGAAACTTCTTTCCCTCGTTGTAATTGTTGACCAATCAAGCCACAACATAGTTACAAGAATATGATTATGACATGCATTATTATGTTCTAAAATACAAATATTTCACAAAAAAGATTAAAAAATACATAATTTTTTTAAAATATAAATCTGAAAAATTATGTTTACTCCAAGTGAAATTTAAAACTTTTCATACATAAATTTTAATTTAAAATTAATGGTAACATGTCTCATGAAAATGAGAGCAAAAGAATAGTAAATTTTGAAAACTAAAAATATTGATAACAAGTAGAGGTAGAAATGTAGAAAAGATTTTACAGCTATTTAAATTTTGAATCACTTAGTTTTGAGTTAAAATGTAGGAGATGCATTGTTTCAAATATTTAAATCTAGAAATTATGAAAAGGTTGGTCTGGGTATTAATCAGAAAGGGGAAAAAGTTTTAAGTGGTCATGGCAAATAAGGAAAGGTTAACTTCTTGATGGTAGACCAGGAAAAGGTCTGTCTCTCCTTCACTTTCCACCATGCTTGCTGTTTGCGGTTTGATTCCGAGCCGACGTCTTCGTCCGCCACGTTGATTGCTGCCACATTATCAACTTGATCATAATTTCTAGCCCATCCTCACCACCTGCAGCCCATCGAAAGGTCCAAGCCTCCTGCCTGTAGTGTCTAATGCCATCGATCTTATCGATTGCCTCCATGCTTCACCTTGCGCACTAGAGATTTTTTCAACGCCGTGTGAAGACATGAACACCGCACCTCCATAGATCTTACCGACCTCGCTCTGATACCACTTTTTAGGATTTTAATTGCCACACAAGATATAGACGACTTTGGAGGCACGATATTTGGTAACGCAGTTCGGATACGTTTATGGGGCTCTAACTTTGGCTAATACTCCCTAGTCAGCACAAGCACAACGAAGTGCCTGCCATTGACCTCTGCATTGCAGCTACATCGTCATGACCGGTTACACCAGGGGTACCTCCCTATGCATACAAGAGACCAGGATACAACAAGTCCAACTCTCACACGATCCACCTCTGTCTATTATAACTTAGAATCCACATAACCGACTCATATTCGACACGAACTCTAACAAACATGGGTTTGGTTGAATAGAGAGAAGATGGTGAATTGGGCGCTGACAGCTAGGCCTAGAATGCTAGGGCTTTGGTTGAGCATGGGGGAACGGGGATGGAGAGCCAAAGGGAGCGACGCTTAAGGTCAGACACGGGGATGAGGTTCTGCGAATCCATGGAGTACTACTGTCTTTGAAGATAGTTGACGCGCAACAATAATTGTACATGCTCTACAAAACATTATTATGACTTTTTTCTAAAAGATAAATTAAGTTCCACAAACAAATTGATAACTTTTAATCTCATTAATTGTATGTTTTTATAAATAATAGGTTATAATCCATTTCAACAGAAGACAAATTGTACTCGCCAGTGTGGAAACATCAGTGTTCTATTCCCGTTCGGTATAGAAGACGGTTGTTATGGGAGGAAGCTTTTTCAGCTCAACTGTACTGACATGGCGTCCTCTACCCTCAGGCTCGCCGATAGGCCAGAATCGATAGTGACATACATTGACTTTAGCAAAGGCACCATACGAATTGAATATGACGATATGGTTCAACTTCTGAACGTACCTAAAGACCGAGACTTCTACTTTGGTTTTGGGGAAGCGGACTCCATGCAATGGGTTGTTGCCAATCTAACCTGCCAGGAGGCACAAAGCAATAAATCTGGATATGCATGTGTGAGCATCAATAGCACATGCCTGGGCACCTACATCAACTCCACCAGTCGATATGTTAACAGTTATGTTGGTTATCGTTGTGGATGCGCAGATGGTTTTCAAGGGAATCCGTATGTTCTCGATGGCTGTAAAGGTACTCCATCAGCGCCTTTCCCTCCCTCCATCTGTTATTTCAGTAAATTTGCAGACTTCAAATGACATTTCCGTACAAATTAAGCTTTATCCGTGTGGTATTCAAAATAGATCATAACAAAAATCAGCAATGTACTTTCTCTTTCACAAAATTGTAATCAGAAAATAATGAATGCACAAACGTTTTTGACAGCTAATAGAGGTATAGTGTTGGGAGAATGGGCCAGGCCGGTCGAGCTGGCACGAGCATGGCCCGAAAAAAACGGCACGAAGCCCGACCCGGCACGAAAGGCAAATGGGCCGAGCCGGCACGACCCGAATGGCCGTGCTGGGCTGGGCCTGGTTTTTCGGCACGATGGGCCGCCCGGCAACGTGCCGTGCTTGGGCCGGCACGGCCCGATTTAAGGCTCAAGCAGTCAAGCTGTATTTCACAAGAAATCAGCGCCATTAGCGGTGGCAGTTAATTCACCTCCCGCATGCGTGCCTTAATCCTCACGTAATCCTCACGCAGACACTTAATTCATCCTCCATGCGTGCCTTAATCTTCGCGTGGACAGTTAATTCACCCTTCATGCTTGCCAAAAATCTACACGTTAGCTGTTCTGCACAATGGGCCCGGGCCGTGCCTGCCCGGCGTGGTCCAATTCCCACCACTAGGTATACGTATGAATAACTTTTACAACACGATAAGAAATTTGAAATATCCCATATAATTTGACACATCCAAATGGTAATCCTATTGTCAATCCTCATTTTTATACTTATCAGAGAGCCGCTGTACACACTACTAGAGAACGGACCTTCTATCCCGACACATTAATCCCGGTTAACTACAAACCCGGATTGATAGTGGCATCAGTCCCGGTTCATGACTACTAGGCCAAAAGTACGATTTTTCGTCCACATTAGTCCCGATTTATGATACAAACCAGGATAGAAAAGCGCTTTGGCAGACGGGTACATGCCAGCTGGTAAGGGCACAAATTAGTCCGTTCAGTAATACAACCGGATCAAGAAGCTTTAGCCCGGTTATGAATCGACAAACCTCGTTTCAAAGATAGTTCAAAAGGAATGCATATCCTAGTCTAGTAAATACGCGTGGCTGGGTGGGTTGGTTAGATGGGTAAGCATGAGTCCCGTGGTGACAGGAGGTTCGGTTCGAGTCTTTAGTTCGCCATATTTTAGTTTGAAATGGCGGACCATTCCCACACAAATGAACCTCCGTTTGAAACGGTGGATTTTTTATGAAACATCGCTTCAAACCACGGGTTATGTTGCCCAGCCCAACGGTCACTGACTGCCAATTTGAACCGCGACACACCACTCTCCCGCTGAATAAAACTGGGGGTCATTTGAGCCACCAATTCTAATGGTGGGGGCGCCTATTTCTGTAATTTTGTAAAACATACAATTATTCTTATAATTTTGAAATTTTAAAAATATATTTCAATAAAAAATTCTCGTCTACGCGATGAACTTATTACCTAGGGCCTGCACCTAGCTCCTCTGGTCCACAACACATGCCCCGCCATTGAGCAACAAGCTAACCAAATACCATGGCGTGCTAAGTCTAGCCGCTCCACGGCCCAACGGTAACCTGTGCTCACATGCACGTGGTCGTATCGCACGTGGTCGCATCACCGCAATGCCCCCACATGCTCCAATCTCTTCAGTTTTCCACCATGCTTGCCGTTTGCCGGTCTAATTTCGGGCCGGTGTCTTCGTCACCGCCACGTCGACTGCCTGGCCACATTGTCAGCTTAATCGTAATGTCTGGCCCATCCTCACAACCTGCAGCCCATTAAAAGGTCCAAGCCTCCTACCCGGAGTGTCCAATGCCATCGATCTTATCGATTGCCTCCATTCTTCACCTTGCGCACAAGAGATTTTTTCAATGCCGTGTGAAGACATGAACATCGCACCTCCATAGATCTTTCGCACGACCGACCTCGCTCTGATACCACTTTTTAGGATTTTAATCGCCACACAAGATCTAGACGACATTGGAGGCACGATATTTGATAACACAGTTCGGCACGATATTTGATAACGTAGTTCAGCACGATTGCCTACGTTTATGGGCCGCTCTGACT
Organism: Raddia guianensis; assembly: GCA_036346415.1. Classification (NCBI taxonomy): domain Eukaryota; kingdom Viridiplantae; phylum Streptophyta; class Magnoliopsida; order Poales; family Poaceae; genus Raddia; species Raddia guianensis. Next base: position 18,507,322 of record CM070537.1, on the reverse strand, counting down.
TTTTCTAATTCTCCCTAGTCAGCACAAGCACAACGGAGTGCTTGCCATTGACCCCGGCGTTACAGCTAGATCGTCATGACCTCCCTATGCATGCAAGAGACCAGGATACAACAAGTCCAACCCTCACACGATCCACCTCTGTCTATTATAACTTAGAATCCACATAACCGACTCATATTCAACACAAACTCTAACAAACATGGGTGCGGTTGAATAGAGAGAAGATGGTGAATTGGGCGCTGACAGCTAGGCCTAGAATGCTAGGGCTTTGGTTGAGCATGGGGGAACGGGAATGGAGAGCCAATGGGAGCGACACTTAAGGTTAGCCACAGGGACGAGGTTCTCAGACCAAAGAGAAACCATGGAGTACTACTGTCTTTGAAGATAGTTGACGTGCAACAATAATTGTACATGCTCTACAAAACATTATTCTGACTTTTTTTCTAAAAGATAAATTAAGTTCCACATACAAATTGCTAATTTTTAATCTCATTAATTGTATGTTTTTGTAAATAATAGGTTATAATCCATTTCAACAGAAGACAAACTGTACTCGCCAGTGTGGAAACATCAGTGTTCCGTTCCCGTTCGGTATAGAAGACGGTTGTTATGGGAGGAAGCTTTTTCAGCTCAATTGTACTGACATGGCGTCCTCTATCCTTCGATTAGGAGATGAGCTAGACTGGACAGTGGCATACATTGACCTTAGCAAAGGCACCGTAGGAATTGATATTGGCGATTTGGGTCGAGATGTGGGAGTAGCTAAAGACCCAGAATTCTACATTGGTTCTGGGGAAGCGGCCAGCTCCATGCAATGGGCTATCGCAAATCTGACCTGCCAGGAGGCACAAAGCAATAAATCTGGATATGCATGTGTGAGTATCGATAGCAAATGCCTCGGCATCTACTCCACCAGTCGAAATAGAAATGAATATGTTGGTTATCGTTGTGGATGCGTAGATGGTTTTCATGGGAATCCGTATATTCTCAATGGCTGTCAAGGTACTCCATCAGTCCCTCTCGCTCCCTTCATCTGCTATTTCAGTAAATCTGCAGACTTTGAATAACATTTCCTTAAAAAATTAAGCTTTATCCGTGTGGCATTTAAAGTACTACATCAAAGAAAATCATCAATGTGGTTTCTCTTTCACAAAATTGGAATCAGAAAATAACGAGTGCAAAAACATTTTTCGCAGCTATTCGAGGGATATGTATGGATAATTATTACAACATGATAATAAATTCCAAATATCCCGTATGGCCTTTGCTACAGTAAAACTCAATTCAACTTTGTTACAGCAAAACTCAACTTAACTTTAATCTGAAACAAACAAGACAATAATTTGACCAATCCAAGTCATATAAATGGCCCATGTACTTTTTTCTAAGCCAACCCAAGTGCCCAACAAACAGGTATGTGTAATTATAAATTTTCCTTTCACTCCCCCTCCACTGCCACCGTAGATGCTAATATGCTACCCAATTTTTTTTATTTTTTTTCTCCTTCTCCGCAAGTATATATCCCTCCTAGGCGCTGCTCGGCTCATCTTCCCTCAGTCTACCTCACCCACTATTAGGTGAGATAGGACAGGTGTAGAGCATTGGTAAGCCTTTTTAGCACTAACAATTTCATGCTCAAATATCGTGGCAGCAAACTTGAAATGTTGATACTAGTATCGGTTTAGGCCCTGTTCTTTTCAGCGTATCCTTGCGTTGGCGTATTACTGTAGCAAATTTGAGAGCCCTTTAATTGAGGTCTAAAGATTATAAAAAATATTTAAAAAATAGTTTTATAATCTTTGGAAGGACTACTAAAAGTCATGAAAAAATCGTTAAAAATTATCACAATATATAGGCTATATAAAAATAACAAAATTTGTTACAGTGATACTGTGACTGATGCGATCTATTTGAAAAGAACAAGGCCTTAGGCAACAAATAATGCAAGCAATGTGAATGTTGGCTCGGAGTGCATGGCGATGTTAGGCGGGTCCAATAATCTTTGGAGTCAGTTCCTTATCACCTACACACGGTTAATGCTATAACTAGAGTTTCAAATCCCATTTTTGGCACAAATCCCCCCTCCTAATTTTTTATTCATGATTTCTAGTTGCAATTTGACGGAAGTTTGTTTTAAAAATTTAAATAGAACAGAATGGGCAGAAAAAGAAAAACCACTTGGTCTATCGCTCTGTTTCATCATAAAATCATTCAGTTTCACCACGATATCATATAGTTTCACCGAGAAATAAAGAGAAAATCATTCAGTTTTAAGAATATTTTTGGAAAATCACTAGGTTTAGCTAGATCCAGTTTTAATGGAAAATTGTTCAAAATTTCATTTTAAAAGTTTTCAAATTTAAATTCGTATTTTAATTTTTAAACCAAGATTTCAATCCTGTTCCTTCGTGATTTAACAATTTTCCACCAGGATTTCGAACTCTGACCACACCTCTCCTGCTTACGCAGTTGCTTAGTTCTGGTCTTGTAAAGTTGTTGAAATTTTTAATCAAAAAGTTATGACTACTTGAGAGAAGCTTTAAAGAGTTTAAAAATTATGAAAAAATTAGTAATTTTAAGAAGTAGTAGTACAAACCCTAACTACAAACTATTACCTTGTTTAGCTCGACAAAAATAACAAATTTTGAATTTAATATAAGCTGACAAGAACAAAGGCCACGTGTGTGAGAGTGTGAGTCCACTTCTCAGTTGGTGGTGATCGATGACCAGCCAAACATTTTAATAGTAAATATGTGATTTGCTGGAGATGGAAGAGCGTATATAGAGGTGAAGCAGGGGTCGGAGAGTAAGGGCATGTTGTACAGAATACGAGTAAATTGCTTATTTGCAATTGAAAGTTAACCTTTCATTGATCTTTCATTAAGAAGTTCAACATCGTTTATGTACGTCATCATCTCTGAAACTTGTAATTGCTGATCGTCAAGCCACAACGGAGTGACAAGAATATGATTATGCCATGTATTACTATGTTCTAAAATAGAAATAATTCACAAAAAAATAAAAAATACACAAAATTAAAAAATCTATGGATTCAAAAAATTATGATTACTCGAAGTGAAACTAATTTTTTATACATAAATTTAAATTTAAATTAATGGTAACATGTCTCATGAAAATGAGAGCAAAAGAATAGTAAATTTAAAAAATATTGATAACAAATAGAGGTAGAAATGTAGACCAACATTTTGTATATATTTAAATTTTGAATCACTTAGTTTGGAGTTAAATTGTAGGAGATGCATGTTTTCAAAATTTTAAATCAAGAAATTAGGAAATGGTTGGTCTGGGTAATAATCAGAAACATAAAAAGTTTAAGTGGTCATGGCAAATAAGGAAAGGTGAACTTCTTGATGGTAGATCAGGAAAAGGTCTGTCTCTCAGTGGCAAATAAGAAATTTACTCAGAATTATAAGGGATGATAGGGTGTAGAGATGGTGACATGACAGTAGGAATTAATTACGAAAAAATGTTCTCGTATCACTCCATGATAAGCTGATGGCAAAGAAACTATTGAGACCTTGCTTTCTAGTTGATTGAAAATAGCACTTGAAATGCCACGATTCACTCATTTAGCATTTCGTCCCTAATTTATACTATTTCTTTAATCGCTGGACTCCTTCCCATGAACTATCGTGCCAATGGGTCTCTCTATGCCCTAACATTCAAATTCTTGTTGTACCCTTATATTCTCCCCTCTCAATGCACTCCATCCATCCTTCTCACTGTCCATGCCCTTCCCGAAGGACTAGACAGGGAAGTGGTGGAGGCTGGTTGGATGAATAGGAGCCAAAATAATTTCGACCATTTTTTCAGAAATTGCTCTCAAAATCCAAACATTCACAAACATCAATCAACATAGAAATCTCGGTTATCAAGCACCAAATCAAACCTGAACCAAGCCGACAAGAACAATGCATCTAGGTGCAACTCCAAAAAATCCTCCCATCTGAGCATAATAAACCTGTGGCGGTCTAATATATTGCTTGCGGTGTGGTGAAAACATTGCTCATTTGGCAAAACCTCTGTATCTAGTTCTTTATGGGTGAAGTGCTCCACTAATATATATTTTCGTGATACTGTGATCGCTGATATGGCTTAGGTAGGCGGGTAACTATGTAAACTTAGTTAAAGAGAGCTACCAGATTTTTAACTCGAGAAAATGCAAACGGAAAAATATACAGTTCTTTTGGCATCAGCATTTAGGACACAGATGCGTTTGTCCAAAGTCTCCAAAGAATTGGCCCATGCGTAAATTTTAAGTCAAATTGAAATGTACAAACTCTGTTTGCAGTATGAGAATTTTATTTGTTCCTTAGTGAATTGAACATGGCATATAGCACCAGAAAGTCGCAAGTCAGTACTTACATATGTATAGTGCACGTGCATTGTGGCAGATATCTCACCGTACTGATATGGTTGCAGATATCGACGAGTGCAACACAACAACCACCATTTGCAAAGGGGTTTGCCATAACACAATTGGAAACTACTATTGCACTAAATGCCCAGATAAAACAGAGTACGACTCTGTAGCAATGAAGTGTACACCCATAAAAAGGCAAAACCATCTATTAGGTAAGTCCTATATGATAAACAATTTCATATAAAGCTGAAATACAGGTACAGTGTTGAGCAACATGATTATTGTAGGTATTGCCATTGGGCTTAGTAGTGGCATCGGCATTCTAGTCCTCGTATTTAGTACAATATTTCTAATCCGAAGATGGAAAAGCGGTATCAGGAAGCAACTAAGAAGAAAATATTTCCGAAAGAATCAAGGTCTTTTGCTACAACAGCTAATATTATCAGATGAGAACGCAAGTGAAAATACCAAGATTTTCACTTTGGATGAGCTGGAAAAAGCAACAAACAACTTTGACCCGACACGAATCCTTGGTCGTGGAGGACATGCCATGGTGTACAAAGGCATTTTATCTGACCAATGAGTAGTGGCCATAAAAAAGTCTAAAGTCATAGATCAAGGTGAGATTAGTCAATTCATTAATGAGGTTGCTATCCTCTCACAAATAAATCATCGGAATATCGTAAAGCTCTTTGGATGTTGTCTTGAGACCGAGGTCCCACTACTAGTTTATGATTTCATCCCAAATGGTTCATTATTTGGAGTTCTTAATATGAATCAAAGTAGTGGATCTTCTTTGTCCTGGGATGATTGCTTGAGAATTGCAGCAGAAGCTGCTGGTGCACTTTCTTACCTACACTCTGCAGCTTCAGTATCAATCTTTCATCGTGATTTGAAGTCTTCCAACATACTTCTGGATGGAAATTACACAGCAAAACTATCGGACTTTGGAGCTTCAAGGTTGGTTCCCATTGATCAAACTCATGTTGTTACAAATATACAAGGCACATTTGGATACTTAGACCCAGAATATTATCACACTGGGAAGTTAAATGAGAAGAGTGATGTTTATAGTTTTGGTGTAGTACTTCTGGAATTACTTCTTAGAAAGGAACCTATTTTTACAAATGAGTCTGGGTTAAAGCAAAACATCTCCAACTACTTCCTTCGGAGATGAAAGTCAAACCATTAGCAGAATTAGTAGCAGACCAAGTTCTCAATGAAGCAATAGAGGAAGAGATTAACGATGTTGCTAGTCTTGCAGAGATTTGTTTGAGACTTCGAGGCGAAGAGAGACCTACTATGAAGCAAGTGGAGATGACCTTGCAGTCTATACGGATGAAACGGTTAAAATCATGTGGAGTTCCTCCAAGAAATCAGGACAAACAACCTTTGCTAATCGGACAAAGCCAAGTCACACGTCAGTCCATTGTTGCAATTGATATGGTCGACAGAGCTAATTTAGCCTCCCAAAATTGCTACAGCTTAGAGCAAGAATTTATGTCATCAGCCACTCTACCACGCTAGAATATTGTTGGAGTTCCAAATATTATGTTCACTTGTCCCCTTATTAAGTGCCATGCGATTTCCTCCTTTGGTGGGGATTGTTGTATATATATAGTACACTCATTTCAATTTGGAATAAGTTCATCGTAACATCCCATTTTTTCGCTTATAATTTTGTTGGGAAATTTTGAATATATTTAAAACAAATGAGGGTAATTGAATTAATTTCAAATCAAATATTTAATACTTTTGCTTCGTTGTTTCAAACCCTTGGAAAATTTATTTGAAAAATATGCATTTTGAACAAAGATCAATTATAGGTTTCATGTCATAAAAGCTAAAAGCCATATAATATTTCATGCATATTGCATGAGAAAGCTTATTCCAAAAAGTTAAAATTATTAGTTTGTTTTTGTGAAAAGGATTATCTATATTGACCTAAAACTCCTTTTTTGTAATACATGTAAACATACATGTATTTATATTACAACCCTAATATTTCATGCTTGCTTGCGTGTGTGCTTATTCCAAATAGTGGTCATGATAAAAATGTGGATCATACAAAATTTATGGGACTTTTTCCCAATATTTTCCTATAAACAAATATCTTGGTTTCTAAATATTTTTGAACATGATAAAAGTTCATATTTTCCATATCCAAATTCTTTTAGAAGCTACGCCTTGACTCCTTTTGCCCTAAGATTCAATTCTTTTTCTTCCTAAACCTTCTTAGACGTCTTGATTCTTCTATCCATCGTCTCGTTTATTCAACTAAAATTTGAGTTTGAATTTTCATGTGAAACACCATTTCTACCCTTGGGCCAACTCTACTCTCCATTTCTCCTTTCGGCTTCTATTTATTCTTTTGTTTGTTAATGATGTTAGTACGTGATGCAATCCATCGGTTGATTTATAGTCTCCGTCCTTCGCCCATAAAATTTATTCACTCTTATGAAAGAGGGGATCAATCGAGGATCCACTAGGATTGCTCCATCGGTGCAGCCATCTCTCTCTCTCTCCTCTCTCTCTCTCTCTCTCTCTCTCTCTCTCTCTCTCTCTCTCTGAGCTACTCTAGGCCTTGGACCTTGCTGGGCCCGTAGCAGCGCAGTCCACTATAAAAGGAGGCGGTGGAGACACCGTGTTTACATGGGACACTTTCCTCTCCACCAAACCCTATTTGTCATCTCCCTCGTCGGCACATCGGTGTTAGCACACCACGTGTGTGCAGATTTCAAACCCTATATGTGTGGATATCGTTGAGGCGCTACGTTTGTGGCGTTGGTTGAAGGGAACTTGAGAAAAAAGTGAACTTCTCATGGATAGATTCTTCCTTGATTTTATTTCGTCTCTTCCTATTGATCCAAAAGAAATTTTTGGGTGACACGTACTGGATTTATTGAAAAGCTTGTTTTGTTAGCTTAACGTGGAGTGGTAGAACATCAAAATGGAGTTTAGATGTGGCCGGGGATTCCTTTTGAAGACAAACTGCTCGGGTAGATCGTGAATCACAGTGAAGCGGAGCTCATCAAAGAGATCGTTGTTATGCCCGGCGAGGATATCGGAGGCCATGGGGCAACAAAGGCGTCGAGGGACGATGCTTACCATCATGGAGGAGGTGATCGGATTGTTGTGAACGAGTACTTCAGTACGACAACACACTGATCGATTGAACTTGTTTCATCGACACATCTTTTGCTGCACTGCACGTCAAAGGTAACGATCTATGATCAATTACTTGCAGGGTGTCATGGGTTCTCATGGTAGAATTTCGACTCTGTGCTGGTGTAGCATCCTCGCGTTTCCCTTCAGTGGTATCAGAGTCATATTGTTTAGTTATTGATCTAGATTAATCACATATGTGATATGAGGGATAGTAGATAGGATTTATTTTCGATGCAATTAGTAGATTGAATCTACTATGATAATATCATATGAGAACATACGGTTGCATTGGTTGAAATGATCAATCATATTGTGCTCTCTATTTGGTTGATAAGATCAACATGGCATCAGATTCTTTAGACCAATCATGCACGCATAGTCACTAGATTGATGAGATCGATCAATTAATTTATGCACCTTATGGTCTTAATTTTTCGTTGATGAGATCAACGAGGAAAGAAAGGATTTCAGAGAAAATCTTCATCTTGTTCTTTTTTTGGATCCCCATGCATTCCGTTATTCCCGTAACTATGGATTGATTGTCCCTACCTAACTAAATGGTAGTGGTCTAGGGAGCGCAATTGCTAGAGCACGGGAGAATGAAGAGTAATGATTTAAGCAAGAGCAGCCGGACGGACTACTATAGTCAGTCTAGTGACTACTATAGTCTTTTCTTTCTTTGTAGTTAAGTAATAATGTTTGGTATAGCAGCCTTTCCGAGCGAGTCTCTGGGATCTCCTGTAAACCCCCATGATGTGGTAAAGGGTGGATATTAGGGGAAGCGGTGAGTGGAGATTCCCCTGCAGAGAGCCGGATGAGGGGAGACCCTCACGTCCGGTTCGGAGGGCGGGGATATCCCGACCCTACTATCATTATGCCTTTGCAATGTTACTTGGTTCAACTCCATTTGTGACCTTTTCTCGTATGTGGGACTCTCTATCTTCTTGGGTAGATTCTAGATCGTCTTTCATTTTGTTAGTGAGTAGTTTTATAAAATCATCAGATATCAATGCATGTGCAAGCTGCATTAACCTCGTTCGTTTGGACTAACTTGATTAATCCATACAAATATGATTAGCCACAAGATTTGGGTGATGTGATTAAAGGCCAATTTGATTAGCTATGTTGGACTAGCTACAAAATAGTTAGTTGCACTATCCATCAGATAGAATAATGTCATTGGTCGATTTGATTGAGTAATGGAAGTTGTTTTTATGGATTAATTAGATCTGTTACAATATGAGTTAATATGGTAAATTCGATGAATTTTCTTTGGATTGATAGGATGAGTCCGGAATGGTTAATATGATTAATTTGCTGGATTTTTTTGTGAGCAAGGTTGTGAATATGATTCACTTGGATGGGTGGAAATTGGGCTAATATGATTAGTATGATATCGGATTAATATAATTAATTCAATAGATTATTTTGTGAGACTGTGAATAGGATTTATGGCTAATGTGTCTAATTGAAATTGTTTCAATGGAATTATCATCGAACTAATATGATTGGTTTGGAATGGGTTAATGGCTAATCCGTTGGAATTTTTCATGAGAGCGAATTTTGAGAATATGATTCATATTATGGAAAAGGTTTTCACAAGCACCAATTGTCTATATGCCTTTTATAATTGTTATAAGTTCACATTATATGATAGAATTTGATTATGTGCTTAACTTGGTTTTGCACGGTGTATGTGAATAATATGACCCTCACAAATATGATGCATGATTCAGTATTTTGATACTTGATCGATGAGCTTGATATTGCCAAAAAGGGATTTCATGCCCAACACATTAAGGTAAACATTACCAAGTATGCAAATATCAATCAAAGATGAATGTCACTATATTGTTTTAATAGAAATGTTTTAAAATACGTATGAATTATAATGAATGCCTTTCTTGTTGGTGAGGAAGTGCGGCATGTAATGGTTACATCAGATCCTAGTTTTCAAACAAATAGCTAAAGAGGTTTAAAATTTTGGAACCGTTCTATCCTAGAAAAATATTACCATAACTTTTATGAAAGGCGCATGTGAGCATTGGTATGGGTTATCCGGTTGGTAGACTCTAGTGCAAGTGAAAAAAATATATGAGTGCCAAGTCAATCAGGCGATCTTTGAGATGAATGTATCACTTCTATATTTATAATGGATAATATGTTATCCTAGTTCATTGAGTAAAATCATCGGTATCGATCAACAAGTATGAATTGTTTGTGGAACTCTTTTATTACATGATATTAGTTTAAACTAGTCCCTGATATTATGTCATAATCTAGACAATTATGAGTCAAGATCAGCACATGTATTGATTGGTGATCATGTTTCTAGATCATACATATGGAGATATCAAATCAATAATGTGGACTCTTGTTACAAAACAAAGATGGTTGGACAGACCGATTGCAAGACACTACGTTGAGATTGTTATTGTAAAAGTGCCATTGGATGGTAGTTTTGTGTGGTACATCGTAAATGTGGTTAGGCCTAAAATCGTCATGGAGTTTTAGCATGTGGAGTCGTATGTTTTGGTGTTATGAAACGCTACACCATAACAAGTTATTTATAAAGATAACTACTAGTTATGCCACGAAGCATGGTGTAGGGGTGTAATCGGTCAAGATAGAATTTGTCCCTCTTGGATAGCGGCATAGATACCTCTGGGCCCCTCGGTGTGGATGGGTAAGAAAAGTGCATGCTCATACCAATGTGATTAAAGAATCACATTATCTCCATATATGCACTACATTGACAAGTAAAGTGGTCGAGCTATCACAGGGGTGACACATATCTTGACTTGAGATTGATTGGTATCATATGGCGAAAGTATCAATATGATATTTGTATCAAAATTCAGCTGATATGATATTCTGTGCATTCGAGGGTGAAATGTACTACTACGTACAACTATTGATCTAGATTGGAAGGCTATTCTAGTTCCACTACCGGCTTGCACATGAACCTATAGGATCACACACTTAAGGGGTTGGGAATTATTGGTGCGTAATTATCGATTGTGCTATCACCGGAGAGACTCACTACCACCACCCCATGTGCTTGTTAACCATCAAAGGGTTGAGATCCGCCTCTTCTTGATTGCCTTGTGGCCCATGCTCCTCTATGTAAGCATCCCAGTACCGATACTACATGTAAAAATTCAGGGTGTGTTTTATATATGAAAGATGGTTAGTACACTTATGTTGAAATGTTGTAGACAACACTTACCAATTTGAGCTGTCAATGGGGGTCCATGGTCGGTTGTGTACCAACCTTGGCCTTGGGCATGTGCACCTTCCTCCAGGCATCCAACTTATTCATTGTGGACTTGGTTTACGCAAATACATGACAATAAGGAGAAATTATTAGAAATAATTCTTTGACCACGGGTTCATTGGCATTTGTTTGTTCCTAGGCATCATGTTCTTCCTCAACATCATCTTCGCCGTGGAAACTAGGTTGTCAAGCCCCGACCAAATATTGACAAAAAATATGTCTTTTAGTCGTTAGTCTTGTGTAGGACCCTAGTAATCATCGTTAGTCGGATCTATCAATCTTCTAGGACATCTAACTTTGTATATAACTCACCTTGAATATAAATATTTTTCATAACGTTTGGTATAGCCGTCATGACTATAAATAACTTTGTACACTTAATGTTTGTGCGTAGATAAGGTAGATAGTATAGCTTCCACTTGGTTGGTGAAGATGAATGGGTCGTAATTAACAAGCCTCAAAATATGTTTGACCTCAACCAAGCCAAGCTCCAGATGATGTTGAACCCCATGATTAGAGTCAAACCAATTGCAATGAAATAATATCACTAAGAGCTCTTTGCTTCCAATGAAAACTAGTCCGATTATCTCTTGAATGATGTCGTAGTACACAACCCATCCTCCCCATACCATAGGACACAATTATTTATTGTTCGTTGATTAGGCTTTGACTGTTTCAAGTTGGTAGAACGAAAGTGTAAACCGTTGATGTCATAGATCCCATGCACTTTTACATTTTTCGTGCATCCACACGGTATGATACGTAGATCTTGTATGTGGCTTGAAAAGTATGTTTCACGAATTCGCCAACCATCTGATACTATTCATCTCAGTGTTGTCCATTATGCTTGTTAGGGTTTATCACTAGGCTTGGAAGGCTTCTAAACTCACCCATGAATCACCCTTTGAGACTTATTCGTTGTGGTACCAATGGGATATGAAACAAAATTTCAGCAGCATAACCCTACAGTTTTCCTTGTGCAATGATGGCTATAGTCGTATCTAGCTCCATAGCGCATATGTTATGCACGGGAGAACTACATACTCATGTCGCCGAAGTCTTATCACGAATGCACATATGCTTGTTCTATGATGAATATGACGAACCACACCCAAAGGGCTATTTCATTAGCTACTTGTCCCTTGATCAATCATAGGGATGCCATAAGGGTTGTCCACTGGATAATTTGAGAAGTACTAGCATATGCTTGTTCTGTGCATGAATATGACTCGTCAAAAACTTCACATGAGAAATGAAAATTCACTTAATGAAAAAATTGAGTATAAATTCATCCAAGATTTCTTCATTATTCTACTGGTGTTGGGTACTCGAACTTCTCGGTTCAAGATTTAAATCTACACTTCTATAAGTATTCTGATTCTAATCCTTTTAACGCATCTTTCAAAAGTAGACACAGGATGTGACTTAGTAATAAGTCTGCAAAATTCTCAAATGACTTAGTGTGCAAAATATTTATTCATTCATCTTACACATCTTATGAGCATAAGGTTTTATCTATTTAATTAAATTTTTCTTCACATATACATTCTCTTTATGCTACACATGTTTTATATTCATATAGGGATTCGTTCAACATGCAATCCATGTGACTGAAAATGTAGAATGTACTTCTTCGAGACTATGCATATTCAAGGTCTTTATGCAAGGCTATGATTTCAAATGGTTTGTCGTTATCGACACAAGTATATGCTTCAACGACTTCAATAAGATTCCATTACACCACTTAGGAAAACATATTCATATCTTGGTTCTTTCTTTCCAAGATTTATGCTTATTTGAGGATACGGAGGATGTCCTTGATTCTTTAATATTTCTTCTTGTTCTCTGTATTATACCGATCTAGCAAATTAATGACAAATATAACGTCTGACTGTATGTTGTTTGTGAGGTGCACGAGCATTTTATTTATATTCAAATATGGGATTTAAGCACTAGGACTTCCTCCCCTCGTCCTAGGTAGGGGTAGGTGTTCGGTATTTCGGTTTCGATATTTTTGGTATTTTATAAATTCGGTATTCCATACTATCGTACCATAGTATTCTAAAATTTTGATATACCGAAACCGAAGTACCGAATATTTTAGTATCGGTATTTCAGTATTTCGGTATATTGAACTTCCAGCAAGTGTCAATTCTGTGACTTCACTGCTTCAGTTTGTACACTAGCCGAGGTAGGCAACTAGCAAATGACAACAATTTTAAATACATCATCAGGCTCTCCCACTACTATAGTTCACTTCATGCAACAACAAAAATGTTATCACTCCATTGGTCCAAATAAGTGAATAACAAACAGATGACAATACTCCATGTCCATGACTTTCTACATACATCAGTACATAACTCCATCAGTTCATAACATTACATGGCAAATAGCCAAATAGCTGAAACGAGTGTGCAGTAGAAAATGCGAGGAATAAAGAGTAGCAAGTATCAATATCTAAGTTCTTGCAACGCATCAACAGTAGCAATGCAAGTACTAAACAGTAGCAGGTAGGAATAGGCCAACGATGCAACATCACTTCATTAGGATTCAAGGGCTTAAGGCAGCATCAGGCTCACTTTATCAGGTAGCACATAAAGATTACAGCTAGCCTCCCTGACCCCTTGCCTACAAAATTGTAAAGCATTAAGGCAATAATTAATTAGACTTGACGAAGGGAATTGACAGCCAAATTTGGCAGAAAATCGGATATTCAGCAAAGGCCAAATATGTTGGTTATTGGGCTGAATCGGAAATGGGCTTCATCGGCAAAGACGAAGATATATTGAAGAATACTGATGGTTACAAGACTTCGGAAGAAATACGATCTGATCAGAAGAGCGACGTGGGAAAATAGGTCGTATCGGTATCGACTTTGTATTACTATAAATAGGACCTTAGGCATCGCGAAAAAAGTATCAGACTCAAAATACAAACTACTTTCTCAAATCCGATCGACCTCGTCGAAAGGCTTCAACTCGCAGGTAGAGCTATCTCGATGGTAATCGATTCTCTCCTTGTAACCTGTATGCATGGCTGTATCATATCGATCTCATGTGTACAAAGCATATTAGACTGTCTCGGGATTTACCGATCTTTAATATGTTCTTGCATGTTACACTGTCTCGATTTAATCGATCTGTAATATGTGTTTATCCTGCAATGCCGATTATCAAGTGATTCATATGCCTTTTCCTGAATCCGATGTATGCAACTGTCTCGTTTAATCGATCTTGTGTATGCCCTGTTTAGGATCTCGCATCTGTGAATGTTTGCTGATCAATATTGCGTCTACCTTCATTGGTTTTAAACCTTTTAATCGGTTTATTGGTTTATATTTCGATTTAGACTTGAATACTGTCTTGGCCTGACCAATCTGTTCAATCTATTTCTTGATTTAATCTAATATATGATGCGAAGGTTTATTACTAATATTATATGAAAATACCAAAAAGAAGTATAAGATTTGTAATGGAAAGAATATTTACATTTAATTGCTCTATCAGGCATTAAGCCGATAGATCTCGTAATCGAGTTCTTTAAAGCCGATTACGAACAACCCGATCTGGCTATATTGAAAAGCCGATTAGGGCTATATTACTGACGATTTTCTCCTTGTCAATTTACAGGTCAAATTGACTGGCACGCTTGGTCTTTGGTTGCGACACAATCACAGAATTGACGCTTCCGCACGTGTGTTCACAGAAATCCACTTTTTGTGTCAACATACTTTTTGGCACGCTTGGTGGGACCAAAACAATCAAAACCAACGAGATGTCTCGTACCGACGCCGAGGCGGAGTTGGAGGCGCTCAAGCTCGCTGCTGAGGCAGTGACGTTTGACGAATTGAGCCCATATCAGAAAAAGAAAATCGAAAATAGGCTCGCGGAGATCCATGAGGAGAACAAGAAGAGAATGCTAACTGGCTATCGGAAAACCTGTAATGGCCAGATTACGAAGACCTCTATTGGAGATCCACTGCTCACCGGATATTTTTTCGAGGTGATGAGAGATCAGATCAATTGCTCTGTTTACCGATCGATGTTGGACCAGTCATCGGTTTTAGGGCGAATCATCCAGGAGGGGACTAGTGCCGCGCTACACAACATCATGACTGGACAAGCTCATCAGATGAATCGGAATATGCCGCAAGGGATGAATTTGGGCAATCAGCATCCAGCTTATACTCAGCCAGGGGCATCACATGCTGGAGTCTCCCAACCAAGTCCTTCATTGACAATCAACCGTACTCCGATTCAGATGATACCGAACAATCAGGCTATGGTCCCGGTCCCAGATCCGATCTATAAGCCGATTAACCCTGGGCTGAATGAAAATCTGGAAGAGATGACAAAGAATCTAGTATACAATATGATGAAGCAGTGTGGGTTCAACACCCCAAAAATTGCTCCGCATTATACTATGCCGTATCCATCGGCTTTCAATGAAACAGAATATCCACACAAGTACCGGGTTCCTAATTTCGCGAATGCCAAATTCAGCAGGAGTGATCACACCTCTACGCGCGAGCATGTTGCTAGGTTTCTTGCGCTCTGCGGAGAGGCTGCATCAAAGGATACTCTCAAATGCCGACTATTCCCATTGTCGCTATCTGGATCGGCTTTCAACTGGTTCACATCGCTCCCTCCAAGCAGCATCACATTGTGGCCAGATCTTGAGAATAAGTTTCATAAGTATTTCTATTCTGGAGAAAACGAAGCAAGAATTACCGATATTATGATGATCAAGAAAAAGTTTGGGGAGTCGGTAAATGATTATCTGCGTCGGTTCAGGGAGGTGAGAAACCGATGCTATAGCCTTTCACTGCCTGATAATGAACTAGCAGAATTGGCTTTCAAGGGTTTGTTACCCGTCAATCAGAAGAAGGTGGGCAATCAGGAATTTGCTGATATATCAAATCTAGCTCATAAAATCATGCTGTACGAAAGCCGATTCTCAGATAACTCATACCCAGGTCAACAGAGGGAATGCCGGAATAATAACAATAACAATAAGGGTAAGGATAAGGCTATCAATGTTGTCGACACAGATGAAGTTGAAGACTCAGATGATTCCGATACTGAAGACATGGGTGCTTATGTGGCTGAGTGGGTAAGCAATAAGAAAGAATTTGAGCTTGGGTGGATAAAGCCGAAAGGTCCTGGGAAAGGCAAATATTCGTTTGATACATCCAAGTGTGATCGGATTTTTGATCACTTACTGCAAGAGAAGCAGATTCGGCTCAAACAGGGGCATGTGATTCCTCCACTCGAAGAGCTGAAGAAGCGGAAATATTATAAGTGGCACAATTCTTACTCGCATGCCACCAATGAATGCAATGTATTCAAACAAGTGGTGCAGAAAGCGATCGAGAGTGGACAACTGTGATATCAAGGTAAAAATTCGCAGATCGACACAGAGCCGTTCCCTGTCGGTTTTGTTGGCATGGTTGACGCCAAAAGAAAAGCCGATGAACCCGAGGGTTCCAATCAGTTTAAAGTACTTGTTGGCAATAAAAGGATTGTGGTTTAAGAAAGGCCAGAACTAAAATTCTGATCAGCTGGCCGACGAGGTGGAAGGGCTAGTGAATGGCGCGAAGTGAAGCACGGGCGAGAGTATGATCCGAAGCCAACCTTTGATTAGCTATTGAAGAAATATGACCGGATGGCTAAGGAGACACCTCGTGGGGACGTCAAATCAGATATTCCGAAGCCTGTGCCAATGAACTCAAATGAGCAAGGTTGGGAGATGGAGCATTGGGATTGTCCTTTTTCCGATACTGCTGGGAACAAAGGATGTCATTACCTACACTAGAGAATTGCCCAATGAACCACGTGTTTGTTCCACCGAAGAGAACATCGGTAAAAGATCGGCTGGTGTTTCCTAGGGAAAAGGCCGAGGGTGTTCAGATTAACAAAACTACCGATGTGCATCGGCCTCCCAAGGTGCCTTTGCCACAGTGGTGCCCCAGTGGAATCACGAAATCTCAGAAGCGGCGCTTGCAGCGGATGAGAAACACTGCGGCTAAAGAGGCAGAGGCGGAAAAGTTCAGGGATAGAGCAGGTGAAGCCGATGAGGCCAGCTAGGGGCAGGCAAGAGTGGAGGCCCAAGTTGAGATCGGCTGTTATTATAGATACGAAAGCTGGCTCTGATGAGATCTCTATTGATACCAATATGGTTTGCGTGTTACCTCGGGAATTCATGAGTGAGTATGAAGAGGCTGCTGCAGAGCTGGTAGTTGGAGCTGAAGATGCTATATTCAAGAAACTGGAAAACTCCCGATTACACTTAAAGCCATTATTCATTATGGGTTATATGAATGGAAAGCCGATTTCCAGGATGATGGTAGACAGTGGGGCTACCATAAATCTAATGCCATATTCTGTATGCCGAAAAATTAAAAAATCTATGGAGGATTTGGTCATGACCAATATGGTTTTAATCGATTTCAACGGAAATCCGACCGAAGCTAAAGGGGCTCTGGTGGTGGAGCTTACTGTAGGGAGTAAAACAATTCCGACAGCTTTCTTTGTGATTGAAGGGAAAGGAAGTTATAATGTGATGTTGGGAAGGGACTGGATACACGCCAACTGCTGCATCCCATCGACATTACATCAGATTCTGATTCAATGGATTGGCGAGTAGATAGAAGTGGTCAAAGAAGAGTCTCTGACCGCAGAAACCGATTGTGCCGAAATACATGACAATCTGGAGGCGTTATCGGGAAAACCCTTGGAGGAGTGTGATTTCCTCAGTTTCAGCAAATCTGGCTTCAAACCAACAACATTGGAAGCGCAATCAGTAACTCAAGGACACGAGAGTTTTTTATGGGAACCGCGGCACTAGAGGAAGAAGAATATAAGATGGGCCAAGGATTCATATCGGCCGATGAACTTGAAAAGGTCGATATTGGAACCGATGGTAAAGAAAGGCCCACTTACATCAGCAAACAGTTTCTGCGGGAGTATAAAGATCGGCTTATACAGATACTTAAGGATCGGGTTGATTGCTTCGCCTGGGAATATCACGAGATGCCTGGTCTGGACCGATCTATAGTTGAACATAAGATTAAGATGAAGCCTGGATTTCGGCCAGTAAAACAATCACCGAGGAGGATCAGTTGAAAAATTTATGATCAAGTGAAGGCTGAAATTCAAAGGTTATTAGATGCAAAATTTATTCGGCCATGCAAATATGCCGATTGGATTTCTAATATTGTACCAGTGGGGAAAAAGGATTCTGATAAAATTCGGGTATGCATTGATTTTTGGGATTTGAATAAAGTAACATATAAAGATGAATATCCGATGCCGATTGCCGATCGGTTGACGCTGCTTCAGGCAATCGGATTATTAGTTTCCTGGATGGCAATGCTGGGTACAATCAAATCTTTATGGCCGAAGAAGATGTGAACAAGACTGCCTTCAGATGTCCTGAAGCTATCGGTTTATTTGAATGGGTTGTGATGACTTTTGGGCTGATCAGCGCTGGGGCTACATATCAGAGAGGGATGAACTTGATCTGTCATGATTTAATAGGTAAATTGGTTGAAATTTACATTGATGACGTGGTGATTAAATCTCAGGAGGAGGAACAACACTTGGCTGATATTGTGACCGTTTTGGATCGGTTTCGGAAATATGGCATGAGGATGAATCCAAAGAAGTGTGCTTTTGGAGTATCGGCCGGCAAGTTCTTGGGGTTTATGGTGCATCAGAGAGGAATTGAGGTCCATCCGGATAGAGTAAAGGCGATTTTGAATACTAAGCCTCCAGATTCAAAGGTTCGTTCGCAAGAGCTTATCGGGAAAAATAATTACCTGAGGAGATTTATTTCAAATTTATCGGAAAGAATCATCCCGTTTTCTCCATTGCTTAAAATGAAAAATTCCGATAAGTTTGTTTGGGGAACAGAATAGCAGAAAGCATTTGATAATATCAAGGAGTACTTGATAAACCCACCTGTTCTGGTCGCCCCAAAGAAAGATTTATCGTTTAAATTGTATCTATCGGTATCGGATAAAACAATAGGGGCGGTTCTGGTCCAAGAAATCGATGGAAAGGAACATGCAATTTTCTATTTGAGCAGGAAGTTGTTGGATCCAGAAACCCGATACACGGTAGTCGAAAGGTATTGCCTATGTTTATACTTTGCTTGCACTAAACTGAGGCATTATTTGTTGGGTGCTGTATGCAAAGTGATTTGTCAAACCGATGTAGTTAAATACATGCTTAATGCTCCGATTATCAAAGGACATCTTGGAAAATGGGCATATACTCTCATCGAGTTAGATTTAACATATGAATCTCCAAAAGCTGTCAAGGGGCAGGTATTAGACGATTTCATCACACACCATCAAGACATTAATCTTTCGATTCTTTTACCCTGGGTAATGTTCTTTGATGGATCGGTTTGTGAGAAGGGATGTGGAATCGGTATTTTTATCGTTTCTCCTGGTGGTGTTTCTTACCGATTCAATGTTACCGTGGATTATGGGTTGACTAACAATCAAGTGGAACATGAAGCTTTCATTCAGGGATAGGAGTGGTTAATCCAAGCTGGTGCTATTGCCATGGAAGTGTTTGGAGATTCACAATTGGTGGTTTTTTAGATGATCGGTAAGTATGAGTGTCATAGCGAATATCTTCGAGGATATCTGGAGAGAGCTTCTAATTTGGCTAAATATTTTAGCATATTTACAATTCATCATATTCCGAGAGAACAGAATTGCGAGGCCAATGATTTAGCTCAGGAGGCGTCAGGGTATAAGTTACCGATCATGGAATTGGAAATTATTTCGATTGACAATCCTGTTCCGATAGGATGGCAGGCAGAAATTATCGGTTACCTCAAAGATCCTCAGGGGAAAGCCGATAGAAAGCTTAAAAGGAGAGCTCAGAGGTATGTATTAATCAGTGACAAGTTATACTATCGGAGTTTTGATGGGTTATTGCTTAAATGCTTGAATGAAGAGGACGCTAAAGTTGCAATCGGAGAAATTCATAAAGGATTCTGCGGGACACATCAATCAGCATGTAAGATGAGGTGGATGTTGAAGTGTGTGGGATATTTCTGGCCTACGATGGTAGAAGATTGTTTTAAGTACTACAAGGGTTGCAAAGATTGTCAGAAGTTCGAAAATATTCAACATGCACCTGCATCCATCTTGCATCCGATCGTGAAGCCGTGGCCTTTTAGAGGATGGGGAATTGATATGATTGAAGAAATATTTCCTTCTTCGTCCAAGGGGCATCGGTATATTTTGGTAGCAACAGATTATTTTACTAAGTGGGTCGAAGCTGTGCCATTGAAGAAAGTGACTGCTACTGAAGCGATCGACTTTGTTAGAGAACACATAATTTACCAATTTGGGATTCCTCAGACGATCACTACGGATCAGGGATCGGTGTTTATGTCAGAAGCATTTCAGGATTACGCTCGAAGCTTAGGAATCACAACAATTAACTCCTCGCCGTATTACGCTCAAGCCAACGGCCAAGCAGAATCTTCAAACAAAAGTGCTATAAAGCTGATTAAGAGAAAAATCGATGAAAGGCCGCGGGGTTGGCATAATACTTTGGCGGATGCGCTATGGGCATATCGGATTGCTAAACATGGAGCTACGAAAGTGTCACCATTTGAGTTGGTATATGGTCAAGAGGCTGTTCTACCGGTTAAAGCAATCATCGGATCTACAAGGGTTGAAGAACAAAACAATGTGAAAGCCGATGATTATAAACATCTGATGGTGGATAAGCTAGATGAGGTGGTGGCCGTTCGTTTACGAGCTTTGGAACATATTGAGCGTGATAAGCAGAGAGTTGCTCGACACTATAATAAGAAGGTTGTGCCGAAAACTTTTGAAGTGGGAGATCTTGTATGGAAAACGTTTTTACTGATTGGTTCTAGAGATCCTAAGTACGGGAAATGGTCTCCAAATTGGGAAGGACCGTTCAAGATTAATCGGATTATTCCTGAAAATGCGTACATCTTGGAAACGCTTCAGGGGCAAGTTTTCGGTAAAGCAATTAATGCCAAGTATCTGAAAAAAATATTATCCAAGTGTTTGGGTTGGAGCTTGAGTATGGAAGTTAAAAGCCGATTCTGGTGAATCGCCTATAGTTCGAAAAGCCAGCTAGCACTTGGTCAAATGGGTGAGATATTGTTACTCGACGCGTTATTGTTGGTCAAAAGCTGATTCCGATGAATCGCCTGCAGTCCAAAATGTTGGATAGTACATGGTAGGAATGAAGTTGATATTTTACTCAACGCGTTGCTGTTGAGCAAAAGCCGATTCTAAGGAATCGCCTATAGACTAAAGCAAAAAAAAAAAAAGCTGATTCGAGGTTGATGTTTTACTCAACGCGTTGCTGTTGAGCAAAAGCCACGTCTAACGGATCGCCTATAGCTTGAGAATCGCTTACAACTAGTCAATATTGATATTTCGCTCAACACGTTGTTGTTGAGGAAAAGCCGATTCTGGTGAATCGTCTATAGATAAACATAGCGTAAAAACGATTGCATAAAAGAAAAATAATTAATTAGAAAGGCATGAAGGCCTTAACTGTTCTTGCCCTAAGGGGCAGGGTGAAGCATTGTTTTGCGATCGGTAAAATACCGATCCACACATTGATAAAGGTTTTAAAAGTTAAAGGTTTTGGCTCACAGGCCAATCACTCGCAGAATTCATGGATAGCTGCGGCGGCGCTGGTAATCGTATCCCAGATCCGATTGACAGTATTGGTATCTTCTTCGGCTGATCCGGGAATGATCGGTATTTTCTTTTTTGCCTCCAATACCGCCAGGCCTTAAGCTTTTACTATACTATACTGCTCCTTTGCTGCCGATTTGGACTCCTCAAAGTCTGAGCGGGCGGCTGCTTCGGCTTTCCTTGCCTTCTCCAATTCTTGTTCCGAGGACTTGACCCTTGAAACTGCCTTGGAAGCTGTAGCTTTTGCCGAATCGGCCTCTTGCTTTAACCTGAGGAGTGTAACATTCTGAGAATTGGCATCCTGGATCAGCCCCCTGAGTTTCGCTTCAGCGTCTTTCAATGTTTCCCTTTGACGGAGCCGGTCTAACGCAGCATCAAAATCGGCTTTCTGCTCTGGATGGCAACCTCTGGATGGCCGAAACCACCTGCTCTGGGAGTATATCTTTGATCGAATCGGCTATCTCCCGTATAGCAGAAGGATTAGCCAGGAGAGCCGATTCATTGCTGATCAGCTCCCACATCTCTTTCAGCTTGGCCAAGGTGTCCGGAGAAAACCGATTCTTTTTAGCTGGAGCTACTGCAGGTGACTCAATAATGACAGCTGGGGGAGATGAAGTCCTGATCGGGGAAGATAGGAAGTCCAGCTCGTCATCGAGCCAATCCATGCTGGATGGATCGAAGTTTAACTCATCGGTTTTCTTCCCATCATAGGTAATAACCTGCGTGGAAACCACGGTTACCCTAGCTGGGCTTCGAGGCTGGAACATATACTGAAGAGGAGAAAATTTAAAGTTACGAGGTATCGTAATTTGAAAATTTTATACGATGAAAAGTAAGGAATTCCGATTACATCTTGGGGGTTGAAAGCCGGCGGTGTTTGTGAAGCTGGTGGAGGAGCAGGTGTGCCATCTTTCTTCTTAGAGATGGGGAAGTGTCCTGAAATCGATATTCCGATAAGTAAAAGCCGAAGAGAAGTTTAGATTTTGGAGAAAAATCATGTGCTTACTGTGTCACATACAGACTCGGTGCTATCGGGTGTACGCACCTTTTGGGGCCTCGGCTTTTTGCCGGCCACCTTCTTTCTTAGGCCGGCTTCACTTTCGGGCCTCCCTGTTTATCAGAAGTGGTTAAGCAATTGGATTTTGTGGAAATATGAATTATAAGTCGAGTGTACCTCGTTTCTTCGGCTGTTGGGAGGATCCTTGAGTAAAAGCCGATGCAGATTTGGCCGACGAACGGAGACGGCCGGCTTCCTCACCAACCAGCTTGGACCTTGGGCGCTTGTCTCCGCTCTGAAAAGAAAACAGTAGAAGTTTAGAAATCGGAAAAAGAACAGCATGAGTTAGTGAGCACACAAGTTAGTAACCTCGCTGTTAGAAGACGACGCGTGATTTTGCGACTCTGTTCTTTCATCTGACTCTGATGAGGAAGGTCCTGACTCAGAAGAATTTTCCTCTTTGTCATCGACATCCTCGGAGTCAGAATCGAAACTTTCATCGCAGCTTTCTTCCGATTCCGATTGAAGCTCTGCCATACCAGCAATTTTTGTCCAATTGGGTTTGCAAGTCTCTTTCTGGCCAGTGAGCCGTTCGATTAAGGTTGCGGCTCCGCCTTTTGTGGCATATATATCCTTGGCGATGGACTCCCACCAGAAGTCAAACTTTGGAGAAGTGGCCGACCACATTATAAATTCAGTCGGCATTTCGAAGTCCAAGTGAGTAGCAGAAAGAATGCCATAAGCCGATGTAGAGTTCAAATCATCTCTGGCATTGAGGTGTCGGTATATGAATAGATCGGGTATATCCTGTCCAAGGTTGAATTGCCGAGCTACCACTGCCGGATGATAAAACTCGTATGATGGTTTCTTGAGACGAGTTCTCGTGCTTAGAATAGGAAAGAAGATACCCGGCGAGATGAATTCTTTATAAGCCGATAAGGCTTCGCCCTTTAGGGTATTGGCTAATCGGAAAAATGAAGGGATTGGGTATCTGTCCAAATCGGTATATGGGTTGAACTATTCTGCACCATATTCCGATTCAGACATTGTGTAAAATGCAACCATGCAATGAGAGAGGTCATGTTGGTTGAGGCGTTTTCTGTTGCAGTTTACTTAGATCATTTCGCCATATGATCTGCAGGGGCACTCGCTGTTATCGGAATCTTTTTCATTCGGAAATGATAGGCTAAAGTCCAGTTCTCCGAGAGAGTTGTATATCTGGAGCTTCAAAAACCTGCAGATGAACCAAAAGGGGCCACCTAGGTTTCCGACTGAATAATCAGCTTTCTTTGGGCAGAGACCTTCCCTGATCTCATGCATCATCCGATATGTTGCTCCTAGCAGGTATTTTCCGATTGCTAATTTTTGGCCTGGTGCCAATGCTTCAGCCACTCCTTGGTAGACCTTGCTGGGACTGAGAGATTGTCCGCAGAAAAAGAACCGATCAAGCCACATGTTAAGAAAGGCGATATGTTCTTCGTCTTCTACATCACCTGTTTGCTGATGAGTGTTGATATAACGTTGCCAGCCAAAGTTTTTCTCGGGAACCAACTTCAGATTGGCAGATAGATCAAAAGCCGATAGCATTTCGCCATCGGGACTTAGACCGGTTAGCATCGCTACGTCTAAAAGCGTAGGGCTTATGGGTCCAGTCAGAATAAGGAAGGCATTGGCTGTATCACACCAAAAGTAAGCTGATGCTGCCATGAAGGGTTCATCTGCTGGTGGTGGAGATATGGAAAACAGAATAGCATCGGTTATTCCTAAATCATCCCATTGCTCTTGTTTCTGGCCATAGACCCGAATAAGCCAGTCCTTATATCCCTTGATCGGGCTAGGCCAGGATCTAAAAGCCGATTTCCAACTGTTTACGCTAAGCTTATCGGCAAATAAGGGGAGTCTCGCTACTGAATCGTCTATGAAATCTGATGGATCTCTTTCTCCTATTGGTCCCAAGGAATACAATGCTTCAGAGTCTGAGCATCGGAATAATACCTGAGACATGATGCCGATTGAGAGTTGGAGGAAGATTGGTTGTGCGCTGGAAGTGCTGAGGCTCCGGAAAATCCGATGCGAGAGACGTGTGCGCAGAGGAGAGCGTGAAAATGACAGCGAATGGGGCTCTATTTATAGCAGTGGTAAAAACTAGGGTTTTACCGCAGGTTTCGGCGTTACTGTTTCTGCCCATATCGTCTGCTAGGCTGACACGTGTTCTCCAAATGGGCCGAAAGCGAGGAATTACAGGGGTAGAAGTGTGAAATGTTCCAATATGGTAAATCCGATTTTTACTTGAAAGTTCAGCTAATGAGAATACTCATTGCCAAACTTAGGGGCATATGTTGACACCCAAATTTGGCAGAAAATCAGATATTCAGCAAAGGCCAAATATGTTGGTTATTAGGCTGAATCGGAAATGGGCTTCATCAGCAAAGAAGAAGATATATTGAAGAATACCGATGGTTACAAGACTTCGGAAGAAATATGATCTGATCAGAAGCGCGACGCGGGAAAATAGGTCGTATCGGTATCGACTTTGTAATACTATAAATAGGACCTTAGGCATCGCGAAAAAGGGATCATACTCAAAATACAAACTACTTTCTCGAATCCGATCGACCTCGTCGAAAGGCTTCAACTCGCAGGCAGAGCTATCTCGATGGGATAATCGATTCTCTCCTAGTAACCTGTATGCATGGCTGTATCATATCGATCTCATGTGTACAAAGCATATTACACTATCTCGGGATTTACCGATCTTTAATATGTTCTTGCATGTTACACTGTCTCGATTTAATCGATCTGTAATATGTGTTTATCCTGCAATGCCGATTATCAAGTGATTCATATGCCTTTTCCTGAATCCGATGTATGCAACTGTCTTGTTTAATCGATCTTGTGTATGCCCTGTTTAGGATCTGGCATCTGTGAATGTTTGCTGATCAATATTGCATCTACCTTCCTTGGTTTTAAACCTTTTAATCGGTTTATTGGTTTATATCTCGATTTAGACTTGAATACTGTCTTGGCCTGACCAATCTGTTCAATCTATTTCTTGATTTAATCTAATATATGATGCGAAGGTCTATTACTAATATTATATGAAAATACCAAAAAGAAGTATAAGATTTGTAATGGAAAGAATATTTACATTTAATTGCTCTATCAGGCATTAAGCCGATAGATCTCGTAATCGAGTTCTTTAAAGCCGATTACGAACAACCTGATCTGGCTATATTGAAAAGCCGATTAGGGCTATATTACTGACATTTTCTTCTTGTCAATTTACAGGTCAAATTGACTGGAACGCTTGGTCTTTGGTTGCGACACAATCACAGAATTGACGCTTCCGCACGTGTGTTCATAGAAATCCACTTTTTGTGTCAACAGAATTAAACAGGAAAACAGTAACAAAAAGGGAATTACCATTATTTATGAAGCGGATGTAGTAGCGGCAGTAGTCTTGGAGCTAGACTCAGTTGTGGACTTTGCCTTGGAAGAATTTCCAATATCTGCAATTATGGCTCAAATGGAGTCAACATTAAAATTGTTCTTGGTAAAAGATGAAAAGTGAACTAAGTGAAGTACTGAAGTAACTATTTATTACCATGCTCAATTTTGTTCAAATCCACGAAATCTTCTTCAATATTGATAGGAAGTGATCATCTTAGCCAATCTTGTGTACAAACAAATGATTGCACCATAAAAGGTGTGACAGTGCTCCGAAAATCATCAAGGACAAGCCCACCTATACTGAAGGCCGACTCAGATGCAACCATCGATATAGGAATTGCGAACACATCACGAGCCAAGTTAGATAATATTGAAAATCTTGGAGAGTTAGCCTTCCACCAACCAAGAATATCAAAATCCTTTACGAGCCCTTCATTGTCTTCACCAAGGTATTTGTCACGCTCAGACTTACTAGTGCACTAGTGCCAAATCCATCATCGTGAATCCTCATCTTACCTGCAACTAGTGATCACATCAACCCACTACCCACTTCTATTCTTTCTTCCAAATTAGTAGGCTATAATGTCTTATCTCTTTCATTATACATGCTTCTATATTCATCAAACAAAGGTTGAAAAATATCATTGACTTTACTAGAAACATCATTCCCTTGCTAATCGCCAAACATCTCGAAAGTAATTATTTTTGTACCAAAAAGCTTGAACCTTGGATCCAGTGCAACAACAGTAAATATTAGCATGTTCAACTTGTCCTTACCTCCCCAATACTTGTACTACTTTTCACCATACCTTTCAAAAACTTGCTGATAGGTTGTTACAGCATTTAGCATCATAGGTTGAATTCCACCTAGTGCAAACATCTAGTGACAAGAATGCATTACTGTCCACCTTTGCCAACTTAGCACATTTTTTAATTTGGCAATTCTTGCATGAGATTTTTGAAAAATTTAACAGCAGCATGAATGTGACACACTGAAACTGACACTTCGTTCAAGCCATACCAAACAATCAAGTTAATAATATGGGCAGCACATCTCATGTGAAAATACTTGCCTTTAGCAATACTCCTACTAGAATTATTTAATATCTTCCTCCTATAACTTATAGAACCATCTTTTGAGCACTTTATCTATACCCCATTCCATCAAGCATTTCTCCAATGATTTCCTGATGCCATCCCCCTTGTGGCCCTTAATTAAAAAGAAACCAACAATCTTCTTATGTATCTTCCAATCACTATCTATGAAATGAGTTGTTACACACATGAAATTTTGTTGTGTGTTTGAACTCCACATGTCAGTTGTCAGGGAAAGTCTTTCATAAGATGATTGGAATAATACTTTGAGGATTTCTTTTTTATTATTGAATATGTCAACACAGTCCCTGCGAGTCGAGGGCCCCACGCGCCAGGCGGGCGTGTGGGCGGATTGCCATGTCGTCAGCAAGATGGTGGACAAGCGAGTCCACGAGCAGCAGCAGCAGGCGTCCGGCAGTGGCAAGGGCAAGGAGGCGGCTTCGCTTGGTTTTCAGCAGGCGGAGCGCGAGGTTGCCGTCATCCACGGCGGTTCGGCCACCTATCCGTCCCACGCTAGCTTTAAGCGTGCGATGAGGAGGTGTGCGCCACCGCGTCGCTTTGGGTCGATGAGGCATACCGGGCGTGGTCGGAGCAAACGATCGCGTTGATCGAGCCGATCACCCAACCAAGATCGCCGCCCTAGGCATCTCCCGATCGTGGTTGCACCCACGGTCCGGAATGTAAAGCTAGGGCGGATGCTTTGGTAGACGGAGGAGTTCCTCAACCTCCTGTCCGCCTGGCGGCGCCAAGGCGCCCAGATCCAGCGGCGGAGCTTCGCCTAACGCCCCATTCTTGACATCGCGCGGGGCCGAGTCCGTCACTGGGCGATCGATCTCCGGTAACCTTTGAGGTTCGACAACTTCCGCGACCGAGATGCTCGAGTTCGAGGTGGCGGACTTCGACCTCCCCTACAACGCCATACTAGGTCGGCCGGCGCGACTGTGTTCATGGCGGTGTGCCACTATGCGCACATGGTGGTGAAGATCCCGGCCACCGCCCCATCGTTTTGAAAGTGGACCGCCGGAGGCGCTCCGCTGCGACAAGGACGCCTCATACGGCGAAGCGACGGTGCCTGAAGGCCGAGGCTTCGACTTTGGGAGCTCCTCCGCGAAGACCCGTGCCTCCCGGTTCGTCCGCGGAGGTTAAGGCGTCTCCGAAGCGAAGTCGACCAGCGAAGACCGTTGGTGGGCGCCTCTCGGCGCCAAATAGGAAGGCGCGCTCGTCTTCCTTCCTCCCAACGCCGACGTGTTTGCGTGGCAACCGTCCGACATGGCTGGGTCCCGTGGAGGTGATTGAGCACAAATTGGCGACGCTCCCGCCGCGACGGTCATCGAAGGTCCGAAAGCGCCGGTGGAGCGCCAGAAGTTATCCGCCAGAGGTGGACAGTTCTTAAGGCGGGGTCGTCCGCGATGTCGCCCATCCTGTGGCTCGCGAACCCGTCCTCGCTCAAGAAATCTAACGGGCGTTGGAGGATGTGCGTGGATTTCACCGACCTCAACAAGGCGTGCGGCGATCCGTACTCGCTGCCCGCATCGATCTCATCGTCGACTCAACCGCGAAGTGCGGCGGTAACAGAAGCTGGATGCGTACTCTGGTACCACCAGATTAGCATGGCCGAAGAAGATGAAGACAAGACCGCCGTCGCCACGCCCATGGGCGATATCGCTATACAAGGATGGCGTTCGATCGAAGAATGCGGGCCCAACCTATCGTGCGGCCATGCATATCGCTCACCGCTCCCAAATAGGGCGGAACTCGGAAGTGTATGTCGATGACACAGTGGTGAAGTCCAAGAAGGCGGAAGAGTTAATCGGCGACCGGAAGAAACCTTCGCTAACTGAGGAAGTCTTGCATCAAGCTTAATCCAGAGAATGCGTGTTCGCCGTTCCGTCAGACAAACTGCTGATTCCTCGCTCTCGAGAGGGGATTGAGGCGAACCACGACAAGATCGCAATGATCGAGAACATGAAGCCCCGACGCGACTTGGCGGATCAAAGGCTTGGTGGGTCGCTTGACCTCCCCTGGGCGCTTTATAGCTCGCTTTGGGGATAAAAGTCTCCCATTGCTCAAGCTCCTAAAGAAGACCAACCAGATTCGAGTGGGCGGCGGAGGCGCAGGAGGCGCTCGACGGTCTGAAGAAGTATCTTACCTCCCGCCCATGCTGGTCGCCCCGTAACCAGGCGAGCCGTTGATCCTCTATGTCGCGCAAACCCCAGCGGTCAACAAGGTGCTAGTGGCGGAAAGAGAGGCGTTCAGCGCCCATTTACTACGCCGACAAGGTCCTCCACGACGCCAAACAAGGTATTCACAAAGACCGAAGATGCTCTACGCCGTCTTGGCATCCGTCGAGCTACGCCACTACTTCGGGGCGAAGTCACGGTGTTGACCAAGTATCCCTTGCGGAGATCCTCTTCAACCGCGAGGCGACGGGTCGACGCTAAATGGGCCATGGAGCTGGCGGAATTGACCTCAAATTCGCTCCCCGAGTGGCCATCAAAGGGCAAGCTCGGCGGAGTTCATTAGCGAGTGGACTCCGCGGACACCGGTGAAGGTACCCACCTCCTCGCCGTGGACTCTCTTCTTGACGGCTCATTCCGGCCGGAGGGGCCAATGGGCGGCGTCGTCTGGTGTCTCAATCGGCGATGTCGTCCGGCACCGTGGTGTTGACTTCCGCGCCACCAACAGGTGGCCGACCCTTGGCATCCGGGCGGCAAGTAAAGGCGATTCTCTCCGGTCATCAACCAGCGAAAGGATTTCTCCCTCCGGATCCCGCATGGCGGCCTACCTAGCGGAGGCGCGCGGTTGGAGCGGCACTTTGAGGGTTTGGGCCGTGCACATCCTCGCCGCGACAACTACATGGCGGATGAATCGTCCCTGCATTGCCTCGCCGAGGCACTGCTCGGCCGGGTCTTTGAAGAAAGACTTACGCGTCCGTCCGTCGCAGCCCCCACTCGGCGGGGCGACGCTTTCGACGCAGCTCCCACCTCTGGAGAGACGCCATCGATCTCGCCGCAGCCCCCGCTTTAGGGAGGAGGCGGAAGAACTGCCGAGGCGGTTGAGGCGAAACGCCAAGCCAGCGCGAGTACGTCGGCGACAATGTACGTAACGCCGCCACACTCGTCCGGAAGGTCGCGGATGGATCCGATCCTAGCCTACTGCGGGATGGAGTGATCCCACGGCGATGCTGCGTCCGAGAAGATAGCGCGCAAGGCCAAGCGCCACGCCCAGTAGGTGGGGACCAGATCGCCCGGCGCAAACGGAGTTCTACCGAAGCGCCACTCGGGAAGCGGGAGTGAAATTCTCTCGAGATCCATGGAGGCATGTCGCGGAGCCATTCAGGAGCCGGGCGTTGGTTGGGAAAGCTTTTACGCCACGGTTTCTATTGGCCCACCGCCTCCGGGATGCCTTCGAGCTGGTGAGGAGATGCGGCGTGCCAATTTCATGCTAAGCGATCCACCGACCGCCCAGCGCCGCAAACCATTCCGCTCTCTGCCGCTCGCGTCCGGGGCAGAAATTTGAACTGCTCAGGCCCGTTCGGAGGGTATACTCATCCGCTCGCCGCCATCGACAAGTTCACTAAGTGGGTTGAAGCCTCGCGGTCCCGGCGATCACATCCGCAGCGGCTATCAAGTTTATGAGGAGCATCTTCGTCCGGTTCGGTCGCCAATGTAATCATCATCGACAACGGCGCCGCCTCGAAAGCGCGATTTCAAAGGCGGTGCGAAGAGTTGGGTACCAAGTTGTGCTTTGCCTCCGCGCATCCGAAGAGCAATGGGCAAGTGGAGCGGCGAACGCGAAGTACTCAAAGGGCTCAAGACAAGGGCGTTCGACCGCTGGAGAAGCGCTTGCAAGCGCAGGCGGAAGAAGTTCCCACCAGACAGGGCGCCGCGACAACTCCCAACAGAGCCACCGGCGAGACCCCCTTCTTCCTGGTGTATGGCTCTGAGGCGGTGCTCCCATCAGAGCTCGCCTTCGGCTCCCCAAGAGTGGCGGCGTTCAGCGAAGACCAAGACCCTGACCGGCGTCAGGATGAAGTAAATCTCCTGGAGGAGATCCGAGACAGGGCGGCGATCCGGGCCGCCAAGTATCAGCAGGCGCTGCTCCGTTATCAAGCAAGGCGAGTGTGTGTGAGAACACTGGCAGTGGGCGACCTCGTTCTGCGCAAAATCCAAGTGCAAAGGGCGCAACAAAGCTGTCTCCCACAATGGGAGGCCCTTCAAGGTGGTCTCGATCTCCGCCTGAGCTCGGTCAGCTCAGATTCGAGGACGGTCGCGAATTGGCGAACACTTGGAACGTCGAGCAGCTGAGGAAGTTCTACCCGTAGGTAGCAGTCCAAGAGTTTCTTTT
Organism: Raddia guianensis; assembly: GCA_036346415.1. Taxonomy (NCBI): domain Eukaryota; kingdom Viridiplantae; phylum Streptophyta; class Magnoliopsida; order Poales; family Poaceae; genus Raddia; species Raddia guianensis. Next base: position 18,475,890 of record CM070537.1, on the reverse strand, counting down.
TTTCGGGCCTTCCTTTGGAGCCGAGCGGCGAGGTCTTCTTCCTTCACCGCTCGCCTCGGGGGCTGCGTTGTACAAAGCCATCTTCAATAAGAGATAAGTTCTGTCTCCTTGTGGGCATCCGTTTCTTTTTTCGCCTCAAGTCTGTTAGAAAGCATTCCGTTGAAAGTCGGCGCAAAAAAAAGTACTCAAGGCAGATGGCCCCTTAGTTGCAAGGACGAGCGCCTACGACTCGCGGTTGGGCGAGGCGAAGCGGACGGAAGGCGGGTTCTAGCCTGGTGTGTCGGCTCGGTCTAGGCAATGCGCCAACAGCGGCACCGGCGACTAGACCACTTCCGGAAGCTAAGTTCTCGCCACGCGATGTCTAGGGTCGGTTCGCAAAGAGGCCATAAGGGTTGAAGTAACCAGATGCCTGAGGAAAAAGCGCTCACTTTCAACGGAAAGCTCTGTCTAAAGCTTTTTGGCGATCAGTGGCTTAGCCTTAGAAAGGTCTGTTAGAAAACATTCGCACGAAAGTCGGTAGCGAAAGTACTTAGGGTGATGGCCCTTAATTGCAAAGGCAACGCTTATAACTTACGTTGGTGCGTTGGCGGCGGACGGAAGGCGGGCTCTAGCTCGTGTGTCGGCTCGATGCGGGCAATGCGCCAACGGCGGCACCAAATGACTAGACCACTTCCTAAGCTAAGCGCTCGCCACGTAATGTTTAAGTCGGGTTGCGAGAGGCCATAAGGGTTGAAGTAACCAGATGCCTAAGGAAACAAATACCACTTGCGGCGTAATCGCTCATCTAAAACCTTTGGCGGCAGTGCCCCAATTCAATTCCGCAAATTAAAGTTGTGCGAAGTTCAAGTGAGACTCACAACAAAAGAGCAAAAGTTTGTTTGCATTGATAGGCAACAATTACAAGGCAAAAAGGCGGGGGAGTCTCGCTACTCCTCCTGGCCTTCGTCTTCCGCTGGAGCGGCGCCTCCCATCATGGACACGCGGTCGGCGGCGGTGTCAACCCGCGCTTGCTCAAACCGGTCCAGCTGGCGCGAAGGCTCCCCGGTGGCGGCATCGAGATCAAACGCGGCGTCTCGAGCAAGACAGTTGCCCAAGATGAACCGCGCTGCTTCGAGAGCGCCTTGGCGACCGTCTTCGATCGCCCGCGTCCGCAGCGCCGCCGGAAGGACGTGCAAGGCTTCGGCGGCTCGTCCCCACGGCGCCAACAGATCAAGGCACCGTCTCCTCCGCTGAGGATGCAGGAAACACCAGTGGATGCGAGGCGTCCGGAAGCCATGATGGCGGTCGCAAAGATGTCGGCGAGGGTCCGGAGGCGCTCGAAGTGCTCCAGGCGGAGGTCTTCGATCTGCTTGGCGGCCGAGGCAGCGGCGGCTTGGGCTGCCGCAGCCTCGCGGGTCATCGCCTCCTTCGCGGCGGTTTCTTGGCCAAGGGCCGCCGATTCGCGGCAGACGCTCCGCCAAGGCAAGGGCTTCCTCCCGCGTCGCCCAGGTGCGGGAGAGGGTGCGAAGCGCCTCAAAGGAACGTCCTACGTCGGCGGTCACGGCCGAGATGGCGGCAGCGCCAGCGGGCGAGGTGGCCAGAGGGTTCTCCGGCCGCCGCGCCGGACTCTCCGCCGCCGCGGAAGCAGCCTCCGTCGAAGGAGCGGCGGCACGCTGGGGCGGGCGAGTCGCGTGGGCGGAGCTCGATGCCCAGCGTCCTCCTGTTCCAAGAGGGACAAGCGGGGTTCGTATCACGAAACCGCGTGGCGTGCTAACCTAGTGCGAAGTGTGCGTAAGCGCAGGAAAGCCAACTGAAGCGGTGCGCCTGGCGGCGAAGCAAGGGGAGCTCAAAGTCGCTTCGTTAGTGGCGGCGGTGGCGGCGCTGTCGCAGCTACCACTGTCGAGCGAACGCCGGCGTGGCGTGAGCGGTCTTTGGTGCGAGGCAGCGCCAAAGAAGAACAGCGCCGCGCAAGGAGCGCGGCGTAGGAAGCGGAAGAAATCGGCGTGGCGGCGCCAGCTTCGATGAGTCGCCGCGCTCGGCGGTGGCGGAGCGACGGCGGTAGCAGAGGGGCCCCCGCTGGTTGGAGTCGGCGGTGGCGGCGAAGCCCGGGCTTGAAGGGCGCGCTCTCTTGGGCTCGCTTCTCCTCCTCGCTCCGCGCCGACGGCAAGGATGAGGCGCGCTTCGAGCGCGCTGGCGGAGTCAACACCACGGCAGAGCAGCAGCTGCCGCGAAGCTTGGGCGGTCGCCGAGGCGGCTCGCGGATCTGCAGATGGTCCCGGGCCACTTGGACCGCAGAGACCGAGACCTCCATGGGGCGGCGCTGCAAGTAAGGTTGCGCTCCGTGGATCCCGATCGCGAGAGGCGGATGCCCGTCGGCAAGCGATGTCGCCGGTCGGCGTGGTCGAGTCCCGCCACCCGATCCGAGCACGCCGCCGCAAGACGTTCCCATCACCAACACCCAAAGAAGAAGCGGCGAGTGGGTATTAGCCAAAATGGAAAGAAAGAAGGTACGAAATCCAAAAGAGCGCGAGGTATTCACCTCCAAGAGCAAAGCTGGGTCCCGCGTTATCGCCAGTAGTACGTCCAGTAGGCGTGCCCTCAGCGGAAGCGGCAAAGACGGCGTCGCAAAAAGTCCGCCACCACGTGGTTCGGTGAGCCTCGGCGGCGAGCTTCGGCAATGCGCGCCGCCATCGCCTCCGTACTCGCAAGATCGCCATTTGGGCTCCCGGTTAGCGATGGGCTCCATGCGATCGCGGGAAGGCCAAGATCGTCGCAGCGGAGTCCTCCACGTCTGACCACCGCTGTGCGATCCTTCCAGCTGGACTTGACCGCGCGAGGATAAAGGCGGAGGTGACGCGAGCGCGAAATAGCGACTCCCAACCGCGCTCGGCGCGAGCACGTGTGCAAGACAAAGAGTCGGCGCCCGAGCGGGAGGTTCGCATCGTCCCCACGAACATCTCGCAGAGGTGGGCGAAGATGACCAGGCCATAATCGAAGTTAGGAACAAGGTGCGCGCTTTGGATCCCGTGAAAGCGAAAGCACCCCAAGAAGAATTCGAGTACGGCGGGACAAGGCCCGCCAAAGACGCCAGAGAAGGTCACGATCTCCCGCGCGAGACTTCGGCGCGATGGTGCGGCGCGGAACCGGCGGCGGTCGGTGGCACGAAGACTCGAAGCCGCGCCACCGATCTCGTCGACGGTGGAAGCAGCGAGCGACTCCGAAGATGGTGCGGCATCCCACGGTGGCCTTTGCTTTGCGCTTGGGGGCTATGGAAAATTTGGCGGTGGCGCGCAAAAGGCTAGGCGGCGATTGGCGAGGGCGTAGTAGCGGCGAAGAAGGCAATGGGCAACGAAGACTTAAGCGTCGCGGAAGGATTGGCGGCGCCAGAGAAGTATTTATAGGCGTGGGCGCGGCGCGACGGTTTGATTCCGCCCAGCTGGGCGCCATCATTGCCCCTGCGTTTTGGCTTCCATGCGGCGTGGTTCCCAAGGAAGATCGTGTGCGGTGGAGAATCAGCGACGGCCGCCGCAGTGGTGGGCCCCACGATTAGTCTCCGCCGCACGAGAAGTGGAAAATATCTGCGACGGTTCGCGTATCATGGTGGACCCGGGGGCTACTGTCGGTGTAGTAAATACCGGGGTACAAAGAGCCTGAGGAAGGCCGAGAGGCTCAGCCAGCGTCGGCGGGCGAGCAAGGCCCAGGCGGGCGAGCCCCTCGAAGGCCGGGAGGGCCCCACGCGTCGGCGGCGAGCAAGGCCCCAACATGGCGTGGCGAGCCCCTCGAGAGGCCGAGAGGCCCAGCGTCGGCGGGCGAGCAAGGCCCAGCGTGCGAGCCCCTCGAAGGCGGGAGGCCCCACGCGTCAGGCGGGCGAGTAAGGCCCCACCCGGGCGAGCCCCTCGAAGGTCGGGAGGGCCCCACGCGTCAGCGGGCGAGCAAGGCCCCAGTGGCGTGGCGAGCCCCTCGGAAGGCGGGAGGGCCCCACGCCCGGCGGGTGCGTGGCGAGCCCCTCCGACGGTGGGCGAGGGCCCCACGCGTCGGCCAGGCGAGCAAGGCCCAGTGGCGTGGGCGAGCCTCGAAGGTCGGAGGGCCCCACGCGCCAGCGGGTGCGTGGGCGAGCCCCTCCGACGGTGAGGCGAGGGCCCCACGCGTCGGCGGCGAGCAAGGCCCAGGCGTGGCGAGCCCCTCGGAAGGCGGGAGGCCCCACGCCCAGGTGGGTCGCGGCGAGCCCTCCGACGGCGAGGCGAGGGCCCCACGCGTCGGCGGGCGAGCAAGGCCCCCAAATGCGTGGGCGAGCCCCTCGGAGGCAGGAGGCCCCCACGCCAGCGCGGGTCGAGGCGAGCCCCTCCGACGGTGTGGCGAGGGCCCCACGCGCAAGCTGGTGGGCGGGCGAGCCCTCCGACGGTGGGCGAGGCCCCCACGCGCTAAGCGGTGCGCGGGCGAGCCCTCCGAAGACTGGGGCGCCCAGCCACGCCCAGAGGCGAGCAAGGGCGGGAGCATTGCGAATGAGTCTTGGGACGAAGGCTCCCCCTGCTTCTGAAGACGGCGCGCATTTAATGAGACACCACGCGGATAGACAGAGGAAGAAATGATTACCGCTTCTGATGACCCTTGCGTCCGGTAAGCATCCACACGTGGCGCGCGAAGAATTGACCGGCAGAGGAGGTTTGCTTGAGGAGGCCGCCCGTGTCGGGAGAGCGGCGGGGCCCCACCCGCAGACTCACCGGTGTGACTATGCGGTCGAGGCCACTTGGCGGCGAGCGAGCGGCTGCTGGCGGGGCGTGGCATGTTTTCGTCTCTTCGTCGCGTCTTGTCGATTATCGAGAGCATCTTGCTTACTCCTCGGCTCTCTCCGCCAGCCCAAAGCTGGTATAAAAGAAGGGGGGAGAGAAAAGAGAGAAAAAAGAGACACACATAGAAGTGTTCGTGCATTCGAGGCACGAACGTAAGCACATTCCCATTCAACCACAATCAGAAAAGAGCTAAGGCTCAGCAGGAGTAGGACTATTACCCGCGAGGGGGTCCGAACCTGGGTAAATCTGCGAGTCGCTCCTTGTTGTGCCCGACGCTCAAATCGGATCGAGCTTGATCGAGTTGGCTAGCAGACTAGAAATCTGACCAGGGGTGTGATCCGCAGTGGTTGAGCGGAGAACACGCCGTCAAGTTACAAGACTCCGGAAGAATTACGCTCTGATTAGAAGATATCTTCCGCGATGCGGTAAAATAAGTCGTATCGGTATCGAATTTGTAATAGTATAAATAGGACCTTAGGTCTCGTGAAAAATATACGACATACTCTAAACACAAACCTACTTTTCGAATCCGATCGACTTCGTCGAAAGGCTTCAACTCGCAGGTAGAGCTATCTCAATGAGATAATCGATTCTCTTCTTGTAACCCGTATGCATGGCTGTATCATCTTGATCTCGTGTATACAAAGCATGTTAAACTGCCTCAGCTTTTACCGATCTTTAATGTGTTCTCGCATGTTACACTGTCTCGAATCAATCGATCTGTAATATATGTTTATCTTACAATACCGATTGTCAAGTATCTTATGTGCTTTTCCTGAATCCGATATATGCGACTGTCTCGTTTAATCGATCTTGCGTATGCCTTGTTTAGGATTTTGCATGTGTAGATGTTTGCCGATTAGTGTTGTAATTACCTATATTAGTTTTAAGCCTTTAAATCGGTTTATCGGTTTACATCTAGATTTAGATCTGAATACTGTCTTGACCTGACCAATCTATTCAATCTATTCTTTGATTTAATCTAATAAATTGATATAAATATTTATTGCTAATTTTACATTTAAAATACCAAAAAGAAGTAAAAGATTTATGATTGAATGCCTATTTACATTTAATTGCTCTATCAGACATTAAGCCGATAGATTTTGCAATCGGATTATTTAAAGCCGATTCCAAATAACCTGATCTGGCTACTTTTAAAAGCCGATTAGGGCCAAGTCGCTGACAATTTATTCTTTGTCAATTTACAAGTCAAATTGACTGGCACGCTTGGTTTTTGGTTGCGACGCAAGCCCAGACTTGACGCTTCCGCACGTGTATTCGCGAAAAGCTCACTTTTTGTGTCAACAGGACCCTAGCTCTTTTTTGTACTAAGCCTCATTTTCATAATTCCTGGACTTGCGGAGTACAATTGTACTCATCCTTGTTTTCTCATTTCCTTTTTAAAAATTTCAACCTAGGAGCAGTCCAACTATGATTCTCAGTTTGACGCAGCTGACAAGGACTACAACTCGGTGAAGGAGTACAAGGACTACTCTTGAGGACTAGGGAGCCCGTCCTACAATATTTGCTCGTGGAATAAAGTAGTGGTCATTGTAGCTCTTGTAGTGTTTCATGTGTTGTATGCTTCCATTCTCCGTATCCCGCCCTGTGTGCCCATAATTGTGGATATACGGTACTGTATTGGGAACGAGTCCCTGTGTTGTAATAATTTATTAACGATGGCAATGTATCGCTTTATTGGACTATGTACTAGTTTTGATCCGTTGGGACTAGTATGGGATACACAGAAAGGTCTTATATCGGGTTTCGACAAGGTGGTATCAAAGCCGAGGATCCTAGGACGTGCCCTTAAGCTTAGAAAGGCACGTATTTTTGTATAAAATGCTATTTTAGAAATTATATGCTTACTCCTTTAGGTTCTGCTTTACGTATGAAAATTTTTGAAATTTTGTAGATGCAAACCTTTCCAACCTGGGGCTAGGATACGAAGGGTTCATCCACCGGCTATTGTTGATGTTGAGCGCATTGGGTTTTGGTGACTCAATGTTCCAAGGAGTCACCATAACTCGGAGGGAACGTCAATGCTGGGTGGTTGGAGTCACCATCTTCTCTGACACTCTTGACTGCTCGAGGACCCACGTTGGAAGCACGGACGTCGTTCAAGACGTCTGTCGACTTGCACTGTCGTCACTCCGTAGCCTGTTCTCTATGGAGTTGCATCATACCGCATTCCATTACTTCCCTTTCCGCTTGCCACACGAACGGTTCAGGCAAGCCCGTTCTACCCGAGTTGGAGCAAGACCCCATGATCTACGACCTCATCGAGTTGGTTCGTGCCTTGGATGACGCCTATGTGATCGCCTTGAAGGAGCTCGATGCCGCCTACGACGATGCCTCCCACCGACTCGCAAGGGAGAAGGCGCCCCCATGTTGCTCCTATACCAGGGCTGCGCACTCCTCTGACTGCCCTTGCTGCACCTTCGAGCTGCACCCTTTCATGCTCCTGCCGGCCTCCGGGTGGACCAAGGACCGCCCCAGATTCACGCGCCCCGCCTATCCTCGAAGGTCACCCGTTTCCTCCGCTTGTTGAGTTGTTGTTATGCCGCCTCTACCTGGATGTAAGCCACTCCTACAACTGGACAGAGACAAGACCCTGAAGAGACCTACGCGAAGACACTGGATTTCGACTGTACCGGTCCCATGTGGCCATGTAGTACAGCGAATCGCTTTGTACTCCCCAGGAAAATAGTTTCAACTACAATCAACATAAGGCCGAGCCCACGGTCTCACACGAAACTCAGCACAAAGCAGAATAAACCTTCCCTTACTGTAGTAGATACCATACTGCACACGCATTTCCAGCGACGACACCTTGTATAGTTTGTTTCATTAGGTCCATTTGTTGCCATCAGCATGTTCCCAATCAATTATTTTTCATCCATCCAGAACAAAGAACCAAAAAATGGGGAAAACTTTTAGTAGCTATTGCTGGCTTCTCTATAAGTTGATGAAAGATATGTCTTTAAGTTTCAACGAACACAATAGGAAAAACAACAATGTTAAGCGTCTATGGTTGAACATCATATTGTATTGTATCAATCATCGCTGCCAGAATCTAAATCAGAGCTTGCCCTTTGATGGGCTACTCCGTTTGCAACCTTGCCCTTTCCCTTGTTCTTCTCATCTTCTTCATCATCACTGTACTCGCTCTCATAATCGTCGTATTCCTCGACTTCCTCCTCTTCTTCCTCCTCAATGCCATCCTCTGCTGCTGGCCCTTCTTCAGGTACATGGCCTCTTGTTCCTGCGCGGCTGCGCTTTAGAACCTTCAACTTAAAGCTGGTCTTGGTGTCACAGCCTATACATGCGTCGCACAAACAGAAGGAGGTCAGGTTGTGATTGCCCTCAGATGGGGCTTGGAACTTGCCCATTACCAACCTACTGCCTTTCTTCACTCTGTCAACTGCCTCTCTAACTGCAATTCCAATTTCTTTTGCACTTGCACCCAGTGCTTCCTGGGTTTCTTGTATAGCTTTTGATGCTGCTGCTATTGCAGTAGTCTCATCCATGAAACTGACCTTCTGCGATAACCAAACTTCATTTGATGCAGCATCTGCTAGAAGCAGCCAGAAGTTTTCTTCCTTGTGGAACGGGAAGGAAGGAGCATGGGGAAGAGCAGCACTTAAGCCATTACGGCGGTGAAGTGAAACCCAAGCATACATTGTCACAACATCACCCTCTTGAATACCCTCTTCGCCTTCAGTCTCACATTTAATATCCACTTCAATAGAAGGAATCATCTCCAGTACAAGCTCTACATCCCTAGACTCTTCCTCAGAAAGCCCGGCGACTTGTGTCAGCAATGCAGAACGTTCCTCCACAAGCATATCACACAGTTCTTGGAATGCACGGATTTTCTGCATTCACATATGAAATCAAACTGCTATTCACACAAGAAATCAAACTGCTATTTTAAAAATGAATAACATAGTTAATAGAGCGACTATTGACTTTCCATTTTCCTTCTTTTCACTTTGCTTTTGCTAGTAACTAAGATGGCACTCAAGGAAATACCTTGCGTGCAATTTTTTTGACAGTCGCTTCAGTAAAATGTGGCAGCTGCAAGAAAGGCGCTATTCCTTCTGAATTGCCTCCACCAGCTTTTCGCGCACTGAGAGGAACAGCCTACAATGTGGGCAACCAAATGTTTCATTGCCATTAATGTTAATAAATGAGCCTATGCACTAGAAGCACATGTAGCTGGAGACAACTTGATTTCTCAGGCAGTAACAAAATGTTCTCTAGATTTACTAAGAATCAAACAAATGCAGATGAAGGCCAAAGTGATAAGTACACAATGGAAACTTATGCAAACAGTAAGTAAAAAACACGTACAAAAATATCACACAGACCAATAAAAGATTACCGGAAAGAATACAGATCATCATCAACAAACGAAACATTACAATGAAATAAAATTCAATTACTGGTGTTTTTTTTCTACCAACATAAATCACAGAGAAGCAGGATGAGTAAAGAAAATGACAAGACCACAAAGTGAGCATTCCTATCAAAACAAAAAAGATTAAGAATCGGCTCAGTTATAGCACTAAATCCATATTGCCAAAGTAATGATTTGTGATTGTATCTACCAAAATACTGCTAATTACAGCCTCTGCCAACTCTTCCTTCGCCAGGACATCACCTAGCGCAGTAGGTACAGTGATATGATTAAGAGGGCAAAAACTAAGCACTATACATTCTGGCTGTGGCTGGATACTGGAACTCCTTTTGACAATATTTTTTCATTTCAAACAGTTTCTAATATAGTCATTAACAACTTTGCTGTACACCATCAGGTCATAATCGCATGGCATGCATGATTATCAGGATTGTCCTATGTAAGCGTTCTGATGCTAAACCTACCAATGATCAAAGTCAGGTAACACAATATAGTATAGGAATAGGAGTCCATATTTCATGAGCTTTAGTGATGATTTGTTGATGCACCGTACTTTCACAATCGTACAATCCATCCTCACAGCAAATATATAGTCCTAATTTCACATAATCTTGCAAATGGCCATGTGATGTGCCATAAAGAAAGGGCAAAAAAACAACTAATTTCCATTGCATGCATCATGCTTGCATGCCATTGCACCTTTTTGTATGATGCATATGTAGATTATTATAATGTTTGCAGGTTTATCTTTGCAGTTTTGGTCACATGATTGATGCTTCATCGCTTAGTGCCTTTGATAGTAGACATTAACTCTAAAAAATGTACTCATATAAAACAATATATAATATGACTTCGATCATTTTGTGAAATTCATTTCTTGCACATAATTTTTTATATTTTTTAATTGCAAAATTTCTTCAGGGCTACTTTCCATAATATATTATTATGCTTCATGAGTGCGATCATAGTTGGCAATATTTAGATTTAGGATAGTGCTTCAAGTCTGCAACAGCTACTCACAGACAAGAAAAAAAAAAACTAAAATTTATCTGCTGGCAGGACTAGAAGGAAGTTACCCGCATATAATAATTTAAGCTACCTAAATTTTAATGTAATTTCAAAATTTTGAGCTGAAAACAACATATCACACATCGCAGAGAAAGCATATGAAAGACTTCGAAAATTACCTGAATGATATTTTGAGAAAGTTCAATTACACCAATTGCAGGTCTAAGCCATCCAAATCCATGGGGGCTCCTTGGTAGAAGTGCAATCTGCAAGCCAATAAAAATAATGAATACAGTAAAACATGGAGCATCAAATACATAAGAAAAAAAAGTACAGTAGTTATTAGTTAAACATAAATGGCTGCATCATGGATTGGATTTTATTTGTTCGAGCTGAAATTAGAAAATCTTAGTGATGGAGATGGTTATGAATTGAAAAAAAAAGTGACAACTTAGGCAAAGAAAACATAATTATAAATGCAGTGCTAATGATTGCTTAACAAATAAACATTTCGATGACACCAAATTAAGATAAGGCATGACTTTTTGCATTCTAGAGCAATAATCTACAGACTGCAGATGATTAATATAGAGCATGACTGCAGGAGTTACAGCATAAACCAGATTAAAAAAAAATGCCTTGAGCTCATCAGAATTGCCATACTCATCGGAGCTGAATGGAATGGTGTCCGGTGCTTGCCATGATTCATGGAGGACGGCAATGTCGTTTGTCAACTCTCCGGCCAACGTAGCCGCCAGTGAGTTGGGAGCTTCATAGTGCGCCACCGGAAGCACTTCTCTAGGAAGTCCATCGCCCTGGGCGACAGCCACTCCAACGGCTCCAGCACGACCTTCGTGTACCCTATTAGGCCTACCGCTGCAACCATGTCACCGACGACAGCACTCCATGAGGTGCAAACAGCGGCCATCTAGACAACGATGAAACCTAGGTCTACATGTCGGCCGGCAGGGCCTGCTCTTCCTCACACGCCACCTCTGGCGCCATGAATGCTAGGGGAGATAGAGAAGAGGTACAGGGGATGACATGTGGGTCCAATGTCAAAAAAGATCTAAAAAAGAAAATATCTATGTTTGTGTCCTAGGAACTGTCCACGTGGGCTGCTCCGATGGCAAACCCAATCTCAAAACCACCTATGGGAGATTATTCGTACTACTTATCGTATTTTGGGGGGTTGAACACCTGGTTTTCAAATTCAGGGATTAAATGGACATAGCATGATACTTAAAGTAGAATTTTCCTTCCAAAAATTATCATCTCCCTAGATCCACCCCTGTTGGCTGTGGCTGTGGGACAGAGACCAAGGGGAATGGCTAGGAGGGGAAGAGGGGATGGGGATAGAGGAGATGGACAGAAGGTGGCTGCTGGTTGCTGGAGCCTGTAGGGAGATGATATAGGGAGATGGTGGCTGCTGCAAGCATATGGATTGTAAGGTGGAGTACTGGAGGGTAAACTGGTGGTTGTGGTTTCAATAGCTGTTTCTATTGGGCCTGCTTGGGCTGGGCTTTGTGACCCAATAAGCACACTGAAGACCCCCTGCTGCCAGCCGTCTTGCTTCTCTCCTTCCACAGGATTATAGGGTAGTGGTTTTGGATCATTGGTATTAATCTAAATGAATGACGAACGAACTCATGGTTATTGATGAATCAAAACGAGGATCATCTATTCATGATTATATATAATTTAAAATATTTAAATAAATATAACCAAATCAGGTTTTTTTAGAAAAATGGCGAATCCCCATGTCACCATATTCATACCAATGCATCATTGATCTAAGGTACATACTTGCTAAATAAGTAGAGCTGTCAATTCACAATGCTGAATCAGATTTATGTGCGCTAATGCCATACTAATGCAAGCAATTATTACGCATGCAAGCGACAAAAGTGCTACCATGGACCAATCCATCTATTAAAGCCTTGTTTGTTTGAGCTGCAGCTTCTCTAAAAGCTGCTTCTGGGAAAAACCACCCAAAACTTGCTTCTCAGGTCACTTTACAATTTGGCCTTTTGGGGGCTTTTGGCCTCTTGGAAGGGGGTTCCAAAAGCTGGCTGTTTGTTTGAGCTTGCTTCTGAGGCTAGAAGCTCAAACAAACAGAGCCTAAATGTGTAAGTTGCATTCATGTCCAGAAAACATTTATGCTGAAATAAAAAATGCATAGATCCCATCATGCTCTTGTCATCTAACTGTGTTGTATTATTTTTTAATAGTTTATGTAATCAACTGGGATGAGATGGGGTAAGCAAAAAGTCACTCATTTACTTAAACAACCAAAACTGTCGTTCATTTCATAGATTATGTAATTAAATTGTCCCAACTGAGATAAGAATCCAAAACATAGCTCATTTATTTAAACAAACAAAATGTAGGAAATTAAAGCTCATAAATTATGTCTAGTGGCTAGAGGTTTTAAAAGTTAACATAGGAAAACATGGTACAAACAATGCAAAGTTCATCCCATCAAAAAACAACTCACAATTCATGCAGGTTAAGTTTGCTATGTATTGTAATAGCTTCTCCTATAGCACAAAGGGATGAGGCAACATACAATGGCAAGCATGTGCAAGATAATGTTAGGATAGAAATTCAATGAGATATAGCATAGAATGCACGCTACCTTAACTAATTCTTCCAGAAGACGAGGTGCAAGTTCAAGCATGTGCCTATAATCCTTTAGTAATGCTGGTGTTAAAGTAAATGATTCTCGAGTAAGATGAGCTTGAATCAAGAGTTCCATCTGCGAAACAAAATAGAGGTTTTGAACCTCTTGGATGTTCATAAGATTGAAGACCAATTTGCATCATAACACTTAGCAACAAAGGCCAACCTTTACAAGTGATGGATGCTGCTTCCAGAATTTGGCTTGTTCTGTTCTGATATTCTTCAAGTCAAGATTTAACTCACTTCTAACAGCTACAAATAATTTCTGCAGGGGTTCATCATCACTACGTCGCACTGGCATCTCCATGTATTCTGCAGCCTTGATGAAGACATCCATAACTTTGCTGTAAAATACCGCCACCAGTTCCATGGATCAGATATGGAAAACACATGATTTCTGGATAATAAGTAAATCCAGAATCAAAACAGAAGCAGACAAGAAACCAAGAAGGGTGATTGTGCCCATTTGGTCCACCAGTAATAGAAGCTGGTGACAAAGTAAATTTACTAGTTTTTTGGTCAGCAGAAAAAAAAACATTTACAAAATACCAGTTGATTTTACAGTTAGCCCAATAGAGTTAATGTGACTACACAATGCCCCTTTTATCGAGATAACTTAGACTCTAAGAAAACTATCTTATCTCTTATGGAAACAAATATCAATCCAATCATAATGATTTGATCTTATCTAGTCAATCTTTAATAGATGGCAACTATCACAATCATACCTTTAACTCTCTAATCTCTTAGGAGTTAGGAGATTATTCCATGCCATGGGTTATTGTTCAGGCGTGAACAGGGTGCGTGAACAGCATCTATCATATGCCCTCCGAGGCCCATGTGCACATAACATCTTCTCTACCTTTCACAAGACAGCTTGTCCTCAAGCTGTCCGTCAGTGTTCACAAAAGAAGATGGCGCCACAACTTATAACGTCATTGATGCGCATAAGGAAGACCATGCATCGAACATTTGGCCGCCTTATCTTACGCTCGTGTTGTGGACAGCTACGCATCGCCATGGACGTCATGCAGCACAAGGTTGTCGCCCGACAGCGGCTGGCATGAAACCGGGGAGCTCTAGGGCGACACATGGTACGTCTAGGTGGGGGCCTCAAGGCACAACATTGTCGATGTTGTAATTGTCAACATCGTCATTCTTGCCGCAGTGTGGTGCTCAACGCCGTGCACCTCCTTGATCTCCAACGCTTGTGGATCTGCCAAAGTGGTGATGCTGGAGGAGGTGGTTGTTACCACAGCGACCTTTACTTCATGTTGATCAATGCCCATCACTTTCACCGATTTCGCAAGTTGGACATCACACTTATCCAATCTGTTGTTGATGGCATCGAGCTGTGCGGTGTTGCACTCATCTTCTGTGATAATGTTGATCTTCGCGAGGATGACCTTGAGCATGGCTTCATCTTCTGCGGAGTTGAAAGGACCTGAACCATCGTCGCGAGCCATCACAGCAGCAACAATTGGCTCTGATACCAAATGCTATGGATCTGATCTAGTACGGCCAGATCTGAAAGGAGGAAGGGGACGCCGGCGAGAAGATATCAGCCGCAGCAATGGGTGCCACGTATGGCGCTGTTGGTCCTTAGACCAATCTTTTTAATTTATTGCTTACTTCATGACGATTACCCGACATCCCTCTTAAGGGATAACTGACTTAGGTTCTGTTCTTTTGGACTGATCTGAACAGCTGAACAACTGAAATGACATAATTTCGAAAGCTTCTTGAGGTAGTCTCAAGATTCGGATCCATTTCGTTTGACTTGCTTTTCAAAGTGTTAGGACCCTCGAGACAACGAAAAAACGGACTCAAAAAACCCAAAGCATATGTATTTTCAAAACGTAGATAAGCCATTAAGTTGTTAAGACATTAAGCTGTTAAGCCTAAAAGAACAGAGCCTTAGACTCTAAGAAAACTATCTTAACTCTAATGGAAACTAATATCAATCAAATCATAATGATTTTAACTTATCTAGCCAATCTCTAATAGATGGCAACTGACACAATCATCATATATTTAACTCCCTAATCTCTTAGGAGATTATTCCATGCCATGGGTTACTGTTCACGCGCAAACAGTAATTCCAGCATATATCCTATGCCCACCGGGGCCCATGTGCACATAACACACTCAGTCATCCAAAAACAATTGGTCATGTGATACATCAATTACAGTAATTTTGCACATGCATAATGCTATTTGTTTCCTCCTCAGATCAATAAAATTAACATAAATATGAATGGCGCAACCATATTGTTCCAAAAAGTTTGTGAGGATCAAAACATTATATGCAAAGCCCCCAAACAATGACAATTAACCATAAAGTGACTTTTGGAAATTACAAACATGTACCAATGTTCAAGGGTCATTCTTCCCATGTCTAACATTATGATAACAGAACCATTTCACTTCAGCAATTAAATCTATCAAGGGAATATATCTTGTTATGTTAATCCACAAGGCCACAAGGCTCACAAGAAATGGAAATTTGAAATGCTCAATGGTTCAAATAAGGTGTTTGTAATTCCATACCTTGGAGCTAGAGAAGGCTTCATAAAGTAGTAATAAGTGGACAGAGTTTGATGCATGACATAGTTTCCGGTATATTTTGATGACCTTGACAAATATATAACTGCTATCATCAAGGGCAAGAGTATACAAAGTCCCACTATTCCTAGAAGCATTATACCACCAGATGCACCATCCATATTCAGCAAAAACTTGGGCAAAGCAATGCCCATTTGTAACCCCTAACCCATAAAGAGCACCATATTCAAGTTAGCTTCAGGCATGCATGAATAAGTTAGTTTTCGGTAAAATATGATAGGAATAACTGGAGTTCACATTACCTGGCGACCATCTGGATGGCCATACTTCTCATAATTTTCACGAGACACAGGATCAGTTAATGCCTGGTATGCCTTGGATATAAATTCAACAAAGTACTTATGGGCCTCTGGCAAAATGAAAGAATAAGAGCAAGATAAATTAAGATTGTAAATATAATTTTCATTTAGCAGCACAAGTATTACAAAAGGACTGTATTGCAAATTTTACCAGGGTCGGGATTTTTATCAGGATGGTATTGAATAGAAAGCCTCCTGTACGATTTCTTGATCTCTGATTCTGACGCCCCTGGTTCCAGCCCAAGAATGCTGTATGGCTCAAACACTTGGACCTAGAAAATTGAAAATCATATAACCAATTATAGGAACCTAATCACGATAGCATTTCAGGAAAAATGCCTTTAGACTAGTTCACATTTATACAGACATATATAAATCTCCTACTTAACTTTCCATTATTTATAAAATCGGTCACTTGTTTTTTGTAGGATTCAGATGGGACAAAACATGAACATTGACGTAAGTTCTCTAATGTGAGAGATAAGCTAATATCAGGACTTCTCGTAGATGGCTGACTTAATGTGAACAAAAGTACTTCCAAGATAGTCATTTATATCTCGAACTATTTGTTTAAGTTGGATATATACAGCCAGCATTATTCTAACTTGAGGAACTCAATGTCAACTTTGCACCAGGACTATGCTAGCTTACGGAACTCAATGTCAACTTTGCGACAGAGTATAGCTGAATAAAATTCTGGAGCACATGAGAAACTGACAGCTAATAAGAGCCACAAATGAACATACCTCACGGCTAGCATGCTTGATGTAGTAGACCAGGAATATCATAACGATCCAGAGCAGCAGAATCGTCAGGTTGCTGCACGTCGAGAAGTTGGAAATCTGCAAGACAGCGACAAGGGCACAGTCACAAGGCAGGTTCCACAACCACAGCCAGGGGAAAAGCTGGAACTGCACCGCCGCGTGCCACCCACCCTCTTGTAGATCGACTTGCGGTACTTGCCGGAGCGATGGCACCCTGAGCAGCGGCAGTGGATGGTCTTCGCCTTCACGGTGGCCGCGCGGCACAACCGCATGATGGTGTACGGCACCAGCGGCAGCGCGATCATGGTGAGGATGAATATCAGGAACAGCGAGCTGTTCTCCTCCGCGGCGGCCATGGCTGCTCCCGAACGCCGGCGGATACCAGATCTGACGGCGGGGCAACGGGGGTGGCGGCAGCGAGGCGGATCTGGGGACGCGGCGGCGACGGAGGTGGGGGAGATCGGAGAGGGGATAGGTTTTGGGCGCCGATGCGGTGGCTAGCAGCCGCAGTGCCGCACCACGACGAATGGAGAATTGGTGATGCGCCAGTGAGTATGGAGAGGTGAGACAGGAAGTAAGTTGGTTTGACTACTGAGTAGCCGCGGCCCAGTGTTGGCCCAACGAGCGAAGCCCGGACCTTTGGGGGCCTGAAATATGGGCCCAGCCCATTGTGCATTAGAGTACCGGGAAGGGATGGATTGGACTGTCCTTTCGCCTTCTCTTGGCGCCGTTCTTTTCAAACAGATCGCATCATTACAGACATCAGAAGAAAATTTGTTATTTTTATATAGTCTATATGTTGTCATAATTTGCGACGATTTTTTCGTGTCGTTCCAAAGATTCTAAAACTATTTTTTAAATTATTTTTTTATAATCTTTAGACTCCATTTTAAGGGCTCTTAAATTTGCTACAGTAATACACAAACGCAACGATACGCTGAAAAGAACAAGGCCCTTATCTCCGGCTGGACTTCGCGGCTGTTTTCGAATGTTTTCAAAAGCTGAACGAATAATTAAGGCACTGTTTGTTTGAGCTACAGGCCTGTAGCTTTTCTAAGAGCTATTTCTAGCTTTTGAGCTATATTTGCAAAAGCTGGACCTGTTTGGCAACCGTGCTTCTGGCTGTTTTGGTTATCAGCTTTTGAGCTATATTGATGTGTAATGTCTAGAATACCCTTGACCCATTATATTTTCTTTTTTTATTATATATATAAATACATATATATGTGTGTGTTAGTTTTAATTTGCATGTGACATCAAAAATTAAAATAATGCCTCTTTGACACACATCCATGAACAACAGCACACATATGAGATCATTTTTTTATTGATTCCATCAATAGTCAATCCGTTACACAAAATGTATCGTTTACATCAAGGCCCTGTTCTTTTGAGCTGATCTGAACGGATGAACGGCTGAAATGACTAAACTTCGAGAGCTTCTCAAGATAGTCTCGAGATTCGGATACATTTCGTTTGACTTGTTTTTTAAAGCACTAGAACCCGCCTTCAAAATAGCGAAAAAAGGACTCAAAAAAACTCAAAGCATATATGTTTTAAAAACGTAGATAAGTCGTTAAGCTGTTAAGCTAAAAAGAACTAGGCCTAAGTTTTACAAAAATGAGCTACCTGCTAATTTTTTATCCTCTCGTGGCATCAACGCATCAGCAATACTATCGCGAAAGGCATTCATATCGTTTTCTTCATGTCCAAGTGCTTCTGGTACAGATGGCAATGTTTGCGCAACACCCGGCATGTAGTCTTAATCTTCGTCACATCTCTCGAAGCGATCATCTCTCAAAACACTATCTCGAATAAAGTTGTACAGGGCCATACAAGCAATGATAATTTTCGATTGCTTTCTCGGTGAATAACTAGGCAAGTGCAATAGTATTCTCCACTTCATCTTGAGAACACCGAATGATCGCTCGATCACATTCCGAAGAGATGAATGCAAATGATTGAACACTTCTTTTTTTTTTCCTCTAGGGCCTGGTCCTTGACGAAGTTCATGTAGATGATTTGTCTCCCCCTTGTATGGAGAAAGAAAACCCTTTCGGTTAGGGCAGCCGGAATCAGTGAGATAATACTTTCCTGATCATTAAAAATATATGTAAGCAATATGATAGTAACAATTCAATGAAAAAAATTGTAGGTAATGATGATACCTTCAGGAGGAAATGGAAATTTATCCGCATAATTTTTTAATGCCTCATTGAATACCCTCGTGTCATGCACAGACCTCGGCCATCCAGCAACAACAAAAGTGAACCTCATGTCGAAGTCACATACAACCAACACATTTTGAGTAATATATCGGTACCGGCCAACATGTGCCACCTTCTCAGAAGAAGGCACCACAATAGGAATATGGGTACTATCTATTACTCCAATACAATCATTAAAGTGAGGTGAAAAACGAGAATCATCAAGTCTAGAATGGACCATTGCAAACTGAGGTATACAAGAGCTTCAGGTTGTCCCAACGTTTTTTGAGTTGTTTTTATTGTAATTCCTTCCTATCTGACCATAGAACTTCTGCGACAATTTTTGATATCCTTTTGTATTCAACACACCAAGCGGTCTGTTACCAGCCTTGATCTCCTCACAAGCAATTTTATAAAAAAATTGTGGTGGCATGGGCATCCTAATCGGCTTTCTCGGTAGAGTTTGCCTTCTTGTCCATTTTAAATTTTTCAACACTATATCACCAAATTATATGTGCATGTCATATATGAAGCCAATTAAAAAAAAAGAACTCTCTCTGAACACCACCCAGGAATTTTGTACTTAATTAGATTCTGTATAACGACACACATCAATGATAATCACACACAAGAAACATAGCTATATGCTACCACTAGCTTCTATTTTTTTACCTAAGCAGTGAACTATTGAGAAAACAATGACTAATAGGTTTATCACCCCCTTGTTATTATGATCTAGGTTTCAAGCTCTTTGTTTGTCCTATGGACTCCGTTGGCAGCAAAAATGAATTCATCATGATAACATAAACAAAGATGTATTCTTATAATCTATACATAAGTATTGTCACAGTAGCAGCCTCTCCTATTCTTTTCACAAGAAACATAGCTATGTCATACAGAGACTCAAGTGCTAGTGTGCTGCCTGGCATCTAATCAAATCCCTCAACTAACAAGACCAAATTAGGAAGGTTGTCCGAGATTTGCCACCAGGAAGTCATTGGACATTTGAACTCCCACCATGCCAGAAAGAAATAGAACTTCCTATACAAGATGAAGGAGAGCATAGGGGCGGCGAGGGAGGAGAAAGAGACGGGGGAGGAGAGGGGCAGTGGGGGAGGCTCCTGGAGTCGGTCGGTGCGGAAGGAAAGGGGCGGCGAGGGAGGAGAGAGGCGGTGAGGGAAGGGAGGGAGGCGGGGGAGGAGAGGGGTGGCCGAGGAAGCTCCTTGGGACGACCGGCGAGGGAGGAGAGGGGCGGCGGAAGAAGTCCTGGAGACGGACGGCGGGGGAGGAGAGGGGCGGTGAGGGAGGGGAGGGAGGCAGGGAGCAGAGGGGCTGTGAGGGAGGACTGGGAGGCAGGGGAGGAGAGGGGCGGCGCGGGAGGAGAGGGAGGCGGGGGAGGAGAGGGGCGTCGGGTGAAGTACCTGGAGACGGCGGCGGGGAGGAGAGGGCGGTGAGGGAATAGAGGGGCGGAGGGGGCGGGGACGAGTTGGAGGAGAGGGCGGTGGGGGAGGAGCGCACGGGGGAGTTGCATATGGGAAAGGGCGACGAGAGGAGAGGTATTTATCGGATGGCATTTTGTGGGTAAATAGAACTATAGTGTCTTTTTTCCATCCCGCAAAAGCTATAGAAGCCAACAAAAACTTGCTTCTCAGATAAGAGTACAAATTAGGCTTTTGGGGGCTTCTAGCTTTTTGAAAGGGGGTTCCAAAAGCTGGCTGTTTATTTAGGCTTTTGGCTTCTGATGGCTAGAAGATGGCTAGAAGCTTAAATAAACAGGGACACCGGAATCGAAGATGTTTATTCTGTGATTTCGATATTATTAAAAACAATGTAAAGTTCAAATTGTTCAAGAGATAATGAAATAATTTGAGTATTAGTATATGCCCGTGCGTTGCAACGGGAATTATAAAGACAAAAAAGCAAAACATCAATTGACATATGAAATTACAAAAGGACGGTTTACAACGTGCAGTAACTTTGGCAGCAGTTCAGCATATATTTTTTTCTCTATTTTCCAGCATAAGTATTGCTATGTGTATGAATCTGGAATGAGTTTGCACCATTCTAAGAGTTGTGTATATATGTACAAGTTTGTTTGTATATGAAGAATTTATGGATGTTCATGTACGGTCGACATCTGACTTAAAAAAGATGATAGCCATTGTCCTATAGCTTAATTTCCAGACAAAAATTATGAATATACCCCCCCCCCCCCATTTCTTTTATCAAATTACATTTAGGTGCATTTTTTGTTTGATGATTATAGATAAAAGGTATATGCATATTCATCACTTCAAGAACGCCATGATTCAAATATTGGGTAGGCCTCAAAAGTTTTCCCTGGATCAGAATATGCAATAGTGAAAAGATCGAGGAGCCATAAAAGGAGGATTGACCAGGGTTCTAGGCCTGTTTTAAGTATTTGAAGTCTTTTTTAAAATTAGAGCAAGATTACAACTTTATATATAGAACACACGAAGAAAGCAAAAACAAGCCACAATGCAAGAAAGTAAATTGCAAGCAAGTAAAGAGGGAACAAGGATTTTATCCCGAGATTCAGATCAAAATTTCCTCTCCACCTACGTCTTTGTTGGAGCACCATTCACAATGAGAGGTATCACTCTAGTCCACTAGTGGTATCCCATCGCCATTTCGGTGAGCAGACTCCGACCACTTGGGCCTTCCACAAGTTTCCCTTGGAAGGTCACAAAGCTCCAAGGGATCTTCTGCTGCACGGATTTCCTGGGAAACAAAGTCATAGGCACGTAGGTTTAGAGCCAGGCCGACTACGCCGTTCATGAAAGTCTCAAATTCGGGATCATCGGCTGCACGGAATTCTTGCGAAACGAAGTCATAGGCACGTAGGTTAGTTTTAAGAATATATAGTATGTAACAAGAACACTAAATGCCCATAAAAATATTAGTTGCATTAAAGATCCAACTTATCCATTTAACTAACATTTCGCAGTTGTTTTGAGCTTCCTGTGTCCCTCACCTTTTGTAGCTTAACTACCTTGGCATGTGCATCCCACTGGACCCTTCTCCCTAAGTGACGTAAATTGGCCTCATCTCTTGCGGTTTGCAACTCTTGAAATTTCTTGTTCTTCTCATTTTGTTTTCTGGTGACCATATCAAACATTTGCTTCTTTACATCAGCGGAACACTACCACAATGTGCAACATTTGATTTTGGAATATGGCCAAGGTGATACTTGATTCAAGTAATGCCTCCATGGCATATCTTTAGACAATAGTTGCACTTCAAATAATGCTCTCTAGTTGTATTTGGACAAGTGCAGTGCTTCCAAGCTGGATCTGATGATGGTTCAGTTGTGTTTGTAAAAAATGAGAAACAGCCGCGCTATTTTACGCTATGTGCTATGCTAAATAGCGGCACTATTTTTCGCTATAGTGCTTATAGCTGCATCAGCGGCACAAAGGCCTATAGCTTATCATTTTGTGTATGAAAATGCTATAGCGCCACGATAGCCTGTGATTTTATCCCTGCCAAGCTCCCATCTTCCAAGCTTGATATTTGAGTAATAAATTGGAGAAGAACGGATCCCGCCGAATAAAGCTCCCATGAAGCACCAAGCACTACCTAGAACCCTAGCTCTCAAGCTCACGAAACCCTAGTTTTTTAGGCTCTCACTCAAATGATTTAGTGGGGATACTCAAGGAGTGCACCAACAACCCAAAACGAACACCTAGTAGCATTTAATAGGAGCCCATGAAAAACAAGTTGCTTGGACGCAGGCACAATACGCCTGGGATGGTTCGGCACACGTTGGATAGTCCAGCCCAACAGTCAAACCAACTAAATCAGACCAACAGCGAGCGCGCCCCATACACCTGGAGGCTACCACAAAGAGACACACTTAACCTAGTGCTTCATGGGAAAACAGGATCCGACAAAACCGACGTTACTCCAACATCCAAGCTCAAGCAGCCAACAAAGAACAAAAAACCTAGAACAGACTAAATGGATTCATCTCAACAACCGAGTCCAAACTATACCGTCCTTAGCCATCATGCAATCTAAAGCACAGGGTACATATCATCTCCACCAAAACCAATCAATCAGAAAAAGCCACAAAGGGAGGTCTTGAACCTTACAAGAGGTGATATGAAGGCATCGTCGGCCGAATGCATCCATGAAATCATGCACAAAATATATTAATTGAAATTACTAGAATCAATCAGAGAACTCAGTTTCGTGGACAACAGAAGACATGCTTTTGGAAAAATTCACAGTATGTCTTCACTTTGTGGTAAGGACATCATAGGCAAATCTACATCCACTACGTCTTCTACTTCGACTACATTGAAACCGGGACTCAGAAAGTGGCAGGATGGCATGAATCCTCATGTGAAGCCGTTCGAGCCTTCATCAATGGGAGTCTAGCAAACATGCACTACAGTTTGTGAAGTCCATGACCACCAGGCCGAGTTCGATGGGACGTCGAAGTGTTGAATTGGGTTCATCCATCCAGGAGTATCCTAGCTTCAAATGGATGCCTAGACCACACACGAGCACTATTTTCAAATGTTCGAAAACTCCATGGAAAATTTAGAAGATAAGCTATCCAATGCTTTCAGTCCCACTGTGAATTTCCTTTAGGAGCATTGAGAACTGTCAAATTACCGAGACAAACAGAATTTGATCGATGCTGTGTCATCGTCTTTTTGGGCCAAAATCCCATGTACACATACACTACAAGAATCGGCTGCAGTCTCGAGTGCGTCTAAATGTCTCAACGGCAACAAAAAAAACCCTCAACATAGGTTCCTTACTCTTGACGGCCAAATCTTAATCCTCGATAGACAATCTCTAGGATAGCAAATATCAGCGGCTCAGAAAGGAGCCGTCGAGACTGATCAACCATCTACTACGAAAAGGAACGGCATCAATCTATATCAACGGCCAGATGTCAACCGTTGAGACAATATATATTTTCAGGTATAGTTTTTAATTTGTAAACTAGAGTATAATATATTTAATTTATATAAATAACTGAGAAATACTCTAATTGGACCTTTAAGAGAACATTTGAATTTAAATTTTGAGTTTTGGTTTATATTTTCAATTCGAATGAATTATTAGGTGTATGAAAATGTTATATCTCACTGTATGCTAAGATAACCTAGAGGTTATCTGGAAAACACCAAGTTTAAAGGGGGGTTGTCGCATTGGATGGTCAGAATTTTCTAGTTTTTTCACTGGTGACGCGTTTCGATGCATAATAGACAATGGAATACATTTGTTCAGCAACATAGTTGTTTTTATATTTTAAAAAATCAAATATGTTGCAGATGGGAAAACCCTCGAGATAGGACCATCTCTTGATGGCCACAAAGAAAACCGTCGAGAAAGGGTATCTGTCTCGACGCCCATGCATGATTAATTGAGAATAATGTTGGTTTTGTAATTATGTTAGTAACTAAGTAGGGATAATACTAAATAATAAAAGATAATTATTTTTTCTGATTAATTACTATTTATTATGTATTGATTAATGATTATTATTGATTTATTGGTTATTTGTTGTTTAGTTAAAAAATTGTATGTATGTTAATTTTGGAACATGTAATATGTTTATGTATGTTGATTTGAAAGTCACCTAGCCGCATGTCACCCGTTTGGAAACGACACAACTCGTACGAAACACGGACGGTGATTCGTTGTGTTTTCATACGAGATGTGATAAGAGTTTCTGAATTGTCGAGTGGACCGCCCCATTAGGGCGTCCCAGTGGACAACCCACGAATGACAGGTTGAACACATATCGTTGTGGTACCGGTGGGTTCGAGACGAGAATTTCGACGGCATAACCCTAAGCGGTTCTCTTGTGCATCGATTAGCCCCTGGCCATCGTTGCACTAGGAGAACCTGTTGAGACCCATGTGGAGGGTACCCCAGTTTGATGATGAATATATGTAACAAGATGGAATTTGAAGTGTTTTGAAGTATGTTAAATGGTGCATTAGTGGGAATTGTCGTGGAATTGGAACCGGACCATTGTACTGAGCTTGGGCTTGGTAATGGTTTGATCGGACGTGGTCCGGTGGAATTTGTTAAGCTAACACGTGGTGTGTTAGGGCTTCCTAATTGTGATGTCACAAAGGGATTACGATGCTGGAAATTTTGTGATGAACTAACCAAGCAGGCGAGGCAAGGTGTGTTGGTTTCGTGTGTGTTCATCTCAGTGATGCAGTATCGCTCGCATGCGTGGTGACGACGCTCATGGGATGTATGGAGGCTGGTGCGTTCGGAGGCGTGCAGGCGACCGGGTTCGATGACCTGGCAGTCATATAAGGTGGTGTAGTCGAGAAGCTTAGCCATGGCAAGGAATCCAAGGCAGCTGGAGGCTGCGGCGTCGATAACCTGTTGGCGAAGTTGATTTGATCGGTGGGCCCTGGTGTGGGCTGGCGACCGTGGAAGCTGCAAAGATATTTCCCGAAGGAACATGTGGAGAATATTCCCTCTCGAGAGTGTGTCTTGTAGTGTGTAACTTGTACACCACTCATCCTCAAATGAAGGGTGGAGATGGGCTCTAGGTTTTAGGGCATCTCACCCTTGAGCTATAAATAGAGGGGAGGGGAGCATCTCCTCCTCATCCCCTTAGAGCTGAAAATTTCAGAAATAGAGATGAAGAGTTGGGTGTGTTTTGGGTGGCATTTAGAGTGCTTGTAACCACATGGATTGTGGTTTGTAATCCTTGAGTAAAACAAATAATTGAAAGGTTGCTCGTTGAAAGGTCTAATGATATGATTGGCTTAGGATTAAGATGAAACAACTTTTAGAAGACTAAGAGGTTGTTTGGTTGCTAGGCTCAGGGGTGACCAAGCTCGCTCAAGCCATGCGCTCGGTGTTTGGTTGCCTTGGCGTGCGCCGGAGCTCGGCCCGCAACAAGCAAAAACATTGTTTTAGACCAACTGGCACAACTGGAGGGCCGATTGGTATAACATTGGCAACGACAGCGGTCTTGACGCTCTACAGCTTCCAGAGGAGAAGGCGATCGCCATGGACAGCTAGACCGTGGTGGTGGAGGACACGGCGGAGCTTCGCACCATGGTGGCGCGCGTCGAGCAGCTACGCGTCGCCATGCTGTCTGGGGCCACAGTACTCTTAGACTACCATACACGCCGGATCAGCCTGCTACGCCGGGGCGAGCACCCCACCTTCTTGTATATCGGTACCTCCGACGTGACCCGCACTTACCCCCATGGCACATTGATTCTTCAAACTT
Source organism: Raddia guianensis (assembly GCA_036346415.1). Taxonomy (NCBI): domain Eukaryota; kingdom Viridiplantae; phylum Streptophyta; class Magnoliopsida; order Poales; family Poaceae; genus Raddia; species Raddia guianensis. Next base: position 18,449,861 of record CM070537.1, on the reverse strand, counting down.
CGCTTATTTCCTAACTTGTCCAGTCTTCGTCGTGCAACTTCTTCCTTGCTTTTTTTTAGACGCCGATGATCTGAGCGGCCCCGAGCTAAGGTAGATGTTCGAGATCCTGGGAGTCACCGATCTTGAGCGTCGGTCACTCCCGGCCGGGGCCAAGCCCCTCGGCGAGATTGACCCTTCGGAGTGCACCCAAATTTTGCGCTCTTTGCCCACCATGGACTCCACCGTCGTGGTCACTACCCCGAACCGGGGCCCTCTGGTGATCCACGACCAGCCTGCCACTGGTGGATCTAGCCAGAGGCAGCCCACCGCCGCCGACCTTGAGTGCACGCACCACGGACTTCTCCATTGCCCAGACAAGCGCTGGAGAGGGAGGCGCCGCCACCGCCGAGCCAAGCGCGCCCGCCGCGACACCAAGCATCGTTCCAGGCGCATCGACTCCTCCACCAGTCACCACGCCGCAGCCCGCTCTGCCGGCAAGCACGGCATCCTGGACTTCTACGGCGCAGCCACCAATGCAAGGCACCGGCGGGCTAACACTGCCTGTCGGTCGGCCTCGCGCCGTTTCGCGCCGCGTCCGGTGAGGCCCCAACTTCTTTCTCCATTGCTTCCTTTGTCGCAGTAGCTTTTGTCTTCTGCTTCTGACGATGCACTTCATTTCCATGCAGCCCTCACGTACCTTCTGCTCTCTCGCCGGGAGTTTGCCGCCTCCCATCGATCCTTTGCCGCGTGGCCGGTGCTAGGAGCGACTCGCTGCCGTGGTCGCCTCCATCACCCGTGCCAACGTCACTCTGGTCGACCTGGCCCACGTTTTGCGGACAGTGGTTAGCGTGCTGGACACTCACCATGCCGTCGCCGAGTAGGTGCGGACGATCGCATTGTTATCGGGCCGACGCAGAGCGCGCCGCCCGATGCCGCAGCGGCGGTGCAGACTCGGGCTGAACATTGCCGCGAGCTGCACAACATCTGTGCCATGCTCCAGCCCTCCTTCCACCGCTTGAGCCGTCGGCTCGAGCTGTTCGGCGTGCAGGTGAGCTGCTCCTTGGAGAGAACCGCCGCGCTGCTCGCCCTTGGGATGACGAGCATGGTAGACGGCTTTGGCGGCTTGGGTGCCGCGCTCCGCAAGCACTCTGTCCGTGAGGGAACCGCCACCATCAGCACCACTGCCTAGTACGTGCTGGCCTGCTGCGCCGACCATGACCCTAAGTTCGATGCATGCGCTGTCGTGGAAAGGGCCGACGGTGAAATCAACGATGCTGCATGCCTTAGCATACGGGACACAGTCGACGCCATCGCGGAAACTCTGCAAGTGGAGCCTCCTCCACCGGCGGCTTTTGGAGACGACGAGGACGACACGGGGAGACACGGCGTTGCTGCAGATGACAAGGCCATCCTTGTCGAGGATGACGAATAGAAGCCTCCGTGTTGCCCAGCTACTTTTGTTTATTTTGCTTGTTTTACCCTGGCCGCAAATCTTTTAAATAAAACTCTATTCCCCTTGCCGCAAGCCTTGCTCTGATCTTCGATCATGTGCCTATTTCTACTTTGGCCCCCATAGAGCGATCACTACCAGACGATCACGCCGCAGCGATCACGAAGAGGTCGAGCCCTCAGGCACTTAGTCTTTTCTTCTCTGCTTGTAACCAGAATGGTCGCATGACGGCTTTCGTCAACTTGACCCAATCTTCAAGCGCTTCTTAGCCTTTGAAGACTTATTCTATACTCTGATCAAATTCCACTCACCAGTGGGCAGGAACCAAAGTAGGAGTTAGATTTCTAAATAGACAAATTGCGCAAAGTTTAAACTGAGTACTTGCTGCTGAACTTAACAGTGAATGTGCCTTGTCGCCATTTTTCTAATGCCTTTTCTGGCTGAACACTTGCGGTCCCTTTATGTTGGGTCACAGTGCCGCGCGGCTAAGTCCGTAGGCAGTCAGAGGTGGTCATAAGCCAGCGGCGCCCACGTTGGCACAAGGTGCCCAGGCCGTATAAGCACCGTGCCAGAATGCGCCCTCTAACTGCCCCCTCCTTGCCTGACGCGAGAACTGGACGCCCACACTTACCGGCAAGGTATCATTAAGGTTACAAGTACTCACGGCGACCACACAGAACAGACACTGGGGGAACTCCTCAGAGGCATAGACATCACAGAACTTCCTTTCCTTAAAAACATATGGACTATTCTCAATAGCCCTCGGCCAGCTAGCGAGCAGGGAACACTGCCCGCCAGCCGGCCTTACAAAAAACACAGAGGACTTACAATTTTTAGGGGTAAAATTTGCGGAGCTGCTCTATATTCTAGCAATTGGAGAGCTTATTGCGACTGGCCAGCATCTGAATTTTTCGTAGGACAAGGTTGCCTGCTGCCAGTGTCCTCTCCTGAACCCGGGTGGCGTGGTACTGTCAGCGTATTTTTCTACCGCTAGACGAGAAGATTCAGAGATCCGACATGGGGGGTAGCACTGCTGCGCCTCGAACCGCCCTCGAGCTCCCAAGAACAGTATGAACACACGCGATGTACCTAGGTTCGGGCCCCCGAGGTGGGTAATAGCCCTACTCCTGCTGAGCTCCAGCTCTATGTGTGTATTGCCATGAAAAATGAGGTGGGAGGAAGAAGAAAGCCTTGGAATCCCCTCTCCCCGTGGTGGCTTGGCCCCTTATATAACATGGGAGAGCCCGAACCACGGGGGAGAGAAACAGGGGACGTCTAGCCTATTACATCATCACTGTACTGGCAGATATACAATAAATGTCATGCTGTCGTAGCCACCTGCTACGCACGTCCTGCTGCCTTGTCGCGTCCCATCGGTGGTAGGTGGGGCCCAGAGTCCCGCCGACCCTGCCAGCTGCTCACGTGGTCGTCAATACGGCCTGATCGCCCGCCAGCCCGCCGATCTGCCACGTATCCTGGTCACCGAACTGCTGCGTGTCCTGGTCGCCGAGCTGCTACATGCCCTCGCTTCTCCGGCGCACGTGTCTGGCGGCCGAGGCGCGCTCGCGTCTTGGAGCACGGTCGCCCGCCTGCACGTGGAGGGCTCGCCGCGTCTTTGGGTCCGTCGCCGCCGACACGTGGAGGGCTCGCCTGGTCTCCCGGCGCAGGTCTAGCCGCCCCACCGCCGAGAGACACCTCGGGGCCCAGTTCCGAGCGACGGGGCCCGCGTGCCCGCCAGTCCACTCGGAACCAGACCCGGTCTTCATGGTCCTTCTGGATGACGCCGTCTTCTACCCCCTTCTGGAGGAGGTGGAGAGGACACCCCGGTACCTTATGTACCGACAGAAGCCCCCTGGCCCGCCTTGGGGCTCAAGCCGAGCTCGGCGCATTGCCGACGCTCGGATGCACCCCGGTGGGCGCTAATTCAGCAAGGCCGCCGTGGCTGGTCTTCTCCACTTCAGCCGGGTAACTCCCGGAGCCCCGCCGAGCGCCTTGCTCGGGGCAATTCACCTACGTTCAAATAGATCACCTCTCCCCGCACCAGCGGGGGGTTATATCACACTTTTTGCACAGAAAAGTAAACAGAGGTTACCGGAGCACTAATGCCGCTGCGGTGTTGCCAGTGGGTGTCACTATGTCGTTTTCCTTCACCTTTCGGGACTTACGCCCTTGCGGTCTCTTGGGGCCGGACCAAAACATCGTGCGGCTTAAGGCTGCAGGTTTCTAGGGGTGGTCATAGGCAGCGGTGCTTATGAGCAGTGCGCCGATGCATCGTGGCCGACACGGCCCCGCCGCACTCCCTTTCTCGGCACGAATGTTTGGTGCCCCTCTTACCGGCAAGGGGCGTCAAAGAAAACGAGACGACAACAGGTAAGACCAACACCGCAAAGACACGGGCTAGGCAACCGAACGCCAAAAGCTTTAGACAGAATGTTCTATTGAAAGTGAGCGCTTTTTCCTTAGGCATCTGGTTACTTCAACCCTTATGGCCTCTTAGTAAACCGACCTTGAACGTTGCGTGGTGAGAACTCAGCTTCCGGAAGTGGTCTAGTCATTTGTGCTGCTGTCTTGGCTGCTGCCTAGACCGAGCGGACACACCAGCTAGAACCCGCCTTCCGTCCGCCTCGCCTCGCCCGGCCGCAAGTTTAAGCTGTCGCTTTGCAACTAAGGGCCATCACCTTAAGTACTTTTTTTACGCTACCGACTTTCAATGTAATGCTTTCTAACGACTTTTGAAGCGAAAAGAACGGATGCCCACAGAGAGACGTAACTTATCTTTATATGCAGATACCAGATATCGTAGAGCTACCTCCTCCCTGAACCGGAGGCCGAGGCAGTCGCATCGTCGTCCCCACCAGGGCCGAGGGCTGCGACGGATGGTAGCGGAAGCCTTCTTTCGATGGCCCCGACCGCGTGGCGGTTGCCCTCCTCGAATGGAGGCCGAAGTCACCGCATCGCCGTCCCCACCAGGGCCGGGGGCTGCGACGGACAGAGTGGTTTTACAGAGCCCGGCCGGTCGCCGGATTGCTCGATTGCGCCGCACACTAGCACCCTCACCAACTCGCAGTATCCCGAGGGCAAAGGTCGACCGAACAAGCTAGTTCCCGCTCGTGCCTCCTAGGATATCAGAGAGCGATTGCTCCCCTCTTCTCGAGCGATGCACTGCAGAGGAATCTCAGATGTAGAGCTTGGCCTTTCGCTCGTACCTCCTGGCTGACGCATCACCGTTGAGGACCACTTGGACCCGCAGGATGGCTCGGACCAACATCCGCAGACCCTCCGGCCAAGGGTGGCAAGCGCATAGCGCCGCCGATGTACTCCGCTCGCCCGACGCTTTCCACCTTAATCGCCTCGAAGCTTGTTCCACCTTCCTCCTCGAATCGGAGGTTGAGGTAGCAAAGACGCTGTCCCCACCATGCTCGGGGCTGCGACGACGGCCATGTAGCCCTCTCGAAGGCCCCGACCAAAGCATAATCGACATCGCTCCTCCTCGAACCGAAGGCCGAGGCAGCCGCATCGTCGTCCCCACCAGGATCGGGGGCTGCGACGGACTTCAAATCTGAACTTGACGCCGCCGAGGACTGAGCGAGAACGCTTCACATCTTGACCGGCGCACGAAGTCATGCTTCGTGAACATCTCACACACCACCTGCCACGGCGTCGCCACGGCCATGGGCACCGCCATGGAGCCGCTGGCGCGTTGTTGGAGCTTGGCGCCGATTTAGGAGGAGGCCACGGGCGCCATCGACGAGAGGCAAGCCCCACACCGGCCGGTATGGACCGCCAGGCTGCCGCCTGGGAGGAGATACGCTAGAGCAGTTTCATGCCGCTGCCGAGGAGGCGGGCCGGAGGAGCGCTTTGGCGCTGGCCAAGGCCACGGCTTGGGGAGGAGCGGCGACGGAGGAGCTCCAGCGCCATTGCCCACCGCCACCGGAGGATAGGAGCTGGGGGAGTCCGGAGGAGCCCATGCCGTCGCTGGCCTCCGATAGAGAGGAAACAGCTCGGGGGGAGCGCCGTTGGCTTGGCACGGCGCCGCCGGCCGCTGGAGCTGCTGGAGAGGACCCGTAGGAGAGCCCCCAAGCCGCCGCTGGCCGCTGCTTGGCAAGGAGACGCCGTGAGCGCTGCTGAACGGGAAGGAGAGCCAGAGGAGGCCCGTGCCGCTGCTCGCTGGTTGTTGGAGAAGTATCTTGTGGAGGCAGCCTCACGCCGCCGGCCGGGGAGGAGGCAAGCCAAGCATGCCGCTGCTCATCGAAACGGAGGGTAGGCCGTGGATGGAGCCCTAGCCTCCGCCGCTGGGCGAAGAGGAAACGTGGAGGAGCTCGCCTTGGCACCGCCGCGCCGCCCCGAGGAGGCCGCCGCGCTGATGGATCAAGGTCGCCAAGCCCGCCCGGGAGGAAAATGGAAATCGTCTTGACGCCACCCACGGACGCTCGTTGTTTTGAGGAGATGGCCGGGGGGACTCCACACCGCCGGCTGCCGCAGAGAGGAAGGAGTCGCGGAGGAAGAGGGTGCCCACGGCGCCGCCGGCCGCTGGAGGAAGGAGGAGGCCGGGGAGCTCCCACGGTGCCGCCATCGCCGGAGAAGAAGCAGGCGCCGGGCGCCATCGAGGAGGAGGAGGCAGCCTGCCGCCGCTCGCCTGCCGCCACGGGTGGACGAGGAGGCACGGGAGCCCAGCGCCGCCGCCATCGCCAAGGAGAGGCGGAAGAGAGCTCGGAGGAGGCCGGCTGCTGCTGGCACGCAGCGCTGTCGTGGAGGAGCTGCCGAGGAGCCCCGCGGCGCACCGTCACGCTGGAGGGGTGAAGACGCGGAGGGAGCCGGCGCCTCCTCCTTGCTGCTGGAGAAGGACGAAGGGAGCCGGAGGAGCTCCCAGCCGCCGCTTGCCGCCTTCTGGCTGGGGAGGAGTAGGCCGCCGTGGAGGAGCTCCGCACCACCGCCGCTTGCCCCTGGAGGAAGGGAGACGCCGCCGCCGCCGCTCCGCTGCTGGGCAGCCGGATAAGACCGGAAGGGAGGAGCCCTGAGCCGCCGCCGCCCAGATCTAGAAGGGGTCAACTCGCCTTCTGCCTGCCCCCTTTGCTTCAGCCCCCGATCCCCTCCGATTCTTACTCAATCCTTGCCCGATTTCTCAACTTCTGACCACCGATCTCCCCCGATTTTTGGGAAGAACTCGAGGGGAAGAGGATTCAACACCTACCACCCTACCTGGCGCGCCACTGTCAGCGTATTTTTCTGTCGCTAGACGAGAAGATTCAGAGATCCGACATGGGGTGTAGCATCTGCTGCCCGAACCGCCTCGAGCTCCCAAGAACAGTATGAACACACGCGATGTACCTGTGTTCGGCCCCGAGGTGGGTAATAGCCCTACTCTCTTGAGCCCACTCTATGTGTGTATTGCCATGAAAATGAGGTGGGAGAAGAAAGCCTTGAATCCCTCTCCCGTGGTGGCTTGGCCCCTTATATAACATGGGAGAGCCCAACCACGGGAGAGAAACAGGGACGCCTAGCCTATTACATCATCATCAGACTTGGCAGATATACAATAAATGTCGTGGCTGTCAGAGCCGCCACGCACGCCCCGCCGCTTTGTCGCGTCCCCATCGGTGGCGAGTGGGGCCCGAGTCCCGCCGACCACCACCGCCACGTGGTCGCCGATACGGCGCGGGGCCTGATCGCCCGCCAGCCCGCCGATCTGCCACGATCCCGGTCGCCAAATGTCATGGTCTGGTCAGCCGAGCTACATGCCCCTTTCGCCCGGCGTCGCGTGTCTGGCCGAGGCGGTGCTTCGCCACAGACTTGGAGCCCGGTCGCCCTTTGTACGTGGAGGGCTCGCCAGCGTCTTTGGTCTGCAGTCGCCTCACCCGACACGTGGAGGGCTCGCCCGCGTCGGGTCTGGTCGCCCACCTGACACGTGGAGGGCTCGCCCGGTCTCCCGGCGCAGGGGTCTAGCCGCCCCCACCTGCCGAGAGACACCTCGGGGCCCAGTTCCGAGCGATGGGGCCCGCGTGCCCGCCAGTCCACTCGGAACCAGACCCGGTCTTCACGGTCCTTCTGGATGACGCCGTCTTCTACCCCCTTCTGGAGGAGGTGGAGAGGACACCCCGGTACCTTATGTACCGACAGGTACCTTCTGAGGCTTTGCTAACACTGGGCAGAATGCAGAGCTGCGCGATCACGGACCTCCTCCAGGAAGTTAACCTCTCCTAGCTACCGGGCTTCCCGATCTTTTCTTCGAACGCCGCCGTGCGCGGTGAACCAAAACATAGCTCATATGACAAAACAGCCTCCGTGTCATACAACAAAAAGAAGGGTGTTTCTCCGGTCGCCCGGCTAGGCATGGTGCGAAGCGACAACAACGCTGACGGGACCTCTTCCGCCTAGTGCTTCCCGCGCTTGTGAAGTCGGTCAAATGCCGTTGTCTTGAGGCCCCTCAAGATTAGTGCGTTAGCGTGCTTGTCTTGGCCGTTGCTTCGGGGGTGGGCTACCGACACAAAGCATACTTTGGTGCCAATCTCCTCGTAGAAGTCTTGAAAGCAGCACTAGCAAATTGGGTGCCATTGTCGGTTATGATGCGGTTGGCAACCCCAAAATGCACAAAGATCCCCCGCATGAACTTGATGGCAGCTGACGCGGTGATGGCGCTGACAGCTTCAGTTTCGACCCACTTGGTGAACTTGTCGACAGGAACGAACAGATGGGTGTAACCCCTATGGCCCAAGGGAACGGACCCATGATATCCAGCCCCAGACCGCGAACTGCCAAGAGAGCGGGATGGTTTGCAGCGCTTGGGCTGGTCGGTGGATCTGCTTGGCAAACAACTGGCATGCCTCACACCTCCTCACCAGCTCGCAAGCATCTTGAAGAGCAGTAGGCCAATAGAACCCCTGACGGTACACCTTACCGACTAGGGTGCGACTGGATATATGGTTCCCGCACTCGCCTCCATGGATAATGGAGAGCAGGCTGCTTCCCTCTTCCCAAGTGATGCACTTCAGAAGAACTCCGTTTTCAACCCGACGATACAGGTCCCCACCTACCAGAGTGTAGCGCTTGGCATTACGCGCAATCTTCTCGGCTGACGCATCATCGTTAGGGACCACCCTGTCTCGCAGTAATGCTAGCATCGGATCTATCCGCCGTCCCTCCTAGCCGAGTGTGGTGACCAGTCGATGCTCGCCTGGGTACTCCGCCTGACCTGGCATTTCCACCAGCGCTTACTTGGAAGCGGTGTTGCCCTCCTTCCCTGAAACGGAAGCTGGAGCAGTCGCACCGCTGTCCCCGCCAGATTTGGGTGCTGCAATAGATGATCATAGAAGTCTTTCTTCAAAGACTCCGACCGGTGCTGGTGTTCGCGACGAAGTGAGTTGTGACAGCCCGTCTGCCAGATGGTTGTCACGCATCGGAATGTGGATGTACTCCAACCCATTGAAGCGGTGTTCCAACTTCTTGACTTCAACGATTTACGCAGCCATTATAGGATCGGCGCAAAGGAATTCCTTCCGAGCCTGATTGACAACCAGCAGAGAGTCGCCCTTGATGTACAAGCGCCGGATGCCCAACGAGGCAGCTGCGCGCAGCCCCGCGAGTAGGCCTTCATATTCCGCAATATTGTTGGTGGCTTTGAAATCAAGGACCACCATGTGCTGGAGGATGTCCCCGGTCGGAGAAACCAAGACCACCCTAGCCCCCGTGGCTTTAAGCCGGAAAGATCAGTCGAAGAAAAACGTCCAGGCGGGAGGCTTGGGATCCATTTCTTCCTCCGAGGGTGCCGGCGATCACTTTGCGATGAAATCCGCCAATGCCTGGCTTTTGATGGCAGTCCGAGGAACAAACTGCAAGCTAAACTCCCCTAGCTCCACTTCCCATTTGGCTACCCGGCCTGGCGCCTCCCAATTGTGAAGAATCTATCGAAGGGGAAACGACGTGACAATCGTGATCCCCTTCCCCTGAAAATAACGCCGAAACTTACGGGATGCCACCAGCACGACGTACAACATCTTCTGGGCCCAAGGATATCTGGTTTTCGCGTCCTGTAAAACCTTGCTGACGTAGTAGACCGGACGTTGGACACCTTCTCTCTCCACCACAAGCACTGCGCTCACCACCGCCAGATTGGCCTCCACATAAAGGAGGAGCGGCTCACTGGGCTCAGGGGCGACCAGCACTTGAGGCGAAGATAGGTACTTCTTCAACTCATCAAAAGCTTGTCGCGTCTCATGGGTCCACTCGAAATTACTGGTCTTCTTCAGCAGCTTGAACAATGGGAGGCTCTTCTCTCCTAGGTAGGCTATGAACCGCCCAAGGAAGGCGAGGCAGCCCGTGATGCATTGCACATGCTTTAGGCGAGTGGGCGGCTGCATGCATTCAATGGCCGCAATCTTATCGAGATTAGCCTCTATACCCTAGCTGGACATGAGAAACCCCAACAGCTTCCCTGAGGGCACGCCGAACATACACTGCTCAGGGTTGAGCTTCAGACTATACTTGCGAAGGTTGATGAAGGTCTCCTCCAGGTCGCCGAGTAGTCCTGCGCTCTTCCTTGTCTTCAACACCAGATCATCGATGTACACCTCCAAACTCCTCCCGATTTGAGGCTGGAAGGAGATATGCATGGCCCCTTGATAGGTGGGACCAACCTTCTTCAACCCAAAGGCCATTCTGTTATAACAGTACATGCCCATGGGGGCTTACAAAAGCAGTTTTCCTCATCCTCCTCTGCCATACTAATCTGGTGGTACCCAGACTACGTGCCTAAAAAACACAAGAGCTCACACCCTGCGGTGGAGTCTACAAGCAAATATATGCGTGGCAGAGAGTAGGGATCCTTTGGACAAGCCTTGTTGAGGTCGATGAAATCGACACACATCTGTCACTTCCCGTTGGATTTCATCATGAGGACGGGGTTGGCAAGCCACTCGGGATGAGTGACCTCCCTCATGATCCCTGCGTCCAGCAGCTTCTCTACTCCTTCTCGGATGGCCTATTGACGCTCTTGTGCCTCCCTCCAGACCTTCTGCCGGACTGGGCGCTCTCCTGGGAGCACTGCTAACCGATGCTCGATCACCTCCCTGGGGACCAAGGTCATGTCGGACGGTTGCCATGCAAACACATCCCAATTTTCCTAGAGGAAGGCCACGAGCGCGCTTTCCTATTTGGCACCAAGTTCGACGCCTACCGAGAGGGAACGTTTTCGCTAAGGGTGACCACCTTAACCTCGCTGGACGAGCCGGGCGCAGCACGGATCTTCGTCCGAAGAGCCCCTGCGTCGGCGGTGCCAGACGGTTACGCGCAGACAGCCCCCGCCATGTCCAGGGCCATCTTATCGCATCGCAGGGACTCCAACCTGTCCACCTTAGCGATGATGGGACCTCGTGGCCCCGGTATCTTCACCACCATGTAAGCATAGTGGGCAGCCTCCATGAACTTGGTCAACGTCGGTCGGTAGAGTAGGGCGTTGTACGGGATGTCAAAGTTCGCCACCTCAAAGTCGACCTATGTACGGTAGTTCTCCTCCTCCCTGAATGTGACAGGAACGCGGATCCACCCCAGGGGCATCGACTCCGCCCCCAGGGTGACACCATAGAACTGGAGGGCCAGAAGCAGCTCCCGCTTCTAGATCTATAGCGCCTGAAACGCCTTGGCGGATAGGAGGTCGATAGAACCCCCCCGCTACCAGCACTCGCCCAAGCTTCACATTCCTGATCATGGGTGAAACCACGATCGGAAGGCGCCCTAGGTCGGTAGGCTCTCGGGGTGGTCGGCCTGACTGAAAATGATCGGCGCCTCCGACCACCTCAGCAACCTACTCGTCCCCGAACTCGGGACGGTGGCACACACCTCCCTCCTCAGCACCTTGTACTGGCGGTTAGAGGCGTAGGTGGCAGAACTACCATGTATGTATGTCACTGTATGCTCCGCCCGCTGGAAAGCTAGCGGAGCGGGCCCCTCGCCTTCGTCGTCGTTGGGGGATGGTGCTTTTTGAGCCGCTTTTCCACCAACTTCGACACGACCTGACAATCAGCCAAGTCATGTGTGTTGGACTTGTGGATGGGGCAATACCCATTGCCCCCTCTGTCTCCTCAGCGGTCATCCCGCCAGCCGCCGTCGTCATCGCGACGGTCACCACGTTGTTCCCGGCGGTCGTGCTGCCGTGGCCTTGCTTCTTTCTGGTCACGCTCGATGGCTAAGACTTGACCGACCTCGGATGCCTTGCGGTTCTTTTTCTTCTTCTGGTCCTTGGGGCCGAAACCTTTAGAGGTCCCAGCCTCTCTTCCGCACCGCTGCCACCCGCCTTTGCACCGGCCGCGCGCTCGCGAGCCTCTATCGCCCGGGAACACTTGTGCGCCAAGGTGAACAACTCGAAGGCGATATTGCGGGTGGCCATCTTCTCCAGCATTTTACGATCCTTGACGCCCCTCTGGAAGACAATGATGACCGGTTGGATGGAGATCTTTGGGATGGTGTTGCAACAGTGCCTGAAACGCCGGATGAACTCCCGCAGCGACTCTCCCTTCTTCTGCTCCAGGGTGTGGAGATCGTCTTCCACCCCGGCTGGTCATAAGAGCCCTAAAAATTCATGACAAACTGGTCACACAACAACTCCCACGAGCCAGTCGATGCTCGCGGCAGGTTTAACAGCCAAGAACGAGCGGAACCCATCAAGATTGTGGGAAAGTAATTGGCCATGACCTTCTCGATGTCGCCCGCAACCTGCACCACCGTTGTGTAGATCTGCAAAAACTCCTCTGGGTTGGCCACGCCATCGTACTTCTCAACAGATGCCGGACGAAACTTCTCCTGCCACGTCACGTGGCGCAGCCGGGCGGTGGACGCCCAACACCTGACGCCGTAAGACAGCTGACAGTGGTCACCAAGATCCTGACGGGACTCACAGGACGCTGAATCCCCTTCGTCACCGCTAGAATGGCACCCATCATCTGGACTCACCGGCTCCACTTGATCCCGTGTCCGGGCGCAGTGATGCTGCAACTCGTCACATAGGTCGCCGCCGCGGTGAGCGTCCTCCAGATGAGTCCAGAGATCTTCTTGGCGCCTCCCCTCCCTGGGAGGCACTTACAACATACTCGGGTTGGTGCACGGACCTTCGCACAAGTGGAGCCTGCACCCTGAATAGCCTTTCCCTTGCCTCGACCGCCAAGACCAGAGCGAGTTTGATGTGGACGGCTCGACGCCTGCGAGTGCTCCGCACGCGATTTCGAGCGGGCCACGCCGTCGAAAGTGCCCGACCTCCCAGAGACCTCGACTTGGTGATGGGCCGTGTCCACGAGACACGCGATGTCCCGCAGCCACGGCTTGGCGGGGGAATCCCCGGCCAGCTCTACCAGAGGGTGCTCCAGCAACATGCGTATAGCATGCAGGTTCTAGGACAGGGAGGCATCCTCCAGAGCCAACGGCCGTCGAACCGAAGGCGCATCCGCCACGGGAGGGGCAACCTCCCGAGGATGCGACGAAGATGCCTCATATTGTCACCGGCTGAGCGGCTTTCGGCCGGGATCACCAGCTTCATCCTCTGAATCGTGCCCCGACATCTTCGCTCTTCAAAGATTCGAAGATGATCTGAAAAAGAGGTGCCAGAAAGAGAAACCTAGGGGCGAACCAACCACTACCACCCTACCTAGCGTGCATTGTCGGCGTATTTCAGCTAACAGGTTTTCCGGGACCTAATCATGTTGTTCAGCAGTGGGGGTGTACACATATAGCTCACTCCTCTCTTCTCTCTTCGGCGCAAGAACACAAGAACGAACACTAGGTTTTTACCTAGGTTCAAGCCCCTTGATCAGGTAACAGCCCTAATCCAGCTCAAGTTTCTTGCGATGTGTAAACTGACTATTCTCTAGAGTCTGATCTCAGAATCGATCGATCCCCCTTACAAATGCACCCCCAGCCCTTATATACTCGGGCTGGCGTGGTCTACAATGAACTAAACAATGTGCATTAAATGATCCTGCCACTGTAGCCATCATTCCTCGGGTCCTTCTTAGTCTTTGCCGCCATCTTTCTTACCCCTACTCTAACAACGGGACAGGTTGGATAGGACAAAGTGGCAGGCACAACAGCTGATGTGAACGAGACGGCCACAGGGACGGCCACAGTGTAGCTGACATCACTGGCGGGGCGGGGGTAATCATGCCGTCAGACCCCTGCCCACTCTGCCAGACCAACCGTCACATTGAATGATCCGGATTTGGTGTATCCCGAAGAAATCCTTAGTAAGGAAGCTTCCTTGCACCTTTGTTTTGTATCCCTGATAGTGGGGCCCCCGCACCCCGTTGCACCTGCGTGCACGGCCATCTGCCTACTCTCCAGGCGCCACGTGTCCTGTCACCCACCTGTGCAACGGACTGCCACGTGTCCTGGTGGCCCGGCGCCTGGGGCCTAATCGCCCGCCTGTGCGTCAAACCGTCGTGTGGCCGAGACAAACAGCTTGAACTTTACTTTACTTTACTTGGGACCAGACCTGCTTAGGCCCAATGTTGCTGAGTATATATGGGGCGCTCTAGTCCCACATGGCAGCAGAGCGGGAGCACACCCCAGTGTAGAATACACCGACAAAAAGTAGATTTAAAAGGAGACGACCAAGAATACCAAGAACACAAAAGGAATATGAGAGGAACTAGGGCATGGTTTGTTCCATTGTCATAATTGACTTTTGTCATATTAGAAATTATACATATTACGCCCAATCATATCGTAAATCATTTTATGGGTAAAGCTAGATAAATTCTATAGAATCGTAAAAAATATATCATCGATGAGCCATACTTCTGATATAAAAAGTTGTATCAGAGGGATGGTGCCTATTATAAAAGTGACATAAATCGGATTAGACGTGTGGTTGTTGGGATGGTATCGATATTGGTATTGGTTCGGAGAAGGTATTGAGTGAGGTCAATGATAGAAATCTCACTTTAAAATGTTTTAGGAAAATAAGTGATAAAATATATAATATTTCAAAGTAATATAAAATAATACATTAAGTCTAATATTAAATCCTCCTATAGAATTTAGTTAAACTTGGCATCTATTTATTAGGCTTGCATATGGATACTTGCAAGTATTGTTGGTGTACTTACCCGTTTTTATGTGGGTTGCCAATCCCATGGGTAGGCCATATCTTTGCTATAGATGATTTTTCTATCAAAGACATGGTTGAATTCAGCATAGACTTCTAGATTATACTTTATGCTCAAGCCTTGGCGAAGTAGAGAGTATTTTTTAGGTGTACTATAAATTATAAACTTTTGTTGCAATATTATCTCAATTATGCAATAAATCTTGGTAGTTTGTCCTATTTGAAATACAACAGAAATCGTGGATAGTTGTATTTTTGGGGTCTCCCGGGGTCTAAAAAAAATGGTATTAGAGCTAGACTTGACCATAGGTGAAAGGATAGCTATGCCGCCTAGAGGGGGGTGAATAGGCAAATAGACAAAATTGCGGAATTAAAACAACTCAAACAGTGACCAGCCCATCGGATGTTCCAATGCAGATCGGATGTTCCGACCTGGTCCAGAGAGCCCTCCGTCGAATGTTCTGATCTGGGTCGGATGTTCCGACGGCCGTCGGATGTTCCGATCCAGGGTATTCTGGATTTGTCGAAAACCTGCAGTAAAATCTGTTTTCTCGCAAAACCAAGGTTAGATCTATCCAAGAATACTCAGAACAGGCCAACACAAGTAATAAAAACACCAAAACAAGACCAAGACGAAAACACAGCGATTTTGTTTACCGATGTTCGGATCTTTGAAGGGAGATCCTACTCATCGTTAGGGAAGACACAAAGCCCGGATCACCAAGACCCTAATCCCCCTTACCAGCGAAGCACAAAGCACTCACCGACGATCACTAGTTGAATCATTTTCCTTGCGGAGGTAGATTTACACCTTCACAAACTCCGGAGGTACGCCACACGAAGATCGGCGAGTCACCGGCGACACCTAGCCGTCTAGGAGCCCTTCAAGCCTCCAAGAGTAACAAATGCGATGTAGAAAATAGAATCGCTAAGTGCTCAAAACTTGAATCTCTAGTTCGCGGAGCACTTGGGTGCCTTGATCTCTCTAGATCTAGATCTCACAAAGACGAACAAGAGAGAGACAAAGGCTAAAGCTTCGAGAGACGATGAACAGGAAGAATTAGGTTCAAATCAGGGTGTTAAACAATATGTGTAACCTTTGGCAGGTATTAGAGACGGCTTTAAATAGGGAATCCCGAAAACTAGCCGTTGCTGCAGTTAATCCCGCATCGGATGTTCTGATCCCCCGTCGGATGTTCCAACATGCGTCGGATGTTCCGATGGACCCCTTACTGGATGGCACTGAAAACTGGCAGGCTGGCTCACCATCGGATGTTCCGACCCTCGTCGGATGTTCTGATGGCATAGGTTCTGTATGAGATGTATTTTGAGTGGAAAACTCACATGAACTTTGAGATACCTATTTTGAGCTCATAGAAACCTTTATAAGCTTCTCCATTGCATCCCTCTTTATAGTACGGCATTCCTAGGACTCAATAAATTAAGATTTACAAATAAGTACTAGTCTTGATACCTTCTTGCAATATATCCATTTTTGAGGGTACACCATCACGTTTATAACATGTACCTCATGGAATTAACCTGTATAGCATCTGTGCACAATTCTCCAATAGAAATATTAGCTCTATAATTGTTACTCATTAATCACCAAAATCACATAAGTGCCTAGATGCACTTTCAATAGATTATCCTAGAAATGGAATAAGAAAATTTATAAAATAAAACTTATTTAAGTATGCATGTTTGTATATATTTTAAAATTATACTCCTATTATTTTGAATAAACTAATCTCTTTCAAATTTGTAAAATATTTTTGTTAATTTTTAAAGTTACGCTTATTATTTTTATAAAATCATATTTTTAAAAGTTTTAAAAATAATTTTTTATTTTTTTAAATTATTCGTAATATCTTAAATAAACTCACCTTTTCCTAAAGTTTTAGAGAAATAAATAAGGTTACATTAGGGAATAATAGATAGATCAATCCTTTTAAATATAATAGTATAAAGTGTCACCAAGAATCTTATAATAAATAATATGAAATACACTTCTAAACTAGGCCATGTCGATATCTTTAATGTTAAGCTCCTTATCTCAGTTCTATTCATGTTAAATTCTTTTTAGTCACTTCTTTTAAAAACATTCTGAAACAAGCCAAACCCTAGAAGTTTCTCTAGCACAAGTCTTGGCCAAAGTCTTGGCCAATATGGAGGGAACATACATGAGGCTGTAGAGACCTATAACCGGCTCTTACAACAAATAATTGAAAGGTTGCCCGCTGAAAGATCTAATGATATAATTGGCTTAGGATTAAGATGGAACAACTTTCAGAAGACTAAGAGGTTGTTTGATTGCCAGGCTCAGGCGTGACCAAGCTCGCTCAAGCCATGCGCTCGGTGTTTGGTTGCCTTGGTGTGCACCGGAGCTAGGCCCGCAACAAGCAAAAACATTGTTCCAGCTTGGCCCAGCAAAAACGCCCAATGTGGTCGTTTCTTTCAGACCAAGCTGGAACAATGCGCTTCGGGCTAGCTGCGACAGGCAGGCGATGACGATGACAACCTTGGAAGAAGATGGATTCGTGGCGATGGAGCTTGGAGAAGTCAGATCCATGGGCGACGGAGATTGACGAAGACGAATCTGGCAACAATAACGCTCAGGAAGGCCTGATTTGGCGGTGTCGGAACTAGAGAAGCCAGGTTTGGCAGCGATGGTGCTCGAGAAGGAGGATCCAGAGGCGAGCAACACCTGGGTGGTGGGGTCAGATGGCGGCGATGCTTGGGGAGGCCGGATTTAGCGGCTATAGTGCTTAGGCAAATCGGATCTGGAGGTTTCGATTCACAGGGAGGCTTGATTCTATGGCGATGTGGCTCGATTGCAGCGGAGGAGGTTGCCGACATTCGGTCGATGGAGATGTGCATGTAGAGGTATGCAGGTAGCCAAACATGCGCATATATGGGCCAAGCTAAGGCGATGCAATGCAACCAAACACGCAAGCATGGATCACCTCGACTTGGCTCTCGTGAGGCTAGCTCTTGCTGCTAGGCTTGACTAGGCCTGGCCGACAATCAAATAGCCCCTAAGCCACCTACATTCGCTTAAGCTATAGGTCCTCTGTAAGAGCAACTCCAGCAGCTCCTCTATATTTTCCCTCTAAAACACTATTAGCGTCCCTTCTATCCATCCCTCTAAAATTCCTTTATAAATTGCACTACCCTCTAAAAGATTCCTTTCCTCCAACAGCCCCTCTATATCTGCTACAGTATTTTCCAGGAGCTATTGGAGTTGCTCTAAGCTCATGACCGGTTCCGTGATATAAGAAGGAAGTTAGAGACGGTACAATGCATTTACTGTGAAAAAGTATTGTACGCGTGACACCAACTTATGAGACAAGCTACACTATAGTGGTTACTTTTCAAGAAACTCACATGAATAAAAATCAGATAACATGGAAGGAATTTGATAAGGAATTTCATGATACATATGTACCAGAAGGATTTGTGGATGCTAAGAAAAGGGAATTTGATGATCTAAAGCAGAATAATAAGATTGTCGTAGAATATCTGCATCAATTCAACTACATCATATGGAACTAAGGGTCAAAATTTAAAAATAAATAAATTTACAAACAGCCTTAAGCTGCGGTTTAAACTTTAGGATTGATTACCTTTGAAAGAGGATCCTAAGGCCTAGAGGGGGGGTGAATAGACAATTTTAATTTTTCTTTGATTAATTGTTGATTAAGCATCAAATTAATAGTGACCCAATCCTAGTGTTTATTGATACGCAAGCGGAAGCGATAAACAAGTTAACAAGCAACTAAGACATGGCATCACAATCAACACATTCAATGCAATGGTAGTAAGTGCGGAAAGTAAATAAGAAGGCGACACGTGTTTGTTTGACCGAAGTTCGAGTCGAACTCCTACTCTCGTTGAGGCTACCCTTGCGCAAGGACCGGCTCGCCTCGAGCCTCACGCCTCACTTACTCCCGTAGTCGTTCACCACTCCGCGAGGTGGACTCACACCCGACACCGACTCAAGAGTAGCCACACGCCAAGGCCTACTCTCAAGCGCATGCCTCCGAAGGATATCTTCAAAAGTAACAAGTTCAAACGCCCGATCATGCCGGATCAAGGACTTCCATGAAGCTCGGTATTGGGGTTTGATGGATTGTGGCTTTGGATGATTTGTGGGTGGAGGAACGGCTCTAGATCACCTAATTGATGAGCTATGAATGTGGTAGGTGAAGTGGAGCAGCAAACCTCAAAGTAGCCAGCCACTAGGTAGGTATTTATAGCCCCAAGAGCAAAACTAGCCGCTGCCTCTCGGAAGAGGACAAAAAGACTAGCCGTTAGCCTCTACCGGACGCCGTCCGACGGGCACCGGACGTCGTCCGACAGAGCCTACTGCTCACAAAGAAACGGCTTATCGGACGCCGTCCGGTCCCAACCGGACGCCGTCCGACAGCAAGGATCGCGCAAGCGCTGGAGCTACCGGACGCTTCTGACGCCGTCCGGCGGCGAGAAACACCGATTTGAACCTTATCGGACGCCGTCCGTAACGACGGACGCCGTCCGACAAGCGATGTGTATAAATTGGGATTTTGGCTGGTCGGACGCCGTCGCTTTTCCAGACGCCGTCCGGCGAATAGATTTTCGCTAGAAAAGTGAGGGAAATTTTGGTGGGTTTCTCTCTCTAGAAATCTCTCAAAGGGATAAATGGGTATTTTAGAAGAGGTGGATTACGAAACCGAAGTTTTCGAGAATTCGCAAGGATCCGGCATAGTCCGAGATATTCAACCCTTTTGAAATCCGACGAAAAACAGAAATAAACCTAACTACTCCTAATCAGACGTGACCTCTTCTCTCGCCTGGGTCACGACTTGAAATCTTGGAGCAAATCGAGAAAATTGTCGACGCTTCAAATTAGGGTTTATAAAAAATCGCCGAGTCTTCGCTAGGGTTCCGAGAAGTCCAAAAACCCCCTAGCACTTAATATTTATTTATTTTGTCATCAATGCCACTAATAAAAATTAGGGCTCAACGATGCTCACAATCTCCCCCTTTGTGGCACTTGATGGCAACCCAAGAGAGAATAAATTTTTGAGCTACAAAAGAGGTTAGTGCAATACAAATATGCGAGCAATTTCAAATAAAAGACAACCACAACTCGGTCACAAGGATGTGCAAATGAAGAAAGCTCCCCCTAAATTCATGCATAAAATCAGTTAAGAAGCCAACAAAATTCAGGTGTCATAAAACCAACCAATGAACAAACACATATTTAACCGAGTATCGAGGAGGCAACAAATAATATTACAGGTAAAGACAAAACCTCGATCTCACTACTAACCCTCTACTACTCTCTAACTTCTCCCCCTTTGTCACCAAGTGACACAAACGGGAAAAGATCCTATTCTTGTTGATCTTGGTCCATGTCGTCTCCTCCGTCATCTCCTTGGCCGCCGGAAGAGGAGCCCTGACCTCTCGGACGCTTGGACAAGGGCATATGAGCTGCAGAGGGTACCGACCGAGGTGAGGGAGGATCATCAAACATTTGGGTCGGTTGAGGATTTGGCAAAGAAAAGTTGAGATGACGAGCGATCTCTCCACCAGTGAAATAAATCTTACCAGGAGGAGAATATGACTGTGGTGGAGGCACAAAAGAAGGAGCAGACCCAGAAGGAGGGTACACCCAAGGATGAACCGGTGGTGGGTAGGCAGGTGGGCGAGGAAAACTCTGAGTCTGCTGGTAATCCTGATAACTGTTGTGGGCATGCGAATACCAACCATATGGATTTGCCCCTTCTGGCACTGGCATAAACATCGCCCCCATGTACTGTACCGCCGACTTGAACTCTGCGAATTCATCTGCCAAATACATCTGCTGCCCTGCCAAGTCTGTCATCTCCCTGCGGGTGGCTGCTAACTCTTCTTTCACTTCAGTGTGGAAACTTCTCATGTCAGTGCGCAGCCCCCTCATCTCACCTATCAAAGCGTCATACCAAGGAGGAGGGGCAGCTGCAGAAGATCCCGCACCAGGCGCTGGCACAAACGGCTGCATTGGAGCAAAGGCAGTAAAGACAGAGTCGGTGGAGGAGCATCATCACTGTCTAGCCAACTTGGGCTTGCTCCCAAGAGAATTCAAGAAGTTCTTCATCTGATGCTTTTTGATTCTGTTGTTCCAACTTCTAACTTCATCCTCTGATACGCGCTGAGTCCTGGAAAGCAATAAACCAATATAGGGAGCTAGAGGTAGTGCCCTATTAACTTCTCTGAAGATGGCGTCATCAAATTCTCCCAAGAGGGTAGCTCCAACATTGATGGTCTTGCTCGTCGAAGAAATAACATGAACCATTTGCAAATGGGAAGAATTACATCGCGATTGCCACCTCGAACAAACAATGTGCTTCGAGTATAAGATTAATAAGGGCGGGGCTCGTCATGCATCCGATTTGCCTTATCAATACTAATTTCTTCATCATCAAGATCCAGGTACATGAATCTGACTTCAGCCAAGGGAGGATATTTGCCCCTCCAGAAACCATCTTCATAGGTCATCTCATTTAGGTCGGCACCAGAATCTGGTGTGCCCAACGCAAGGTTCATATCCGCCACTGTGATGCCCTGAACATTGCCGTTGACTGAATGATAGTAGCTAAATTCTGACTGATCCTCAGCAGCTAGTAGAGTGGCAAAGAATTCGCAGTGCCTCTCTTTGCACCAAGTCAACTTCTTATTACAAATCAGTTCTGCCAATCCAGGAGTGGAGCTGAATATATTATGTACCTCAGATCCTGTCACTGCGGATATCTCTGTCCAGTCAACACAATGAGGGTCCCTAGGACCAGTCGAGGGAGCAGCGAAACACATATAAAGCTGTTTCTGAAACTTTGTATGAAACCTGAAATCCCTGATATCCTCTCGCCGCTGAGGAAACCATCTGGCATAAGTGACAGACCTCTTCTTTCTCAAAGTTTCCATAGATAGCTTTAGAACCATATCATCCACGGGGTCGTCCTCAGCGACCACGGTCTCAGTGACATCCTCGTCAATAGGGTCCTCAGCGAATGTCTCATCATCAAGATCCTCGGCGGTCGCAAAGGAAGATCCCGCCATCCGAGTCCAATGGAGTCCCTGATCAGGCGGCTGCTGAAAATCTGCTCTAGACACTCTACTTGGGCGAGGAGGAGCGGCACTGCTAGCCGTCTCATCGATGTAATCTGGATCGCTTCTTCGCTACCGCCGCGCCGACCACTGAGGGTCCTGCCCAGAGCCTTCCCGAATTTCTTCAATGATTTCGACATGTTGAATCACTTCCTCTGACAATGAAACCACTGACCAGAACAACCTTGCTGCCAACTGCCACTGACCAACGATCCACTGACACAGTGCCAACCCACCACGGTCCAACCCTGAACACGAACGCGGGAAAAACCTATTCAAAACCTAGAACTCGGTAAACAACGAAATTTGACGGGAAGAAGGCGAGAAGCCGTTACCGAGCCCTAGAAGCGAGGAAGGAAGCCGCCGTGCGCAAGGAGATCGTCCCCAAGGCCCTTCCCGGTAGAGGAAAAGAGGGGAACTCAACGGAGACGAGGCGCACGAACGGAGCCGTCCAGTTCCAATCCACGCGGAGGGGATCGAAGAGGACGACGAGGGGAGGCCGCCGGTGGTGGTGGAGGTCGCCGAAAGTCGCCGGAGGGTCTTCCCGGTGAGGAGAAGGGCAGGGCGCGCCGGTTTGGAGAGGAGGAAGAGATCAAATGGGGAGAGGGAGGCGGAGAGGTAAGTTATAAGCGCTTCAGCGATTAGTCTGTCTGGACGGCGTCCGACGGCTACCGGACGGCGTCCGACAGCAAGGGTGCAGCGCACAGGGGACCTCGTCGGACGGGGTCGCGGAGAGGCCAGACGGCGTCCGACAGGTGAATTGCAGCGTGGATAACGCACTGTCGGACGGCGTCCGATGGCTACCGGACAGCGTCCGACAGGAGGTATGCGGCGCATGCAACACGCGACGGACGGTGTCGAGAGTGGCCGGACGGCGTCCGATGAAGATCTGAAACGCAGTGCTGCACTTCGACCATGGACCCCACCAATGCGAGAGATATTATAAAATAATATTTTGAAGTGATGATCTCCATTTTTGCTCAAAATTCATACGAAGATTCAAATGTGAGCAATTTGAAGTGATTTTCTAAGATTTAATTTTGAAGGGATAAGATTATAATATGACAAATGAAATCAAGTCAAATTCAAAAACCCAAATTTTGATCTTAGAGATCAACAAAATGTGCGAACCCAAATTTTGCCTTGATTTCTCATATAGGCATGAAAATCGAGCATAGGGGTTCACTTTAGAATTTAAGCACATGTTTTTGAATTTTGGTTCCTTTTCAAATATTTTCAACAATTTTGATGCCATAAGATTTTCAAGAGAACAAATATGCATATGGAGCAAATTTTTCAAAGGGGTAAGATTTTCAAAACTAGAAGTTTGAAATGGTAAGAAGATAAGGATAGTCTATTAAGCTCAAATTTGTTTTGGCTTGAAATATAGGACAAGAATGTGCTCACCCAAAATCAAATTTATCTTTTCACCACTAGAGGAAGTTTTGAGATCATGAGTTGAAACTAAACTCCCCCTAAATGTGACAAGGGTCATAAGCAAATGGAAAAAATCAAATAAGACCCAAAAATCACGAAAACCAATCAACACGCATTTGATCTATCTAGTATATTGAGTTCATTCCTTAATTTGCAAAACCGTGCCTCATCAAGGGTTTAGTGAAAATATCCGCCAATTGGTCTTCCGTTCGCACGTAGGCAAGCACAACGTCACCCTTTGCAACATGGTCACGAATAAAGTGATGTCGAATGTCGATGTGCTTTGTACGGGAATGTTGGACCGGATTGTTGGCTATTTTCACCGCACTTTCATTATCACATAGAAGTGGCATTTTTTCAAATTTTAGCCCAAAGTCACTAAGCATCCGAGTCATGTACAAGAGTTGAGCACAACAACTCCCCGCCGCTACATATTCCGCTTCATGATAGATAGCGCCACGGAGTTTTGCTTCCTCGAAGTCCATGACACGAGTGAGCGTCCTAGCAAGTGACAACCCCCCGAGGTGCTTTTGCGATCAATTTTGCAACCGGCATAATCCAAGTCGGAATAGCCAAGAAGCTCAACACGCGCTCCCTTGGGGTACCAAAGACCTAGGCTAGTAGTGATTTTTAGATATCTCAAAATGCGTTTTACGGCAATAAGATGCACTTCCTTAGGAGATGCTTGAAAGCGAGCACACATGCACACACTAAACATAATATCGGGTCGAGAAGCGGTAAGATAGAGAAGCGAACCGATCATGGAGCGATAAAGCTTTTGGTCCACGGGCTTTCCATCTTCATTCAAGTCAAGATGCCCATTAGTGGCCATTGGTGTTTTGATCGATTTGCAATCGTCCATTGAAAACCGCTTGAGAAGGTCCTTTGTGTATTTCTCTTGACAAATAAAAGTCCCTTCTCGAAGTTGCTTGATTTGAAATCCAAGGAAGAAGGTGAGCTCTCCAATCATAGACATTTCAAATTCCTTGGACATCATCTCGCCGAAGTCCTTGCATTTAGATTTGTTAGTGCATCCAAAAATAATATCATCCACATATATTTGACAAATAAATAAGTCATTTTCAATTGGCTTTAGAAACAATGTGGAATCAATCGCACCGTTTTAAATCCTTTTCTAAGAGGAAGTCCCTAAGACGCTCATACCATGCTCTTGGAGCTTGCTTGAGACCGTATAGCGCCTTAGTGAGCTTATAGACATGGTTTGGGTGTTTGAGGTTTTCAAAACCGGGCGGTTGCTCGACATAGACAAGTTCATCAATAAAACCATTTAGAAAAGCACTCTTAACATCCATTTGAAAGAGAGTTATGTTATAGAGAGCGAAAGCCAAGAGTAACCGAATAGCTTCAAGTCGAGCAACGGGGCGAGGGTTTCTCCATAGTCAAGTCCTTCAATTTGTGTGAAACCTTGCGCCACCAATCTTGCTTTGTTTCGCACCACTTCACCGTTCTCATCTTGTTTGTTGCGGAAGACGCATTTGGTTCTAATGACATTGTGATCCTTCGGTCTTTCCACAAGCTCCCAAACTTTATTGCGGGTGAAGTTGTTCAATTCTTCATGCATGGCGTTCACCCAATCCGCATCCGCCAATGCCTCATCAATGGTCCTAGGCTCAACAATAGACACAAAGGCGTGATGCTCACAATAATTAGCGGTATGAGAACGGGTTCTTACGCCTTGATTGAGATTGCCAATGACTTGATCTATGGGATGATCCTTGGAGAGAGTGCGGTGTTGTTGGACGGGTACTTGTAGATCAACGTCTCCCCCTTGAGCTTGATCAACTTCAAAGTTCGCATCTCCGTCCACCGCTTGATCTTGAGTTGTTGGAGAGGTGTCTTGAACTTGATCATCGATGGAGGTGTTGGGGTGATTACTTCATCTTTTGGTGCCTCCGATGAGGGTCGAATTTCCCCCAACTCCATAGCATCATGCGGTGGCTCATCACCTACATTTCTTGTCAAATCTTGCTCATTTTGCGAGCCATTAGTTTCATTAAATTTGACATCATAGGCTTCCTCAACTAGCCCGGTAGAATTGTTAAAAACTCGAAAAGCTTTTGAGCGAGAGGAGTACCCTAACATAATACCAACGTCACACCTCTTTTGAAACTTGCCCAAATGAGTCCTTTTCTTATAGATGTATACCTTACAACCGAAGACTCGAAAATACGAGATGTTGGGCCTTCGTCCCACTAGTAATTCATATGAGGTCTTGTGAAGGAGTCGGTGGAGGTAGAGGCGGTTGATGGCATGGCACGCCGTGTTGATGGCTTCCGCCCAAAAAGCATGCGGCGTGTTGTACTCGTCAAGCATTGATCTTGCCATCTCTATCAAAGTACGGTTCTTCCTCTCCACCACTCCATTTTGTTGGGGAGTGTATGCCGCCGAGAATTCGTGCTTCACACCTAACTCATCACAAAATTCTTCAACATTTGTATTAGCAAATTCGGTGCCATTATCACTCCTCACCTTTTTAATAAGAGAGTCAAATTCCTTTTGAGCTTTCAAAGCAAATCTTTTAAACACATCACCGGCAAGAGATTTATTTGCAAGGAAAAACACCCAAGTGAAGCGAGAGAAATCATCGACAATCACATGACAATAAGAATTACCGCCTATGCTCGCATAGGTGGTTGGGCCAAATAAATCCATATGCAAAAGTTCAAGTGGTCGGGATGTAGACATGAAAGTCTTAGTCGGATGAGAATTAGCCATTTGCTTGCCGGCTTGGCATGAGCTACATAAACGATTCTTCTCGAATTTGACATCCTTCACTCCAACAACCAAGTTATCTTTAAAAACCTTTTTCAAAGTGCCCATTCCAACATGTCCAAGACGTCTATGCCACAACCAACCAAGAGTGGTTTGAGAGATAAGACAAGTCTTGATTTGAGAAGTTTCACGGTTTGAAAAATCAACCAAATATAAGTTTTGAAACCGGATGCCTTCAAATGCAACACTTTGATCCTTAGTGGAAACAACACGAACTCCGTTGATCGAAAAGAAGCAATCAAAACCCAAATCACACACTTGAGAAACGGAGAGGAGATTAAAGTTGCAAGCTTCCACCAAGAGCACATTAGAAATGGATAGGTCATTTTATATTGCAATTTTACCTATACCCTTTACCTTTCGCTTGGAGTTATCCCCAAATGTGATCTTGTGTTCGGGGTCCTTCTCCTCCTCTAGTGAGGTGAACATACTTGAGCTACCGGTCATGTGTTGAGTGCAACCGCTATCGAATATCCAATGCCGGCCACCGCTCTTGTAGTTCACCTACACCCACAAAATCAAGCTTGGGTTTTAGGTACCCAAGACTTCTTCTTGGGTCCTTTAGAGTTAGTCATCAAGCATTTGGGCACCCAAATAGCCTTCACATCTTTCTTTTCATTGGGTGCACCTTAGCATAGGTAGAGCCATTCTTCCTCATAAGCATGTAACTAGCATTAAGCACTTGAGTTTTGGATATGAATTGAGATGTTTTAGCAAGAGGACAAGCAATGGCTTTATGTTTTTCATTTTTACAAATGTGGCAACGGGTCCCTCCCTTAACGAAAGTTAGTTTGGGCTTACCCCAACCACCCTTGGGCAAATCCCCGGGATGAAATCCCAAACCATGCTTACCCAAGGTATACCTTTGCTCCCGAAGCACCTTGTTAAGAGAGTTGTTCCCCACAAGCAATTTAGCCAAGCTAGAGTCTAGTTGCTCAATTCTATCCTTTAGAAGCAAATTTTCCTTAACTAGCTCATTAGCACATTTAGCAACACCACAAGTACCAATTGAACAAGCACTTTCGTTTGGAGAAGTAGCACTAGTGGGTGAAGATGAGCTAGCATTGGGTGTGATCGTGGGTGATAAGCTAAACGATGTGTCATGAGATAAGCTAAGTGAACCATCTATAGTGTCAATCAAATCACAAGTCACACCAACATTACATTTTTCAATTGAGCAATCAAATGGAGTTTCATCATCAACATTAGAGCTAGCAAGTTTATTTTCTAGAATTTCAACTTGCAAATTTAGAGCTTCATAATCATCTTCTAGAGTTTCATGCTTTTCTAACAAGTTCTCAAATTCATTCGCAAGCTCTTTATGCACCTTCACTAGCTTCTTTCTCTTAGACTTTTCCTTCTCTAGAGCATTATTCAAATCATCGATCAAAAGTTTAAGCTCACTTTTAGAGAGGTGCTCATTTGTTACCTTCTCCTCTAGTGTCATAAGACACATGGGAGGTGAGGGGTTGTCGATGGCGACTCCGGATATCTTCGTGTTTTCATTATCGGAGGAGTCCGCCCAAGAACCTTCATCATCGGTGATCCATTCCCCAATCACCTCTTCTTGTATATTTGCGGTGAGACAAAGCTTTTGCTTGAGAAGAGCCGGAGGAGCGTTTTCCTTAATCGCAAGTCCGGCTAGCCCATGAGCTCTAGTATCTTCTTCTTCGGAGGAGGATTGAGAGGACGATGAGCTTGAGCTATCTTCCTTCTTAGTCTTTTGACCGGCAAGAGCTTTCTTTTTATCCTTTGATTTGTGATCACTCTTGCGGTAGTGACGATATTTCTTCTTGTCATCTTCCTCATCTTCCTCTTGATTCCTTGCCTTGTGCTTGTTCTTTTTACTTCTTGGGCAATCCGCCGCCAAGTGACCCTTCTCTCACATTCATAGCAACGATCTCGAGATAGGTCTTCGCCTTGAATAGGATGATCCGCCGCGAAGCTCATCTTCTTGATCAACTTTCTTGACCGCTTGACAAGGAGGGCCAATTCTTCAATCTCCGAATTGCATCATCGAGTCTTCATCATCTTCTTCAATTTCAACTTTCTTCTTTCCACTTTTGGCTTTGGCGGGGAGAGCGATTGACTTCTTGTTGAGCGGAGACTCTTCACTTTCAAGAAGCCGCATCTCATATGAGTTGAGTTGCCCGAGGAGCTTTGTCGGTGTCATCTTCTTGAGCTTTGACTTAGATGCTCGAATTAAGGTCACAAGTGGATTGAAACTAAATGGCACAACGTCAAGCATCTTCCGACAAATGTCAATGTCTTTCAAGACCTTCTTCTCCGAACATCCGGCAATTTCATTGACGATGGGGTTCAACCTAAGAAACATTTCATTAACACTTTCATTAGAAAGCATCTTGAATTGATCAAATCTTTTTTTAGCACGAGATAGCTTCTCCTCAAGCATCTCGGCACTACCAACATGAATTTCTCTAAGATGCTTCCAAATGTCATAAGCTTTAGAGAGATTGCCAATGCTATCAAAGACTTCGGAAGACACACTAGAGAGTAAAGCATTTCTAGCAATAGCATTAAAACGTTTGTACTTATCATGAACTTCATCAAGAGCAATTGTTCCGGCCGGAGGGTCCGGATAGCCGGTCTCACAAGCAACCCACACATCATAGCTAAGCGCCTCTAAGTAACATTGCATCCTAATTCTCCAATAGTTGTAGTTTGTTTCATCGAAAATAGGAGCTTTTCTAATTTCTATTCTAGGCCCCTCTTGAGCCATCTCCTAGCGGTTAAGCTAATACCGGAGAACCTAGATGCTCTGATACCACTTGAAAGAGGATCCTAAGGCCTAGAGGGGGGTGAATAGGCAATTTTAATTTTTCTTTGATTAATTGTTGATTAAGCATCAAATTAATAGTGACCCAATCCTAGTGTTTATTGATACGCAAGCGGAAGCGATAAACAAGTTAACAAGCAACTAAGACATGGCATCACAATCAACACATTCAATGCAATGGTAGTAAGTGCGGAAAGTAAATAAGAAGGCGACACGGTGTTTGTTTGACCGAAGTTCGGAGCCGCAACTCCTACTCTCCATTGAGGCTACCCCTTGCGCACAAGGACCGGCTCGCTCTCGAGCCTCACGCCTCACTTACTCCCGGTAGTCGTTCCGCCACTCCGGCGAGGTGGACTCCGTCACCCGTACACCGACTCAAGAGTAGCCACACGCCAAGGCCTACTCTCAAGCGCCGCCTCCACGAAGGATATCTTCAAAAGTAACAAGCCCGAAACGCCCCGATCATGCCGGATCGAAGGACTTCCATGAAGCTCGGTATTGGGGTTTGATGGATTGTGGCTTTGGATGATTTGTGGGTGGAGGAACGGCTCTAGATCACCTAATTGATGAGCTATGAATGTGGTAGGTGAAGTGGAGCAGCAAACCTCAAAGTAGCCAGCCACTAGGTAGGTATTTATAGCCCCAAGAGCAAAACTAGCCGTTGCCCCTCGGAAGAGGACAAAAAGACTAGCCGTTAGCCTCTACCGGACGCCGTCCGACGGGCACCGGACGTCGTCCGACAGAGCCTACTGCTCACAAAGAAACGGCTTATCGGACGCCGTCCGGTCCCCACCGGACGCCGTCCGACAGCAAGGATCGCGCAAGCGCTGAGCTACGGACGCCCAGACGCCGTCCGGCAATGGAAACACCAATTTTGAACCTTATCGGACGCCGTCCGTGCGACGGACGCCGTCCGACAAAGTGTATAAATTGGGATTTTGGTGGTCGGACGCCGTCGCTTTTTCGAGACGCCGTCCGACGAATAGATTTTCGCTAGAAAAGTGAGGGAAATTTTGGTGGGTTTCTCTCTAGAAATCTCTCAAAGGGATAAATGGGTATTTTATAAGAGGTGGATTACGGAAACCGAAGTTTTCGAGAATTCATGAGGATCCGCATAGTCCGAGATATTCGAACCCCTTTTGAAATCCGACGAAAAACAGGAAATAAACCTAACTACTCCTAATCTGTACGTGACCTCTTCTCTCGCCCGGTCACGCACTTGAAATCTTGGAGCAGCTCAGAAAATTGTCGACGCTTCAAATTAGGGTTTATAAAAAATCGCCGAGTCTTCGCTAGGGTTCCGAGAAGTCCAAAAAACCCCCTAGCACTTAATATTTATTTATTTTGTCATCAATGCCACTAATAAAAATTAGGGCTCAACGATGCTCACAACCTTGGTAGATAAGGTGCTTATTATGGAGGAACGAAAAAAATAAGATGGTAAACAGCAAAAAAAAAGGAGAAAAAGAATGGCTTCCTTGCTAGGATCAACAATAAGGTGGAGGTGCAAAGTTTACGATCTAATCAAGACCCACTCGTAATCCTAGAAATTTAATCATGTAGAGATTAAAGGCTTGTTTGGTTGAAGACTAACGTTGCCAAAATTTGCCACAACTAAAGTTAGACATCTGTGATCATGTTAGTTAGTTGTTTGGTTCATATCCAAAAATGTGACAAGAGTCCTCTTCCACCAAGCAGATTTCACATGTCATTGGTTATAAAAGTGTAGCAAGATTATCTTTTCTTACCGAAGTGTGGCTAACAAATTGATGAACAAGGGACTGTTTGGATTGTAAGCACAACTTGCCATATGTAACACTAGGCAAGTGTGACAAGCCACCCTTTTGTGGCCAAGAAATTTAGCGCCACAGTTGTGGCTAAGTTGGTAAAAAACTTGACTGTATGACATGTGGAACATATGGCTAAAAAAGTATGGCAAACCATAATTGTGGCACGAACAAAACACCACTTAGAAAAACTGTGGCATAACTAAAGTTATCTTATGCAAGGTTAGGCACAAACCAAATATGCCTTAACTTTAGCCATATTTGACAAGCTGGTTGTGGCAAAGTGTGGCACCGGCCCATTTGGATTGCAACCACAGCTTACCACGCCTAACATTAGGCTAGTGCGGCAAGACACACTTTTGTGGCTAAGAAATCTGGTGCCACACATGTGACAAGGTTGGACAAAAGATTGAGGGCCTGTTTGGCTCTCGCCGCACCACACCACGTCAGAAGCGAGATGGCGCCAAGAAGGTCTTGGCGAATCGAATCGCCGCATAACTTAGGCGAGCTGTGGCGGGAAAAATGAACTGCACATGTCTGGGTGAGCTGTGGTGTGTCGAAGGTGTGGCAGCCAACCAAACTGACGCCCAAGCAAGCGTGATGGGCTGCGCCAATCAACCAAACAGGCCTTGAGTCTATGACATGTGGATCAGATGACTAAGACCTTGTTTGTTTTAGGTTAAAATTGAGTTAAGTTTCACTGTAACAAATTTGTGGCCCCATGAAAGACGTTTTAAAGAATTCAAAAAATTATAAGAAAATATTTTACAAACTCTAAAAAGAACTATTTAAGACACCACAAAAATAAATATAAAATATTACATCATTTAGCTTTCGAAAACACTTCTATCCGGTTGTCCGGCTCACCGGACTCGCGCCTCCCGCATGCAGCGCGCGAACGCATCAGGTGTGTGGCACTGTAGCATGTAGGTGGGTCCCACAAGCATTTTTTTCTTTTGAAGGCCATAAATTTTGACTGGTTGCTCTAATCCACAAAGCGTTTGTACCAACTTGTTCCTCGTATTTTTACTAACAAAATAAGATGTATGCTGTCATATAAATCCACAAACATATCTGGTGAAACTTGAGTTTCGCCTATTAAAACTTGAGTTTCGCCTACTGAAACTTGGATTTCATATTCGTTAAACTTGCCGAACTGTCAAGTTTCATCAGGTTAAGTGCAAGTTTCAACAGGTCTCATACAAGTTTCTTCAAGTTTCATCAGGTCAATTCAAGTTTCAACAGGTATCATCCAAGTTTCATTAGGTTACATCGAAATTTCATCCAACTTTCATCAGATTTCATCAGCACACGACCAAGTTTCGCTTGTATTTCTGCCAGGTTCACATCAAAAAAATTGAAAAAGTGAAAAAATAAAAAATTAAAAGTATTTTAAAATGGGTTGCTCTCGATTTTAGAAGAATTATGAAATTTATTCCATGCATTTTGAACACTGTTTGAATTTTATACAAAAAACAGAAGTTTAAATGAAAAACGTGATCAACTGTACGACTAACAAACGCCAGACTGATTTGTTCACATGAGCGTCTTGGTAGCGTCGGATCTTGTGCACCGGACAATCGACGGACGCCTCTCTGTCTAGTCTTGTGAGCGTCCGTCCGGACGTCCGGACGCTGGCGCTCGCCTTTAGCTTATATAAAATAATAAATTTTTATTTAGTTTAATTTAAGCCAAAACAAATAAGGTCTAAGATTAAAAAGATGTGGCAAGTTATGACATCAACTTCGCGTAAGGTTAACTTTGGGCAAGCTAGTCACAAACCAAACACTGTACAGGCTGCCTGCAACCACCGGGTCCCAGGTATGCAGACAGGGAAAGCAGTAGCCACTAGAAGATTCTCACGGCCACAGCCTCCCTGCCCCCAACAGGCGATGGGGCGGGAGGCGGATGCGGACGAGCAGCTGCTGCGGCGCCGCCGGCGGTTGTTCACCGTCGAGGAGCGATCGTTCCGGATGGATCGGCGCTCCCGGGCCGCCGCCGCCCTCCGCGTCGCCGTCGCCGACGTGCTTC
Organism: Raddia guianensis; assembly: GCA_036346415.1. Lineage (NCBI taxonomy): Eukaryota > Viridiplantae > Streptophyta > Magnoliopsida > Poales > Poaceae > Raddia > Raddia guianensis. Next base: position 18,417,372 of record CM070537.1, on the reverse strand, counting down.
CCCGCTTCCTCGCCAGCTACACCGACGACACCCTCGCGGTATCCGAAATCCTCCATCCACACCTCTATCCTCTTCTCCCTCCCCTCGGGGGCAAGCCCTAGAGCTTGCTCGTGCGGATGTGCAGTGATGCGACCTGGCGGATGGGCAGGTTGCTCGTGCGTGGTCTGGTGCCCGGATGGGTCCGGGGAACCACGCGAAATGGGTTTGGATTGGGCGTCTGGGATTAGACTACGTCGCTGGTGCGTTATTTTGTTCATTGCTATTTCTTTTAGGAGAGTTAGCTAGCGAAGCAAAGGTAGAGGTGAGATAGGCTAGAAAAAAAATCTACCAATTCTAGAGAAATAGACAGTGAGGACTTCGGAAGTAATAAATTTTAGGCAATTAATACTATGATGAGAGTGCTACTGGGATACGTGTGCCAGCTTTCCAGCGAAGTATGATTCTAGGAAGGGGCATCTCCAAGACTCCAACAGATTCATCTACACTGTTGAGGCATTCCTCCATCACTATTCATTGCCCCATTTCTATTCACCTTTTTTTTTTAACCCCATCACTATTCACCTCCCTAGCAGGGTGGCCCAATTTCACTGCGTGTTTGGGGCAACTGCCAGAGATGCCTGGCATCTGTACTTTTTTGGTTTGTGACGAAAATAGCTTCTAGGTTGAAAGTGTCATAATAAAAATGGTACAATGAATGGATTTAATCTACCTGTTCTATAAGAATAACATGATCACTTTGATATATCATGACTTTTTTGAGCATTCAAGTACTTTTCTTTTGACATTCTAAAGAACCTATGGGTTGATTCTTCACGTGAACAAAGACATGGGCCTGCTTAGTGTTAGTTTCAGCTTCAAATGCAGCAGCAATTGTGTAAATGTATATTTATGATGAAATACATCACCAAGTTGTCGAAATCCTCTAAAACAGCCCTTGTCGAATCTGCAACCCTCCATTCATCAGTCATACTTAGATTCCTAATTCACAAGACATTGGGCCTTTGTGTAAACTTTGTTTAAGCAATCACTTTGTGCATTTACGTTCCTGTTGGATTGTTCCATGCTACAATTTGCAAATTAAGAATTGCATTCATAGACATGCATATGGATGCTACCTAAATCATAATATATACCCCCTTATGATGTCAGAGTCAACAAGAGCAGTAGCCAGGTTTGGATATAACCTAGTGAAATCTGATAGAATACTGATGGGTTTAGTTCAGTGGCAACTTTCTCCAGTTGCATAGATGATTAAGATGGTGTTTAGTGCTACTTCATTGATATGGACGATGGTAGGGATACAGTAGGATATTGAGGATGATTGCAATAGGAAGGTAACACCTCCACATTGGTTGGAGACAGAACGTAATCAACCAGTGCAATTTCAATTGCCTTGAAAATATGTCCAACTAATAAGAAGTGTGTGATTTTGACCTTATCTAGTAATGGGTGCAAGCTGTGAAAGGTGTCTAATAAGGTGCCATGAATTTTTGCAGACCCTTAGAACTGAGGTAAAGTGTCCAGACATGTTTTGTAATATGCTCTAGCGAGCCTCAAGCTTGATAAGTTGTTAGACATAAAAAACATTCAAATGTTAGCGTCAGTTATTGTCTTTAAATTGATGCTGGATATAGGAAACAGTAAGGGGGCCATCTCTGTTGTTATTTTTATGTATGGTTGCAAACTAGATTGCTCTCTTTTATGCTGCCAGTATGGTAAGTAGGAGTTTCAGTCGCATGTTTCATTGTTTGAATGAAATACAACTGCTATTTGAGTTGTACATGGTATGCATGTTTTCTTGTTAATAAAAATTGGATGCTAGACTAATCTTTTTCCTTTAATTTCTTCCCTGGCTAAAGGAGTACATTGTAGTTTTAGTCTGTAATGGGAAACATCAGTATCAAGCACGTGATGACTTGGAGGCCTTTCTTGGTGATGATAGTGCAAACTTTGTGGCATGGTATTCTGGCTGTACTTTAATCAGTGAGCTGCCATTTTTAATTTATGTATCTTTATGAGGTCATAATGCTTTTCTATGGCTAAGCAGGCTCTGGGGTTACCTCAGCAAAATGAATTTTGCATTAGCTGATAATTCTTGTGTTCGGCATGGGGTGGGAGATGAGAATTGGAAATTAAATCACAAGAAAACTCTTCTGGACGCAGAAGTCCTACCTGGGGATGCTCATCTTGTAAGGATCTTACTGTATTTTCTTTCATGATCATTAGTGTCTATAAGGCATCTGACTTTTTCCATCAGTCTTAAGTGAACTCTTTCAAGTCAACATACCACTTCTGCTAAGTATCTTGTGAAATCCCATTCTAAAGTCTGCCATTGTTGATCAGGTGAACTCAAAGTACTTAGATCCACAAGAGCAACCTGACCTTCATAAGCTTGATTCAACTAAAGGACAAAATGTGGCCCAACGACGCATTAGTTCAGCCGTTACTATTTCTCCTGAAAGGTTGTTTGGTGACCAATGGTATCTGGACAGCCAGCATCATAAGGTTACTATACATTTATTCTTAAGTTTACCTCCTTTTGTATAATAAACAGGATGCATCTCAGTTAATGTTTCTATATGTTAGAGCAGAAAGATCAGAATTCAATGGTCGGCAGGAGTTTCTCTGCAGCCAAGTTTGGTGTAGCTGCAAGGACCTCACAAGTGTTGACACAAGGCAAGCATTTTTTTACCCATCTGAGCCGGCATTTTGCTTAATGCTGGGACAATATACAATGTATCATTTTAAACTATTTTTTGTATGGTATCTACTTTAAAGTCCGATCCACTTCATTCAACGTGTGTTTTAGAGCTTGTAGACATGTCTTTGAGAAAGAAAAAAAAACAGATTCAAAAATATTTTTTTAATTTAGACAATGATAAGTAAATACACAGATACGTCAAATAAGTCAGATAAGCTAACAAGAACAGACCGTAAATTGAACCGTGTGGAATGATGACAGCTCACACATTCATCATACACATCATCTTGAACTATTGGCTCCAGCAGTGCAGTAATACTCTTGCTAGTAATGAATATTCACGATTTTTATCTCCTAATTAAACAGAATGGCGGCAATAAAGTGTTTTAAAATTTTAAATTGGTACATGAAATTCCCTAATAAATTTGTGCAATCATACCCATTAATGTAATTTCACATAGAGTTTCGACCTGCCCTTTCCTTCTTTGTTTTAAACTGTTTTTTTCCATAAATAGTTTCAGCAATAATGGTATTTGCTTTGCTTTGTTTTTTTTCCACTGAATGTTGCAATTTTGTGTTTCAATAGTCTATTGCATTCTGCATTTTCTTTGCTAGAGTAAAATGTTTGCCAGCTTTCGCTGGTTGCATCTTTAAATCGCATGGTGACAAAATTTTGTTGGCTTTGATTGCTCATTTGTGCTAGTTTCATCTGATCTCTCCTGGTTTGCCTGCATTTATTTGGTGTAATTAATGTGGATGTCAGCACACCCCCATGCCCTGTGAAAGGAGCTTGCAACCAGATACTTTACTTTGAACTTGTGTAAATTTGTTGCCCTCCAAATTTCATGTATACATGCACAAAGTTTTCTTTTGATTTTGAAAGGTGTGCGCATATTCCTAAAAAATTGAAGTTACGATTTTTCACCACAAATGTTCTGTAAAAGGATTCCTTTTATGTGGCTGGCCAGCTCAGTTGAGAGGTTTGTACAGCCTAGCTTGTTGATGTAGCTTGGTTTGTATCAGGCCCAAACAGGGGTGGTATGCCAACTGACAATAGCTCTTGCTATTTTTAGCAGATGCCTACAGCTGCCCATGCTTCTACTGTTCTACACAATTGAATGTGCACAAATGGGAAATAATAAAATACTCATCAATAAAAGGCTTCTGTTTTCTTGTTAATGATGTAAATAAAAGAAGGGCTTTAAATATTTGGAAAAAGGAGAATCAAAGAAAATGCCAAAAAAGCTAATTTGTAAAAATTGAATGCTTATGCTAGTTTGCTTTGTGTTAGTATGTTGCATAGGCAATCTCTTATATTTTAGCTACACTACTTTGCCTCATGACATTCAACTAAATACATCATGTTCAAATCTTCACTGCATTGTTCGATCTAAAACATAACTTACTTTGTTCCAGTATAAACTTTTAATTCCTATGGCTGAATAGGAATACATGTTTTTTAAGCAGCTGTCTAATTATGTCACACTGTTATATTTTGAACTTATGGCATGGAGGTAGTAATGCGTGTTATGCTCCTATAACATGCCTGATCCTAGTATATCATGTCGGAGGGCTTAAATATGGACCATGCTGTTATTTCTATGTTGAAATCTACAAACCACTAGTACTACTTTGCACTAAGCCCTATTTGTCTTTCAACACTTCAATTGATTTATTTAAAAGTACACAGTAGGCTTGTTAAGGTGTTTTAGGTTCTGAATAGCCAAAAGCTGAATGTTAAAATTAACTTTTTTTATATTAATTTATGCTGTTAAAACTTAATGCAGAGAAACTGCATTACGAAGAGCACCTTGGAAGAAATGCTACCACAAGACGGTTGCCTATGGCCATGGGAACTGATGATGGTGAAGTGCCAGAGTCCATGAAAAGGCGTGGCAATGTTTGGGACAGGCTAGGGAAGCCTGCCAAACAGGATTGGGGTTTAGCTAGAGAGACTAATGATATGCATGTCCAAAATGAAGGGAATAAGAGGGCCAAATTAATAGTGTCTAAGCATGAGCAAATGTGCTATGCTAACTCAAGTACAGATTATGATTTATTTGATGAAACAAATTGCAAAAAAAAATCCATTAGCTACCCATATGTCAACAGAGTACAAGAGCATGAGCTTGTGAAGAAGCCCAATAGAAGCAGGCTGATTGGCCGGATAAATTTTGGTGATGTTGAACGTAGTTATCTTCAAGATAAAGATGTTATTAGCCAGAAGTCGAGTTCAACAGTACTAGCAAAAAATGTTAAGTCGCAATGCCTGAATGAGTTCAGAACTGAGGTGAAGATCTCACCTACAGCTGTTTCTGAGCTAGCATGCGTGAATAAAATGTCAAAAGGACATGCATCAAAACCTACCAAATTGCCTCAACCAGCTATGCAACGAAGTTCTGAAAATGAAGTGTTGCAAAATCAACAAATTAGCAGCCCTACTCAGTCTTCTAAGACTGGGTCTTCTGTACGTGGAAATGACAGCAATTGCAGCAACAAGCCTGTGAAAGATGTAAGCTATTCTTTGCCTAACTTATTAGTTATTACTATGGGTGCCCTTCTAGTGTCCTTATTTTTTTCTTAATTGATCATGTAGGAGATGCTAGATATGAAACTAAAGCTCAAGCAAATGGAGTTGGATATGCTCAAGCTTCGTTCCAAGCAGGTGCAGATAAACAATGGGAAGTTAGGAGCCCTATCATCAGGTTTGTCTATAGCATTTTGCTTATAAGCTATATCACCATTTCTACCTAAGAAACGTAGAGCAGATCACCTTGGGTTATGAATTAAACTCTTTCTATTTAATCACATGCATTTTGTTTTACCAGTTTCTTCTTGCATATCTATTAGATCGTTGTGTGGATGGGACTTTATGCTTCATCATCTGCATGTAATTCTAACAATTTGTGCCAGTTTATATTGCTGACAGTAGTGAAATGACTTAGGCCAATGTGCTCAGGCCATGTTCCTCCATATAAAATTGGATAATTCTGTAGTATGTCGGTGGTTATGTATGCTCTTTTATTTTGTTCACTTTCTGTCAGCAGTGGCTAAGGGGGAACATTCAATATGAAAATTTTATTAAAGCGTAATGGTAGAGAGATGATCTTGCCGGCCGGGGGTGTGGCGTGGTATGGTATTTAGCCAAACCTTTTCAAATTCATTGCTTAATTGATAATGGATACATACCATCCCTTTTATGGGGACGATTAACTTGGATGCTAAGAAAACAACTAATCTTATTTAATAGATATTGATCTTTAAAGGATATGGCGATGTTGCGCGCAGCAACGCCATTCTAAGCATGAGCACCAGTGCAAGAGTACTGAGAGAGAGAGCCTTGATCCAAGAGAACCTGTCTAAGAGCACTAGAAAGATACTCGCCAGCAGAGTGAGCACGAAACACACGAATAGGAGAGATGTAGTGTGTATGAGCCATGGCAGGGAAGGCCTGGTAAGCAGCTAGCACTTGATCACGAGATTTAAGAAAGTAGATTTAAGGCCCTGTTCTTTTGAGCTGATCTGAACGACTGAACGGCTGAAATGACTGAACTTCGAGAGCTTCTCGAGTTAGTCTCGAGATTCGGTTACATTTCGTTTGACTTGCTTTTTAAAGCGGTAGGACTCATCTTCAAAATAGTGAAAAAACGAACTCAAAAAACTTAAAGCACGTGTTTTCAAAACGTAGTTAAGTCGTTAAGCTGTTAAGCCATTAAGCTAAAAAGAACTGGCCATAAGTGAAGCGAGAGTATTCATCATTAAAGATTGCAAACCAGTGATGTCCCCCTTTCAAAACGAAGGGTGCAGGTCCCCATACATCAGAGTGAACTAAAGCAAAAGGACGATCCGACACAGACTGGCTGTTGGAGTAAGTCAGCTGTAACTGTTTACCAAGCTTACAGCCCTGACAGGGGAGGGAGGCATCACTAGAAAGTAGAAACCTTCCCAAGGACACCATGACTCACAAGAGTTGACAAGCGAGGACTCGACATGTGACCCAACCAATGATGCGAGTGAGCAAAACTGGTGCCGGTGGTGGTGGTGAAGGTAGTGGCATCGGACAAAATGATCGATTGGCTGAGATGTGGAGGTGTAGCAGCGGAAGGAAGGTGAAGCCAGTCAAGTTCCCACATCCGTGGGGAGTCACGGGTGCACCGACCAGTACCAACTAGGGTCCCCGAACTGCATAAAACAAGAGTCAGATTTGTGGGTGATGCTGAAACCAAGATTAGTAAGTTGGCCAGCAGAGATTAGTTGCATAGTAAGACAAGGCACATAAGCAGAGGGAACATTAAAGGAAGATGTGTATAGAGTGTATTGGCCAGCAACCGAGAGGGAGATGCCATCAACTGTTTTGACAAGCACTGGACTAGTTGGGGACCTCAGAGAGGTGAGGAGTGGAATCAGGAGTCATGTGAAAGGAGGCTCCAGAATCCAAATACCAGATACCTAATCTATGAAAGGGAGACTGGTTGGCAGTGACAGAGGAGGCCATAGGAGACCTGGAGAGCTCGAGGTGCTCAACACGCTGAACCAGAACCTGGGCCCACTCGGGAGCATGAGACGAGCCCTGAGAGGGACCGGCATGCTGGACTGCTGACGCTGCTGCCTCTCACGGAGTCTAGCATTGCTGGATTGTGTGCTCCCTCCGACGGCAATAGTTGTATAAGCTGCAAGACCCCCTGTGGCAGGTATTGCTGCTATTGTCGGTGTAGAAACAGCGGTCACCACCACCCCCTGCGGCTTGACCACGAATAGGCACAGGAGGAGCGGGAGCACGAGGAAGCGACGAAGTCACCGAAAGTAAAGCCATCTCATGAGCACCTAGCACAGTAGCCGGCGAGGATAGAATGCCACGAAGGCGAGTCTCCTCAGCCCGGACTTGAGTCAGCGTCTCGTGCAGGGTTGGAAGAGGCGAGTGGGCCAGGATTTGAGCATGAAGAAGCTCGAACTCCGGACGGAGCCAGCCGAGAGGCTGGAAGACCCGTGCACCGAGATGATGATCCCAGAGACGAACACAATGGGTTCAGGAGACATCAGGGGCCGGCTCCAGTGCGTCCAGCTGACAGCAAACGTCTTCGAACCGACGGTGGTAGTCATTAACAGTGGAGTCCTGCTGCTGAAGTGTCTCGGCCTCACGCAGAAGATAAGTGTGAAGTGCCTGACTGTTGGGCTGATATGTTTCCCGGACGTAGAGCCACATCATCCGAGAAAACTCCAAGGGGAGCATGTCAATAGCAAGATCAGGATGCATGCGGCCGACGAGGACCGGAACAACACAATTCTCAGCAGTAGTCCAATCGGTCAGGCGCTCAACCGCAGTGTTGTACGTGCGAATAGCAGCGTCGTAGGCCTCCTGAACAACAGGCACAACAACACCATCCGTAGCGGGCTGGGGAGCAGTACCAGGGGCCGCAGGCAACACTGGAGGGAGTGTGGTGCTAGCGAGATGCCCCTAGAGCCTCTAGCCATTGAGGCAGACACGAAAGAGAGTAGACTAGTCGCGGCAGTTTGAGCCGTCAAACTGGATGCTTGGGAGCTGAGCCGGACCCAAGTAGCGAGACGAAGACGCCATGACGCTATTTCCAGAGATCAAGGCGAGAAGGAGAGGCGCTGGTCATCGGATGATCACTAAAGGAAGCCGCAGACAGCAACTGCCGTGATGGAGTCGGACAGCAGCAGCGAGTCCCTCCACAGCGGCCACGATGGCAGCAGCGAGTCGCGCCACAGGCGGCATGAGAGTTGGGCAGCAGCTACGAGCCCCTCCCCCCAAGGCAGAGGCCGCGCCAGCCTGTGCTAGCGCGGGGAACGCGGCGCTGGCCGCGTAGGGAACAACGGCGGCGACGCGGCAAGTGCCCCTCAAGCAGAGGCAGCGGCGGCGGGAGGAGACGGCGGCGGCGGGAGGAGATGGCGGCAGCGGCTGGAGAGTACGGCAGCGACGACGGCTGAAGGGTACAGCCCTCCCCCAAGGCAGAGGCGGCGGTGGCTAGAGGGGAGGCCGTGGTGGCAGCTGGAGGCGAGAAGAGATGACGCACGGAGGGGCTTGGCGGCGCCGTCGATGGGAGGTGACGATCCGGTGGCGGCTGCTGGACGGGTGGTGGGGAAACCCTAACCCTAGCCTATGCTTGATACCATGTTGGAGTTGGAAAATGTGCTACTCAATTGAATTGGGCCTAAAATGGGCCGTAAAATAAATGTACAGGAGAGAGAAGGCAAGTATGCAAAGAGGTCCCTATGGACTTGTACAATAGCAAAGAGGTCCTATACCATAGCTATTCTAACTGGTGTAATGTTGATTTTTCCTTATTTTTTCTTGTGAAATGTGGATTATTTCTGTCCTCTTGAGTACATTCATATTTTTTGCACCACCTCAATCTTCTAGTGATAGTATTTGTCAGACATCCAAGATGGAATTAAAATCTGAATTTGTTTTTCCTTTAGGTCCCCATGCTAATTTGGAGGAGGATGCTGACTCCAGAACTGTTCTCGTGACAAATGTATGTTAAGAGAATTTATTATATTCCTTTCTAGGTGTCACCCCAATAGCTTTCTTTCCTTCTTGTAACTATTGACATCTCTGGATGAATTTTTTAGGTACATTTTGCGGCAGCGAAGGAAGCGTTGTCAACTCATTTTACGAAGTGTGGGGCTGTGCTTAAAATCGACATGTTGACAGATGCATTTACTGGCCACCGTAAAGGGTATATAGTTCGAACTTATTTGACCTGCGGCATCTATAAGCTCTCCTTTTGTTATTGATTCTTGTTGATATTTCCCTACAGGGCTGCTTTTGTTACTTTTGCTGACAAAGAATCTGTTGAGAAGGCTTTATTGTTAAATGGGACATCATTTTTATCTAGAGTTCTCACAGTACGACCCCTTGACCTCCTCCCCCTCCTACCCCCGCTCCCCCCAACACACACGCATACATACACCAAAAAAAAAAACTTCTTGCCAAAGAGAGGTATAGAGACATAAAAAAAATCTTCCTCTTTTGAGGCATTCTTTACTTAAATGAAGAGGGGATAGAGAAGTTAATCATAATTTTGGGTTACCATCTGCTCTGCTGCAAGGACATTCTCAGGGGTAGTTTACCTCATTCAAATCACAACTTGTGGCCAACTTCCTCTCCTATTTTCAGGTATTGCGCAAAGCAGACACGCCTACAGAATTTATGGCATCTGTTCAACAGAGCGGGAGGCCAACTCAGACTCAGCCATGGAATTCACCACCACTTCTGAAAGTGGTCGGCTCAAAGCAGCCAGCCGGGTATCATCTCCAATGGAAACGCGAGCAGTCTGTAATGGAGAAATGCCCTGCCAGTTGCCCTACTAACTGAACAGATCTAAGTCAGTGGTTGAGACGAGAAGACAATATGTATGCACTACATTGGACCCGGATGGACAAAACTTACTGGCTTGAAATTTTTACTAGATCAATTCTCTAGACAGTCATCTTTGGCATCTAGCCAGAATTACGCCACGTTGCTGCCCATCTGCGAACACTTTCCTTCCGCAGGAGGCATTGTAGGCTTTTTTTGAAGCTAGAGTTGATATTTGGTGGCAGTGGTAGTTCAAGTTATAGAGTAGTTTTTTGGTCGGACAAGCTGTAGTGTATACCCAAACTCATTCTAACCTTCCATTCGTCCACATCCTCCTCAGTGTCAGAATATAAGCAGGGGTCCCGACTTGAGGCGACAACAAAATGTAATTACAGATCTGATCGTTCACAAACATTTGAAAAATTGGGAGTTAATACATGTGGACTCAAAGCGATCATATGGCCTCTCTGTGATGACATGTATTTTGTTATTCAGCTAGTGATAGAAAAAAGTCGTGCATATCATTTAAGAGGATATAAATAGATGAGTTCTTCAGCACAGGAGCAGGGTTCCAAATTTTTTCTCCCATTGAAATAAGCAATATTTTCGCCTAGTGATACCGTTAACGGGGATTGGACCATATTCAACACCCTGAATTACACCCTGAATTACATTGTGACCATCCGGAAAATTTAGAAAAAAAAAAAATATATCTACATTATATCCAGCATCACTGCAACAGGGAAATATATCTGGTTCCAGCTGATCCAAACTTCAGAAGTTATGAAAGATATTGACACTGCTTGCAACCTAAAATCAATTGAAGTACTACATATATAGTTACTACTTGATGTCTCAGAGAAGGAAGATGTGGCTTGGAGGAGGGGTGACTCTGTGCCAGCCGGCAGGCCTTGCGGAGACGAGGAAGGGATGGTAATAATACATGTCTTGGTATAGGTATCAGTTCATGCCTATAGGGTTTTTGGATATGGGTATCCGAAATTAGCAGGTATGGGTATGGTTTTATTTTGTACCTGTCGGTGTTTGATACCAGACAGATTTGTCTCGTGGAAGATTCCGTAGTTCGGTCTGGGGGGATTTTTGCCGTCGCACCTCGATCCACCCTCGAGATCCCAAGAACAGTATGAACACAGCGATATACCCAGGTTCGGACCCCCGAGGTGGGTAATAGCCCTACTCCTGCTTGAGCTCTAGCTCTATGTGTGTATTGCCATGAAATGAGGTGGGAGGAAAAGACTCAAGACCCCCTTCCCCGTGATGGCTTGGTCCCCTTATATAATGTGGGTGAGCCCAAACCGACGGGGAGAGAGAAACAGGGGTGCATCTAGCCTATTACATGATCGATGTACTGGTAGGTATACATTAAATGTCGTGCAGTCATAGCCACCTACTACGCACGTCCCGCTGCCTTGTCGCGTCCCATCAGTGGCAGTGGCCTGGAGTCCCGCCAGCCCTGCCAGCCACTCATGCGGTCGCCGATACGACGCGGGGCCTGATCGCCTGTCGGCCCACCGATCTGCCACGTGGCCTGCCTGTCGATCTGCCACATGTCCGTCTGCCGAGCTGCCATGTGGCCTGGCCGCCGAGCTGCCGCGTGTGTCGGTCGGGGCGATGCTCGCCCGGCGCGCCGCATGTCCTAGTCGGGACGGTGCTCGCCCGGCGCATGTGTCTGGTCTGCTCCGGCGCGTAGGTCCGGTCACCCTCGCTGGGGGCGGTACACCTCGGGTCCATTCAGTGATGGGGCCCGCGTGCCCGCCGGTCCACTCGGAACCAGACCTGGTCTTCTTGGTCCTCCTGGATGACTCCGTCTTCTACCCCTCCTTCTGGAGGAGGTGGAGAGGACACCCCGGTACCTTGTGTACCGACAGTACCCATAAATTTTGCTGCGCTACTATATACTGTAGCGCTACACATTCCCGTGGTGGCCACGTCGCCTGCATCTTCTGCGTTGTCCGATCGGGCCACGCACCGTCCGTTTTGGGTGTCCAGATCAGCCCCTCCTAGGAGGACGGGTTTGCAAAAAAACCTGTAATTTGTGATTTACGATCTGACTCCTCGTGCACAGTGCTTATAAGCCACACTTGACCCTTACACGGCCCACGGCCCACACACAACTCCCACACTCACAACCGGCCCACCTACAGCCTGGCTTCTTCTTCTCCACCTCCTGCCTGTTGTTGGTCGGTGACATTGCCGCCCCCTTGAGATGCCGCTTGCCCCCAAGCGACATCATTTGGAAAACGTCGACGCAGCACATCCTAATCTTCCCAGGTGGCCGAACTCGCTGGAATGGAGGTCCACTTGACTAGCACCTGCAAATAGGCTGAGTTCCCTTTCTTGATTAATCTCCTATCCAGCACCTCCTCTGGTTCCACATCCTTGATATCAAGAGGAATCTTCTTTGACAGTTCAGAAGAAACCGGTGTAAAGTTTGGAGTGAATGGTTTCAGTTGAGAGACATGAAAGACAAGGTGAATCACACTTATATCTGGCAACTGCAATTTATATGCCACTGAACCAACCTTTTGCAGCACCGTAAAAGGCCCAAAATATTTCAGAGATAGCTTTGGACATGGTTGGGTAACCACCGAGGCCTGAGCATATGGTTGAAGTTTCAATAGGACCTATTCCCCCACCTGAAAGGTCCTAACAGAACGGTGTTGATCCACATACAACTTAAATTTTTGTTGGGCCCGAGCTAAGTGTGTCTTCAGCAATTCAGTAAACTATTCTCTCTCCTTGAGCATGTCCACCACATCTAACTTAGTGCTGCTAGATAAATCAAGCATAACACCATAGTGAGGATCCGTTCCATATAGTGCTTTGCATGGTGTTTACTGAAGAGATGAGTGGAAAGTGGAATTGTACCAGAACTCAGCCATAGGCAACCATCGAACCCAGTTCTTGACAGTATGAGAACAAGCACATCTAAGATACATTTCCAGACATTGGTTAACTCTCTCCGTTTATCCATCCTACTGTGGTAATATGCAGTACTCATGTTTAGCCGAATGTCAAATAGTTTGAACAATTCCTTCTAAAACAAACTAGTGAACACTTTGTCCCTGTTAGACACAATGGACCTGGGCAGGCCATGCAATTTAACAATATTTTGGAAAAATATTTTGCCTACTTGAGCTACCTGATATGGATGTTTGAGAGGGAAAAAAAGACTGTACTTAGTGAAACGATCCACAATCACCATAATTACCGAGAATCCATCTGAAGGAGGTAAACCCTTGATAAAATCCATGGAGAAATCTTGCCAGGCTCCCTGAGGTATGGGCAATTGTTGCAATAAACCAGGTAGTTTGCAGTGTTCATGTTTAGCTTGCTGACATATTTGGCACTGTTTAACATAGTCTTGAACTGCTAATTTGAGTCCATCCCACAGAAACAGCTTTGTAACCCTATGATAGGTCCCTTCTACCCCTGAGTGACCTCCAATAGGAGTGGAATGAAAAGCCTGTATCACTCAGTGTTGTAGCCCATTATTAGCCCCTAACTAGATTCTTCCTTGTTTGTAAATAAACCCTTCCTTCAATGTATATCCTTCCTCCAACAATCCTCCCAGAGCTAATTTCTTCAACAGGTCAACTGCTTTGGTATCAACAACATAGGAGTTTAGCACCTCTTGTAACCAAATAGGTTGCCCACCTGATATAGCTTGGAGAGAAAAAAATTGTCCCACTCGAGATAAAGCATCGGTTGCTCTATTTTCCACCCCTTTCTTATATTGAAAGTGAAATTGCATTCCCACCAGTTTGGTCATAGCCTTCCTCTGCAATTCAGATGTGAGGTGCTGCTCCTCCAGCTGACAAAGGCTCTGATGATCGGTTCTTATAATGAAAGGACCTCTGACCAAATATTGACGCCATCTATCCAATGCCATCATAATGGCCAAAAATTCCTTCTCATAAATGGAGAGCTTCCTGTTCATTACTCCTAAAGCTTTGCTATAAAAAGCAATGGGATGACCTTCCTGCACTAGAACTGCCCCTATTCCAGATTCACAAGCATCTGTCTCAATGATGAATTGCTGGAAAAAGTCTGGTATTGCCAAAACCGGAGCAAGTGTCATGGCTTGTTTCAAGGCCTAAAATGCTCTATTGGCTTCCTCTGACCAAGCAAAACCTTTCTTCTACAGTAAAGTAGTCAGAGGTTTGGCTAATAATCCATAGTTTTTGATGAATTTTCTGTAGTATCCAATTAGCCCTAGAAATCCTCTGAGTTCAGTGACATTGGAGGGTACTGGCCAAAGTCCATGACTCTTGTCTTCTCAGGATCGGTTGCCACCGCTTTGGTAGAGATGATATGCCCTAAGTAAGTTAGTTTTGTGGTTGCAAACTCACATTTGGAGAGCTTAGCATACAACCTGTGCTATTTCAAGGTCTCCAGCACTACATTTAGATGCTGAATATGTTCTTCCCATGACTTACTATAATCAAGAATGTCGTCCATGAAAACCAAAAGAAACTTCCTAATATAAGCTGCAAAGTTGGAGTTCATGACACATTGAAATGTGGCTAGGGCATTGGTGGGCCCAAAAGGCATCACCTTAAACTGGAACAGACCGTGATGAGTTTTAAATGTTGTTTTAGCTTCATCTGCTTCCATCATTCTGATCTGGTGGTACCCTGACCTTAAATCCAACTTGGAAAACAATTTTGCTCCAGCTAACTCATCCAATAGCTCATCCACAATTGGTAAAGGAAATTTGCTCTTGATAGTCAGAGCATTCAGTTTTCTATAGTCCACACAGAATCTCCAACTCCCATCATTTTTCTTGACCAACAGAACTGGTGATGCAAAGGGGCTCATACTGGGCACAATCAATCTAGCCTCTAATATTTCACTAACTTGCCTTTCAATCTCATCTTTCTGCAGAGGAGAATACCTATATGGCCTTGCATTGATAGGGGTTGCTTGAGGTAGTAGGGAAATGGTATGGTCATATTGCTTGTGTGGAGGTAAAGTCTTAGGTTCCTGAAATACTTCTGAATATTGTTGCAACAGCTCGACTATCTCGGTTGGAGGAGCAACTTCCTTTTTTGGTTCCTCCTCTGCCAATCTCACTAATGCAGTGGCCCAAATGTCATTCCCAGCCTGCCACCTGTGAAATTGTTCAACTGATAATTCTAACAACTCTCCTTCATGATTGTTTATCAACCCTTGCAACTTAATCTTTTAATCTTTCATCCTCAATTCAATCCACTTTTTCTTCCAATTACACTCCATAGTGCCCCACTTGCTGAGCCAATTAATTCCTAATATAGCATCATACCCTCCCAACGGCAACACCCTCATATGGTGGTTGAATGTATGGCCTTGTATCCACCAAGATAAATCAGGAACCATTTGAGAACATGTCATACATTCTCCATTTGCTACCTTCACAGCCATGGTTTATGCTGGGACTGGACTGAGCTGCACCTGTTGAACTAGTTTCTCATCAATGAAACTGTGAGTGCTCCCCGAATCAACCAAAATCAACATCACTTTATTGCCAATGAGAGCTCTTAATTTGATGGTATGATGGTTATCAGCTCCTGACAAAGCATGTATGGACAATTTTGCTTCTTCTATCTCCTCTTGTTCCTCTGCATGGGCCAATGCATCCAACACCTCATCTTCTATAATTTCATTCACTTGAAGTGCTTGTAATTGCCTATTGGTTGTAGTTTTGCACTGATGCTGAGGAGTAAAAGTTTCTCCACATTTAAAACAGAACCCATTGGCTCTCTTGTACTCCTTCAGCTGTTTTGCCCTCCACACTTCTCCTTTTTCCTATCTCGGCCCTCCCACATTTTTAACAGAGTTCTCCATACCGAGGTTCACTTGAGTAGGGGTCTTGTTGTTTGAACTCCTATAGGCTTGCTTCTTTGTTCCAGAGATAATATGCTCTTGTACTATGGCTAAGGTTGCTGCCTTCCAAATACTGTCAGGTAACTGCATCTCCACAGTTGCCCTCAATTCCTCCTTTAGTCCCATGATGAATTTGGTGACTAACATCAATCCCCCTACGCTTTTGTCATATAATCGAATCTGATACACTAGCATTTCAAAATTTCTCTTGTACTCCTCTTCGGTACCCACTTGCCTGAGTTGGAGCAGCTCTCTCAACTTGTTTATGTATTCATTTCCTTCAAATTCCAGCACAATTGCTTCTCGAAACTGAAGCAAATCATGTGTAGGATGGCTAATCTTACATGATTGATAACATTGTGATGCCCCCTCCACCAAATAAATTGTTGTCGCAGCCACCTTAAACCCAGCAGGAATTTGATACATCTCAAAGAATGTCTCACATTTGTCCACCCAAATCCTCACATCTGTCCCATTGAACTTTGGAAAATCCATTTTAGGCATCCATCCATTTCGATTGTTGCTCTTTGCTGCCTCCCCCATAACAGGAGTTGAAGGAGAAAATGTCACATGTGGATGAGCAGATTCCCTGATCCCATGCAAACCCGTGACGATTGTTGGAACAGTGGGTGGCCTTCCCACAGTAAACCCCTGAATCTCTCTTGTCGGATTCGCGATGGGGGATGGAGGAGATCCCCGTATCGACTTGCTCTGTTGCGTATGATCCGCCTGCAATTTCCCCATTGAGTTCATAGTCAGATCCATCTTGACTTGCACTTGATCCAATTTAGCTTGCTGCTCTTCCAATGTCTGCTCCATCCCCGCCAATTTCTCTCCCACTTTCTCGTCTACCGCCACCAATTTCACCTCCAATCGATTTTCCATGGCTTCCAACTCCATCTTAAGAAATTCCATCACTTTGGTATCCTATTCACCCATGGCGGTGAGCACTTGACGCACCTGAGCGCTAGGCTTGATCGGCGCCGTGGTGCTCCGCCTCTGAGCCGACCTAACACGGTTCAGGATCTTACGGCAGCCGCCCTAGGGTAGCCGCCCTAGGGTAGCCACCAACCCGTTCCGTTGGATTTTACCGATCAAGGCCTCAAGATTGTGGAAGCAACCCGCCGACTCGACCGAGCTCTGATACCAAATGTAACCCCCGATTAGGAACATACATTCGCCACGGCGGAGCTCAGGAAGAAGGAAGACGAGACAGAGAGGGAGGTTAGGGACGATGAAATATCTATTTTTTTCGATAAAGTCTTACAGCTACAGCCTCAGGATTATAAGCCACACTTCACCCTTACACGGCCCACGGCCCACACATAACTCCCACGCTCACAACCGGCCCACCTATAGCCTAGCTGCTTCTTCTCCACCTCCTGTCTGCTGTTGGTCGGTGACATTTTCATCCCGCGTACAAGCACTTGATCGCCGGGACGAAGACGACGGCGTTAACGCTCTCCTCGGTGGTGTACCCGCGAGTGGAGGCGAAGCTGCTCCGGGAGATCAACAGGTTCGGCTCGCCCGACGGCCGGGCCCCCGACGCCGACGAGCTGCACCGCCGGTTCCCCTACCTCGATCAGGTGATCAAGGAGGCCATGAGGATCCACCTCGTCTGGCCGCTCATCGCCAGGGAGACCTTCGACCAGGTCGAGATCGGCGGGTACCTCCTCCCCAAGGTAATTATCTTAACTCATTTTCTCGCAAAACTATTTCTTATGCTATGGGCTATTAGCGAGCTTATCTATTGCTATCTTAGGTCTCCGAGAAAAAGAGAGATCTCAGATCCCCTTTCCTGCCGCGCCGGAAATTGCTTTCCTGAATGAATTCATTTGATAATCTGAACAACTGGCGTGAAGAATTTCTAATTCAGGTGAATATCTTTTTTGTTGCTTATAGTGTGGTAATGGCCTGAGCTTTAATTTCTGTCTCACCTTCAAATCCAACATGTCAGGCTAGCCCATCTGATCCTGATAACTTCCCATTTGTTCTACTGGGAAACAAGGTGGATATTGATGGTGGCAATGGCCGCGTGGTAATTATCTTAACTCATTTTCTCTCAAAACTATTTCCTAAGCTATGGGCTATTAGTGAGCTTATCTATTGCTATCTTAGGTCTCCGAGAAAAAGGCAAAAGCTTGGTGCGCCTCAAAAGGAAGCATCCCTTACTTTGAAACATCTGCCAAAGAAGGAACAAATGTGGAAGATGCTTTTCAGTGCATCGTAACGAATGCCCTGAAAAATGAGCCAGAAGAAGAACTGTAAGCCATTCCTTGTGCTCACATTCTTCGATTATATGCATAGCTAGCCTGCCAGAGGACTAAAATTTTACTATTGCTTATTATGCTAATCAATATGATAGTATATTGATTTTTTTTTTTAAAAAAAAAGGGGATGGCATATTGGTATTTGAAAGGTGGTAGTCTATCCCCTGTCAGCCTTTGCTCTACTATCTTTGCTCAGCAGTAGAGGCATTAGTTTATTTTTATTTCTGAATACACATCCTGATTTTTCTTTAAGATGTTAGCAAATGGACAGAAAGCTTCAATTTAATTTTCATTTCATAAGCATGCCATTTTGTTCTTTTTTTGCAAGTTGCAACTAATGAAAGTGATGTGCTGATCTTTAACTGTTCTTATGAAGATATGTGCCTCACACTGTCGATGTGGTGGGAAGCAACCGGACCCAAAGATCATCAGGATGCTGTTAGGTCATGATGCACCATCTCCGCAGCAACGATTCAATGTGCAGTCTTCCATGCTTGCCTACTGTCGTATGGATCTGTATTTCATTCGTGATCCTATCAATCACCCCCTTTGTACGAAATGAATGATTGATGCAATCTGTTTCTTAACTGTGACCTTGCTATCCTTTCATACTGTGCAGTTTATTTGCCTTGTGAATACAGTCGGTGAATAATATTTGCCCAATCTATTGCTTTTACGTCATGCATGTATGAGATGGAACCCAACCAGTTGCCTGTGGATTGTTCAAAACCGTTGCCCATCAAATAAAGAATCTGATTACGATAGGAGGCAGGTTTTGGATAGTCTGGGTTGCGTCTCCAACCCATGCTTCAAATGGGGGTGTCCCATCCACCGTATGAATAAAATTTGTGACAAACTTGTTGGAGAGATGAATAGTGAAAGAGCAGGGAATATAGAAAGTTGGAGGATGAATAGCGTAGGGCAATTGCCTAAGGAAATAGTGGTTGGGCAGGAGATAATGGGGGCATATGTTGCTTATGAATATCTTAGCACTATCTATTCGCTATTTAACTCTAGCCTTATTTTCCCTACACAATCCCTATATTTCCTTTTATATTTTACTTTGAACCTTATTGCCATAGAATTGATGCTAGATACGATAAACATTTAGAGCTAATAGTGAACATGTCCCATGTTTTAGGGTGAATACACCCGCACCCTTTGACATGAAGAGTGAGGGTGAATTTAGTGGCAGCGGAGGGTGTTTCCAAGTATAGCCATGTGTCAGAAGAAGCATTATTAGGCTAGGCTGTTGTAATTCCCTTTGTAACCTTTAGTCTCTTTTGATTTGTGGTTTTGGTTGTAGTTGATTTGTGGTTTTAATATGTTTTTTAAGGGTATTGTGAAATTTAGACAATACATTTCACATATTAAAATAGAGCCATCCTAAATGAATTCCAATCTCTTCAGTATTTGTTGTAGATAGGCCTCATCGGAGGTTGCAAAAAAATATGTCTAGAATTTGCTCTGAACAACTGTCTACATTGGGTATATGGCTAATGCAATAGAGCAAAGTTATTTTATGATTGATCATCTATTGAAAAGATTAAAGAAAGCATTGCCTTGCCTGATATGGACAATTTTTAATGCTATGATATGTCATCAAAACTACATGGGGCTTCGCCCACGCAGGAAGCGCGTGAGTTCCCCTAGTACCTAATAGATGACCGAAATCATTGAAAAATAGGGCGAGCGTTATTGAATGTGCATTGTCCATCGTATGTTTGTTGTGTGTCTCCGTGAGATGATACACTGCGAATAGAATCCCATGTTATGTTTGGGAATAGAATCCCATCGTCGTCGCCGCACGCTCTTTGGCGACCGTCGTCGTCGCATCCCTGTGACTGCCGCAGCTATTGCATGAGACCCTGGCGGCCGTGGCCACACGCTCCCCAGTGATAGCCTACGCCGCCCCACGACGCACGCCAGCGCTGTGTAGGCCCCCGATGGCGGCCGTGCGCTTCTCGGGGCATGTCGCCCGCGCTGTGCGGCCACCCGACGATCGTTGCTGTACGCTCCTTGGCCGCTTGCCTCCTTTGCTCGGTGAGGTGGTTCGACACGCACATAGAGCCTAACGTCTTGTGCTTCCCGATGGATACCGACTCGCACTCCTCGAAGCGTCGAGCACCGAGGTGTCGTTCTCCTTAGTTGCCCGCCTCCTCTGCTTGGCAAGGTGGTCCTCCTAGAGGTTGTTGTAGCTATAGCTGTTGCTCATTGTCGCAACAGCTGGTGTACGAGGTCATCGAGGCCCTCGTACGATTGTGGTGCTTGTGGCGGTGTTGGGCACTGACAACTACAACGGCTATTTTCATGATCACCTCCTCGTACGATCGGGAATAGACCACGGGAATTGGAATAAGTCATCGGGAAGTCAAGAAAGTGGGGTATCAACCCTCGAAGGTTGAGATCTTATAAACACCGTTGGATGTGATTAGATCAACGGTCAAAAAATAGTTGGTGTGCGTGCTAAAAAGCTTCTTAAAAAATATATAAAGCCTTGGCGCATAGAGACCTCTATCCCTTCGCCCTCCTAACCTGTAACCCTAACCGACACACATTTCTCGTCTCCATCCAAATCTACTCTCCACGTACGACACCACCTCCATGTTTGACTGCTAGTCGCCCCACCTCCCAACATGTTTTATTTTAGATTTGAGACTTGAACATTGGTTTATAAGTGTCAGATTTGAGACTTGGTATATGGTACTATGGTTAATGGTTGTCAGGTTGAACTTCAATTTAATAGAATGTGTCCTGTGTGGTTTAGTTGTTGTAACTTAAATTTTTAGAGTCGTTTGTGTGCTTATATATGTAATTAAATGTCTGTGATTGAACTTTTCAAATTCCCTAATGTCAACAAAATTACATGTTTGATTGTCAATTTTTTTGTGTTAGGCGTGTGTAGTGTGCTTTGTGAATTGTGTGGTGGCTAGGCATGGGTATTCGCCATGCTTGAGTATGGGTATGCATATGTACCCGTAGGTATGCCATCCCTAAGACGAGGAAGGTGACTAAGATGAGGCTAGTGTGGTGGAAGGGGCATGGGTGAGGGAGAGGTGTCTTGAGCAGTAAGGCCTAGATAAGTATAGGGTGTCAAGGGGTGGACACGACTTGGGTGACAAATTGAGCTAGCCAAATTGGCCAGAGTTAGTAGGACGAATTAAATCGGTCCACACTGTTCACTGAATAAGCAACCTAGGTCGAGGCCTCAACCCCCTGAGCTGGCTCAATTCATATAGTGGCTAGTTCGCCCAGTACGGTTAGGCCCAGTTTGGCTTGTTACCATAGCTCACATATTTAATTTAAAATATACATTTATATATTTATTTTCTTATGATATATAATTTATTTCTTCATTTTCCAATTCAAGTTTACTAAACATAATAATTTTTCTTTATTTTTATATACACCTTTTCGAAAATAGGTAGTTCTAGTTATAACAGGGCCAACCCAATTTGATCCGGTTATTATATTACTATGCCTGAACCCAGACTACAAACTATTGGTCTATTAGGCCTGGTTTGTCTAGTAACCGGACTAAGCAGACCCTAGTTTGGTCGATTAGCCAGGCAAGACACAAAGGCAACTAGGTCGAGCAGGCCCTAGTTCGGCCCATTGGCCAATTCTAGTGTGAGGCACAAAGACAACTAGGGTTAGGGGTGTAAATGGGTTAGGTAATATCGACCCGTACCCGTTCAAAGAAACTTTTACTCGGAAAAAATGGTATGGGTCGGGTATTTTCCTGTCGGGTACGAGTTCGGGTAATACCCTGAAATTGTACACTCGTGTACAGATCGGGTATGGAAAGAGGGGTACCCGAACAATTACCCGAAATTTCGTGCCGGGTACGAGTACCCAAATATTTGGTATTATCGGGTACCCAGGTATTCTACACAGGCACAACACTCCGACGGAGGCCCAGCCGGCCAGCCCAATTAGAGCATCCTCAGCGGGCTCGGTATTTACTGTAGCTACAGTATGCGCGGGCAAAAAATTCAAAAACAGCAAGAGATGCGGGCAACGCGGACAGGCCGGCGTGGCTGTCAAACGCCTGATGCAGGGGCTTGATACAGCCCCTGGGGATATATCATCCCTCACCTCTCTGTCACTCCCATCCTAATCCTAACCCTAGCCCTAACCCTAACACGCCATCGCCTGTTGTCCTACCCCAGCGCCACCGCCGCCGCCTCCTCGAGCCCTCATGCAGTTGCCTCGGGCTTGCGCTGCTGCCGCCTCAGACCTGCGCCGTCGCTGCCTCGATGGTTGGCCCACATGCCGTGGTGATACAGCTAGCTTCCCCCACTTGCTCATCCTCCTCAAGGTGCTGCTGCTATGGAGGTTTGATTTTGTACGAAAGCAACTCACATCATGGACGCTTCGTTGGTTCAGAGGAGGTGGCAGCAGCAAGGATGCTTTATGGATTCAGTGGAGGTCGCCGGAGGCAACACGAAGCTTGTTTGATCCAGTGGAGGTGGAGGCCGCAGGATACTTCGTTGAATTAATTGGAACTTGTTAGCTGTTGGAGCTCATGGTGTTGCTGCAGTACAAAATTATTCAGAATAGGCACGAACACGATGGCATTGATTTCAGAAATGCACATGTACATGATTGCCTTGTGCCCTGGAGCTAGGTGGTCTGAAGCTGTATTAAATTTATTGCAGTATGAAATTAGCATTGAAATTATGCATTGTGCTCCAGATGCGTTGAAATTTGCCAAGCCTGAATATCAAGGTGGAATTCAGTTAAAGATACTGGAAGCCTGAATGCTTCCGGTACATATCTGCTCAATTGATCACTAATATTTTCAATATCAACATGGCTTGTTTAATATTTGTTTAGTGCGCTTTATGTTGCTATTCATGTAAATTTTTCTTATCCTAGCGTAGAATTTGATAATCTGGTTGAGCTTGTACTCATTACGCATAAGAGTTTATTTTGCTACAAAAACATAATGTACTTATAGTGCTATATAATTTGACAGGTTGATCAAACTCTATACTTATCATTTGTATACCCCGCAACTATGGTTTCATTCCAAAAGGACCCTTTGTGAAGACAATGATTCTAGGTAAGATGAAATTTTCACACGTTTTTTATTCTAGGTAATTTGCATATATACTGTCCGCTAAGTACCCATTATTCGTATTGTACCCGTTCATATAATACCCGAAATCCGTTATGTACCCGTCAGTTAATACCCGTTACGTTTACCCGTACCCTACCCGGTTTTTAAGGGGTTGTTTGCTTGGCTGTAAAATCCCTAGCCTGGCTCCTTAGATGCAGGCACCGCATGTTTAGATGGTTGAACCACTGTTGCAGCCATGTTTCATTCGTGCAAAATCACTGCAGCGACCAGGACCAAGAGGAACGGTGAAATCGAGCGTTCCTCCCGGGCCTGGCTTCGCTCATGCAGGCTCACACGGCCGGGAGTGACGGCGGGTGTGGCCAGGAGTGACAGCGGCAGGTGCGGCTAGGAGCAACGGCGGCGGTGGCAGGTGCGGCCGGGAGCGACGGCGGCGACATGTGCGGCCGAGAGCGATGACGGTATCACCGGATCCAACAAAGACAAGCCATCACAGCGTCGAATCTGGACAAGGCGATGAGCGGCGACATCGGATCCCATGAGGACAAGCCACGATGATGCTACCAAGGTGCGGTCATGCATGATTGGTTCGTGTATGACATTAGCTTTCTCCTCCTCGCGCTCTGCTACCTCCTCGCCTTGCTCGTCACCGGCGAGGTCACCGTCTAGGTCTCGTCTCGCTTGATGACCTCGTCGAGCCGCTCCTCCTCGATGGCGTCCCGCCGCTGTCAACGCGTTCGAAGACGATGACGAGCTCCAGCTCCCCACAGCGAACTCTGTTGGATTGATCTCGGGCTTGGAAGGGAGACATCCTGACCGAGCCCGGATTCCAGACACGGCTTTGATCGGAGGCCCAAAACCCCCTAGGTTGTGGCCCCCTTTCACGCCCGCACCGCATATAAAAGAAAGGCGGAGAGGGGCACACGAACCAAGGTTCGCCGTGCCTCCTCCCACACGACACAGAAACCCGAGATACGATCAATAGGTGCGGGCAATGAAGGGAAACGCCACAGCCGCCGCCACCGTGCCGACGCCATGCTCCACCACGCCGGTCGAGCCTTCTCACATCGACAGAGGTACGGTCGGCCTCCTCCCCTTCTCTGTCTCCCTCCCTCACTGTGGATCACGAACTCATCACATGAACACAAGAACCCTAGTGGTTATGAGTCTCGGGCACTAGATTCACGATCTACAAGTATAACAATGGCATCAGAGCCGGTTGTGCCCGATCTCTAACCCTAGAAGACCCTCGGGTCAAGAAATTAAAGAGAAATTCGATGAACCTCGGAGAATTTTGGGGAAGGATCAAGGATCTCGTGCCTCTGCGCTCGGATCCAAAGAGAAAAGACACAAATCGAACTCGGTTTCGATGGAATTCCCCAAATCCGACCCTAACCCTAACCCTAGATCCTCAATTTCAAACTGATTTGCCCGGTTACGAAGCGAAGAGGATGGGGAAGGGAAGAAACAGAGCAGAATTCGATCGAATCGAACTCGATTCGAAGAAAAATCCCTAATTCCCGAAACCCTAAATCCCCAAAATCGAATCCTATTGCTCGGAATCGATGCAAATCGAGAAGGGTGAGGGGATGAGAAGGTCCAAATGGCCGTACCTTGAGCTTGCCGCGGCGGCGACAAGGAAGAAGCGGCTCGCCGCCGGCCGTTTCTATGAAGCGCAATGGCCGAGGCAGAAACACCGCCCACGCCGCTGACGGCAATGCGCGCGCCCACCATGTAGCGCCTTCGCCGGCGAGGGCAGCAGCAAGCAGCCGCCGCCGCAGAGCTCCTCCTCGTCGTTCGCCGCGCCGGAGAAAGCGGACGAAGGCGTAAGAAAGAGCGGAGGCGAGGAGGAGAAATGACTAGGGTTTCACGGTAAGCGAAAATTTCGTATTTGTACCTAGCCTCGACGAACGCCACCGTCCGATCTGAAATGGACGGCTGGGATTGAGGCGAGGGGGGGCGTGACGGCCGGCGAATATATCGGCGCCCAGCCTTTGCCCGACTTTGGCGCTACTGGCGGGCCGGCGCTTAACAGAGGAAGGGAAAATTCCCCAGAGTTCACCTTCCCCCCGAACTATTCCAGAAAAGAAAAATCCAGAAAAGATATTTTTGATGTTTTTTGAATTGTTTTGGGTATTTTTCAGTGCATGAATAAATAGAGAAAAATGCCCAGAAAACCATAGAAAATTAAGATGCAAGTTTCCGCTGCAGAAATTTAGAGATTGATATATGATTTTCGATGATTAGAATATATGTCTTGGAGCTGAAAATTCGATGCAGATTTTTAGACTTTGTTTTCCGCTGCTAGAATGATTCTTTATCATGGTTTTTCTCTGAACAATTTTGAAACCAACGTGGATAATTGTTAGAGAAAAGAATATTGATTGAAGATTTATGGTGTTATCATTAATTTTAACCAACGTTAACTTTGATGATAAACCATGATTTTGATGATGGACCATGATTTTGATATGATCAAGTTCTATTTTCATCCAACGATGAATTTAGAATGTTGAACTGAATAAAGAATTTTTTGTATGAGCATGTGTTATTTTTAACCAACGTTAAATTTACCTCATGCATGATTTTTGACTCAGATAATTGAAGAGATATTTGTCTCTGAAAATTGAAAAGGGAATTCTGAGCGTGTTTTAATCTTGACCAACGTTAAGTTTAACTCATGCGAGAGAATGACCTTTGAGCGTGTTTTAATCTTAACCAACGGTAAGTTTAACTCATGCGAGAGAATGACTTTTGGGAGTGTTTTAATCTTGACCAATGCTAAGTTTAATTCATGCTAGATACTTATTTTCAGAAAGGATGTTTTTGAGCTTACTTTGATCTAAGACATGTCTTCTTTTGAAGGCTCGAATAATATTATGATTCTCAGAGATTTGAGGATCATAGAACTGCCAAACGAGAGTAATCACTCTAATTGGCATGAGACAGATGACATGGTGACCGCTCTAAGAGAACTAGAGCTAGCACCACAGAACCACAACTCCAAGATAGACAACAAAAAAAAGATGGTGTTCTCATACACACTTGCATGTACTGCAAGAAGAAAGGGCACTATATGAACAACTGCCCAGATCTTAACGGAATTCCGTGAGAAGAAGATGCTGCCAAGAGTGGCAAGACTGATGCAAAAGAATGTGATGTCAAAGCCATGAAGAATTTTCTTTAAGAATTAAATGATGGTTTTGTATTAAGAAATGTTTTATAAGTTTTCTCCTTTGTGGAGAAACTTGATTTCACATTCTAGAATAGAAATTTGAGGATAATGATTGCGTTTTTTGGAATCATGAATGCATTATTCAGTGTAATCATGAGAATGTGGGTTTTCGCCACGAGATATGATTTGATTTTCCCATGAAATGTTATGAATGAAACAGATTAATCAGATAAATGTAAGTCTCGCCAGCCAACGAGAGACATACTCCTTTTGCCTTCCTAGTGCAAATTGAAAAAGAGAAAGAGACATCTGTTTTCAGCACGAATGACAAAGAAAAGATACGATGGAGAAACTTTCGTCGAAATTGTGGCTCTATCGTGTAGGCCACATTTCGAGGGGGAGAAAATAGAAAGTTTATAACAACAGAAGAAAGAAATTCTCCTCCATTGGACAGATTCCATCAGACATAGAAAATTGCATAGACTGCAAAAAGAATGTTTTGCAACAGATTAAGAAAACTACGAAACGTAGCCCGAGAGTACTAGAGATAATTCATAAAGATCTTCGTGGTCATCCACTGAAAGGACAATGGGCATTTATGACTTGTTCGTAACGTTCACAGAAAATACTCTCATTATGGCTACATCTACTGAAGCCTTAAGATACAGATTATAAGAATATTCAAAACTGAGATAGAAAGTCAGTATGACTTAAAGACTAAAGAGCTAAGATATGATCGTGGGGATTACCCAGTATATTACACTGGGTGAACATGTGGATAGAGGCATTCAAAACCACCATTCATATACCTAATTGGATTCCTAGTACATCAATACTCACCGATACCGACAAAGATAAAGAGAAAGCCCAGGACAAACTATGTGCAATTTTGGGGCTATCTAGCTGAGGCTAAGATATTCGACCCTGCTCCAGGGAGATTAGATGAGAAGACAGTGAGGTGTCATTCCATTGGCTATCCTAAAAGACCAAAGCGTTTCATTCCATTGTTTTCCACTGTCAAGATACACATACGAAGTATGTAGAAACGGGACATGCACTGTTCCTAGAAAAGATAAGATCAAGGGGAGCACGGTATTTTGAGAAATAAACCTTGAGGAACAGAGGATGTATGTCCCAATTCGATGGTTGAAGAACCGTATTCTCGACTTCGGTGAGGTAGCACCTCCGGTTTGAGCGATTGTTGTTGCAACCCTCGCCGGATGTTGAGTCGTCGGCATAATGGAGAATGAGCGAGCAATTCAAAGTCCTACGGCCGAGACTTCGCCTAACGGTGCTCGAGCCTCAGGAACTGGAACACGAAATTGTGCCAGAGAATCCACCACCGTAACAGGCTCAACAAGAAATAGAAAATGAGATGAATGTCAGAAGGTCACAGAAATTGAGAGATTGCTGATGACTATGAAAGATATCTCAATGAAGATATATCCTCAGAGGGAGATTCCTCTTGGTATGAGAAATACATAAGAAGTCCCAACTCTTATAAATGGCTTGACGCCATAGAAGATGAAATTAGACATATGAGTCTGAATTCAGTATGGGACTCAGAATAAATTCCAAAAGGAGCCAAGACAGTAGGTAGTTTCTTTTGTCTACAAGACTGAGAGAGACTCCAAAAGAAAAACAGAAACATAGAAAGGCTTGTGACGAATAGGCTTCACAGAAACAAGAAATTGACTATGGTGAAACCTTTTGTCGTTTTCACCAAAAGACTCTTTTAGAATCATTGTGGCACTAGTTGCTTATCTTGATTCAGAATTAGATGAAATGGATGTCAAGACAGCATTCTAGTATGGAGAGCTGAAAGAAAACATTTATATGGCTCAACCTAAGGGTTTTTGTCATGGAAGAAAAAGAAAAGATGGGATGCCACATAAAGAGATCCATTTATGGGTTGAAGCAAGCTTCTAGGTGTTGGTACCTAAAGTTTTGATAAGAATATCAGAAATTTTGATATTAGAAGAGGAGGACAATTGCATTGCATTTATGCAAGGATTAAAGAAGATGATGTATATCTTCCTAAAATTATGTGTAGATGACATTCTACTAGCTAGAAATGATAAGCATTCACTGCTAAAGACAAAGAAGTTTTCTTATCCTCGAATCATGATATGAAAGATGAGGGATAGGCACCCTGTGTCCTGAGGATTCAAATCCACAGAGACAGAAACAAGAGCATACTAGAAAATATTCTAGAAAAGGAAGGGAAAACATAGTATGCAAGCCAGAAATACAGCGTCTGCTCCAATAGTCAAGGGCGATAGATCAGATGAAAATGTCACAAGAACATGAGATAGATTAGATGGAATTAATTCCATATGCTTCAACGATCAGAGGCAAAATGTGTGCTCAAGAATGCACTCGCCCTGACTTAGCATTTATGACCAGAATATTGAACAGATATCAGATGAATCCAGGGGATATCACTGGAGAATTGAAAATCTTTTGATTCTTGAAATGGACAAAAGACCTCATGATGACTTATGGAAAGATAGATGCCCTAGAGTTTCGGGCTATAAAGATACAGACTGGAAAGAGTGTAGACACACCCAGAAGTTCACGTCTGGATATGTGCTTACTCTAGCAGGAGGAGCCATATTATAGAAAAGAGTTGCATATGATCAGTTGTTACATCGTCGACAATGTACACTGAATCTTGTAGCTTATCATGAGGCAACGGGGCAGACAATGTGGCTAAAAGAAATTGTACCCGGATTAAGAATGGTTGACATTGCAGAGAAACCATTTAAGATATACTGCGACAATGAGTCAGCAGTGTTTTACTATCACAACGATAAGTCAAGTGTGGCCGCCAGGCACATTGACATAGAATCTCTATGTTGAGAGAGAAAATCCAGAATCAGACTTTTGAGAATGAGCACATAATAGTTGAGAGGATGCTCGCGAATCCACTCACTAAGGTTTTCCCACCCAACGTGTTCAGAGAACACGTAGCCGGCAAATGGGGTTATAGGAAAACCTACGATTCTGGATTTAGGGCTATTCGTACAACCGTCTCAAGAGAAAAAGAAGGGCATCATTCCTAGATGGAAAAGTGTATTGTAGTCAATGAGTTCGGTGGCACGTAATTGGCCGTCTGCAACGCATTGGTCTCGATACATTGATCTATCAAGAGATGGAGCACAAAAGTTACAGAAACAAGAGAAACTGGAAACAAGTGGAACCGAGATCAAGGAGGAGAATGTTGGATTGATCTCGGGCTTGGAAGGGAGACGTCCTGACCGAGCCCGGATTCCAGACACGGCTTTGATCGGAGGCCCAAAACCCCCTAGGTTGTGGCCCCCCTTTCACGCCCGCATATATATAAAGAAAGCGGAGAGGGCACACGAACCAAGGTTCGCCGTGCCTCCTCCCACACGATACGTAAACCCTAGATACGATCAATAGGTGCGGCGGTGAAGGAACGCCACACCGCCGCCATCACGCCGACGCCATGCTCCACCACGCCGGTCGAGCCTTCTCACATCGACAGAGGTACGGTCGGCCTCCTCCCCTTCTCTGTCTCCCTCCCTCACTGTGGATCACAAACTCATCACATGAACACAAGAACCCTAGTGGTTATGAGTCTCGGGCACTAGATTCACGATCTACAAGTATAACAAACTCAACTCCATTGCCTCGTTGCCGTGCCGGTCCTCGTTGTGACCTGGGCCTCCTCGCATCGGCATGGCGTCACCGTCCTCCTCACCGATGCGGTAACCGGCGTCCTCCAGAG
This sequence comes from Raddia guianensis, assembly GCA_036346415.1. Taxonomy (NCBI): domain Eukaryota; kingdom Viridiplantae; phylum Streptophyta; class Magnoliopsida; order Poales; family Poaceae; genus Raddia; species Raddia guianensis. The sequence goes on along the minus strand of CM070537.1, from coordinate 18,387,182 downwards.
TGCAAGTAGTGCACAAGCGTGGCCTAGGCAGAGACACCCACAACTTGTTTGATGAAATGTTAGCATATATGTTCAACTCATTCATACAATCAAACAATTGTCTACGACAACCAGACTCAAGCAAGCAAAACACACTCTACTTGCATGAGCTCATCCAGGCTCACTCCAACCTGGCTAGCTTGTACGAGCCAGGCTGAGATGAGATTGCAACCAAACATGTCCTAACTACACGTACTTGTACTCGTACCTCGTATCTGTATTTGAGAAAAATAAATAGAGGGTACCCAACCGTACCCTATCTGTTTTCACCCCTAACTAGGCTACGGCCCACGAGCGGAGACATCTGAGGTGAGCGGCGACAGGAATCCTGAGGGCAATATGGACGTTGTGACTTATGAGGAAGAAACGCCAGGAAAATCACAAGATTCCAGGCTTCCAGCACCAACGAGAGCTTCAGGTGGCCAATATGACGGCACCATTGAATGCTATGTCTACGACTGAGATCACAGGATTGCATGAGGGCATGGCGTCAGTGCGTCACTGGTTAACACAGCAAACGATATCGTACAGGAGAAGCAGTGCGACACTCTAAGGCTTATCCAGAAAAGAAATCTTTAAAAATATGTAAAAATATATTCAATTTGACTGAACTTGACGCTTGGTTCTGTTTTCTGAGAAAGAAAATGGGCAAAGGCGGGAGCAAGAAAAGGATTTCTTCCTATTAGGAAGGGTTGCTGGTCTTCTTAATCTTCTATTGGGCACAAGAAAAAGGCTTTTTTTGCGATCAAATGCACTTGAGCTACTAAGTAAGGCGACTGCACCAAAAGATGTGCATGTGTCAGTAGGCCATTGATCAACAAAAAGGGAAGTGCCAAACGATGAAGAAGAACACTTGAAACCTCGCCTGGCACTGAACCCGCCTGGCTAACCTGATAGATTATATCTATCAGCTAGCTTCCCCTAAGAAAAACAACAGTTCCACAGATATGTTCTGTTCTTTGAAACACGAGGGCAGTAGCATATTCATAGGAGAGCTTTGTACTTGAAATTAGTAGTCCCGGTAGTTGAAAAAAAGCTCTGAATACAGATTCAAAGCATCAAGATAGGTAGTCCGATCATTAGTTGGGCTTGCTTAGCTTACCAAGCTAGCTTACTAAGAGCTATAGAGTCCTTACATTAGTCCTGCTCCTGCTCCTCTTGATTTCTTGTTCTTGATTGATCGCCAGCCGCCGCCACCACCTCCTGCTGCGGTGTGCGTTCGTTTCTTGGGGGGAAAATGGGTTCTTGGCTTCTTGGTCCTGCTCCTAGCCACCACCTAGATACGCACGCGTACGTCGCTGCATTGCCCAATCGAGGCGCCAAGTTCGGGGAAAGATTTGCCGCCCCCATTGATGAATGCCGGAGCTCTAGCGCGCACTGATCTGGGGGTAGGTCCAGGGGTGGATAAATATAATATAAAATGTAAAGAAATTTTAGCAAGATAGAATAGAGCATACAACTAATAATGTTACAGGGAGTGTATTGTGTATTTAGGGTCAGTGAAGATTGCAAGCATAGAATACAAAATGAAACACACTAATCCAGTAAAAAAAGCAAATCAAATTGAGTTAAAAAAAGACCAATCAGGTTTATTGCAAACCCAACAAGAAAGAAAGTCTGCATTACTGTTTTTTTTACATGCTTGCTTCGGACTGTTGATTGGCCCTTGCAAGACAAATCAATCAATTTCCTCTCATAAAGATCAGCCCTTTTTTGTTTTGAGGATCAGCCCAATTTAACGGCCCATGCTCACTGCAGTCTGCAGACAGCAGATGTGCGCAAAATTGTGATGTAAAAAGAAGGCATGCCGAAGTAAATTAACTGGATAATATCATGGAGGAAAGGGCAAAACTTATTAGCTTCGTCACATGAAGCTGGGCACTATGACACATCACACTACCCATGAAAAAAGACGAAGCACTGCAATGGAGACGTACAGCGAGCTCGCCACAGGAGCCGAAAAATGGAAACTTGGGACCCGAGCTTGCTAATTTGCTTCCATCTTGGCTTATTGTCATCTCATCTCGGATTCCTCCGCCGGCGTCTACTTCTTGTAGAGCACTTGCACGGTGCCATCCTTCTTGGCGACGATCACCGAGGTGGCCATGCCGAGAAACATGCCGTGCTCGACAACGCCGGTGATCTGGAGCAGGCGGTCGCTGACCTCGCGCAGGTCGCCGTGTATGCCGTCCTCGAAGAACATCTCCACGATGTAGTTGCCGTTGTCCGTGACGAAGGGCACCTCCTGCTCGCCGCCGTCCTTGGGCTTGGCAGTCCTGAGCCAGGCGTGGAAGCCGGGCAATTTGTCGAACACCTTGCGGATGTGGCCGAGGGTGTGGTCGCAGCCGAAGGGGACGACCTCGACGGGCACGGCGCCGGTGCACCCGAGGCGGGGGACGAGCTTGGACTCGTCGACGATGACGACGAAGCGGGCCCCGGCGCCCTCGATCATCTTCTCGCGGAGGAGCGAGCCGCCGCGGCCCTTGACGAGGTTGAGCTCCGGGTCGACCTCGTCGGCGCCGTCGATGGAGAGGTGGATCTCCGTGGCCGCCCCGAGCGGGAGCATGGGGATCCCGACGCGGGCCGCGTGCGCCTCCGTCTTGAGGGAGGTGGGCACGCCGGCGACGCCCCGGAGCGCGCCACTGCGCAGGAGGTCGCCAAGGCGGTCCAGCGCGTGCGCGGCCGTGGAGCCCGTGCCGAGCCCCAGTGTCATCCCGGGCTCCACCATCTCCACCGCGCGGTGCGCCGCCACCCGCTTCAGGTCCTCCTGCGTTGGCGCGGGCAGCCGGGAGGGCGGGGCGGCGCTGCCCATTGGCGAGGCGCGGGGATTCTTGGGGATTGGGGTGGGAATGCGAACGGGAGGTGGGGGATTTTGGGGGGGTGGAATTTGGTTTTAGGGGAGATTTTTTTTTTCTTTTGGAAAGGGAAGGAGGCGGGAAGACGGGAGAGGCGAGGAGTGGAGGAGGGATAGAGAGAATCGCGCAGTGGAGAGAGAGGAGAGTGGGGAGAGTGGGCTTGGCTGGCTACGCCGGGTCGAGGAGCATTTATGGGGCATCACCGCATCATGGGAATGCGTGAAAGACAGCACGTCCTTAAAGTATTGGGAAAAAAAAAGTAAGGCCCCGTTTAGAAGTGGAGTTTTTTAAAACTATGGTTTTGTAAAACCGTGGTTTGTGTTTTGCTATGATCATGAAAAACCATGATTTTGATAACTATTGTTTGCTAGCACAAGTTAAAAAACTTTGGTGTGGAGTGGAGTCTACAAAACTCCAAAAAAACCATGGTTTTCAAAACAGAGTTTTTGAGGTTGCTTCCAAACACCTCATGGTCTCAGAAACCATGGTTTTTGAGAAAACCATGGTTTTACATAGAAACTACAAAATAACTCCACTTCCAAACAGGGCCTAATATTTTTAGTCAGTCGGGTCAGCGCAAAAGACAGAGAAAAACTGAGCACTCCTCCGGTAACAAATTGGAATACTGCATAAAATTTACTCGTTTGTTTTAAAAGCATTTTAAAACCTAAACTTCTTAATTTTTACCAATAATTTATTCAACGATATATTAGATTTTGTTGTACACAGATAATTATATTTGTATTTAAAAATATTTTATAATTGTTGTAATTTTATAATTACAAAAAATACCAATCAGAGAAATCAAACATCAAAATATCGTTTTGAAAATCATGCCAAGTCAAACCATGTCTTATATATGTTTGGACGGAGGGAGTATTTTGATTTGGCACAAGGATTAATATTTTGATGAATTTAAAAAATGGACGAGAAAAAATGACTTACATTCTATATAATGTTCTAGAAAAGATTAGATAATATGAGCACATTCGGTTTGTTACCATACTTAACCATAGTTTTGTGCCACAAGTATGAGGTTCTATAACAATTGTGGCATCCAAAATGATTATCATACATGTGGCAAAATATCGCTAGAAAATAAGTTCCATGACAAGTGGAGTAGGAAGCTAATTTTTTTATGACAAGTCTAATCTTCGACAATTGACAAACAATGGGCTGCCTAGTTGTGGCCGCCTAACTTGTGGTGTGGCAAGTTATGGCTTCAAACTAAACATGTCCTACTTTTATTTGTGTGCTAATAAATTAAAATTGAAGCAGATGAATTGAAAGAAACTGGTTTTGAGAGTTTTTTATATCCGCTTCTCGAACTAGGTTTATTTATTTATATTATTTTTAAAAGCTTTTAGAAATAGCTTAATTATAAAAGGTCTATGAGTAATCGATAATTTTTCCCTCAACACATTGTCATTAATTATAACCAAACATTTTATAGGAATTATACCCAAAATTTGATGGCAAAATTGATTATATGCCCTTTTGAGTTCTTGAGCAATTTTTGGCAGCCATCTATGTGAAAAGACCCCCTACCGCTCCATCTAGGGGTGAAGTCGGATGGTATTTGGAGAATTTCTTTAAATTTTTTTACTCGCTAAAAATACAAATATAGTAGCCTTCTTTCATCCAAATCCATATTCATGTTTTTAAAGAAGTTTGTTAATACGAATTAATATGCCAAGGTTCTTTCTAGCCCCCTCTCTTTTGAATTTTCTAGCTCCACCGCTCATCAAACATCTCCATAGGACACACAAAAGATCGAACGGAAGTATCTAGGTATGTGAGAAAATTGATTGAGAGTTAAATAAGTCTCAATCATCTGATAATTAGAAAAAAAAAAGGTTTTATTTAATATATGAACTCTCTGAAGCAGTTTTAGCCTCTAAATACATGTTGACCGTAACAATGTGCCCTAAAACTTGAGCCCTATATTTAATAGGTATCTCTTTAGGGTCTAGGAGGATAGTAGATTAATATGAGTACTCAGGGTCCTATCTCATTTTGATTTTTTTTTTCAAGATATGGCTTGTTGTTAGAGTGGCTTTATAAAAAGAAATCTAGGTAGTTATATAAGACAACGTTGGAGATGCTCTATCTTATAAGAGTATACTCAACAATCCCTCTATAACTTCCTCTAAAACATAACAATCCCTCTATACCTCCCTCTAAAACATACCGTTGGAATGCTCTTAGAGTGTTTTTTTAATAATTCTAGCCATTTGATGTTCCCAAAAGAACGAAATCTAGGTCGGATGAAGCTGACTTCTGTGAAATACCCCCTCTTGGTCGAGTAAATTCTCAAGGAATGTTAATTGTCTAAGCAGAAACAACATGAAGAAGCGAAGAAAAATAATGTTTTTATCAAAGGCCACCACTATAGAGAAACCAAAAACGAAAACCTAATATTTAAGTATTGTTAACTTCCCATGTCTAGCTGCATACTATTTAAATATACTATTTTTTGAAAGAAGCAATGTTTCACCATATGTCTTATTTGGTCGCATTTTTTTTTTGAAAACTATGATTACAATGACTTGTCAATTGGTTTATCATGAATATCATAATTTTATCAAACGCTATTGAAATTAGGGTATTTTTGAAACTACCAACTATTTGTTTCCATAATTTTTTGATGACATGCTTACCAAAACATTGAACATGATAAAATAGATGTAAAAACTTTAACTTAAGCTGAAGTTTTCACTAAAAAAAACCCATGGTTTTTAAAACAACGTTTTTCTAATCAAACACCTAATGGTATAAAATACCATGCTATTCTAATGTATTATATACCTAAAAGCTATGAAAACACATAACTTCTCTATCGTTGCGGGAACGAATTCTGGTTTAGTGAAAAAAAGGACCCACTTGTTCCGCGTACTCAGAGAGACCCAAAACGTGCACGATTCATGACGTTCTAGAATCCAGAAAAAAATACCAAGAATAATTCATGTTACAGACTAACCTCATGCTTCATGCTACTTCTAAAACAACACTCATCATGCTTCATGCTTAATTTGACATCATTGAGTAAAACAAAACTTTCGAACCAAAAATAGAAAGGAAATATATGCATAAAACGGATAATTTAAAATATTCTAATTTTAGAAATAGTGCAGGTTGGAGCATAGTGATATATAGAAACTTAAAGGATGTTCTTTTTTTAGATAATAGTCATATGTAATTTATTTAGGGCCTCTACTTTCAAAGATATGTACACAGTCCAAATCGTGACACCCACAACATTTAAATATTGCAGCTTATAACCATCTGTTCCCAGAATTGGTCTAGAATTAAGTCGTAAAAATCTATTATTAATTTCCAACCAAAATGACTAGTGAAGAAACTCATAGATACTACTTATACTGTATGACATGCTGCAATGGTCTTCTTAGGGGTAAAAATGGGTCGTATCGAATTGGATAGTGGTTGAACTATATCTATCCATATTATTTCTCGGATCCAGACCTAGATACCTATATGAATAACGGATATTGTAGGATATGAATATGGATATAAAACATGGATCGGATCGAATTCGATTGTGGATAATGATCTGGACATTTGCTTCGTTCTTTTCAGCTTAACGGCTTATCCATGTTTTGAAAGACATATGCTTTGTGTTTTTTGAGTCCGTTTTTTCATTGTTTAGAAGATGGGTCCTAACGCTTTTAAAAAAAGTCAAACGAATTGGATCCGAATCTCGATACTACTTCGAGAAGCTCTCGAAATTCAGTCATTTTAGCCGTTCAGATTAGCTCAAAAGAACAGAGCCTTAAACACCATAAATTGTATGTTCCGAAATCAACTATAGTACACAAATGACTTAATTAAGTAAACTATCATTATAATTTACACTTTTGATTAGTATATATGGGATTAAATGAATAGGCCGGTGGGTCATCAGCTAGTTGCTTATGGGTCTAAATAGACAAATCTCTCCTTTACAATTTATACTTCATATTTGCTTGTTGGGTCTTTATATTAGACTGGTGGGCTAAGATCTGAATAAGGATCCGAATTTTTGTACAGTTTCAAATATCCGATATGGATCCGTTGGATATTATCGCCTAAACCATATTCGAATCCGGATCTTAAAGGAACTATTTAGATCCAACAGGTTCCAGATCCGCAGATACGTAAATATCCGATCATATAGGTTCCAAACTAAATATGATGGGTCCAGACCGGGGAGATCCGGATACGTTTCAGCCTTATTAGGTCTCTTTGTGATCATCCTCCATCTACAGTAACATTCAATGCCACAAGCCCACAATCAATAGACTTCTCTTGAGATTTCCTCAAGAAAATATGTTCACGTCGGACAGACGATGTCAAAAAGAGAGGAAAATGGATATTATGTATCAAAGGATATTGACTTGAACTCTCGTCTCTTTTATTTGGTTTTTCAAAACCAGTTGAAGCAGAAATACTTCTTCTTTGGAAGTGCGTATTTCTAGGATAAATCTTTATATGCTACTATTGAGAGCCCCAATCTCCCAGGTGTTGTAAAACTTTTTATTTTTGTAATAAAAATTGTAATATGAAAATGATTTTTGTGACACTGGGTATCAATAGTTTTGGCATAAATTTCACATAATAAAAAAATTAAATTCCACTGGCACATTTGAGTAAACATAATTTCTTGAAACCACAAAAATTCTTCTCTTTTTACTATTTTTTCTAATGTACTGAAATGGCATGGGTGGAAGCTTCTTTATGCAATTTCATAATGCCTTGACCGGTCAATAATGACATAAAAGGTAGTAAGATGCAAATGTCATGACACATTGGAGTATGAATGTGATGACACAAGAGAAATTGGGAAACTCTACGGTGCTATACAAAGATTTATCCCTTAATTATTTTGATCCAAACGTATGGATTATACGATTATTCTTTGAAATATAAAACACACTCTTTTCCTTTAAAATTTCTCCAATGAGGTGACATTTATTATTAAGATAAATGGTATTATCATGGCCGCCGACATAGATGTTGCCATGTGTCGGCCACTGGTTCCTTCTATGGGCCCACACGTCAGAACACCGTCAACTGGGCGGGCTGTCTGTCATGGAATATATCGGCGGTTAAATTGGCCGCTGACATATATCTTTGTCATCGGGGCCGCCGACAGAAATGAGCTGTGTCAACGGAGCTGTGTCGGCAAAGTTGTGTCGGCGGCCGCCGCCGACACAAGTTTATGTCGGCGGTATTTCGTTTCAGCCGCCGACGCTGATGACGTTTCCTGTAGTGAGAGACTATTGAGTGAGGATATGCACAATATTTTTCTATAATCAAAGAATGCCCTAACAGTAGCCGCCACAAGAAAAAGTAAGAGAAATCGATCTAATCACAGCCGCAAATTGCCCCGACCGTTCTCTTCATTTGTGGCCTCTACGTGGTTGGTAGAGAGGTGGTACCAAATCTGTAGTGGAAGGAATTAGTAATAGTGGTGTTTTAAGGTTTGGAATAAGAGTGTTTCTCTCGTCGATGGGATGCTAGATCAGGCGACCATGTTGGCTTCCTTCTGCAACTGTTCCTTGTCGAGCTCTGACAGTGGTGTCTCCAATGGTGTGATTACTCAAGATTGGATCCTCATTGCTAGATCTGATAGTGCCATTATTTTGGTGACGTAGATTCGGTCTACACGGGTAGGAGCAAGATCCCTACAAGGTAAGCAGAGGATCAATTTATGTTTATTTTCTAATAGTTCAATGAGTTGGATGCATCAAGCACTATATGCATGAATCCTAGATTTTATTTTGCGATTCATCGGTAGGCTAGCAAAGAAGTATACGTCGAGTGGTCATGTTTTAATAGCCTTTTGAGAAGCAGCCACCTCCAACGTTAGTGTTAAAATTGTTCATAATGCACTTTTACAAGAGGAGAGTAGAAGGTGTTTGCTTTATTATACAAACTTTTTCTAGGGTAGCAGATTGTAAGTCTATACTCTTTGTAAGAGCATCCCCAGCAGGGCCTTTAAATTTCCCTCTATCACTACAGTAACTGCTACAGTAATCGCTACAGTGCAAATTCCCTCTCACATGCACCAAATTCCCTCCTGCTGCATTTGAAAAATTTTGAAATAGAGGTGCATTTGGGGGGTGAGATGGGGATGCTCTAAGAGTTGGTAATTATTACTGCTAAGACTTGGTGCTTTATGTTCTTTTTTGCTTTGTAACTTTATTATTCAGTAATAAAGGTTATTTGTTCCTTTCTAAAAAAGTATGCCCTACGGACATACTCTCTTCATTTAAAAATATAAGGATATAACTTTTTGAGACGGTCTTTAACATAGAATATTGACCATTAATTTTTCATAAGATATCATCAACAATTACAAAATTAATTAATATAAATTTATTTTCAAATACTAATCCAATTATATCACATGCATAACACTAAACATATATGTTTTAAACTTAATTAACAGTTAAAAGTTACAAGTGTTGACATTAATTTGAATACATGCACAACCTTATATTTTGAAACGGAGGAAATATATATAATAGTTGAGACAACATTTGTTATACCATGTACTCTAATTGTTGCCACTAAGAAAGGTTCTAAAATAAATGCAAAGGTACACATTAGTTATTTCTCAAAGGAAAAAAGTCTATATTACAATCTAAACTATGGATCCTCATCTGGATAACCTCGTAAAGTAAAAAATCAGGTATTATAGTCCAGTAAACTTGCAAAGTGCCACACTTAACACCCGCAGTGGTTTCACAGCCTAGTTTTGTCATGCCTGTGTGACATGTCAGTAGGTCTGCCTTGGTGGAATAGTTGAGATGTTCAAGGGCAAATAACCCTCTAGATTTGGTTGAAATTACAGAATCCCTCCATTGCTATTTGCACATAACCAGATCAACTGCGACACTCTTCATCACCCAAAAAAAATTATGACAACAAGCACGAGGGAAAATAGAATGAAATATGACAACTTCCATCCAGGCACACGACATATCACAACAACATCTGAATATAGCATCAAATATTGGGTGATCACTTCTCTTCCTAACTGCCTCTCCACCATTGTCATCCTCATATGAGTAGTCCTCACTTTACCCAAAGTAATCAGTGCCATTCCCATCTTGCAAGTATTCTTCAGAACCAAAAGCTTCTTTGCTTCCTCATCATTACTGGATGCTTCCATATCATCAGTTGATGGATGAAAGTTACTATCAATGCCCTATTACACATCATCTTCTTTAGCGGCTACATGTTAGGGGGGGTCAGCCTTCTTTTGGTTGCAAGTTTCTTTACATTACGCTTTGGGCTGTCTTTGTACCACTCATTAACTCTCCGAACTTCTTTTTCCTTTTATTCTTTAGGTGAAATAAGCATTATTTTTTTAGTTTCTTGTTACTCACACCTTCTTCTGATTCACTATCCTCTTCAAAACAATCAGCTTCCCAGAAACTTGCTTCCTTTATATCTTCACAGTCATCTTCAATTATGTCATCCATAACGATGTCAATTACATGCTTTGTCGTTGTTAGGCAAGACTGATTATCAACTAACATCCTCAGCCCTTCCCTCATGTCCTTCCTAGGAAACAATTAGTGGAACACCAAATCATCTGAAACCTTGCTGTGATCTTCAAGGTGACCTTTCAGCTCTTGAACTAAAATCTTCTCCACATCTAGATAGCATGTAGCCTCCTACCCTCCAACATAGGTAACATTTCTACCATTTAGCTTGAATTTCTCATTGGAATGGAATATGACTCCAATCTTATCCAGTGGATCCATGTACCCCTTACAAATATTTATGTGAAATATTATGAATACTATGACTATTTAAAACCAATTTCCTTTATCCTAAAAGCCTAGTGTTTGGGTAAAGCCCTAAATGCAACAAAGTTTTGAATTTTTTGAACATATTCAACCAAATATGATATGAATATGCTAATAAACAAAGATTAAACGTGCCCAAAGCCTAATGCAACGAAACCCTCTCGAAAACAAAATTATCCTCGTTTAACCTAATCCTAGATGTCAACGGAGCAACAATCTGAGAAGAATACTTGCAAAATAATTTGTGCAACATCTACTAAGAACTGAATTGAGGCACTGTGTCCAAAAATATAGTAAACCAAATCATCACTCGATCTTGAACTTAATCATAACATCGCACACCCAACCAAAATCGATGAAAAAAGCTTGAAGTGGTTAGGCTCATTAACCTAGATGGATTCGTTGGCTACAATCAGACGAACTACGGTCTAATCATCCCTTCTTCTTCGGTGATGGTGACAGTGGTGAGAAAGCATGAACAAAAGATGAAGAGTCGGGTTGGGTTGCGGGCAAAGGTCTCCAATAGAATGGGTTCGAGAGAGGTGTGAACTTGACCCATATGCACCAATGTCCATCGTGGCAAACCTTGTTGACGTGTCTTGCGCATGGAAAAACCAGGCTGCGAAACCACTGCGGTGTGTTAAGTGAGCCGATTTGCAACTATAATGGGATACAATACTTGGCTTTTGAGGTTAGGGGGTTATCCAAACGAGGGTCCATAGTTAAGGGTGTAATATAGATCTTTTCCTTTGTAAAATTACATTCATTTTCAAGATCGAGACGACTCTACATGAAGATATCTTTTTCCCCCTCTACCTTAACACAAACCTGAGGTGGTCTATAGCACTATCCCCAAACTGATATGAACAGCAATAAATTCAACAACGAACGTATATAAAAGAAACAAACATATATTTGAAACTATGATTCTTTCCCCATTATGACTGGAACTTTGTCACGAATTATAAATTGCAGCGACAAACCTTCAAATTGATGTTTGCGTTCTTTATGTTCTTGTATACCTCACTTTTAATTGCCTATATGTATTATGCTTAATTACATCGAGTAAAAAAATGTTTAATTATGTTTTGCAAAAAAAATTGTTTAATTATTTATTTGCTTAAATTTGTTTTGTTAAGAAATGATGTCCTATAAAATCTGTACAATCCAAAAAGGTTCATTTGATCTATTGAAGTATATGTGTCAAAGTTGCCGTCATCCTTCGGAGCATCTCTAGCAGGGTCTCTATATTTCATTCTCTATATCCCATCTCTAAATCACTATGGGCAGCGCCAGGCGTCGGACGTCCGACGCCTAGCGCTCCGTCCGGACCTGCCTGCGTCGTCGAATGAACGCCACCGCGCCAATCCTACGCGAAGCCGTGCGCCCACGTCCCAGCTTCCAGCGACTAGATAAAGCAGTGCGGCGACTAGATAAAGCAGTGCGTTAGATCAAATTTTTAATTAAACTTTTGATTTTTGTACAAAATTCAAACAGTGTTCAAAATTCGTGGAATAAATTTCATAATTCTTCTAAAATCGAGAGCAACCCATTTTAAATACTTTTTAAATTTTTTGATTTTTTCACTTTTTTAATTTTTTATATGAAACTAGGAGAAGGCACTTATGAAACTTACACTTATACTAGCGAAACTTGGCCGTGTGCTGATGAAACTTGGCCGTGTGCTGGTGAAATCTGATAAAACTTTGATGAAACTTCGATGTAACCTGATGAAACTTGGATGAAACCTGTTGAAACTTGATGAAATTTGAAGAAACTTGAATGAAACCTGTTAAAACTTGATGAAACTTGCATTAAACCTGATGAAACTTGACAGTTCGGCGAGTTTTACGAATATGAAAATCCAAGTTTCAGTAGGCGAAACCCAAGTTTCAGTAGGCAAACCCCAAGTTTCGTCAGGTAAGTTTGAAGATTTATATGGCAACAAACATCTTGTTTTGTCCGTAAAAATACGAGGAACACGTTGGTGCAAACGGTTTTTGGATTAGAGCACCAAATCAAAACTTATGGTCGCCGAAACAAGAATACAAAAAACGGAATCTGCTGACGTCAGCTTGCGTCATCGTGTTACCCGTTTTATTGCCTCTGCGCATGCTGATTTTTCCGTGAGTCGCATGCATGGGCCGGCCTTGGGCTAAAGGCCCACTGCCTTGGGTACGTCCGGACGGCCGGACGGCCTAACACAAGTGTTTCTGAATCACTATTCATCCCTATATTTTCATCATCTACAGCAGAGCCTCTATCCTCGAAAATATAAAGAGATTCCCTAGAGAGTCTCTAAATATAGAGACTCTGGAGAGAGTCTAAATTTAGAGACTGAGATAGAGACCTGCTGGAGCGTTACAGAGGCTGAGGTTGTCCGCAATAGTGTTTTAGGGAACATTTTAGAGACCCTGCTGGAGGAACATTTTAGAGACCCTGCTGGAGATACTCTATAGGTTTAGCGTGCCATCCTCCCCACAAAAGACGGATGTGCTGTTGCATCCCACTCGATCTAGTTCCTAAAATCATATCATAACGTTTTAAAACTTAATATGGTCTTTAAATACCTTGACTACTATTTAGTATTGTGATTTATGTTATATGTTAAATACAAATAGTTAAAAATATTTAATAGATAAGTTTTAAAACTTTAACTTAGGGCAAGTTAAGACCCTATCATTCTCAGATTATATTATTTTACTTATCTACTTATCGAGCTTATTTCCTAACTTCGAGCATTTTTTAATGTAGTTTTGAGAGTATGATCCATTTGTTTAACTTCTGTTTTAAAGCCATTGGACAATTTTTCAAGATAGGAAAAAACAGATTCAAAAATCAAATTGTTTCTTATTTAAATGGAAATAAACAAATAAACAAATAAGTTAAGGCCTGATAAGTCAATTTTTTTAAACCAAAGGGAGTAGCGTAGTGGTGGAAGGTTAGTTTTTCTCACATACTATATATTTTACTAATTCTGTCACTAATCTTGTACGATATCTTATTTTCTCCTCCTTCCTTTCCATCCCGTTGTTGACTAGTCAACACAAGACGGAATTGCACAAATAAGACTATGCCTTTGTCTTTTTTATGTGTTAGAAAATACGATAGATTAGTAAAAGAATTAGAAAACTCATAAAATTATAAGAAAATTGTCCATACTCAAACTAGAAAGTAAAATGGAAAATTTATGCAAATTTTTAATCCCAAAATTAATGGTTTTATATCTCGTGAAAATGAGAGGACAAAAAGAAAATATATAAAGTTTAACATCAAATAAAACATGATTTCACATGAATTTAGAATTTTTTCGGTATTAAGAGACATTTTGTATCATTGAACCTAATGGAGCTAACAATGATTATTTAGAAAGTAAGAAGTTGAAAAGTTAGATGTGATGTATAGGCTGTTTGGTTGTCTGCATCCAACGAGTTTTGCATCTGAAGATACAAAACTAGGGTGTTTGGTTGTCTTCTCACTCATCTGAACCAGACTCTCCAGATACAATTACCCCTTCCGGGCCAGGCTCTGGTGATACAACTAAATTGGGCATTTCCCAAGAGTCAGGCTCCACGGATGCAGCAACAACCATATGCGTGACACATTTGATTAATTTATTTGATATATCTTTTTATTAGTATTTTCAATTACCGAACCGATTTCAAAATGGGTTATTGATATTTTTCGAGCAAAACGAGACCACACTTGCGATATAAATTTTAAAAGTTTAAAATTTTCATTTTTGAATTTATTTATTTATGAGACTTTCTTTTGAATTTTTAATTTTCGTAATTGATTTTTTGTTATTTTGATTTTGTAGAATTTATTTTTTAATATGTTTCATCCCTCTTTTGAATATCTTCATGCATTCTCTCCTTAGTGCAGTTAACCAAACAACATCTCTACGCAGCCCGTACAATCTCATACACCTAACCAAACAACAACCATTTGCATCATCTCAGCCTAGCTCCAATCAGCCTGGCTCAGCTCATACAGACTGGTTCAACTGAGAAGGCAACCAAACAGCCTATTAAGGTTAGCGTGGCAATTGATGACACCTAATGGATTAGAAAAATGTTTAGTGCCATACAAAGATTTATCTCGCAGTTTCAGTTCAAAAGAATAGAGAAAATACTAGGTGGAATTGTATCCCCCAATTATTAACGGGACAACACCATATCGTTCCCCTTGTTTCTCCTAGAGCAAGCTCACACTCATTCTTCCTCCTCACGCACTGTATCAATGTAAACAGAACGGCAAGAAAGGAGGGTGGGGTCAACACCGACGGTGGAGTTAGGGTTGGGTTAGGGGAGGGGGAGGCAGCGTGGTAGTCGGAGGACAGGGAGGAGAGATGAGGTGATGAGGGTGCCATGGACCGTGAGTGGTGGTGGTCGAAAGTGGAGCGGGAGCTGGTGTCGATGAGGGCGCGTGGAGCTTGCCAGTGAGGAAGGAAAAGGGAGAGGGGGAGGGCTAACGTGGAGGCACAACTTGTAGAGGAAAGCAAATTTGCACGGAGGGAACTATACTGGTGTGAGCATGAGAAACGACACACCGTTCATATTCATCCCTGATAAAATATGCTCTTGCATGTAAATTTACAAAGCCTAATTCTTAGGATATACCTTCAATTATTAGTTTTTACTAATTTATTCTTGAGCATGCCTATATATAGGCCCCCTGTACCCAGTACAATTTGCACTATTGTAGTGATTGTTTTTCTCGTGGTTTTTCCTCTTCATATTGGAGCGGTTTTTTCCACATTAAATTATGTGTTTGTGTCTCTAATTCCCAACACTAATGTTCATATCCATGCGTTGTGTATATGTCAGTGTGGCACGACATATTTTTTTGAACAAACCTGGCTAGGGCAGCACAGTGTTCACCTCTGGCACATGCTTAGTCAGGCAATTAACTGAATATGGATATCCAAGTTATATCCGGTCACTGCCTTGTTCCCTCAACTGCCTCTTGTTCGCAATTTTTCTTTAATAGAAAAAAATGATTGTTCCAAGAAATTCCATTTTATAGAATTGTAGTATATGGACGTTCGGGTGTTCATCTATGTATAGACGCTTCAGCCCTGATTGATAACTATGAATGTACGAATCATTGAGGAAATCCTACAGCTTAGGAGTATCATAGTATTATTCATACCGTTCTTGTGTAGACTATTGCCCCCTTCTCTCTTTTAACTGAAGGTGAGTAACTTCCACCGTCTCTGTCATTCAGAGTATAGGATATGAAAGCCACTAATTCATAGAGGTGGCCAAACGGGCCGGACCAACAAGGCTAAACCGGGCCGGTCCGCACTGTTTACTGAACCGGACCGGCACGGTTCGATTCACCGAACCGAACTTGGGCCAAGGCCTCGGCCTGTCGGGCCGGCCCAGTTTGGTTCATCACTTTAGCATATTTATTTAATTAAATATATTCATTTATATATATTTTTCTAATGATATATAATGTATTTATGCAATTTATAGTGTATATTTGTGTGATATATAATGTATTTATGCAATTTATAGTGTATATTTGTGTGATATATAATGTATTTATGCAATTTATAGTGTATTTTTGTGAAATATAGGGGTTTTTCTTAATTTATTTAGATATTTTAATTAAAATGAACCGGTTCATATAAAACCGGGCTGGCCCGGTTCGGTTAAAACCGGGCCAATGGGCCTGGGTATCGGCCCAAGTTCGGTTCGCACAATAACCGAATCAACCGGGCCCGAACCGGGACAAACCAAGCCAGCCCGTTGGCCAGGTCTGCTGATTCATACTCTATAAAGAACTGAAAATGCAAAACTCGAACCCCCACCCCCAATTCTCTATTCTTCAACCAAATTTCTTTGAATCTCATTTCAAATTCTACACGAATCTTTGTATATGTTGCAAACTTATGTTCTAATCGCGTTGACACGGGAGGAGGGAGGAGTCATATTATCATCGGGAGGCCATCAAAGCGAGAGACACAACTCAAAGGGCTTTGTAGAATTGTAGGAGAGACCAGCACCCACCAGGACGCGGTCTGATCGACGACCAGTGGCGATGGACGACAACCTGCTGATGAGTAGGGATGGAAATGGTACGGATATTATCTGACCGACCGACCGACCGAATTGATCGGATAGTGATTTGGATAGTTTTACGGATATTCGACTATTTTTACGGATAAGGATATGGATATGGATAATTTGACATGGATATGGATACGAATATGGAGCACTGATTATTCACTGGATAAGGAATATCCGAGTTTTTGTTCGGATAATATCCGAATATAAAATATGGATATTATCCGAATGTATTTTTGAAAAAAATTTAATGTATTTCTAGAATTTTTTTATTGATAATTTCCTAACTTTTATTTTTTAAAATTTTTAAATCTAGACTAATTTAATAACATTCGTGTACAAACTTTCAAAAGTTTTTTCTAACGGTATAAATTCCCACTTTTAAATTTAAATTTTGACCATTTTTGTTAAAATTTGGGACATATTTTTAAAATTGAATTTTTACTATCCGACCAACAATATCCGTATCCTTGTCTAAACCGATCTTTATTCGGTCCGTATTCGTAACCGATGTTCTCCAATATTATTTGAATTTGTATTCATATTCGACACATTCGTATTCGAATCTGTATCCGGTAAAAAGTACAGATACGGATATGAATAGAACGATATCCGACCTTATCCGATCCGATCACATCCCTACTGATGAGGACATCGCTGGTAACCATAGAAACACGGCTCCTTCCACTTCAGCATAAGGAAAACGACAAGTTACCGTACGTATCAACACACTGGACAAGACATCCAAGTTGTTCTGGCATACCTAAATGGTACGGATATTTTTGAACCGTCCGTATCAATTTTACAGTGATTTAGATAGTTATATATAGCCTTTATGGCAACGTATCTGTAACATCCTCAATTTTTCAAAGCACTAATTTTAATTATGTTTATAATTATTTAACAAAATCATGAGAAAAATCTTATTAAAACTATAACTAAAGTATTGGCCACTTTATATTTAAAGAAGCATAAGGTTAAGATGTTAAAATTTCAAATTAAAACATATATGAAATATTAGTTAAGAAAACATGAAGAAAATAAAATAAATATATATATTGGGACACCAAATAAAAACTATTTACCAATTTGTATTTAGAGAAGCCTAAAACCAATAAATATAAATATGTATATGTGTATAGGTGTATATATACATATATATGTAAATAATTTTGTCCAAACACAAACATAGAAATAAACAAGAACCATATTTTATTACACATGGATTTGCACATTTTTGACAAACAAAATTTCAATTTAGGAAAAGAAAGGGAAGGTAAAACAAAGCAAAAATATTAATAAAAATGTATTTGAGCCCAAGTCCCTTCAGCCCAGCCGCACCACAGCCGCAGTCCACTGCCGGTGGGGCTCACCAGCCAGTTCCTCGCCTCCCCTCTCTCACTGGACAGCGGGGCCCACTTGTTAGCTTCCTCTTCCCCCTCCCGATTCTCCTCTCTGTCTCCCTCTGGCGCTGCTCTCTCTTCTCCGTCTCCTCTGCTCACCAGTTGCCGTCGCGTCACTGTGGAGCATATCGGAGTAAAGTCGCCGCTGAGGCTCGTGGTCGCACGCTGCCGCCGTCGTGGACATCAAGCCCTAACTATTTTATACCCCGAAGCACGCCGTCGTCGGGCTTGACCGCCCCATGACGCCAAGGTCGCCGCCGCTCTGCACCGCAAGACCTTGCCGCCGCATCCTAACCCTGTGCCAACCACTTCGTGGACGGATGCAGACCGCGTCACCTATAAATACTGAGCCGCCGCGCCTCTTTCCCCCGCCGGCGCCATTAGAGACGAACTTACCCGAGCTCGCCCCGTTGATTTCCTTCACCAATAGCGGCACCAGTAGCTCCTCGACACCCTTCTCTCCGTTTCCCCTCAAAGAACCGCGTCAATCGTTGACCGGAGCCGCCTCGTCACCGATTGCCATCTCCGGTGAGCCGCCACCACTGTCGCGGGCTCGATTCCTCGCAGAAACCTCCCTCGCCAACACCATCAAAAGGTTCCTCCCGCTAAGCTCTCTCTCCTGGATCGCTCGCCTCGCCGGAGGAGCCACCGTCGCGCCGGCGCCGTCGCCGAAACCGCCGCGGCTCTGCCTGGGGTGACCGACAGGTGGGATCCACCGGTCAGCCCAAGCGAGCCGCGAGCAGGCCACCGGAGGCGCGGAAACTATTCCGATTTGAAATCGATCGAGATGCCAGTGAATGGGAACTCGGGCCGATCCTTGTAGCCCCAGTATCCGGACATTCGAATGGTCACCTCGCCGTAATAAATATTGGACAGCGGGATGACCAGGGTCGGTCATGCGTGCTCCATATTTAATAATAAATAGTTTCCAGTAGATTTCTCGGAATAACTGGCTTTGTGCTATGCGTCTTTAGCTTGTATCCCCGATATTCTGACAAGTACGCACTAGCAGTCGAGGGTAAAGTGTACACACTCTGCAGAGTATTATATAAACTATCATGATAGCCGCGCTCTCGGTGATGAGCACGCTTGGTGACTGTTCATATGGTAGCTATATCTACACCTCTCACCCCTTCAAAATACAAAAACGGATTACTGATTGAAAGGTGATAAAAAGAGTCATTTATGATTCTTTCTTGGATTTCGGTGATTTTTACCAAAGAGAATATTGTGAAATAAAGAAAGGTTTTATGTCGAAAATTTTGGAAGTTTCAAATAAATAAAAATGTCCTTTGTACTAATAGTTGCATTTCATACATTCCTTAGACTTGTGGAGTACAATTGTACTCACGTTTCTTACTTTTATTTTTCTTTTCAAAAACCTTTCGTTGAAGAACCATCCTAGGAGAACAAGGAGCTTTTCGCCGATGGTGATTTCGATGAATATAATGAAGCTTAGGCTATGTTCTACTACCACTATGCCTGTGGCGTGTAGTTTGCAAATTTAAATAAATCCTGTGATCTAAAAACCGTACCTTAGTGAGTACGAGTATTTGTATTCCGCTTGTTATGTTATGCGTCGGTTTGCGTACCGACTTGGTTGTATTATTTCGGGCTCCAGCCCTATGTATTCGAACTTTCAATAATGGCAATGTACCTTTCTGTTTCGAGACTATGTGCACTAGCAATGATCCTTGGGACTAGTGCGATAATACACAGAAGGGCACGGTTTTGTCAACCAGGTCCTGACAGTATCCAGTGCAAATGTCTATTTAGTGCTAACATGCTAATAACAAATCTGGACTATCAGATCCATCAGAAGCAGCCCAAATTTAGAGAGGTGTAAGCCACTTTTCTCACTTAAACACTTTCACAAAAAACCCCTGAGTTTATAAATGGAAAAGGGCTTCTATAGTCAAAAAAAAAAATTTAATCGATCATATGCCGTTCTCTTTCAAGTGGATCAAGCTTCATCGACAAAATCCCATTGAAACAGAAAAAAAAGAATGCAAACAGGAGGTGTTGATTTACATACACTTTAGAGCCAAGAGCCATCTACCCCTAGAGTTGCACGAGGATATGGCCATAGGGAGCAACTACTTGACGGTAGACCTGCTCACGGGAAACCCGGCCGGTGGCCTGCCCAACCCGCCCGAAAAAGCCCGGCCTACCGTACCGACAGTGCATCGGTAGGGCTCGCCTCGATTCAAGCCAATGATCGGGCCGGGCCGGCCCGGATTCCGCCGATTTAGCTGTGGCGGCGGGCCGCCGGGCTTCGGGCCGGGCTTCGGCCGGGCGGGCTCGGGCCTGCTTTGAGCCCGGCCCGGCCGGGCCGGCTCGGCCTGGTTTTTCGGGACGGGCTTTTCGAGTTCGCCCGGCCCGGCCCGAAGCCCGGCCCGGCCCGAGGTTTGAACAGGTCTACTTGACGGTACGTGTACCGTTTTCTATTGTAAAATGGTATAGCACTCTGCAACAGAACAAAATAAGGCGTATCCTGCGCATGCCTACATGAAACCATGTCCCGCGCATCTTGCATGCATATGGATTCCTATGCCTGCTTGTCTTGCATGCATACATGTGGCTTCTTGCACATAGGCAGCCAACCGCCCGCCTTGTGTACCATGTAGTATCATATAGATATCATGTATCAGTAGGTAGGTGTCATGTAACTATTATATTAGGATCAAATAGCTATCATGAAATATCATATGTGATGTATATTATATACACCGCGGCTAGTTTCATGTATGTGATTGCAACAAGCGCAGCATAGTAAAAGGGGCATAGAGACTAGACAGAGGGGGAGAGATATGATGTGAGATTGCAACATGCCAAATAGTAGAAAGGAAGGTAGAAAGAGAGATACACTGTTTCATAGATGTGGCTACAACATGCAAAACAGTAAAAGCATGTGGAGAGTGTGTGCGTGTGAGAGAGAGAGCGAGAGAAACTAATCCTGCTTCATAGATGTGATTGATTCATGCACAACAATAAAAGAAAGAGGGAGGTACTACGGCCGTTTCAAAGATGTGATTACTATAAGCACAATAGTAAAGGGGGAGAGAGAGAGGCATAGATGCAGGGGTGTAATCTGGAACGCACGAAAAGTGAATGCAGTGCCGAATGCATGGCATGTGCACAACACGAAAAAAGTAGATGCACAAGAAGCATGCAACGCGGGAAAACGAACGTCATGAGAGCTAGCACACAAGCGTTTTGTCGTATCCTATAACCATTGGTCGAGCCGAAAATAGTAAACCGTTGTTTAGAATTTTTTCATGGCCATATGGGTCTCTTTGAGCAAAGCCTCTCCTTTAGCCACCATACAGGCATACACCTACTACATATAGCCATCTTTGCCTTCCATGGGTTTTGATTTGTTTAGTAGTCTATATGTGCGATGCTATGCAATATTTGCTTGTGATAGCTAGATAAGAGGCTGACCTATGGTACATGGGATGGTACAACAACACTTGCCATGTAGTCCAGCCAATGCAACTTCCCTAGTGTATAAGCACATGATCAATTCAATTTTTTTCAATGGCCCTGTTGACGACCGGGAGACGGGCTACACGGGCCGAGCTTACTTAGAATGTGAGGCCCAACAATGACCCTTCTCATCTGGCTGCAAGGGGTGCTTCTTGGGAAGGCTCGACGGATCAAAATACAAAGACATGATGTTTTGTCCCGGTTTGGACCTCCACCTTTGGATAATAGCCTATGTCCGGCTCTTGTTACTACTAAATGGTTTAAGAGTAATTACAAGGGGAGGAGGACGAGCCCAGAGAGCTCAAACTCTAATACAATAAGTGCTCGCAGCACTCGTGTAGGGGAATGTTCAACCTAAGAGGAGGAACTCCTCTTCTAACTACTGGTGTTCTAGGTTTCCCGAGTGCGTGCATATTAACACTAGCTGGAGTTCTCTAATGGTCTCTAAGGCAGGGGCTCGCTAGTTCTGGCTTGGATTGCCTCTCTCATTTCTTCATCTTGGGCCCCTTTTATAGGCAAGATGTGTTGGAGCAACGGATTTCCTAGAGGGTTACCGAGGCACGCTGATCTTTTACCAGCCAATGGGCACACGGTCATAGATCCGCGAGATCCCTCACACAGTCCTTCGGGTTATATCGAGTAGCTACTCCGCTCATGATGATGGGTCTCACACCTTTTCAGTGCTAGACGGTGCGCGTGATTTGACACAACGGAGTAGCTTGCGCCGTTGCGTGCCTCGGTATCAGGACTTTGTGTTGTCTCGAGGCTACCTCTGCATGGGACCTATTGCGGACAAGAATGTGAATGCCACAAGGTCGAGGGTTTCGAGCTTAGGAAACTCGAGCCAGGGCCTGGGAGATATCGGGTGGTCTGTCGCCCAGCAGGCTGGAGGGGTGCTCCTTCTTGGGCCGTATCGATCGCCTGATGGGCCTCGCCTGTTTTGTGCATGCTCATGGGCCACATGTTTATTCACCGATAGCTAGCCCCCGAGACTTGTGCGGACGCGCCGTTGGCGTGCGCTTAAGTCCTTAATGACGACCACTTTGGTTTCTGCCACGCATTCGTGGGACCCATGAGGATCATGCTAGCGCGCCTCGAAAGTTGGAACGGTGCTGGTGTTTTCGCGGGGAACCAAGGCACAGCTTATTGCCTCCGCCACATGTGTCCTCAGGGGATCATAAACATCTCGAGCTCCCCTATTTATCGTGGCCTCTCCTGGTGTTTTGCCGCACAACCGCTAAGTCTCACTTCACTTAATTCTCCCCTTAGGCTTCCGCTTGAAAAAATCCTTTCATTAAACTGCCATGGCCTTCCGTTAAGCGGCCGCTGCGTTCAAGGCCAAGCTTTGGTCAAAGCTCGACTCGGTCATGGCGGCGATGGCCGCTAGGGAGGCGACGGAGGCCGCGGCTTAGGCGGCCGTGAAGGCCTAGGAGGTTATGTGCATCGTGGACATAGAGAACGCCTCTGCTAAGGCGCCTTTAGCACCGCTGGAGGGGATTGCGGCGGCTCTCGATCCGGCGCTCCTATGCCTGGGATCTCTCAAGAGTTGGGTTGCCGAGATCCTAGCCGAAGAGGGGGAGAAACCCATTCCCCTAGCTCCGGCGCCTACGCCGGAGGTGGCTGTGATCGCTCCCGGAGGAGCACCAGTGCCTCTGCCCCCAGAGAGCTTGAGGATTGGGTCGCCGAGCTCATGGCGGATGAAGGCGATGCCTTCTAGGAGCTGGACGCCGATGCCGAGCCCAAGTGTGCCAAGGTCCGTCGTCGCTTGGACTTCGACTGATGAGTCTCTAGTTTTTATGGTGAGTCTGGGGATGTATTTCGTGCAAGGCCGAGGGGGCACTTTATTGTAAATTTTTATCCTTTCACAAAAAAAACCTACATTTCCTTTCTTATCGTGACTCAAAGCGCTTAGTGCCTTGTAGCCATGGTTTACGAGACCGGAACACCTGGCCCCGAGACTCGACCTCGAACTTAAACGGCGCTTGGGACTGAAACACTTAGTCCCGAATCTTCGACCGCAAGTTTTAAGAGACATAGGACCGAAAAAACTTAGGCTCGGAACTGAAGCGCAAGCTTAAGAGACGTAGGACTTCAACTCTTCACCCTGTGCCTAAAAGATGTAGGACTGAAAAACTTAGTCCTGGAACTTAAGCGAGCCTAGGAGATGTGGGACAGCAACGCTTGAAGCCATGCTTAGCCGTCGGCCTAAGAGACGTAGGACAGAAAAACTTTTAGTTCCAGAACTTAAGCGCGAGCCTAGGAGACGTGAGACCACAATGCTTGGCCTCGGGCTTAGCCACGGGGACGTAGGATCGAAAAACTTAGTCCCAGAATTTTAAGAGCGAGTTTTGGGAGACGTGGGACCACAATGCTTGGCCCCGCGCTTAGCCGCGGGCCTAAAAAACATAGGACTACAAAAACTTAGTCCCAGAATTTTAAGCGCGAGCTTTGGGAGACGTGGGATCGCAACGCTTGGCCCCAAGCTCAGCCACTGGCCTAAGAGACGTAGGACAAAAAAAAAAAAATTTAGCCTCGAAACTTAAGCGCAAGCTTAGGAGACATGAGACCGCAATGCTTGGTCCTGGGCTTTAGCCGTGGGTGCCCAAGACTCCAACGGATAGCCCCAGTCATTGGCGTGCTGTAGTGGATTACTTAGGGTGTGTTTGGTTGGTTGTACGAGGATGAATGGAATGAGATAATACTGAATAGGATGGAACGGTTCGAAACAAAAAGTTGTATGGGATCGTTCGACCAAAATGGCCGAATCACGCCATACAGGATAAACAGGAAATATTTCCTAAATTTGAACCACCACGTACAATCCCATTCATCCCCATCCCACCAACCAAACATAGGTATGAAGAATCGAATCATTTCATATAGCCAACCAAACACCTGGATCATGTATGATACCATCCCGTACCACCTCATTCAACCAACCAAACACACCCTTAGATATCCGCTTAAGCCATGACGCGACGACAGTCGACGCATGTGCACGCCTCCTCGAGTTTTGGGGCCAAATTAATTGCCCATTCAATCGTGGGTAGTGGCGTGGCGGTTTCTTTTCGATTTTTGCGCCACTCCCACATCGCCCCGTTTGGGTGATATAAAGTATATGTTTTTCCGCTAGTATGCCCTCTTGCCTTTCTTGCTCCTACCGCGCCTATTTCTTTAAAAACCTTTCTCCCAGCCCTCCTTGGGCTTAGCCCTCTCACACCCAAGCATCCATGGCGAAGTTCCAAAAAAAGATATAAGTACAAAAGTAGGATTTTTTACCTCAAACATTTTGTAGAAATCATCTTAGAAATGTCTTCTAACATTTCTAGATGCCAAAATCATCAATGATTCCCTCAACATTAATGTCATCAAATAATTTTTCCTCAATACATAAAGTTGCTAGACCATTTAACCTTTTTAAGACATTGTAGATCTCAAATAGTTCTTCAATAATTTCAACTTTGAAAAGCCTTTTTCAGTTGATGCCATAGTTACTGGCGCAGCAAATAAGATCCGATAAGCAACTAAAATATTAGGATAACAACCCACTTCCCTTACAAACTCAAAAATCTTTATAGTAGATATGAGTCTACCTTTATCTGGCAAGGTCATTTGCAGTATTCGGCAAGAGACATCGCAACGCTACAATGTGGCCCTTGAGTGCCTAGGGCGCACACACCGCTCGCCCCACGGCCCCTTGACTAATGCATTAACAGTGATTGAAATGGTTTAAGTTGACGCGGTTGACGATAGGATAATAAGGCAGCAACATTAATGATTTAAGGTCTTGTTCTTTTCAGCATATCATACCATTGGCATATCACTGCAGCAAAGTTGAGAACTCTCAAAAGGAGTTCTAAAGATTATAAAAAAATAATTAAAAATAGTTTTACGATGTTTCGAAGAACTACTAAAAGTCACAAAAAGATCGATACAAATCATCACAACATATATGTTACATAAACATAACAAAAATTAATGCAGTAATACACAACACGGTAGACAGTTGAAAAGAACAAGACCACGGTTCAGTCTTTGAAAAGAACTGCACCTAAGAGCATCCAAAGAGGCCTTCAAATTTTCCTCGATCGCTACAAGAATCGCTATAAGAATCGCTATAAAAGAAACTGCTACTCACATGGACCAAATTCCCTTCTAATGCATTTGAAAAATTTTGAAATAGAGGCTATTTTGGAGGGTGTGATGGGGATGCTCTAAAGTGTCCGGCAGAGGACCTCGATTTTCTTGTGGGCGGCTGGCCTTGGCTCATACTCACAGCGAGCAGGCAACGGCACGTCGCCTCGTGTGCTGAGTGGCTGGCGAGCTGGACCCCCTCTCCTCCGGTGTGGCTCGCGAGCTCCCACACGCTGTTTCATACCCCAACATCACGTCTCTGACATATGTGATACGTCACGTCTCGCCTCTTATCTTTCCTTCCTTGTTGGGCATTCCCTCCACCACGCGCCGCCGCGCCATCGCCGCCGCCGCCTCACCCTCGCGACGCTGCGCTCCTTCCAACAAACATGGTTCTTATGGTGCCATCCCTTCCCCTGACACCATCCGGAGCAGCCGCAGCCGCCTTTCCGCTCTCACCATCCTCCACTCACCCGCGGCCAAGAAGGCATCCTCTCCTCAGCGTGTGCTGCAGCTGCTCTCGCGAGACTCCGCCCCCCGCCGCCGTCGGCAAGGATTCTGCTTCGTGGGCTGCCAACCTCACCGGCGCCGTGCCATGGAAGGCCGTGGTCTCTGGTGCACTTGCGCTCACCATATCCTTCTCTTGCTGTAAGCAATCCTGCTCTTTATCTACTCCCGGAGCAATTGCAAGGAACTGCGTAGCTGTAGATGATTGCTTGAAAACAAAAGACCAGATGTCTTTGCAATTTAAGGAATGCGTAATTGCTGTCTGTGGTTACATGGGCTAAAAAAAACTGGGAATACGGTGGACATTGGCGCAGAGTTGGTATATAGTTGCTTATATCTAGGAGATGATATGGTTTTGGTTGATCAAAAGCGGACAGATAAAGTGAGCCTGATATTCACCTCACGGAAACTGACACATTTTGTATATGAGTTCTTGGTGCCCTTCACAATAAATCTATGCAACTGATTGTACTACTAACAGAAGAACAAAGTGTTAGATTTATCATGAAGTTTGAAATTCTATTGATTAAAAAATGTAATTGCATAAGATTACAAGGTATTATTGCGTCTTTTTGCACAGTCAATAGTACTAATAAAGGTACTTTCTCCACCTGTTCCTATTTATATAAAATGCTCCATTAAATTCCCCCTTTTTCTCAATTTCTGCAATTGTCTATCATTTATCATTAAAATATGTAGTTCCAAATAGTTGCCTCCTATCATCTGGCCGTGCCGAAAGCAACAACCAGGGATGATATATTGGCATCTATGTGTTACACATGCTTATGCATCCCACGCACTTTGCAAGATGAATTGTTGGATAAAAGAAGTGTAGGCATTGGCAGTCATAAATAGAAGACTTCTTATTTTGACGGCATTTTGCACGTTTTTGTTTTGATGTCGCATTTCGTAATTACATTTGCAATGGCATATATAAAATTATCACAAAAAGTGAATTTATTTGTACTTTTGAGTAAAAACATGTCCACGGAAAGTGTAACGCAATATCTCCTAACAAAAGTTTTAGGTGTGGCTAATTCAAAGGCTGGGGTCAACAAACCAGAATTGCTTCCTAGGGAATTTACTACTGTCATTGATGTCGCTGGTTTTCTCTCTTCAGGCCAGGTAATTCAAACCTCTAATTTTGTCTGAGTTGTTTCAATAGTTCAGAACTACATACGAAGTTTGGTGTCCATGAAAAAAATCCTCCTCACGTGTGTAAAGATGTTTTAAACAATGCAGTATGAGCAAAATAAACCAATTAATGAAATTCAATACAGCCAATGTAAACAATAAGCCAATGCCATAAAATTCACCAAATATCATGAATTCTTTAAATTTAAGCAAATAAATTAATAAACTAATGATCAACTCAAAGAGCAAAATCATGGCGGCCATCCAAGTAATAAACCAGCAAACAAAGCTCAGGTTTAGATTGGGATTGCTCTCAGATTGCAAATTATGGGTTGCTAAATAAATTAGCCTTCCAACAAATAATTTGAGCTTTATATGTCACAAGTTATTAAATCTGAAATCAGGTTTATACCCTAGAACAACACTGTTCTTGCACCAAAAATGGATAAATCAGTACTCAATATGTATGCTAATGAGCAGCTAGGTAAACCAGGAGCTAAGAGATCAACTTTAGACTGCAAGCTAGCCGAAACAGCCACAAAAACAGTGCTGAAAACCAGCGAGCAAGTCACAAAACAATCACTTATTAACCAATATTAGACATTATTGACAGCACTAACTTTTCAATTAACAGTGATCGAACAGCAGTAATATGCAGGGCCGTCTCCAGGAGTCTGGGGCCCCTGGGTGAAATGCATAATGAGGCCTTAAATTTTAAAAAATTTATATGTCTAATATAACTAAGTCAAAACTTTCACTGAATTATATAACTTCAAATGTGTTATTTTGTACAATATTTAGAAATAAATCAAATATTAATGCTAAAAGACTGAGCTTATGCTCTACTAAAAAGCATCATCCGTCCAATATTTCTTGAATTAGCGATGGGCTGATGGCATGCGTGATGCTGAATTGATGATCGGTTGAAGCCTTCATTTAGCCATCAGGAAATCAGGAGCCATGGGTCGCGGCCTCACACCGATCATGGTGTGCAGTGCAGAGAGATTGAGAGTCCGTGTCTTTGGCCTCCGCAAACATCAACACTGCCTGCAGATCACTGATCGGGCTGCATCGATGAGGGCGTGGCGGCGTGAGAGCTGGGCGTGCAGTCGATCATGACGGAGCAAGTGATCACCAATCACGAACTGATAAAGGGGGCTCAACCGACGAGGCGATGAGGTGATCAGATCAAGTGATGAAACTGACAAAGGGTCAGGGCAACTGGGCAAGCAACGGGACTTCTGGGAACTGGGATCATCGGGACAGAGTCATGGAGGTAGGCATTGGAGCAGGCCAGGTGAATTACTGAATTTGGGGCCCCACCTTAATGGGGGGCCCTGTGCGGGTGCCCACCTCGCACACCCTCATCAACGGCCATGCTAATATGATCATGTAAATCAACATCAAGTGCTATGTCATACAGATTGAGTCACCAAAAACGAATTAAACGAACAGTGCTACTCTAGGTTTATCAAATGCACCTAACAAACAGATTAATAAGCCTCAAGATAAGCAATCATCACCGAGCTAAACAAGTATTTCCCCCAGAATGCACTTCACCCAAATTGAGATGAATCAGCCCCTTTTGCACACGGCAAGGTCCCCAAATCCACCTCAATCGGCACAGTGCACAAACACAATAATAGTGAAGAAGCCGAAGGTCTTATTGAGCACTGGATTCAACCAAAGCGCGATGAAATCGCTGTCCCAGAAATCAGATCGTCGTGCTATAAACGCACTACCGACAAAGAGACCTGAAGATACGATGCCATCAGCCCCACCACGGCCAAAAGCCACGGAAGGAGCCCGAGGTGCAGAGAGGAGCAGCAGCAAGCTCACGACGACCACCTGGTGGCCATCGGGAACCAAATCGAGGAAGACCACCACCACAGCAACACCCACCGATCGGCGAGGATGCCAAGGTACCGGCGAGCAGCAGGGCGACGACCAAACAGAGGGTGAAGAGAGGGGATAAAACTAACAGCCAAAAACCAACCAACTCGAGAGAGAGTTGCGGTTTCCTTCAAATAGGCGAGGGAAGTGAACCGGCATCACGAGAAACTTGGACGCCGAGGCCACGTCGCCATGCCCACACGCGCCCGAGGGGCAGCGCTGCTGCCCCCTTATCCATCTCTCTCTTATGTGGGCCGGCCCAAGGAGCAAAGGGCACAAAGGATACAGTTGTTTTTCATCCTTGCAGTAAGCCAGTGACGGTAGGAGTTGAAGATGTGGATAACTTAAAATAACATCTTGTGTTGAAACAGTACATGTGAAACAGTTTGAGTTGAAACAATACATCATGTGAAAGGAACACACTAGACCCAATCCAATATCGATTTAATCATAACATCAGGGAGGCTCATATTATGCTATACAATCGTCTAAAAAAGTAGTTTAGGCTCTACAATAAAAAACACTGCTCTGTCCAAGGATATGTAAGACAATTTTCTGTTATAACTTATGGTTAGGAAAATCCTGTTATCAATGATTTGACATTTTGTCATATCTTGGTGTTGTAGAAACACATTTACGCATTGAAGATCAACATAGTTTATCCCGAATTCAGAGATTAAACCTTTCAAAAGGTGTTCGCTGCATATAGAAATGTGG
Organism: Raddia guianensis; assembly: GCA_036346415.1. Lineage (NCBI taxonomy): Eukaryota > Viridiplantae > Streptophyta > Magnoliopsida > Poales > Poaceae > Raddia > Raddia guianensis. Next base: position 18,357,114 of record CM070537.1, on the reverse strand, counting down.
TATCTGTAATGGATATACTGGATACCTAACTTTGTTTGCCGCTTGTGTTACAGTGTAAACACTAATATTTGATTCAAGTACTAATTAGTTATCTTGTCTATTAGGAAATGCGCCGATGCAAGATCACGAACGACACCAAGAGACACGATGTTTGGTAACGCAGTTCGGCTTTCGCCTACATCTGTGGGGCTCTGATTATGGGCACTCCTCCCCCAAACCATAATACCGCAGCATACTGGCTGCACAGGTCATGGCCACATCCCGGCCGCTGACCTCCTCAAACCTATGCTACTATTATGAAGTCGTTACCATGGTTACACCAGGGCTGTCTCACTTTATATATTGGAGGCCTGGATAGAGTTCGGCTCTAACACTAAACCAACCTTACTTATTACAACACAAAGTCCATGTAACCTACTTATATACATATTCAACACAAAATCTAACAAATTACACCTTGAAGAAGCTCACGTCTTGCGTGAACCCTTTTACCCAACCTCTAGTTGCTTTCTTCGTAGCTCACATCAAACCGCCTGACGAGTCCACCTCCTTGGACGCACCGTCTTCCTTTGGATATTGTTTGACTCTCCTTGGATCTGCACCTCTAGATCCAATCTTTTGAGTCCTCGAGCAGGCTTCTCAGCCCGCCACCGCGCACCGCGTCGTCCGTGCATGACAGAATATGCCGTACCCTAACTATCCGCATCCACGCCACAGTTTCACCTCCAGTGTCGTGATGCAGCGCCTCCTATACAACATCCAGTCGCATCACTGCTCCGCCGTTCCGATCTATCTGGCATAATCCATCCGCGCCTGCTGGTCTGATCGCGAACGCCGAGGTCATCGTCGTCGCCTGCTGACCTCGCCGGCTACTTTGTCAGCCCAATCGCCAGGTCTGGTCAATCCATGCCAACGGTAGCCCATCATACGGTTCGAGCCTCTTACCCGAAGTGTCCGATACCAACGATCGAATCGTCAATCGCCGCCATGCTCCACCTTGCGCTGATGAGGTGTTTTCTGCTGCGCTCGTGTATCCATAAACATCGTGTCTTCCCCTAGATCTTCCGCATAGCCAACCTCGCCAACCAAATTCTGATACCACTTGTTAGGAAATGCGTCGATGCAAGATCACAAACGACACCAGGAGACACGATGTTTAGTAACGCAGTTTGGCTTTCGCCTATATCTGCGAGGCTCTAATTATGGGCACTCCTCCCCAAATCATAATACCGCAGTATACCGGCTGCACAGGTCACGGCCACATGCCGGCTGCTGATCTCCTCAGGCCTATGCTACTATTATGAAGTCGTTGTCATGGTTACACCAGGGCTGTTTATATAGTGGAGGCCTGGATAGAGTCCGACTCTAACACTAAACCAACCCTGCCTATTACAACACAGAGTCCATGTAACCTATTTGTACACATATTCGACATAAAACCTAACATTGTCTTTTGTTTAACCGAATTATCTTGTCATAATTACTCGTTGAAATACTTTTATATGTCATATTGACTTCTCTATGGATAGAAGGAAAAATACTTGCCGGTAAATGCTTAGATCACTGACTTGTGTCTCAAAGGGTAGTCTTAATCATTCTACTCATTTCTTTGGCGGTAATATTTAGATTACAATAGATAGGTGCTGACAATTTTGATTTGTTCTTAGGAAAATCGTTTGCGTCAAGAGATAGAAGACCTAGAGAAGGAAACAGGGTACAAGTTGAGAGTTCTTGCACAAAATTACCCTGATACACCTGGTGACTTTGCTTTCTTTTTTTTTTCCACATACAGTAGGATTCTTGCTTTGGTTTTTGTGATTTTATTGCCCCATATCTTCAAAGATACATGAAGTTGCTTTTCAGAGACTACCATTCCAATAATTGCATCTTCTCAACACATATTGTTATGTGCATGTGGGCTCCAATGGGCATAGGGTACGGTTAGTGCTGTATTAGTTAGAATAAGGGCCGAAATCATTGTTCACATGTGAACAGTAACCATGAGAGGATTAGCCACCGATTAGAGTACTTCCTTTAGAGACAAGATTAGTTTCTTAATGGCCAAGTTGATTAGATCAAATCTAGATTTGAATCTAGATCCCCTCGCCGCCATCCCCTCTCTCCGTTCATGTCTGGGCATACCAGACCAGATTTGATCATAGCATATTCAATTACTTTTATGATATATCGCACATTGTAATATCATTGAAGTGGCTGGACAGTAAGCAAGTTCATAGCCACCGAGTGTTTATCACTTTATCTAGGTGAATATATAACCTTTTTGACTATAGATTGTTCTTTCAAGATCCACAATCCATTACAGCATTTTGGAAAGTGTGCTGTTATTTACGTGGCCTCCTTCCATTTTGCACTTCAGGTTTGATAGCCCACCTATATATGGGGGCTGGCCATGCATGCGTAGCACCACTCTTGAGTTTTCGGCCTTGCATTGCCCAAAGGGATTAACCCGAGATGATATGTTTTGGTCCATCTAACATCACATGCTTGTACTACTCTCTCTAGACTAGCATGGTGGTACTATTCCACTAGTACCGATCCACATGGGCCACACGGTTCTCACATCTCGACGGGATGGGTATATAATCAAGAAGTTATAATGTCCTCTATTTTGAATTTCTGCAGATTGGTTTATGATTTTTTGCTGGACTTTTTTTATCAATAATCTGTTGTGTCCATTTGATTAATGTCCACAAATCTCGTGTGAAATGTGCTTATTTCTTCCCTTGTAATTGTATGACCAGTGTCTTTTTTTTAACAAACAATGTACAACTAGGGTATGAGCCGAATTCTATTGAGATCTACTGATGCAGAGCTCGTAGTTGCGAACGTGCGATAATCATGGGTCAGGATGGCTTGCATTGCACATATGTAATTTTTGTACATATTTTTAATCCTCTCTGTTAAAAATGGCAGGAGAAATTGATCTCTACTATCATTATTCACATATATCATATATCTTTTAAGTTGGTTTCATTACTCTTTGTCTGCATTCCTTTTTACAGGATTGGCTATCAAAGATTTTTGGCAAGTTGATGACCGAACTATTGTCTTTGTTGCCGATCCCACTTTTGGTGAGATTATTTTGTTTCAAGAACAAATGTGTTGTTCCTTTAAGCGATGGCTATTATGTTTTGCAACACATGTTTGGTTAGTGCATTGTGTATCTCTATGGTGTATAAGTGTATTAGATATTAGCTTGTGATCTAAGATCTGATAAATGAATTACATGTGGATGACCTCCGTAATTAGATGGAAGTTCTGTTTTCTTAAAGTTCATATGTGAACTTATCTCTAAATCCTACTAGTGAAATGCTTGAACTAATGATTTAAGGAATTCAGAAAAAAAAAAGAAGTTGAGACCAAGCATGCTTTTTGGTTGATGATTTGCCATTCTAAGGTGCATTTGGTGATTTGTAACTCCGGTGTCTATGACGACCCTTCTTTGTCTATGACATATGTGCCCAGCAACAAATCATCAATCCAACAACCTTAAGGGTGGTCAATCATCAATTGCCCATTGACAACCAGTACGTCCATGCAGTTGACATTTTCATCTTACAAGATATTAAATTTGTGGTCATGTTGGTGTATCCATTTTGTATGGTTCTTGTTATTTTTCAAGAAAATAACACTGATCTAAATTGCATCCACATTTATGTTCTAGGATATGTATTTTGATGCTTTGCGTACGATCTGGATGAAGAATCCATATTTAACTGTGCTGGCTGGCTGACCTTGTCGTCCCTGGTGCTACAAAATGATAACTGAATTTGTTAGGATATGTATTTTGATGCTATACGTACGATCTGGATGAAGAATCCAGATTTAACTGTGCTGGTTGGCTGACCTTGTCGTCCCTGGTGCTACAAAATGATAACTGAATTTGTTTGATGATAATCTCTGAAAGTTGTAATGGAACTGTATTCATTACCAAAAAATTTCTTGTATGTGTTCTTCTTCAAACTTCGCTTCTCTTACACAGTTATGCACTCATACTTATTGGCAGGGTAAAAATTCTGAGTGTAGTTCTATTTTTTAATTAGTACAGTTCTTTTTTGGCAGGTAACATTATAAATTTCAACATTGGACCACTAGTCGATCTAGACATTCCTCGGAGCTTTTGGAGTCGGGTTTCAGGGAAGTATGGGAACATGTTTTACTGGAAAGAAAAGGTAACACCTGTTGTTTCATCTAGCAGTTGCCATGACATATATATTGTATATTTTTTATCCTCCTGATTCATTCACTCCCGTGGCCATGGAAGCAGTACAACTGTACAAACATCCATTCCAATTATCCACCTAAAAATTGTAACTATGCTAAAGTTCTATTTCAGATCAATAGAATTTAATTGGAGTAAGTGATAAAGATTCTCTTCTAATTAAAGCTGCCCACCAGTTCAACACTATCCAAATGGCTGAGTTGATACCCGTTGAAAATTTGCATGTAAAAAGAAGACTTGAGAAATTTGCATGTACTCTTTAGTGAAATTTGCACTGTAAGGATTTAAGCCCCTGAATTATTTTGTTTTGTTGACAATGTACCGTTTACCTACTTTCTGTGCATTTTCTCCTCACCATATTTTTGTTTTTGGGACATGGAACAGGGAGAGGATGCATCAATTGAATCAGCTGTGATGGCAATCTCTCACTGTCTGAGAGGGCCTACAGGGGCAAATAACTGTTCTGAGATACTGTAGAAGCAAAAGTGAAAGTTCGTCTATATACGAAGCAGGGCAAGGATGTGCAGTCCATATATTATTTGCTGAAGTGTCACAGTTAAAGCAACAAAACATGTTTCACCACTTTTCCAGACAATGACACCTGGACATGTATCTCACCTGGAAAGCTGAGCAGATGCAAAATTATTACAGCACTTGATAATTAGGTAGAATTTTCCGGGGTTAAAATGAACGCCATTGCAGTTGTCATGGGCTCTCAAATTGCGAGTTGCCGGTTTAAACGTACATTGACATTGATTTACATCAGTTGTTAGTAAATTTTTACTGATTCTGCCAAGCTGTGTTTCTTAAGAGAAAAGGGAGGAGCTCTGCCTAAAATTAGAACAAATGCCAAAGGCCAATGTCCTAGGATGCATGCCCCGCGCAGCGAATTTCGGGGCACCCCTAACGCGGATCCACTGGGAATGGAAGAAGCACATGCTATAAAAGAGATTTATTTTCCTTGAAAGGGATGCGGGATACTATTATAAATAACTTGTGATGGGACCATACTCATCATAGATATGTCCAACGCTTCATCTATAAGGCTTTATCGATCTTTACCTTGGTCAGGTTGATAATGCAGTTGGTCTCCTCCATGGAACCGAATCCTCTGACTTAATGCAGAGGGCAGTGGGTCACTGACATGTGGGCCCTATGCATATGGGGCCCACATGTCAGTGACACAACTGCATAGGGCAGTAAGTCAGAGGATCCCATTCCCTTCTCCGCATGCCAATTATGCTTTAAATTAGATCATTTATGTTTAAAATGGCTATAGGAGTTTATTCTGAATTGGAAACATCGAAATTTCTCATGAAATGTTTAAAATATATGACTATATATGTTTACAATGGCCATTTACACATGTTAATTGAAATGAAACTCTCTTATGCTATATATGCTTTGAATTGGACAATTTGTGTTTAAAATGGCTATTTGACTTCATTATGACTTGGAAATATTGACATATCTCTTGAAATAATTAAAATGACCATTTGAGTTCATTTTGACTAGGAAATGTTGAAATATATCATAAAATATTTAAAATGACTATTTGGACCCATTAACTTGAAAAGTTACTCCCTTTATGCTAAAATGTTTCAAATTGGATTATTTCTGTTTAAAATGTGTCGAATTCATATTACAAGATAATTATATATGGTTGTTTTCACTTGGTATTGTCGAATAATAGTCTCTTATGATAATTATGTTTCAAACCGGATCATGTATGTTTAAGTTGCATGAAATAGCGCTTTGTTGAGACCCATGTGGAGGGTACTCTGGGTTGATGACAAATATATGTGACAAGATGGAATTTGAAGTGTTTTGAAGAAATTTTAATGGTGCATTATGAAAGTTGCCGTGGAATTGGAACCGGACCATTATGTTGAGCTTGGGCTAGGTAATAGTTTTAAACGGACGTGGTCCGGTGAAATTTGTTAAGCTGACACGTGGTGTGTTAGGGCTTGCTATTTGTGGTGTTACGAATGGATTATGATGTTGGTAATTTTGTGATGGACTAACCTTGCAGAAAAGGTAAGGTGTGTTGGTTTTGTGTGTGTTCACCTCAATGATGCAGGTATCGGTGGGTACGTGACTGACACTTCGCGGGGACAGCTAGAGGTTGGTGCGTCCGGAGACGTGTAGGCGACCGGGTTCGATGATCTGGCGGTTACATGAGGTAGTGTACTCGAGAAGTTTTGCCATGGCAATAAGTCCGAGACAACAATCTTAGTGACCCCTCTCCTCCCACTCTCTCACCTCCTCTCTCACACCAAGACAGCTACCACCTGTCGCCCCTATCGCGCGCGCCAGGCCGAGCTGCACCGAGCTGCCGCCTACCGTGGCCGCCACCATGCCGACACCCCATCAAGTCGCCTCACCGGCCATTGTGCCGAGCCGTGCCACCTCACGCTAAGCCATTGCCACCTCACGCTAAGCCATGCCGCACCACAATGCTCTCATGTCGATGCCGCACCGCCGAGGTCGCATGCCAGTGGGGCTGGTAGGTGGCGACCGACTCGGTGGAGGAAGGAGGAAAGGAAGGAGGAAAAGGAAGATGGAGGCCATGAAAGAGGGAGCCACGCGCGGGCATGACCTCATTAGAGAGAGGAGGTAGCATTGGCGCATGTAGTAAGAAGCCATCGAAGATGTAGGTTGTATAGAGGGAGGAGTCACTAGAAAGGGGGGAGCCCTCGATATGGCTTTCCCTATGGTGGCTTCCTCACAGCAGCTCCGCTTGTACAGCGTCCCTAGTGCAAATCTGACGGCAACGATTATGATAGATAGCTCAAAGTATAGGTCTCACAACGATTTATCTGGCAGCTTAGAGGTAAAATTTGATGTGTGTGTTCGGTTAAGGGAGAAGGATGCGGTGGTCATCGGGTTTCCGATACTCATTAGGTTCACCTATGGATGACTAAGGGTAGAGGTGTAGGTCAAATATTTGGCCCTTAGATGACTCATTTGTCCTCCCTATACATAAGTCATTCTAACTCATCAGTTTGGTGAATGTGCGAGACTCGAGAAAGAGAGGCATCTCATATTGATCTTATAGTTGATGACCATATACTTGAAACTAGAATTCTTCTTCAATCTTACTATTTCGCAGTCGCTTGCGAATCTTGGATTCGTTGTTTAGACGGATGCTCGAGACGGTGAATCTGCGGTGGGAAGGGGCTTGTGGTGGGGTCACAACTCGCAAGGCGCTGGCTGCAGCATTGGAACAGTGGGAATGGCCAAAGACTGCCGAGCGACGACGAGGGGGTCTGACAATGATGATAGGATTTAGGATGGGTGGAGCCGGCTAACTGTGGGAGGAAGGGAGGCGGAGCGGATAGGTGTCAAGAGCGCTGCCGCCTACGAGAAGAGGAGGTGGAGGCTCGTGGAGCAACGATGGAGAGGGTGAGGATGAGGGTGGCAGCATCCTGATCAGATCGCTATTTTGAAGGGAGGGATAGGGAATAGTAGGGAAGCAAAGTGATATGGGCTGTTGGATTTTAATTCTGATAACAAAAAAGTTTTGACTATACAAATCCTGCTTTGCAGACGGCTATAAGCTAGTCGCTTCCATTTTTTTTTACCGAAAGAAGGGCAAATACAAGGAACGAAAACAATGGGCCTCGATGGCATCGCCAACCCAACAGATTTTCGAAAGAGGGATAGGAGAACTACCGACCAATTTCATTGAAGCAGGAGAAAATAAGGTAAGGATTAGTAAAATACAATAGAGAGAAAATTGTAGGGAGAAGTAGAGTAACGATTGAAAAGAGGATGAGTAGTGATGAGATAGTCCATAAATAGATATGTTGGAGAGAGAGATAGTGGAATAGATGATTTGTATAGCTATTGAGTGGAATATATATATAATACAGACAATGGGCCTCCCCAAGGGCACAATATACTCTAACACTCCTCCGCAGTCTAACCGACACTAACCGGTTTAGACTGGTACAAAGTAAACACACACTCCCCGTGGTCAAAACAAGCCAAAAGACCATAAAGCAAAAAGACCATCACTCCCTCATAGTTGAAACGGTCAACGCACAAACGTTTAGACTTGATCAGAACTTGATGAAGACCATCGTGGGAAGACCCTTGGTGAAGATGTCAGCGTACTGGGACAACGTGGAAACATGGAGAACACACACTTGACTGAGAGCAACGCGCTCACGGACAAAGTGCATTTCGATCTCAACATGTTTAGTCCGCTGATGCTGCACCGGGTTGGTGGAGAGGTAGACCTCGCTGACATTGTCGCAGTAGACAAGGCTAGCCTAGCGAAGAGGACTGTGAAGCTCCTGGAGCAGCTGACGAAGCTAACAGGCCTCGGCGACACCATTAGCAACAACATAGTACTTAGCATCAGCACTGGAACGGAAGACAGTGTGACGCCGCTTGGAGGACTAGGAGATCAGGTTGTCGACTAGAAAGACGCCATAGCCAATGGCGGACTTGCGGGTGTCCGGGCAACCCGTCCAATCAGCATCAGTGTTGACCGTGAGATCAGCAGGCGTGCAATGTCAGAAAAAGAGTCCAAGGGCGAGATTTCTCTATAGGTACCGCAAGATGCGTTTCAGGGCAGGAAAGTGAGGCTTCCGTGGATCATGCATGAACAGACAGACCTGCTGAACCGCATACTGGTATCCGGATGGGTGATGGTTATATACCGTAGAGTTCCAGCGAGTTCCAGCCAGACTACGGTGGTGAGTAGCATAGTCATCAGAGATCCGTTTGCGGAGAGGTTGGACCTAGTATCTATCGGGGTAGCACATAGTTTGCAGTAACTCATGCCGGCATGATCTATAGATGGCCAAATGGGCCGGCACGAGGCACGACGATTTTGGCCCGACACAAGCATGATCCGGCACGATATTAAACGGGTCGTGCCGGCCCGGCACGAAGTGGCGTGCCATGCTTGGGCCGAAGGCCAAGCCCGTGGGCCAGCACAACACGGCACGATTATATATTTTTTTAATTTTATTCATTCAATATACGTATATTAACAAGCCTTGATGTACCTAAGCACAATCGAAGACGTGCTCAGTTGGCTAGCTGAGCAGCCTGAGCTTGCGCAACGCGCCTGGAGGTCGCGGGATCGAATCCTCCTCCCGAGTGCAAAATTTTTTTGGCGCTCTCCCGCCTCCTCCTGCGCGCGGCCGCGCGCCAGCTCGCTCTAGCCCAACAGGCTGCCGTGTAAACGGGCCGGCCCGGCATGGCTAAGCAAGCCTCGTGCCGTGCCTGGGCCTCGGCCTCGGCCCACGGGTTGGCACGGCACAACATGATTAGTTAAACGGGCCGTGCCTTAACGGGCCCATGCCGGGCCGCCTGTTTGGCCATCTATAGCATGATCCAAGATGTCGATGATGTACTAGCGCCGAGAGAGAAGACCTCCAGACAGTCGGTGCACTCAAACTCTAAGAAAGTGGTGTAGAGGACCATGATATTTGAGAGAGGACTCGTAATCCAAGGCAGTGATGATGCGTCTAAGGAGATCATCTGAAAATGTAGTTAGCACAATATCATCCACATAAATTAGTAGGTAGGCTGTGTCATCCCCCGACAGTGTATGAAGAGAGAAGTGTCTGTCTTTGCCTCAACAAAACCAAGGGACTGAAGATGTGATGCAATCGTGCGGTACCAAGCTCGCGGTGCCTGCTTAATACTATATAGAGACTTGTTGAGCAGACTTACATGATCTGGGCAGGAGGGATCCAGTACAAATCCTAATGGCTAGGCGCAGTAGATGGTTTCTTTGAGTGTGCCATTGAGAAAGGCATTGTTGATGTCGAGCTGGCGAATAGAACACTCTCGAGAGGAGGCCAGTGATAGGACTGTCCGGATGGTGGCAGGCTTGACAACAGGACTAAAGGTCTCGCCAAAGTCGATACCCGGCCGTGGAGTGAAGTTGCGAAGGACCCAACGAGATTTGTATCTATCAAGTGAGCCATCTCCATTCAGCTTGTGCTTGAAGATCCACTTGCCATTGACCATGTTGGCACCGGCTGGTGGTGGGACAAGATCTAACGTGTGGTTGGCACAAAGAGCCTCAAGCTCCCTGGTCATCACCTCGTGCCAGTGTGGATCGGCCAAAGCAGCATGCTATGACGTCGGCGGGGGAGGCAGTGCCGAGACATGGAGATTCAACCGGTCGCGAGTCGGGACAACAATGCCAGCTTTGTAATGCGTGACCATGCGATGAGCATTGGTCACGGGAGGTAGAGGGGCCCCGTTGGCAGCAACTTGTGGCGGGTCCAACGAGGCGCGGGAATTAGTCTTTGGGGCGGCGAGGACCGATAGAGCAAAGACCGTAGCACTTGCGGCGAAATGTCGGCACCAAACTTGGCAAGGACAGAGGGTGTGGCACTGCTATCAGCATCCTGTGGTGATGAACCGGCAGGGGCAACAGTGGTAGTCCCGCTGGCAATAGCTTGCCGTGGGAGATCGTCGGGGGTAGTGAGAAGGGGCTGGATGACCGGGAGGGAGCTACCGCTGGCAACAACCTGTGGATGATCCAACAGGGGTAGCGGTAACGGTGGGGTTGGTCGACGTGACCACCGGTGGGGCAGGGGAGGCCGATATGGCCACTAATGAGGCAGGTGATGCAGGGGCAACCTACGTGGCCGACGGTAGGGCAGCAGAGGTTCCTACAGAAGACGGCGAGACACGAACTCCGATAGGCACAGTAGGACAGGCTCGTTTGGTGAAAAATTCAAGATCAGGAGAGGATGGTGTGGAGGTGGAGGTGTTGGAGGCAAAAGGTAAGTGCGGCTTATCAAAGGTGACATGTCTAGAGATGATGACCCGGTTAGATGTAAGATCAAGACACCGCCAGCCTTTGTGATCAGAGGGATATCCTAGGAAGACACAAAGGGTGGAGCGGAGAGCAAGTCTGTGCAGGACGATGTTAGAAAGGTTAGGATAGCAGGCGCAACCAACCACGCGAAGGTTGTTGTAAACGGGGTGAGTGTCATAAAGGGCAAAATGAGGAGTGGAGTAGGATAGAGAGTGGAACTCTGATACCAGTGAGCAGCTCATGGGTAAGGAGAGAGAGCCTCATTTATAGCCACCCCTTGCCATCCTCATCCAAGATAGCTCCTCCCATGGTGTGCCTCATCCCCATGGCCTTCATGTGTGTTTGAGAGAGAGATTGAGTGAGAGAGAGGGAGAGGGTGTAAGGAAGAAGAAGTAGAGAGCATCCCCTAGCCTCCTCCTAGTCATCCCCAAGATTCTTGCCTCTCCCATGGAATTCTTGGCTAGCTCCATGGTGGGAGAGGTGAGGTGAGGTGTTGGATCTCCGGTCTTGTGTTTTTTGGAACCTCACCACCGGAAGATCTTCATCGCTTCGTGCTTCACCAAGCGATCGTCTACATGAATGAAATCCACCGGTGTCGGTGGTCACCGCCTTCAATAGGGGTGCATTCTCTCCATTAGTCAGAGTCGTAAACCCATCCTCGTGTGGCGGTCACCTCCTTGTGTGGGGTGCTTCCTCTTCCAGTGTAGAAGACCACAAATCCATCCTGTGCAGGTGGTCAGTGCCCTGTGTCAGTGTCGAAGGGTGTGAGGACTTCTCTCCTGTGGGAAGGCCTCGCCAACTGTGAGGGTTTGGAGCTCACCCAACATATATCAGTGAAGAGCTACCTCGAGTGGATTGAGGGTTAGGGACGAGAGAACCCCGACTTTCCTGTGTGGGAAGCTTTATCAATGGAGACGTAGGTTCTCATTTGTTGGGCACCAAACTTCGGTAAACATCTCGGTTTACGTCTCCTTGTCTCACTCTTTACAATCCTGCACATCATATTGTTTCTAGCTTGTCTGTGAGTGCCTTCAAGCCTCTAAGTAGTCACTTTGTGATTCATAGCTTCCGCTCCTAGCACTCTAGGTCAATCACTCGCTAGCTTGGGTCACTTGCAAATTGGATTCACCCCCTTCTCGGCCTAGGATTCCCACACTAGGGAGGAGGGTATCATTGAAGCTGGAGGAGGGTGACGACAGTGAGACTGGGGAGGAGAGCATCTCTACCAGGCTAGAGGAGAGTGACACCGGGGGTTAGACAAGGGTGGTAGCGTCGAGGCAAGGGGAGGAGGGTGTCGCTGAAGCTAGAGGAGGAGGGCAACGACAGCGGGATTGGGGAAGGAGAGCATCACTACCAGGCTAGAGGAGAGCGACACCGAGGTTAGATGAGAGTGGCAGCGTCGAGGCTAGGGAGCAACGGCGATGTTGGAGCTAGATGAGGGCGACAACACCAAAGAAGGGGGAGAAGAGCGTTGCCTTATGGTTGAAAGAGTAGGAGTGGAGCCATGCCTGGCTCAGTCGAGCTCGGTCAAAAACGAGTTGAGCCTGGCTCGACATTTTGGCAAAGCTCCAACAACAGGCTTGACCTTAGGCTCATTTAGACCTTCGAGCCAAAACAAGCAGGGCCAAGTTCGTCCAAGCCTGAGCCGAGCCACAAGCCACATACGTTTTCACATTCAAAATCTATAAACGAGCGAGCCGAGCCGAGCCCCAAAAGTGGGCTCGACTTAGGTTTGGTAACACCATCGAGCCGAGTCGAGCCTGAGATTAGCTGCAAGCTATTTTTTACAGCCCTATGAAGGATGGCGACAATGTTAGGCTAGGGAGGATGGTGGCCCCCGAGGCTGGGGAAGGAGGCGGTCCTAGGTGGCTATAGAAGGGTGGCGACGCTGGGGTTGGTGGATGATGGCGGCACGACTTAGCTGGGGAAGGAGGAGGTCGGCTTACTTGAGTAATGGAGGAGAGATCAACACGAGGATGATGAAAGCACGTAGAGGGAGGGAGGAGGAGAGGGAGAGAGAGAGAGAGAGAGAGAGAGAGAGAGAGAGAGATTAGAGACATGTGAGATTAAAGAAATAGGGTGGTGAAGTGTACACCACGTGTTTGTTGTATCCGACAAAAATGTACGTGTGGTTGCCACGTTGGCGTAAAAATCACGACATTGATGTTTTGAACGATCAAAGGATTGCTCAAGCCCTTTTTTATATAGACGAAGGATTAGTCAAGCTTGGTATTTTAGTTCAGGGACCAAAATGATTTAGTAAACGTAGTTTGTCGGGGACAAAATCACGGCCCATTGCCATGGCCCACTCCCTGACGGCCCAATCAAACAGCCTACCAGGGCCCAGCTCCCTGGAAGGTTCTATCTGGTCCATATGCATCTGCCGCCAATGCCTTCTGGCCGCATGGTGCGTAACGGCCAAGGAATTGTGTTTGAGTCCGTCTCGAACAGGAGTTCTGCACGGCTACGTGAAGACCCGGACGTGGTTTCCCGGATTGGAATAGGAGTCGTGATCCCCAAGACTAGGAGTATGCCTTATCTGCCTCGGGATATATTTGGCATGTATGAGTTCGTTACGATCTCGTAGTTAGCCCGGCCCGATATTCCCTCGGTAGGTTGGTTCGCTCTGCACTATATAAACCATGCCCCTACGGCGTTTAGGGGGCATCTGATTTCGAGTTTATGCATTAGCATCTGATAGACATCTGATATTCACTTGTACACCCATAATCTCGCCGAGACTTGTTCGTCTCATCGAGCCATCTCTTGTATTCACTCCTGATATATAGGAAAGGCTGGACGAAGGGCTATTATCTCTCCCGAGAGGCCTGAACCAGGATAAAAACCCCTGTCTCTTGTTCGTTGTTGTTCGTGGTTGTTCGGCGTGTCTCCCATCTCACTTCTAAAGAACCTTAGCGACTTGAGATCGTTATCTCAACCGTCGACAGTTGGCGCCGTCCGTGGGGATACGCAGATCGAGCATGTCGAACTCTATCAGCGATAAGGAGATTCTCCCTGAGTACTACGACTCAGAAGGGCAGGACGTTTCTTCCCCTGCCAGCTCAGATCGATCTTACCGACCTAGATCGATGTCTGTGTCTGAGACAGAAGTTTCTGGATATGCTCCGGAGATGGTCTCAGGTCGAGCTCCCGTCATCGACGATGAATATGGAACCGACGATCTTTACGCTGGTTTAGATCTATCAGATTCCAGGGCTATGTCGGTCGATTCTTCCTGTGGTGACACAGCGATGACGCCGTCTAGCGCACGCGGCCACCGCGTCGTCAACATGGCTGGTGCAGGGACCTCAGGGGACCCGCACGGGTCACGGTGGCCGGAGAGATCGAGCAGATAGACTCTGCTCGGCTTCCAGATGGGGCTACATTAGCTGCTCGCGAGCAAGATGTTGTTCGCCGCACTTTTGACGAGTTCATCAACCAAACTCTGGCGCAGATACGCGACCAGCGCAAACGTCAGCGACGTAACCCGCCTCGCGCACCTACGCCAAGACCCCCAGCAGAAGTTCAGCCTGCCCGGGTAGAATCCCCGCGTGCCCAGACTCCGATCGGGCAAGACGCAGATGTCTCGGGGATCCCAGGGCCCCTGGAGCAGAGCCGGGAACGGCTCCAGGCCATAGCAACCGTAATCAGATCCGCTCACCAGGACAATCTCGTCCTCGTGAGCGACGAAGTGGCTACTCACCTTGAGAAATTGGCCGAGGGCTTTAAGTCTATGGGTGAAGCATCATCCGGGCAGCGCGGTGAGCCTGTCCGGGTGGATTTGGACAGTGAACGATCCGATCGATCGCGTGACCGCCGCCACCGCCGGCGACCACCGCCCATGAGCAAGCCGCCGTGGTCACCGCCGCCGCCAAGTCCCCATAGTCATCGCGACCACGGGGCAAGCGTGCGCGCGGCGATCACGGAGGATCCCCTCGCGAGGAGCGCGTTGTCGCGACTACGAGGAAGGAGCGGGGGGCTTATCACGGAGAGAGTTCCTCCAGCGTAAACCTCCCGCCGGCAAGAGTTCCTCCGACCAACAGACCAATGTCTTCTCAAGGCTAGGTTCTGCCGGAAGGTGGCGGTCTTACGCTTTGGGCTGCAGGTTTTTCCGACGAAGCCGCTCTCGCTCGGTGGCCCTCAAAGTTCAAGCCCGACATATGGAAAGATACAATGGGACCCAGAACCCAGAGGAGTTCCTTTCCATCTACGCTACGGCCATCATGGCGGCCGGAGGTGACGAGCTTGTCATGGCTAATTACCTCCGATCCGTCCTTGAGGATGCCGCTTTCGGGCGTGGTCGCTCAATCGCCAGGAAGGTTCCATCTCTTCTTGGAACTAACTTTGTGACGCCTCGATTGCTAATTTCGGTAGTCAGCATGTATGTCTGGGCAAGGAGGATGATCTGCACCAGATGATCCAGATGAACGGGAAGACCCTCCGCAACTTTGTGAAGCGTTTCATCAAGATTTGCAACACAACACGATCCCGAACATCTTGGACGAATATGTTGTCCGCGTCTTTAAAAACGGAGTCCGCGACGAGCGGCTCACCCAGGATCTCGAAATCAATGAGACCTGGACCGCTAACGACCTGTTCAGGGCGGCTGACCGCTATGCCAACGCGGCAGAGCGTGTTTAGTACAAGAAGGCGTTCGACAAGGGCGAGCTACCCGCCCAGCCTGGTGTGGAGGAGAAGAAGAAGAGCAGCAACAATCCTGGTGACAAAAAATCCCAGAAGAAAAAGAAGGGTGATACGAACAACACCGTCGACGGTATAGATCGCACACCTCCTCCCAAGGATGGGTAGAAAAAGCCCAGCAATAACTATAAGGGCAAGAAGCCCACCCAGGGAGGCAACCAAGGCAAGAAAGGTCCAAGTGACCGATATTGCAAGTTCCACCAGAACTACGGGCATGATACGCGCCATTGCAGAACCTGGGCTGCAAAGCTCGAGAATTTCTACAACGGTCCTTCTCTCAGGAGGATTGCCCCACTGGGATGACCAAGCCTCAGCGGCTCCCACTGGTGGTCGCTCCGACCATCAGCAACGCCAGAGTTGGCCGTGTTTTGGTCGACGGCGGGAGCGCTTTGGACCTACTCTCTGCTAAGGTCTTGGACGAGATGCAGATTCCTCGCTCCAAACTTAAAGAGGTCGCGATGCCTTTCTACGGCATCGTCCCGGGGGAAGCTGCTCAGCCATTGGGGCAGATTGTTCTGCCTGTTACCTTCGGCAGTCCAAGCAACTTCCGGACGGAGTTGATCACGTTTGACGTGGTCGATTTCCCTTCCGCGTACAATGCGATCCTGGGCCGGCCATCTCTCGGTAAGTTCATGGCCGTGTCCCATCATGGATTCCATTGCGTGAAGATACCGGGCCCCAACGGTGTGATCACGGTCAAGGGCTACTACAAAGCTGCTCTAGATTGCGACGAGCAGTCCCTTGCCCTGGTCGACCAACTTCCGCCGTGTGGTCAAGTTCCATGAACCAAGTCTCAGACGCCTAAGGGTATCCTTCACCAGAGGTGAGACCAAGGAAGTTCCGTTGTCTCTGGATGATTCCTCCAAGACAGTTCATCTGGGGGCCAATCTGGACCCCAAATAGGAAAGCGAGCTCATTGCCTTCCTCCGAGCTAACGCAGACGTGTTTGCCTGGGAGCCGTCTGATATGCCCGGAGTCCCAAGAGAGGTTATCGAGCACAAATTGGCCGTCCGACCGGACAAAAAGCCTGTTCGCCAGAAGCTTCGTCGCTTTTCGGACTTCAAACAGGGGATCATCAAGGATCAGCTTGGTAAGTCGCCATTCTTTGGTTTCATCCGCGAGGTTGATCACACCGAGTGGCCGCCAACCTCTGTCATTGTAAAGAAGAAAGGCGGCAAGTGGAGAATGTGTCGATCACACGCACTGAACGCCGCTTGTCCCAAGGACAATTTCCGCCGCCTCGATAGACCAAATGGTCGACGCGATCATGGATGCCCAAATTTTTGAGTTTTTGGATGCTTACTCAGTTATCACCAAATAAGCATCTCCCAGAGGATGAAGAGAAGACGCCTTCATCACCCTTTTCGAACTTTCGCGCTACGACCATGTCTTTCGGTCTGCGCAATCTCGGTGCCACGCCCAACGATGGAGAAGACTTTCCCGTAATCGCGGAAAAACTCGGAGGTCTATGTCGATGACATAGTTGTAAAGAGCAAGCTTGCTCCGCATCATGTAAAAGACCCGCCGAGACTTTTCACAATTTCAACAGCATCGAATAAAGTTAAATCCAGAGAAATGTACCTTTGGTGTTCGATCCGAATGTTGCTCGGTTATGTAATTGGTTCACGAAATTTCGCCAACCCCGAAAAAATCGAGGCCATTGAAAATATGCGAGCTCCAACTACCGTCAAGGAAGTTCGAGCTTCACCGGACGGATGGTCGCTTCCGAAAGGTGTTTATTTCCGTCGTATGCACGCGGGTCGCCCTTCTTTAAGGCCTGCGCAAGCACAATGGTTTCAATGGACAGAGGAAGTCGATCGATCTTTTCAAGATCTAAAGCAATACTGTCCAACCCACTGCCTTGACCACCCCGACCACGGTGGCGGTTCTTACTCTATCTCTACCAGATGCCTCAAGCGGTGAGCGGGTCTTGACGGTGGAAAGGGAAGGCATCCAATGGTCAATCTATTACGTGAGCGAGGTACTTCACGGATCGAAGGAGCGTTACCGAGGTCCGAGTCGCTCTACGCCTTGCTCATGTCCTCCGAAAAACTTCGCCATTATTTCAGCGCATCAAATCATCGGTCCCACCAAGTTCCTCTTGGAGAAATCCTAAGGAACAAGGAAGTCAAGCGTCAGATAGCTAAATGGGCAATGGAACTAGCAGAATTCGATATTTTGTTTGCTGCCTGAACTGCTATTAAGTCCTAGGTCTTGGCTGACTTTGTCGCCGAATGGACCTGCCCGCCCAAATCCCATGAAGCTCTCGAGCAACCTGATGACCCCCCTTGGACCATGTTTTTTTATGGCTCGCGTACTGGAAACTCGGGGGCTGGATTCGTTCTCATCTCCCCTCAAGGAGAGCAACTCCAGTATTCTATCCAATTACACTTTGCGGCGACTAACAACGCTGCGGAGTACGAGGCCCTCCTTGCGGGACTAAGAGCATGCAAGTCGCTCGGTGTCCAGCGACTAACTGTGAAGGGAGATTCACAGCTGGTCATCAACCAGGTAAACAAGGAGTATCAGTGCTGCGATGACTCAATGGCGTGATACCTGGTTGAAGTGGGGAAGTTGGAGCGGCACTTTCGATTTTTCGAGGTGCTCTTCGTGTCCAGGAAGGACAACTTCTTGGCCGACCAACTGTCCAAGTTTGGATCCTCACGAGAACCTGCTCCGGTAGGGGTGCTCGTCGAGCACCTTCACAAACCCTCTATCACGTCTCCGGACGAGGCAACAGAGACAGGTGGTGCTGTCTCCGTCATTGAGCAGTGCGCGGATCGACAACGCCATTTGTCCCAGATCTTGCGATGGGACATCGTCTCAAGACGGCCGAAGCGCGTTCCCGCCACAAGGCGTCTGCTCCATACAAGCTTATGGACGGCATCCTTTACCATCGAGGTGCTCGGGAGTTCTCTCCAAGTGCATCTCGCAGCAGAGGGTGTGTTCCTTCTCGTGACATACACGAGGTGCTCGTGGCAACCACGCCTCCTTCGTAACTCAGTCGGCAAAGCGTTTATGGGCTATTATCGCCCACAACGTTACAAGATGCCCGGACTTAGTGACTAAGTGCAAAGTTTGCCAATTTCACGTCCGGAAGGCACATAAGCCCGCCTAAGAGCTCCAAACGATCCCCCATCTTGGCCTTTCTCCACATGGGGTGCGGATCTCGCTTCTACCGCTCCTAAGGGGTACAAGGGCTATACACACCGCTGTCGCCATTGACACTTTTACAAAGTGGATAGAGGCGAGCTCGTGTCTCTCTTCACGCCAAAACGGTCAGCGCTTTTTCAAGAGCAACGTGGTCACGCCGCCGGATCCCCATAAGTCGATCACGGATAACGGTACCAGTTGAAGCGAGCTATTCGTGAATATGCGAGCAACCGGGCACCAAGTTCGCCGCCTCGTGGCACATCCACGAGCAATGGAGCGGTCGAAGCGGCCAACGGACGATCGTCCAGGTATCAAGCGGCGCGTGTTCGCGGCACTCATGAAAGCACAACAAGGCTTGGGTTGACGAAGTTCCTTCCGTCCTCTGGGCAGTTTGCACTACGGCTAGCCGGACAACCGGGGAAATTCCTTTCCAATTGGTCTATGGTGCAGAAGCCATCCTGCCCGCCGAAATAGTACTCGGTTCGCCTCGCACGAGCTCAGTCAACTTCGTTGATTACGAGCAAGAGCGCCTACTCGATCTCGATCTCCTCGAAGGCACACGCGAACGGGCACAAGTCAGAATGGCGCGCTACCAGCAAGATCTTCGCCGGCACGCTGCCAAAACGGTTCGACCAAGGGCTTTGAAGGCGGGCGACCTCGTTCGCGCCGTGTCCGTAACACGTCCAATGCCAACAAGTTAACTCCCGTTGGGAGGGTCCGTTCACTTGTCGTTTCCATTTGCTTTCGTCCGGGGTCGTTAAGCAGCTATGGAGGACGGAGAGAGTCGACCAAAGACTTGGAACATCGACCACCGTAAGTTCTTTTGTAGGTCTTTTACGTGTTTGCTTAACCGCTTTTTGTCAAACTTGGCGCCTTTGTTCGTCCAAGTCTGTGGGCTCCATGTGAAGTTCAATCCAAAAAGTGAATCTTAGCGGCCCCTGCGCCCTTTTCACATCTCTGCCTTCCACGACTACCCATTCTCGATAACACTTGATGGTCGCCGGCCTTGCGACACTTGGCTCCGCAATCTTAAGGATTTTTCCCGCCGATTTAGCTTCAACAAGTTCCTAAACTCGAGTTACGTGTCTGCATCCACCGCAGCCTAAGTTCGCTCTCGTAAGCCCTCCGCCGGCGGAGGCACTTTCCTTGTCCGTTATCCTCCTAATCGCTTAACTTACATTAACGACCATCCTTGGAATACGTCGATTAGGATACGGTGTCGCTCTAACTCTCTACGCGTCCTCGAATTCATAAACTTCGGGTTTCGAGCACCGTCTGCATCGGGGCTAGGCGCCGCTCTTTCTCTTGTGCACTGCTCGGTTCGCAAACTCGTGTTTCGAAGCGATTACTGTGACGGGGCTAGGAGTTAGGCTAAGCATTCTACCGGTTTTCGTTAAACCTTTCTAGCGCCGTCGTGCCTTTTCTCTTAGTTTCCTGCTCGTCCTTGTCTTTTTTCTGCTCGTTTTTGCAGGGACAAGGTAAGTCTTGCTGTGCAAAAGTTAAGTCTTTATTACATTGCTCAAAAGTTTACAGGTACAAGGAGTACAACCCTACTTCTACTTCGAAGCAAGCTGCTCCTTCAGTTCCTCGATTTCTATCTTCAAACGCAGGACTTCTCCTTACGCCTTGAAGCCTTCCTTGGCCTCAGCTCGGAGATGATCGGTTTCCTCCTTGCTGAGCCGGGCCTGCTCCGCAGCCTCTTCGCGGAGAACCTCGACCTTCTCGGTCTTGGCGCGCAGCTCCCCGGACAGAGCCTCGATCTGACTGACCCGCTGCTCGGCGGCCTTGAGCCGCTCCGTGGCGGTCAGCTTCTCTTCGGCGAGCTGGGCCTTGAGGGCCTTCACCTCCGCCGCGAGCTGACCCCGCCACTGCGACGCGTCGTGGAGCTGTTCCTCGAGCCACTTCGTGCGACTTTGTTCCTTCTCCGCGACGTCCGCCCCCGCGACTTGCGCGCGAAGCTCCTCGGCCTCTTCACGGAGAGCTCTGGAGGACTGCCTCTCCTCGGTCAGCCGGGCCTTCAGCTTCCTCACCTTTGCCTTCAGCCGGCTTCGGCTTCGGCTTCGGGCTGGTGCAGAGGACTCCCCTCGGATCCCCTTGCTCGGAGATGTTCCCGAAAACCCGCTATTACAGCGGCGCGCTCCACGGTGACTCCCTCCACGAGGTCCTCCATGGTGGCCCCCACGAACTGAAAGAGAGAAGACTAAGTTAAAACCTTGGGCAACTTTAGCTCGAGCAGACAATGTCTTGGTTTTGAGGGTTACCTGTCCAAGTCGCCGCTTTAAACTTCGGCGCAGGCGATCCTCTAGACCGTGGGTCATGAATCCTCGCCCCTGCGGGATAAGGCCTGCGCGGCGATCCGTCCGCCTCGTCCTGCCCGCGTGGGCACGTGCCCGCCTAAGGGCGATCCACAGCGAGCGAGCTCTCGCCCAGCTCTCGCTCTCCTCTTCTTCTTCCGCCCGCTCCTCCTTGGGCAGGGCCGGAGCCGCTCCGCTAGGCGGCTCTGGAGCTTCCACGGGCAGGGTACCTCGTACGCCCTGCTCATGGCTTTCTCTTTCCTTGGCTTCAGGGTCTTCACCCTGCTTGCCGGTGACCTCCGTCGCCACAGGGACGGGCTGCCCCTGCGACTAAGTGTCCGGTTGGACCGCCTGCTCGGTCCCACCTCGGGCAGCCTGCGGAGCCATTGCCTTGACCCCGCCATCCGTGGCACTGCTTGCCGCCTCTTCTGCCTCCAACCGCTCCACCGCTCCCTTCAGCGCGTCGAGTTGGTCGCTGGAGTCTGGCGGGAGCAGGCTCCACGCCGCCAATTTTGTCCTTGAGGTGGCCAATCTTCGTGTCGCGACGCACCGCAGCAGTGCTCGGCAAAGAGAGACCGTTCGATTGCCGCCTCGACGTCGTCCGTGGCAATCTCCTCCTGGGCAGCTGGTGAAAAGAAGGTTAATTGAGCCTAACGCAGTCAGGAAGTTGGTAAAGACGAAAGTTTCATTACAACATACCTGTCGTGGAAGGCTTGATCTTGATCTTCTTCGCCAGAACCTTCCGCCTCTTCCTCGGGGGCTCCTTGGCGGCTTGTTCGCCTTGGCCCCTGGGTGTTCGCGGCGATGAACTCAGCTCTCTGGTGAGCTGAGCGCTCCTCTCGCGCAACGCAAGAAGCTTTATCTTGCGCGCGACTTCTTCCTCGAGCCTCCTCTGCTCGGCGACTGATGCTGGCCGTGCTGCGGCCCGGTGAGCTGCAGCAGAACGCTTAAGCCGAGGGTCAATGTCCTTACCTCTTCGTCGCTTTGCTCGGCGAGGAGGAGGGCTTGGCCGCTTCCGCTAGCTCGCCCGCCATGCTGCTTTAGCTTGCTTTCGCTGCGCTCCGTTGCCGCAGGGGGCTTCTTCGAGGGCTGGCGGCCATGGCGCGGCGAGCTCCGCGTTGGCTCGGCCGCTGCCTTGGGCTTTGTGGCTACCTTGGCCTTGCCCTTCTTCGCATTCTCCTTCTCCGACCCGGAGAGCTCTTCCACGATCCCTCCGAGGATCAGCTGGTCCTCCTGCGTGTTCGGAAAGTAAAAGTGTCAGCATTTACAACAGTGCAAATCCAGCGACACAGATGAGGGTTCGAGCAACTTACCTCGGTACCGTCGCGGACGAGCACGCTCATGAGACAGTATAGGCCACCTCGCCGGTGACCTCGCCGTCCTTCTTCGCTGCCTTCAGCATGGCGTCGACCCGCTCGGTCACCCATGCGTTGGTTGGCTTATCTGCCCGAGCAGGAAATCCTCTCAGTTTCTGTTCGGAAGAAGCATCAAAGACGGATTGAGTCTTAAAGGCACTTACTTGTGCTCTCCCTCGAGATGTCTTCCCATCCCTCTATCTTATAGAAGGGATAGGGTCTTCTCCGCAGCGGATAGATCCTGTTCGCTGTGAAGTCCCGAATGATCTCCCTGCCCGTGAGCCCGAGGCTCACGAGGGAGGCGATCTTCCTAGTCAGGTACTAGTCCTCGGCGGTCATCTCCGGCCGAGGCATTGGCGTTCCCTTCGCCGGCGCCTTCCCGGTGAAGACGAGCTTGCTGTCGTCGCTCCGCCTGGTGTAGAACCACCTCGTCCACCACGCGCCCATCGAGTCGAGCAGCGGTGGGCGGGGGTACGGCGCGTCGTCGGCGGTGGCCCGGAGCTTGAGGTAGTAGCACCCCAGCGCCGAAGCGGTGAAGCTGCTCCTCGTCACTGAATAGTAGTGGAGGAACAGCCCCACCGATGGATCGATGCCCAGATAGCCCTCGCACAAAAGTGCAAACGCCATCCGGAGGATACTGCTCGATTGAGGTTCGCCACCTCCAATCCGCCGATGTTCAAGAAGGCTCGACGAAGTCGCTCTGGAGAGACCTCAACCCAATAAAGGCGAATCGCTCAAGTCGATTTAACTCTCCTCGAGCGGCTCGAGTTTTTCCTCCCGCAGCCTCCAAATACGGTGTCGATGTGTTCTCTTCCTCCCAAACTCTCAAATCCTCCTCGGATGCGCTAGAGCTAACGAACTTGGCCATAGCGGTTTTCAGAGTTGGACGAGCAGGTTTGGTGGTGGAGTTTTGGGTGCTTTCGGTCTTTGAGTCTTGATTGGAATTAGGGCTTGGAGAGGAAAGACGTGAGAGCAGAAGTGGCTGGCCTCGGGCGACTCAGGTGCTTTTATAGTCCCGTATGAGCAGCTCTGCAATGGTTTTGTCACAAAACGGCTAGTTTTTACCGCAACGGCTAGGTAAAACGGTCGCTTTTTTCATCAACGCATGACGGAAGTTACTGTTGGAATCTGCCAACGGCTATCTTTCCCATGTAGGTTCTGCATCAAGGTCGAGTGCTCGCCGGGCAGTGTGATTCCTGCTGGCGCAATGAGTTGCTTTCGGATCGATCGGTTCATCGATCCGAACAAGACTTGTTCGGTTGAACCATAATCTGGTCGGTCGCTTGTTACGCTTCTTTGTAGCAACGAAATTTCCCTCTTCGTGACTTGGAGTCTCAAGAGGAAGACCCCACTCTAGTGAGTCCTTCCACTTGAGTCTCGGGGGCTAGCTGTCGGGGACAAAATCACGGCCCATTGCCATGGCCCACTCCCTGACGGCCCAATCAAACAGCCTACCAGGGCCCAGCTCCCTGGAAGGTTCTATCCGCCCATATGCATCTCGCCAATGCCTTCTGGCTGGCATGGTGCGTAACGGCCAAGGAATCGTGTTGAGTCCGTCTCGAACAGGAGTTCTGCACGGCTACGTGAAGACCCGGACGTGGTTTTCCCAGATTGGAATAGGAGTCGTGATCCCCAAGACTAGGAGTATGCCTTATCTGCCTCGGGATATATTTGGCATGTATGAGTTCGTTACGATCTCGTAGTTAGCCCGGCCCGATATTCTCTCGGTAGGTCGGTTCGCTCTGCACTATATAAACCATGCCTCTACGGCGTTTAGGGGGCATCTGATTTCGAGTTTACGCATTAGCATCTGATAGACATCTGATATTCGCTTGTACACCCATAATCTCGCCGAGACTTGTTCGTCTCATCGAGCCATCTCTTGTATCCACTCCTGATATATAAGAAAGGCTGGACGTAGGGCTATTATCTCTCCCGAGAGGCCTGAACCAGGATAAAAACCCTTGTCTCCTGTTCGTTGCTGTTCGTGGTTGTTCGGCGTGTCTCCCATCTCACTTCTAAAGAACCTTAGCGACTTGAGATCGTTATCTCAACCGTCGACATAGTTCAGAACCGTTTTGATACTTTTCTGAAAGTACTTGATGCCGTTGTGGAGTCTTCTCAATGCAAACTTTATAGAAAGCTCTCACTATAGGAGGAAACAAATTTCAATAGCCCACATAACACAAGTATCAACTCCATCAAAGACATTGTTCCGAAGGCCATCGAAGACAAACATCACAATGGATTTTTTCGTAAGACAGGTCAAAAAATATGAAAGAATTTATAAAACCCCCCAAAATTGAGGGGAATGTAAATATGCTATAAATTATGGGACTCCTAAGGTGCCATAAAATAATTGTTTTGATTAACTAATTTATTTTAAAAAATGATACTTTTAGGAGGGAATAAGTTTGTGGCCCTAATGTCACTGCCACTATTGGCAGCACAAGTTGAAGGGAGGGGGGAAGGGAATGCTGCCGCGGCTGCGGCTGCGGGCAGGGGCAGGGGCAGGAGCAAGGCAAAGGCAAAGGCAAAGGCAAAGCCGCGCCAATGCTTCCTCCTGGGCCGCCGCCGTCGCTGACCATGCGCGCTCCGGCCGCCACACTGCCGCGCTCACCGTCTTCCGTCGCGTTCTCGCTGCCCACCCGGCTACCGCCGCTGCCGACCAGCTCGCCCACTCCGCCCTCCTCCGCGTCTGCGACGCCCGCTTGGCCTACCAGATACACGCGCAGGCATTCCGCCGCGGCTCCGCTGCCTCCAATCCCGTCCTTGCCTGCTCGCTCCTCGCCTTCTACTGCTCTTTCGACGTTGCGCCGCCGCATCTCCCGGCCGCCACCAAGCTGTTCGACGAAATGACGCACAAGGATGCCGTCTCCTACACAGCCATGATCACCTGTTTCATCCGCGCCGGGGACTCCACCCAGGCCTTTGCCCTCTACCCTCTCATGCTCGCGTCTGCCACGCCGCCCACCGAGCACACCTTCGCCACCCTGCTGTCTCTCTGCGCCTCCAGGCGCTTGTGCAGCCATGGGAGGCAGCTTCACGCGCAGCTCCTTCGATGGGGGGTCCACCTCAATCTAGTGCTCAAGACCTCGCTGCTCCAGATGTACTGCAAGTGCGGCTCCATGGGCCGTGCGCACACCGTGCTCCACTCGACGCCTCAGACCGACGTCGTGCTCTGGACAGCCATCATTGTTGCCTACTCTCGGTGTGGAGACATCCTCTCTTGTCTGCAAATGTTTCGTGATATGGGCCGTGCTGCGGTGCTGCCCAGTGCATTCACCTATGCAGCTGTCATCAGCGCCTGCTCATCCGCCAAGGCATTACAAACTGGACAGCAGGTTCATGCCCGCCTGTTCAAGTTTTCGCTGGAGCATGATATTTCTGTGTGCAATGCCCTTGTGGACTTGTACAGCAAGTCGTCCACCCGTTTGCTCGACTTGCTGCACACTTTCAATGCGCTCGATGAGCCAAATGTGGTGTCCTGGACTGCCTTGATTGCTGGCCTTGTCCGACATGGCAGAGAACAGGAGGCGTTCTCAGCATTTTCTGAGATGCGGGCTAGAGGGGTGGAACCTAACTCATTCACCGTCTCCACCCTTCTCAAAGGCTGCAACTCCTTACAAGTTCTTATACATGCTACTAAAATTCATGCTTATGTGCTTAAGACCAGTTTTGAGTCTTTGGATGTGGCTGTTGGGAACTCGTTGGTTGATCTATATGTCAGGTTTGCAAGAATGGATGATGCGTGGGCAGTGGCGACTACCATGGCCTTTGTAAGGGATAGCTTCACATACACAACCCTAGCCAAGGGGCTGAATCAGATAGGCCATCAACAGAAGGCCCTTGACATGATAGTCCACATGTTTCATGAGAAGGTTCATATCGATGGTTTCAGTCTTGCTGGCTTGCTTTCTTCTGCTGCAACCTTGGCATCAGCAGTGCATGGGAAGTTGTTGCACTGCTGCTCGGTGAAATTAGGATTGAGCAGTGAGGTTTCAGTTTCTAACAGCATTATTGACATGTACTGCAAATGCAAGTGTATAGAGGATGCTAAGAGTGTTTTTTGCTCAATCAGGGAGCCAAGTGTTGCATCGTGGAATGCTCTAATATCTGGGCTTACATTCAACAAATGTTACGAAGAGGCGCTGTCCTCTTTTGAAGACATGGCATTGGTTGGAGCTCAACCTGATGGCACCACATTCTCTGTTGTGCTTTACGCCTGCAACCATGGTGGCTTTCTGAACATTGGCATTAACCATTTCAACTCTATGAGTAATCTCTTTGGTGTTTTCCCACAAAGGAACCACTATACACTCTTTCTGGAAATGTTAGGTCAAGCAGGCCGTCTTACGGAGGCGGCATGCACCATCAAGGCCATGCCCATCCAACCAAACTTGTCAATGTACAGGACAGTGTTGGCATTTTGCAAGCTCCATAACGATCTGGTTGCTGGTGAAATAATTGCAAGGAATGCACTGAAATTCTATCCATCTGACCCAGAATTTCTAAACATGCTTTCAAGGATCTGTGGTGCTCCTAGTCCTTGGCAACAAAAGCATGGTACTGACTGGATGGAGCGGGAAGCAAATATTCAAGCTAAAGACTATACAAGCTAATAATCAGATTCTGTTCTATAAACTGGGTCCTTGGATTCTTGCTACATGGGTTCCCAAGAGTCGCAAGGATGCATCTGGGGTCATTTCTTTTGACATCTTCACATTGAGCTTGAGCAGAGTTACAGGGTTCATTTAGTTGTTTGGGGTACGTTTTCCCTCTTCGAGGTTTTATGGAAATATTACTGCATGGAAACAACATATAATTTCTTTATGAAGTTAACTCATGTTCCACCTCATTGAAATCATTCTCTTTTAGTCAGTTAACTAGAAGGAATTTGTCATCCCTACCATACAACATTACAGCATCATCAATTTTCTGTTTCCATAAGCTTTATTTGCAAGACAAGCAGAGTGTATACTCTAATGGTTGGTGACTTTGGTCTAAAAGTATTAATTGATTCATTCTTTACCCGAGAAATGTACTCCCTCCAACAAAAGAGTGACAAATCAGGAATATAAACCATTTTTAATTTCAAAAGAGAACCCTTAACTTTTTATTTGGAAATAAGTAGTATTTCATCATTGCCAATGCAAAGCTGAATCACAGCATGATGTTTGCATGCTAGTATTTTGTGTATGCCTTCACCTGCATACCACGTGGCTGTTAGTAACATCATAATGGTAGAACGGTTTTTACATATGTAAGGTAAAAAAATTTAGGATGCATTCTATATAGATACAAACAACTGATAAGGTTCAAGTCAATCCACATATTGAAGGCAAGAAAAATCCCTAGATGATCCCAAATTCTCTCATTGATTGAGAGAAAGAGGAGGGCCAAGAACATTTATATTGGTGGTCCCAGGTGATAATAATTTAGATTAATTATATGTAAATATTATATTTGTACTGCAAATACATTTGCATTCTCAATAATAGGCATTAGAGTTGTATAACGTAGACAACTGCACGATGGTATCTATTGACGCAATTGGGTGGATATTCCTATTGCTTTACTTAATGCTACCAAGAAAATTATTAAAATGTTACAATTTACAACAGCAGTAGTGCTCAGTATTGCTTACGGCCATTTCCTGTCTTTATGCTAACACTATTTCCTTGAAAAACGAAATGTTGTCTGATTCTGTTTCACAGGAGCATGAATAGGATAAGTTTTAGAAAACAACATGACATCATGTGAATATTGAAAAGATCTGAACCATTGATAGCCCAGCTGACTGTTATGAGCCCACTGATCCCATGCTAATGATGGTACCGGTAATTGTTTGCTGTTGGGGCACTTGTATTCATCTAGGAGCCAATAAGTCGGTATATACACATGTACAAGGGGCTTATAATCAGGAAAGGCTCACACACACAGGCCCATATACTTATATATATCTAACATTTGCATCCACACAGGGTTTTTTCGATGGTTGCTATTTTTTCTGAATATCACTGATTTTAGTTCTTTACATGAACCGTTTGAATACATTGTACAAGATATTGAGCACCATGGTTAATCCTTTAGCTACATATGTCCAAAAGTGGGTGTAATATGCAAGAAAAGGGACAATTAAAGGCTTCACTGTTAACTTGTAAATCCATACAAAGGACTGAGCTAGCGCTTCTTGATTATTTAGGAAACCTGCATGTGTGCTGCCAAGTTTAGTTGGATTTAACTAGTAATAGCTTATACCAAACATTATATTTTGTAAAGCACTTACCTTCTGCTATAGTTGGGAAAGTGTCAAACAAGTTGGTAATAAAACTAAGAATTTCCTGTAAGCATTTGGATGTTTCAGGGAAGGCTATTAGTAAGAGCTAGCGTCACTCAGTTAGACCAATATAGTAATTTACTGCAGTAAAAACAAGAAACATGTTTGTAGGCCTACCAATCCCAGCTTTCCTGGTTTCACTGGTGACTCTTCGAAGATATGAACTTTCCTGCAGTTTGTCAAAAAAAAAAAAAATCCATTTCAATATTTTTATATTGAACTATACAAATATAGCCACCATAATGTTACAGTTTCATGAGCTTGGCTGACATGAAAAGGGGGAACACAATATCATGCGTGTATAACAGTGGGTAAGGCATCTTTGTTTAAATCCATCTAGCATTCTATACTGGTGTTACTCTCTTTAGACTAGCAAGGTGGTACTATT
This sequence comes from Raddia guianensis, assembly GCA_036346415.1. Lineage (NCBI taxonomy): Eukaryota > Viridiplantae > Streptophyta > Magnoliopsida > Poales > Poaceae > Raddia > Raddia guianensis. The sequence continues at coordinate 18,327,844 of CM070537.1, read as the reverse complement.
CCATCACAAACTGTTTCACATAGGTCACACGATCCCTTACATCCAATGGGCCAGGGTATTACAGTTTGGTTCAATGCCAAATATTACAGCAATACCACAATTGTGTTAACGAGGTGAGGCGAATGTTTGGTTAAATGCCACAATTGTGGAGTGGCATGCTTTTGGCACTATGAGATAATGGAATAACAATACCCAACTGTACCTAATAAAAAATGCTGCTCCACTTCCTGAACAAACGTAGAAGCTGCAGCCCCTGGTAAAGGGGATGGTCTTACCGTTCCACTCTACAACAAGGAAAATAAATTATCTAATCATGATCCGTCTTATTAACTTTTGATTGGAATTCCATGACACAGGATCTTACCAAGGTGCCACATTACTGCAACAGTGGGTTCTACTCCTTGAGAAACCTCATCGATGGCAAATTTGACATTGTTCCCCATGGCCTTCATCAGTCTCCTGAAGTAGTCACGGGTATTCTGCATGCAATCATGTCATTTTTTCCATAAATGTTAGCATGGGAACCTTCTCTTATTAGCTTGATGGGCATGTATGCAGAGGACTGGAGCAACCATGGCATGCTGAAGCAGATGAAGAAAAATGAAGTGCAGGTAAAACCTTGACTGGCAAAGGTTTGTAGTATGCAGTGTCCACGATAATGCAATCAGGAGCAATCAGCTTCTCCATCCATTTGCCGTCTTTGCAGTTGAGGGAGGAGTAGAACTCCTGGATCAGATCGAACAGGGGTGAAGATGGTAAGATGTTACCTCTGCGGTCAGTATTGTCCACACTATCGGTTGCATTTGACCCTAGTGTTGCCTGTACAGGCTTTAGTGCAAAATCCAATTTTCCTGGCGGAGCTCTCCATTTCCAATATATCTCTGGACGGCGCTGGGGGATCAGGCGTGGCTGACGTTGATGATTTGATTGTAGGTTGGAGGAGGGAGATTGGAATGCAACGGTTGCCAAAGCAGAATTCATGGTGTTGGCTGTTTGATGAGGTGAACAAAAGAGGCTTGCAGAAACAGACGAGGCAAAGATGAACGAGGTGTGATATAGGGTTGACGGGCATGTTTTGCTTGGTGGTTAAAGAATCCGAGCTTCACATTTCTCCTGGCATGGCACGTACTGTGAGATGTATGGACAGATAATTGTTGGAACGGAATATGTTTGATTGCCCGTTGGTTAAAGAATAAAGCTATTTCCCCATACACAAAGTAAGGGATCGCTTGCTTCCTGTAGGTTCTGTATTGTTCCAAAGAAAGAATGGCTTCAATTATCTCTATATAGATAGGCAAGAGAAGAAGCATGCTGTGTCTATAAAAGCAATCTATCTCCTAAGACATTGCTTGTGTGAGAAGTTCATCATGTGATGTTGATATGTTGAGGAGGTAGCAACCGGAGGACTAAAGTCTAAACACGGATCAAGTTTATTTTCGGAAGAAGCCGAAGACTGCCTTCTTAGAGGGCGCCTTGAACTTGATGGACTTTGCTGCTGCCGGAGCTGGAGCTTTGGACTTTGCATCAGCAACAGCAGGAGGAGGAGCGGCGGCGGCGGCGGCGGCTTCCGGCATGATGTCGTGCTCCCTGATCTCGGAGACCTCCCTTTCCTTCGTCTCGTTCTCCTCCACCGATGCCAGCTTACTTGGCGCCACCCACTCCCACTCGTCTTTCTGCCCTGATGCTGCCGTGGCTGCTGCTGCTGCCTCCACTTGCTGTGTGATGCGCTCTACTTCGAAGGACTCCCCATCGTCGTCATCCGACAGTAGGGGTGGGAATGGATCGTTGTGATCCAATGGGTTGCTCTTGAGTTGATGCTGGTCTTGATCATCGCCGCCTGGCAATGATATGTCGTCGTCAGAGGAGTCACTGATGAGCTCCACGTCCACTGCCACCATGGGAGGAGTGGAGGACTGGCCGCTTCCGCTTCCATCGGGAGCCACTGTTGGTGCTCGACTTGGGCTGGCAGAGGATGACGATGACGAGGAGGAGCTCTTGTCGCTGGCCTCCCCTCCTCCCTGGACAATGGGATTCGGTTGGCTGCGCATCTTGTCAGTGACGAAGTAGGGCCTGAGGCGGGACGGTCGGAAGTCGCTGATGAAAGGTGCGCCCACCATAAAGCTCTCGTGCCGTCGGAATATCATCCGTTGCGCTGACGGGCCATTGCGCTTGCACGTACGGCGGTGCATGATGCATCGGTGCTATTGTTGTTGTTATTGTCATGAAAGGAAGAGAAGAAGGGGTTGCGCGTCATGGAGGGAGCAGAGCCAGGGAAGTCATCCTCATGGTTCTTGGAGGTGTTGTCCTCGAGGTTGATGAGGTGGCGGTGGCGGTACTGCCAACTGCTGCGCCTGGACATGAGCTTCTCCACCGTGGCATCCCTCTCTAGCTCCAGCGAGCCGATGCTCTTCTCGTCCTCTGCCGTCCACGCCACTGCCTCCACCGCCACAGCCAGCTCCTCCTTTGAGCCACTCGATTCGGAGCCCTCCTCCTCCGCCGCCATAGAGGCATAGAGGTAGCGGTTGACATGACGACATGTGCCTAAGGACGAGAACAGGAGAGGAGGCGACCAGGAAGGCGAGGAAAGGGAAGAAGAAGGGGTAGAGCACGGTGACGAAAAAGAGAGAGCAACAGAGGAGGATTAATCCTGCAGTGACTCTGATTCTGAATTCTTCTTCGTTCTCACTGGACTTTTTCATCATAGACGGCATTCCCTGGCAATTCAGCTCAACCTTGTTTGCAGCTACACTCTTCTGGTTTACGCTGCCGCATGCAGGATGCAGCTCCATTCAAGAACCGTTGCAGCTACTAACAGAAGAGGAGAGTGCTGGGATCAGGCGAAGCGATAGGAAGATTAAGCATGGAACGAGAGGAGGAGGAAGATGGGGAGCGACAAATCCGGAGCTCCGTGCATTCCCTTCTCTGAGTTCTCTCTTCTTCGCCCGCCCGTCTTGAGTTGAGGCCTATATTTGGATTGGATGCCGCTCCTACTTCCATTTCCGACGCACTTAACAGCTCCTTAGAACTTGTCAAACTTACCACTGTTCTGCATTTCTTCATGACCTGTGGACCATCGCTTTCTGTTTTTGATGGATGTTCAGGTGTGTCTTTTCTTCTTAGGACATCTCTACTAATGCTGGATCAGCTTATGTGGAGGGAAAAAAAGATGACACAGATAAAGATTGCTACTAATTTATAGTCGGTTTATAAATGATTTTAAGACACTTGTCATCTATTACATATGGACCCGTATTTTAATTCTGTAAGCAGTCTACCGAAGAGGTTGTCTAGTACTACCGCGTGTCCAGATTCATAGCTAGAAGAGCATTCTTTTTGGGACGGAGGTAGTATTTATTATCTATAAAGACGATACGTTTGCTTCTTATAGCTAGTGATTGGCTATACTATTAAAGATTATCTTAGATTAAAATATGAAGGATGCACGAAGATGGGCATGCTTACACATATGGTCGGAAGAAAATTTTATGGCACCCGGTGCCACACAGCTTCCATGGCACCCCTCTCTTGATCGTGACACCTGGAAAAACGAATCTCAAAGCCGATGAAACCAGCTCTTCACTTGTCGGCGCTGGCACCGTCTTGCGCTGCTCTCCCGTGAGCACCCGACGGCGTGGCTCGGCGGCGACGGCGATGGAGTTCGTGGCGGCGGCGCGCGCAAGCGGCGGCGCAAGAACGCCTCTGAGCCCAGCAACGCACGGCGTGAAGCGTGGCGGCCTTGAGTTCCGGCCGCTGCTGTTTCTCCTCGTCCTCTTCCTCTCAGATTTTGAGATTTTTCTCCTACTCGTCCACCACCTCCGACGAAGCAGAGTGGCGGCATCCCTCAAAGTCAGCCAAGGGTCATTCTCGGCGCAAGAAGGCGGCGGCGGCCGTCGGCGACCACCTCTCTGTGTTCTATTGATATGGAAATATAGAATAAAAGTGTTGTGTTTTGAATTTTTGATGTATGAAGTGAAACAATGTACTGATTCACTCATGGCTATCTTGTTGAAATGTTCATTAATTTTCAGTATACAGATGTCGGTTTGTTAGAACATATGTGGTTGTTAAAAGTGATGATAATAAAGAGAGAGGTTGTTAATTATCAAGATGTTGATTCATTATCTTTTGTCTCTCCTTGTTTGGGCTTGTTGCACCCTTCAAGATTATAGAGGTAGATGGCTGAAGAGATCTGCCAAGTTCATTATAAAGCTAGATACATTGGGAAAAATGAACCTGTGCTTGAACCTGTGCTCATCTGAGCAAATAAGTCTCAATCCTGAAAGCAAGAAAACGTTCCCTGGACAATAATGGATGGGTTGCAATTAGAAGTGGATCAAGGTTACTAAGGCTGAAGCTCTCACTTTCAAGTATTGATATTGTCTATGCAAATTATATCAAAACACAAGCACTCATTCACCCATTGCTGCTGCTGCATCAATTCTGAATAGATAGTATTCACCCAGTGTTGTTGCTGCATCAGATTGTACATGAATCCAGTAGGCCAATCCTCATACTGTCCCAATTCTCTAAGAATTCATATTGGTCTTGCTTGAAGCAATGACAACTGAAACTTTGTTCTCGAATGTTGCTTTTAGTGAAATGAATAAAACATAGTTGCAATTAATTCAGTGTCTAAATGCTGAAGATTACCATACAAGTAGTGTCTCTAAAATCAAGCTTACCATATGGGGATTTTAAAATTGAAGTGGTACAGGCAACCATACAAGTATACAACTATGGAATAAGTCTCAGACTCTTGGGCATGCTAAACACTAAACACACATGAATTGCATCTTCCTTTTTCTAATTTCAAGCCAATAAGCATACCACAGATAGCTAGTAGGCAATAGAAACACCACAGCTGAAAGCCTGAAAATATATACTAGGCAAGCATTTCTGTTTTATCTCATCACAAATTCAGTGAAGCAGAGAAGATGTATGGGAGGAGTAGCTGCCGCAGAGCAGCTCCACCAATGGCATGCCGATGCCGGCGCTAGCTCCACCAGCGACGCCCCGCAGCTCCTCCACCAGGGTCGTGGTGCACACTGCATCTCCTTCGCCGCGTGCCGGAGCATCTCCTCGGAACCGTCTTTGGTCAATCCGCTGCAGCTGCTCGGCTGGGGAGAGCGGCTCTGTGCAGTGGCGGCGCAGCTGCTGCTGTGCAAATCCTCGGTGGGGAAGGAAGGCGAAGGCCACCGGTACCACAAAGCTACGAGGTGAGGCAAGCAGCTACGGTGGGCGCCGTTCTTGTTCTTGTCCCTTGCCGCGTTCCCGTGAGGCAAACAGCAGCGGCCGGAACTCAAGGCCGCCACGCTCTCGCCGCGCCGGGGGGCTCCAGGGCGTTGCGCCGCCACTGCTCCTTGCGCCGCGCCGCCGCCACGGAACTCCATCGCCGTCGCCGCCGAGCCACGCCGTCGGGTGCGCACGGTGCCAGGCGCCAGCCAAGCTGAAGAGCTGGTTTCATCGGCTTTGAGATTCGTTTTTCCAGGTGTCACGATCAAGAGAGGGGTGCCATGGAAGCTGTGTGGCACCGGGTGCCATAAAATTTTCTTCCCATATGGTCTAGTGGTGATGGGTAATGTGGTGTTGTGTCACTAATTAATGCCTCTAAATTTAGAGGAAATTACCTACCACATGCCACCAACCTAGGCACTAGCTGTTCCTTTTTTGAACTAAAGGATAAGAGCTATGCCAATTCATTCAACTATGAGAAAAGTACACGAAAAGTTAAAAAAAAGTATGGTGCAAGGCAACAAACAATACCGCATGTCACACTACCAACTTGGCCTAGAGCCAAACCACACCACCACAAGGCGAGAAGATAATAATACAATTGATTGGCCACCACCGACAATTCATGAAAAACAACATTGGTGGTTGACCCGACAGGGAGACGCAACTGATCCAAGTGAGAATCTCACCAAAAACAACGCTTGAGCGACAATCGATCAACAAAGGAAATCTACAGCTAGTAGCCACCTACAGCTCAAGAGGTGATGCCGTCAACAAGGTAGCGATCGCCACGCCATCGTCGCCTGTTTGCATGGTCTAGGTTTTCGCACAAGAATGTTTTTAAGAGGATAACACCTACGACAATGCCTCCAAGGAGGGAGGTGACGCTAGACAATGTCATCGTTGCCTGCCTAAATGGGCAGGGCTTTTGCCCGACACACAGCCGTCCCAGAACCATGCGTCCATGCCAAAGAGAGGACATCGCCAGGGGATAATCATCACTATAAGAATCCAGATTGTTTTCATCAGCAAAAAATATTTACACCAGCTTTCACAAAGCGGATGTAAATACAAGCCTATTTACATCATCTTCTACAGGCAGATGTAAATAAGGCCCACGAGAGGTTTTGAAATTTTCTCGTACGATGCTGATGTAAATGGGCTATTTACATCAGCTTGGCTGATGTCAACAGGCTGATGTAAATATATTTGTATAGCTTATTACTCCAACTTTATCCATCCCCAAATTGATAGTCGGGGCTAGGGTTCCTACTCCCCCACCGCCACCGCCACACCCACATACCACCCATGCTAGCCTCATTACCATGCCCCCCATGCTTGCGGCGTGTCGGCGCCGGGTGCATGACTACCGGGAGCGACAAGTGCGGGGACGCTGCGGCCGCCGGCGAGGGCGGCGTCGACGTCTACGCGCTCCTTAGGCTCAAGAAGGAGTGCTCCGACGCCGACCTCAAGGTCATATACTGAATATGGGCAGATGTTTATCCAGTGTATTTTAAATATGATGAAAGCGTGTAGTCGAATCTTATGATATACAGTATCATAACAATTCAATCATACCCTGCATGGTTTTACCCTATTACACTTTTAGTGAACATAACAAATTCTTTTATGGAAAGGGCGTAGGAGAGGACTTTTCGGTAATTTGGATATTAACATTATAGAAAAGAAATTGTAAATAGGAAGATATTAAGATAAATAGAATAGACTAGTTCACTACTGTTTGGTTTTAATGTTTAAATTTGAGTTAACCCGATTTATAGTAACATCTTAGTTTTTTTTTTGTTTACAACCTTATCATCGACTACCATAGAAATGTTACACTTGTTAAGTGGCAAAAGGATTCTTAATGCAATTGTAAGTCCCTTATCATTTCATTTTGTAGGGATTTGAGCAATAACAACTTGAGTGGTTCAATACCACCTGAAGTTACCAATTTGACCAAGCTAGAAATATGGTAATTACAAAAAAAATTACTTCTGCTGTAATTTGAATTGTAAATTTGATCTGAAACCTCATTGGGCAATTATTCCTGTAATTGCCTTCAAGGGGCATACAGTTATTCTTGCTGAATGCCATGGAACTCTGTTGTATATTTTTTTTTGGGCAGGAACGGAGCTCTACAATATTGCTCAATGCTAATATTTTCTCTGGTAGATTAGTTGCGTTAGTTTTGTGGGTGGTATAACCATACAAGGACAACTTTTATTGATCTTGCTTATCAACGCCGCGTTGACGGGTATGTACCGGGGCAAGCTGTCGAGGAGGCAAGGGTGGAGCCAAGGTAGGCTGTCGAGGAGCCTATCGAGATGGTGCTGAGGGAGACGGAGATGGTGAGGGAGATGGAGATAACTTTAGATATTACGATGAACAAATTAGTAGCATGTATTAGTTATTCATGTATGATGAACATTCTCTTTTTTTGTAGGTGCAATGGGGCTAATCAGATTCCACCAGCTGTATCTTTGAATGCACATAGAGTAATCAGGCCACTTGGTGATTGGTAAGTACGTACAAACAATCTAAATAAAAGTTCACTTATGTAGATCAGCTAATAAATGTTATTTGCAGGCAGTGATTGGTGTAGCTTGGACTAAGAAAGAACGGATAAGACAGGTGAATGGTAGGCTTGAATCTATCTTGCGCTACCATTATCCTGGTTTAGTCGATATTGGACCATAATTGTTAGTTTCATTTCAATATATAGTTCTATCTACTAATGTATTTTTTTTGTGTATTTTAGATAATAATACAATAGTTATGTTATTTATAAGCATACATGACGCGACAGTTTGGAGCGTCATTGGATCTCCCTCCGCTTCCACCTCCACCGATCTTTGCATAGCCAGCTCCTTCCACTCTCCTTCCTGATGCCGGTGTTGAAGGTAATCAGCAAGTCGACAATCCAGATGTTGGTTTAGGCAACAATGCTTCGATGAGAAGTTCTCCCTCAGTTGGCAACGCCCTTGCTTCTGGAGGTGATGCCGGTAGTGGTCATTGCTTCGCGGGTACTCCTCAGAATGCCACTCCTTCAAATTGAAGCTTTGTTGCATTTGTGATATTGCGAGTTGTATGCCATACGTGGCTTATATATATGAAGTTATTACACTTTTTTGTTAAATTATCGACTTGTGTTAATATTATGGACTTGGGGATTTGTAAACTTTATATATGAGGATATATGGATGTTTATGTGTTAATTGGTCGTATGATCAATGTTATATGTGGATAGATGTGAATTATGGATGTTATGAGCTGTGAATTGTGGATATTATATGCTGTGAATTGATTTTATGAAATATATTTGAAATTGCAATAAATCAGTAAAAATGTTGTCGAAATTTTTCATTATTTACATAAGCCAAGGCTGATGAAAATAAGAGCGACAACAACATGGCTAGAACACACGCCCTGTGCTGACATGGAACCTATTTACATCAGCCAAAAGCTAATGTTGACATGGAACCTATTTACATCAGCCAAAAGCTGATGTAAATAAGTGCCACGTCAGCATCCCGGCTGCCGGCAGGAGCCAACAAGAAATAACATCAGGGCTGATGTAAATAGTTGTATTTACATGAACGACATTACATCAGCCTATTTACATCAGCAGGCTGATGTAAATAGCTATTTACATCAGTTTTTGCCTTATTTAGATCAGTACCCGGCAGATGAAAATAATCTGGATTCTTGCAGTGCATGAAGTCCGTAGTCACCAATCCACGCCATCACAACACTAACAATGAGGGGAATCCCACATCATTGAGCCTCACGAGGAGGTGGGGAAGACAAGAGGACAAAGCACCGGACCACATCGAGAGCGCCGAGGGGTGAGGGATTTGCTACTACTAATGGGGAGGGACATACAGAGGGAGCCAATGTGAAGCTCACCAGACCCGCCCTCTATTGAAGCAAGAGAATAGTTGTGTTAAGGACTTTTCGCCGTGCATCCTGAGCCATTGCCATAATTGCATGTGCCCTACTTTGCCGGATAGGGATACATCACCGCACTCAGTCCACACCATGGATGCATAAGAGCCTTTCTTAGCATTTAGCCAAATAGAAATCAATCTCCTTTGTACTTTTCACCATGTAATTAATCCTATTCAAGGGGCCCAGTCAAGAATAATAGTGCTAGACATAGGGTTATTATCCTAGTTCACAGAAGGCACGAACCATTATAAAAAAATTCGCCCCCTTGCCAATTACTATGACATGAGGAGTGACTAATGCGCTGCCTTTGGGCCTGTGTGGTAACAAATTTGTTGCCAGGATGGGGGAGGAATACATATACTTTCATAGCGGCCAACGTGGGGCCTGGAAGGTTGGTTCATAGTTTTTTTTAAGGTTGCAGCGGCAGGATTTCACCAAGCCTTGGAGGTGTAGAAAGCACAAGTACCTTGTACCAGGATAGCCTTTTGGAGGTTATTCTGAATCGATGTAATGATTTGGACCCAAAAGATTCTTCTTCAGCAAGTGTTGGCAAGGCTGGCTTTTCACTAGCAAGTAATAGGAAAGTTATTGTTCGTGAGCATAGAGATGTAACCTTAGTGGGAGTGCTGAGCTAGGAGAAGATTGGTTAAAGACCTAGCTTGTGGTGATTAGTTTTTCTTTGGGTGATTCCTAGGAAATATTTCTCATGGGTAAGGTGTGGACCTTCACAGAGTGTAAAACTATTATGATAGTTGTACCCACAGTCAAGGGCAGATGATGGGGAGCTGCCTCATTGGTACCTTTTTTTAAATGGTGTTTTAAAAACCATGATGACGGTCGTATGGTTTGATTTTTCTCTTCATAGTGGGGAATTGTGAGCGATTAGGGTGTTAGGATCATGATGGAGGAGTTGTGAATTAATCAGTTGGACAAAACCGTTAGGTGCTAGGAAATGGAAATGGTTATTTAAATTTTTGTATTATCAATGTTTTCCATATTTTAGAACCTTAGAAGAAATTTTATAAAACCGGCTTTATGCAAATCAGCCCCATCCTTCCTTTGAAAACATTAGTTGCATTCAGTCATCATTGTTTGTTGAGTATTCATGCACTCACACCACCTTTTACATGACCTGCTCATTACAATGAGCATGTTGCCATCACAATGAGCGATATCTTGACGAGGAGGTGTAAGAGGATGAAGGTTTTGCCACGTGATGGGGACATCATCACAACGGATACAAACTCAACAATAGCACCATCACCTCCAATGGAAGGAGCAATTACAAGGACACATGCTCAACAATTATATCAACATGTGAACTCGTTCTTCGGGCTCTCTTCCCATGACATGGATAATAAATGGCTATCTAATGATGTTATTGTACTTAAGAACCATGGAGTACGCTATGGAGGGCCTTTTTCCTCATCAAGACATGCTACAACATAAGTCCAACCCAAGAACAGCCTCGGCCATCCATGATAAGCCTACAATAAAACAAGCATAACTTGATCGTCCAGAATCAGTTTAAGGCATATTAGCATAGTTTGGATATTCCTAGAAGACAAGCTTTCCAATGGATCCGATCTCACCCCTAAATTTGTTATAGAACTCCGACAATCGTCAAAAACATATGTGGACAGAGAAACTTGAGTCTAAGTGCTTGTTGGGCCAAGGCCCATGTATTCCCACATCTAGGGTTTTCCTCTCCATGAGTTTCAGCCACCACCCTGCTACTTGTGGCTGGTTGCTCACTACTTGCTTAGGTTTTGTTCATTTTGTCGTCTTCCACTTTGGAGAAACATTCTTGAATCCCTTGTGCGGGCAAGTACTTTGATGCAATTTTATTTTATGCGACATGGTTACGGACTAGAACAGATAAACATGGCAAGGGCTCGACTCCGTTTTTTGGTCCCTACACTACTTACGTGCAGTTTTAATATTTCAAGAGTCAACCTATTTTCCCACTTTGGAGAAACATTCTTGAATCCCTTGTATGGGCAAGTAGTTTGATGTAATTTTATGACATGGTTACAGACTAGAACATATAAACATGGCAGGGGCTCGACTCCGTTTTTTGGTCCCTACACTACTTATGTGCGATTTTAATATTTCAAGAGTCAACCCATTTTTCCCTAAAAAAATAGTCAACCTATTTTAGAAATGAAACTGGGTGAAGCACAATATTTTAGAGGCCTAAACAATATTTTCCCACTAAAATTGATGCAACCCTCCCAAATGCTCACCATGCCCTCCCCGACGCACGGAAACTCGCCTAAAAGCGGACTGCACAACCGGCCCAGGAGGTGTTGCCTGCAACCCAACAAGAGGAAGCTTGGCCTACAAGGCCATAAGAGTCCCATGTGGCCCCTAAAAGACTAGCCTAATGAGGGAAGGATTTTTCTTCCTTTTGAGGCGGCCCCCTCTCCCAAGACAAGTAAGGTGCTACTATCATTCTCACTCTCTTGTTTTGGGCCCTAGCTTTGATACCAACTGATGCAACCCTCCCAGACGCTAAGTTCAATGCACTCTACTAGGTCAGATCTTGCTATAGTGGCGATCGTCATCCATCGGACACCGCCTCCACGATAGGGTTGGTTGACGACCAGTGGTCTATTGTGTGCCCTCCATTGCTACCCGCCATCTTTGTTGCTAGGATAAATAAGAGATGGATGAGGAAGGGAAAGAGACATGAGAGAGACGGAGACATGAAGAGAGGAATATGAAAGAGAGCAAATGACACGTGGGTTTCACGTTAAAAATAGATAAAAAGATTGGAGAGATGCCACATGGACTGCGTACGCCTAAAAACCAACCTCTAATGATATGTGCGTGATGATGTGACAATCCACATCATAAAAATACCCTCAGCAAACTACCTTTAAACTCAATTGAGACATGAATACCATGTACATATCTTTGTCTGATCACATAACAGTGCAATGTTGCGTGCAATCGAACTACCAAAGCTGCAAAAAATTCTAAAAAAATTTGTACATGTACTCTTCAACTTACTCTATCTCTGGTTAAAATTTCAAGTTCAAATTCATCCTATATTAAGAGTTATAAAAAAGAGAATAAACGGACAGTTTTGATAAGTTCAAAATTGATAGAATTTTCTCTTTTTTGTAACGTTCAATATATGATGAATTTGAACTTGAAATTTTAACTAGAGATAGAGTAAGTTGAAGAGTATATGTAAAAAATTTTCAGAATTTTTTAAAACTTTTGGTAGTTCGATTGCACGGCGATTGCACGGTTAGTGTGATTGCACAGCATATGTACCCTGTATGTATCTCAATATCTTGTTTCATAAATTTTGAACCAAAGTGGGGCCACGGGAAAGATTAAAACCTGCAAATTTACTATGCAATTTATTTCTTCAATCGAACCGGCTTGGCGTGGTTTAACTAGATTCTGGCATGGCCCGGAATAGGATTGTGTCCAGGCTTTAGGTAGCTCCAATCAGGTCAGGCTGTAGGCAGCCCCAATTGGACCGGGCTTTAGCAACCAATGCCAATACCTATTCTTTTGCCTTCCAGGCTTCCAGCATCGAACAATGAACAAAGCGAAGAAAGAAACCTTCTCCATGAACGCTGCGCCGCCGCCGCGCCCGGGCGCCATGGACGCCGATGTCAAAGGTTGGCTCCTCTTCTCCCAATCACCTCTCTGTCTCTCTCTGACGCCCTCGTGTACCAAGTCGATTCCTTTGAGATGAGGGCTAATTTGCCGCGGCCCCTCTTGTCAGATTTAGCATCTGTCGCCGTCGCCGGGGACGCACTACGGTGGGGGCCGTGGGAGAGCCTCCTGCCGGACATCCTCGGCTCCGTGCTCCGCCTTCTCTGCCGCCTCGCCGACCGCGCCAGCCTGCGCTCCGTCTGCCGCGCGTGGCGTGCGGCCGCCCGCGCCCAGGGCCCGCTGCCGCCGCCGCTCCCACTGCTCGCGCTCCCAAACTTCCGCCTTTCCCAAGAGGCGGCCGTCCCCCGCCACGTCGCGCCGCCGGCTGAGGACGAGGACGTCCGCTGCGTGGGCACGTTCGAACGGTGGCTCGTCGCGGCTCCGCGCAGCAGCAAGCCCAGGTACGCCGACGGCGCGTGCTTCCTGCTGAATGCTTTCTCCCAGGACGTCGTCCGTCTCCCGCAGCGCTGCAAGTTCCACTTCAACCATGCTGTCCCTGTCGTGAACAGCTCGTTAAGCATCTACTCCGTCAAATATCATCGGGAGCAGTGGCTGCAGTTCAAGAAAGTGATTCTGTCTGCTTCACCCGACTCCGGCACTAGGTTCACCGTGGCTGCCATTACTGCCAGTGTGTTTGCTCTGTGGCGGCCTGGGATGACATCATGGTGCCTGTGCGGTGGTGGATGTTATGGTCCTGATGATATTGTCTTCTACAAGGGGAAGCTCTACTATAACTATGGCATAACCATCGAATGCGTTGAGCTTCAAGAGGATGATGACAGGATGATCGTTTCTCGAGCTGAGATGCTTCTGATTGAGCCACTCCCCTTGTTCAGCTATTATACTTGGTCATGGAAGTGCAACCTAGTAGAATGGCGCGGGAAACTACTGCTGGTTGTCAGATTTGCTGGTTATCAACATGAGTTGCCGCCAAACGTTGCCAAAATTGGAGTTTTTGCACTGGACTTCACCACATACCCTCACAGATTCACCGAGATAAAGAGCTTCGATGGTGATTGTCTCTTTGTCAGCTCCTGCAGCAGCAAGTCCTTTCCTGCTTCTCAGTATGGTGATGCTGGAGCCGATTTTGTTTACTTCGCTAAAGATGATATCCAACCCATTGAAAACACCTCTGCTTTTAACGTCTGCGCCCACAACATTAGAGATTCTTCAATGGAAACCTTCTCGATTGATGTACGGGAAGACAGCTCACATGCATCTGACCACGACCTTATATGGTTCTTTCCTCCTGAATGATGCTACTGAGTAGATCCATTTCTATCGGGAGTAACCTGACAAGGTGGTTCGGCCAGTTAGGGCTGGTGGGTCCTGAAGTCTGTTAAGCTATTGATGTTTTTGCTATCGTGGCCCAAAGTACATTGCTAATTGCTCTCGTACCTCACTGTACTTTGTTCTTGCTCTCATGTCCCAAAATACTTGAGCCAATTACAATTGCAAACATTACTTTCGTGTATGAGAGCAATTGGCAATGTACTTTAGGGTATAAGAGCAAAAAACCTCTATCCTAGTTTAATTTCCCAATTTGATGTTTGAGTCTGTTTCCAAGTTTGTTGAGTTTATTTTCAAGTTTCAAGTTTGTTAGGGATATTTCCCATATTTAATGTTGGGTATATAATAGTTGGGTCAAGAAGAAATGATGATTAGCTCTAAAAAAAAAAAGAAATAAAGATTAATGTCCACCTCTCTCTCCTTCCACCACGCGTGCGGCATGGCCAGGTCATGCGGCTAGGGTTTTGATCATATCATGTCAGACATTGTTCGAAGTCCTCTATTCGTCAACCTGTGCACCACTATGACCACGTTAGTCATGCAAGTAACATCTTGGTATTAGAGCTAATCGTTGTCGGCAGCATGGCCACCGTGATAGCGAACGTCCTAAGGATGCCATGATCAAGTTGTTGCAGGATGATTGCCAAGGTGGAGACTTTGGATTGCACAGGGTTGACGAAGATGACAATTTTGGACAATATAGACCCCGGGTACCCACACAGCGGGCCTAAAATACCACCCGACAGGGGATGAATCTAGTCAGATGGATGAGGACGGGTACCGCTCGGACTCTAGAAGGTTTGCTCGACAAGAAAAGACATGAAGACAGAAGTCTATCCCTAATAGGGAAGATGCAATTTTAATCCTGGATAACTACATATTTGGTTAGAGGATAGAGATAGAAATCCTACCTCGTAACCGACTAGGACTCCTCCTTGTAACCCCACCTCTCCACTATATAAAGGGGGTAGAGGGCCATAGTTTAGCAACCAATCCAATACCCTCGCCTCGTAACACAACTTGAGGCCGAGAACACAACATACGATAGATCTTTCGATCATCTTGTACACATATACCCCACGTAATCCAAGAGCACATGACTAGGGTATTACCTCTACCGATGAGGGCCTGAACCTGTATAAAAAAGACCCTCCTATCTTGTGCTACCATCGAGTTTGTCTTGTGCTACCATCGAGTTTGGATCCATCGCATAACCTCATTTAAATTCATTGCCGACGATACCCCTGGTTAAGCACCCGTCGACAGTTGGCGCGCCAGGTAGGGGCAGCATCAAGATCAATCTCATCAAGCTCAATGGCATTGATCATCGAAGTCGCCGTCGTCTCCGCCCCCGGCCAGGCTTACCGCTTCGGGAGCCGACTACGTCATTAACGACTTCGGCGAACTCCACCTCTCGGATTCGGATCAGATTCAATATAGAGGGAACTACAACAGCACCTCCCGCTCGGGTTGGAGAATTCCACGGTGTCGGGACCCGCCTGAACAAGTCGAGTCCCTTCTGTGCCTTACTGTACTAGTCCCTGGATCAGTAGCTAGTACACACAGATTTTCAGAACTTGGATCATAAGCATTCTTATTAAAACATTAAATATTACATCAGAGTGCGGCCGTTAAGGCTTATAATACAAAAGTCTGGCACGCAGGGCATACAACTGCGGAAGCATGGGTACATAGAAAAATCAAAAGGGAAGATCCAATACGATCCCACAGGCAAGGCTGTAGTAGCGATCCTAGGCGTCGGAAAAATCCATGTCCTGAACGCCATCGGCGAAGCCATCTTTTTCAGGCTCAACGTCGTCCGGGTAATAATTTTGAGGATCCGAACATGCTCGTTGGAATGAGCAGCCCCGCTAGTGAACGCGAGGGTGAGTATTTTTCAAGCTCAACGTCGTCCATCCAATGATCATATGGCTATCTACCATAGAAATTCAATATCAGGGCTAACCGCCAAATCAAAATCTTAGGGCTATCCACCATGTCAAAATCATAATATCAGGGCTAGCCGCCATGCAAATCTCATGACTACCTGTCATGCTAACTTCATTACTTCACAGCGTCCTGCTGCGAAGGCCCAAAATAAGACTCACGATGTTCTGTCGTGGTTTTCTTTTAAAGCGCCATTTCGAAAACAAAATGAGAAAAAACTACCATGAGGCAGTGCTCCGTCGCCCACCCTTGACCGTGGGCACGACTATCTAGATAGTTCTACACTCTGCAGAGGTTGCACACTTTACCTATGAGAGGTAATTTACAAAGTAAACCACCACAAGGTCTTTAACCAACTCACTCCTAGCTCAGGCATCACCGCTAAGGATTCAACCCCCTAGGCTGGTACTCAGTTTCCAGTGGCCCCCTCTTGCGCCAATAGGTTCAAATCTGTGCGACACCATTATCCATAGATTCTGCACTCAATTCTATGGCATCGTCAAATTCTGCTCGATTCTAAGCGGTTTTGTTAACCATGGTTCAATTCCGTTAACCACGGATTCTGCGCGACACCATGTGCTACGTATTCTGCGCTGCCTATTCCACCAAGTGAGATGCCCGAACTAAGAGTTTGAAGGGTACTCAACTAGGGCCTGCCCATACCAGCACTCGTGATCGCACTGTTGAACTTAGTTTGTCTACCTCAAGGACTCGGTCCTAAAGGATGTGGGTGGTTCCCACACTGGGCTCGAGTCTTGTGCGTACTGCACCAATCCATACAACCATCCACCCAAATCAGGGTTTTGCCAAAAATCCTTTCCCCTTTACAGTACCAACTATTGTACCCCAATAGTCCCATTTTATCAAACATGACAGCATCAACTGTCTTTAAATCACGCAGTTCAAACATTGCATTTCACATGAAATAACAGTGACGTACGATTACAAGCAATAAATAACAGAGCTAAGCATTTAATGATCAACTAATCAATGAAATGACAATAAACAAATTATATATTCCTAGGGTTGACAAGGATCAGGTTTATACGATAATAATAAATTTTCTGGGCATTTAACTATTCAGCCTAATCAACTAGCGTTTTTACATTTAACCATAATATGAATCTGAACAATTCTAGTAAACCATTTATAAATCTAGGCGGCAATATGATCAACAAATATTGTAGGGAAAAGTCAACAATGACTTGCCGTAAAAGCGGTCTTCCGGTCGTCCAGACGGATCCTTGGTAGCAACGACGTCGATATTAGGATATTGCGGAAACAGATAAAACACAAAATAAATGAAACATACTCAAATATGAATGCAAATGATGAAAATGACATTTGTAAATTAAAATATGCATTTTTACGAATTTATAGAAATTTATTTAAGTGAAAATGGGTTTGTTTTGCAAAAGATATGAAAATAACAAATTTCTGTAGCAAATAAAATAAGGGAAATGGCCATGGGTCGGTTCTTACCGCATCGGCCCAAATATACGCGTGCGCGGGGGAGGATGCTTTAGCCTGTCCTGGCTTTAGACCGGTCTTTGCCGGGGCACCTGGCCTTGATTAGGCCACACGCGGGAGGGGCGCGTTGGGCAGCTAAGGCTGGCTCACCGGAGCTCGGCCGAGGAGGAGGGGTGACACTGGGCCTGTGGCAAGCAACATAGGGCGAGGAGATCGACGGACGACCCACCTGGCGGTGAGACAAAACAGGGGAGGTGGCGGCGCAGGCTCGGGCGGCAAGGAAATCCGGTGGCGATGAGCTGTTCCGGTGAGGGAAAATGAGGGGAAAGGGAGGGGGAGCCGAGGGGAAGCTAGAGGAGGGGTCGGTGGCTTCGCAAATCGCCAGCGGCGAGCTGGCGGCGGCCGGTATGGGGAGGAGGGGAGCGTTGGCGCACGACGGGGAGGTCACCGGCGACGAGGGGAGGGATGGAGCTGCACTGGCTAGCTCCAGTGGGTGAGTGGTGAGCTTTGGGCGACGAGGATTGAGGTAGTGTGAGAAAGAGATAGGCATAGCGGCGGTGAGCTCGCGTAGGAAAGGGGCAGTGGAGGTCGGCACAGGCTACGGGAGGAGGAGAGCTCACCGTGTGGCTCACCGGCGGCGACTTAGCCACGACGACGGCCACGACACGTTGACTGGACTGAGATGGGAAGGAGAGGCGCGGTGGGCTTTGGCTTTATAGAGTGCGGCGGCGGAAGGCGACAACGACATTGGGACCATGGATGGCAAGTGGGAGACGGCGTGACCCGGACGCCACGCTGGCGAGGGTACGGCGTCGAGTCCCACGATGAGCAGCGAGTGGCGGTGGATTCTCCGGGGAAGAGACAAGCCGACATCAGGAGAAAAGAAAGGAAAAGAAAGAAGGGAAGAAGAAAAAGAAAATAAAAGGAAAAAGGAAAAATAGAAAAAAAAGGAAAAGAAAGGGGTGGGGCCCACTGCCAGGATAATTTTAAATATTTTTATTTAAAACAGAAATTCTCAATTTATTATAATCATATTGGTTTAAACTAATATGATTTCTTTTATTAAATTTTAATTAAAATATTTTTTACAAAAATATATTTTAAATCTTTGCAAATAATTATTTTAAAACACAAAATATAGTTTTAGAAATTGAAACGAATAATCTTTTATTCATACCAAAATTTAAAATATTAGTGACCAAAATATCCTTTTGGTTTTTGCCAAAATAGTAAAAGCATTTTACGAGTTAGATTTAAATTAAATATATTTTTATCACACCTTAATCATAATATTAATTATCAAACATAGATTTTTATTTTTACAAAAATATCTTGACATTCAACATTTTGAATGAAATTCATAGAAGTTAACATGCACATTTTCAAAATAAAATTATTTCAAGAAAATTTTTATTTTACATGAAATAATGATGCATGGTTTTAAGAGTTTTGAAAATGGGGATGCTATACACTGTCATCTACTCATGAGTATTATGCTAAGGGCTCACTTTTCGACTCGGATACAGTGATAGCTCGAAGACAGATTCTGAAAGTTATCTTGTTTTGACAATTCCCGATGATATAGAGTGTATATGAAGTCGGGACTAGATGCGTTGGAAAGATAATTTCGTCATCTTTCCGTGAAACCAAAGAATGCCCAAAACGGAGTTTGGATGTGTCCGGGGCGTTCGTTTGAAGGCAGACTGTACGGGAAGGTTGCGAATCTCAGCAAACTCGTAAAACCCATCTGCGGAGGTTGTGGCATGCGGATAGGTCGTGGCACACCTTCAATGACATTAAGGATCATCAAGGAGCTTCTCAAACAATCGACAACCAACACCTTTTTCAGACTCGGATCCGATTCAGTCTGAGGAGAACATTGACATCGCTTCATCTGGACTCCCGTTCGGGTCGAGTAACGCCAGCACCACCAACTCCCGAGCGTTGTGCCGATGGCTCAATTCTCGATTCGGATACGAAGAGAACCTAACCAAAAACGAGTTCAAGATGGTGGATGCCTTCAGCAACATACCACACATATTCAACGACTAAGTCGCTCTTTTGGACTCGGACCTGATCCAATCTAAAGAGGGCTTCGTCATTATTATAATTCAACTCCCATTCAGGTTGAGAAACGTTGCTGACACCTACTCTCGAGTTGTGTGCCGCACGATTCAATTCCCAAATCGGATACGGCGAGTACTTAATCAAACACTTCTACAACACTTTCACGGGTTCAGACATGATCCAATCCTTAGGAGGAATCGGCATTGCTTCGCTTGGGCGTCCGTTTAGGTTATGGAGCGCCGCTGCCATTTATGCACGGATTGGTTCCCGACTTGGATACGGAGAGACTCTGACCGAAGTTTCTCAGGTGGTGGCCGCGACTAACACAACGATTAACAGATTTATCATCGCCTTCATCCTCGGCAAGGCTTTTCACTTCGGGAGCATCGAATTCGTCACCGGCAAACTTCGGAAAGATCATGCCCTTCGACTCGGATCAGATCCGATCTGAGGGAGACTTCAGCAACGTCCGGCCCAGACTTCTCTTCAGGTTCAAAGACGTCGCCGCATACAAACGCGTAATGCGCCGGAGGCCTAAACTCGCTTCTGGACTCGGATTAGATCTTTTTCGGGAGAGACTTCACCAATACATCAAGATCCACTATTTTGGAGTCGGACAAGATCCGATTCGTGGAGAAACTTTACCAACACATCAAGATCCACTATTTCGGACTTGGACAAGATCCGATTCGGGAGAAACTTCACAACGCTTCACTCGGACTCCCGATCGTGTTGGGAAACGCCACCGCTGCCAACCGATGAGTAGTGCGCCGGGGCTAAATTCCCATCTCGGATATGGCTAGGCCCTGATGTAGGACGAATCTCAGATGGTGACCGTCATTAGCAGCAAATCACTCGGACTCGACGATCGTGATGCCCAATCATGCGATGCCGGCTTCATCAACCGCGAGGCGAACGTTAGAAGATGCGATCTGTTCTTGTCATAATCTGGAAGGAATTTTATCGTGACTTCCCGTTGACTCAAAAGGAGTTTCGGGGTAATATAAGATGCGTTGGAAAGCTTATCTCGTTATCATTTCATCGAATGCAAGAACAAGTAAATCCGAGTTCGGATGCGACCGTGACGTCTGTTTGAAGACAGGCTGCGCAAAGAGGTCGCGAATTTCGGTGAGCTCGTAAAAATCGTCGGTGCGAGCCACGGCATGACGATTGGTCGTGCCACATCTCATGGGACATTGAAGACCAGCGAGGCCTTTCATCGACTTTTGTCAAGGTACGCAAACCGCGTGTAGATCATTTACGACCACGGCCGATACCTCGGTGAGCATGAGCTGTTCAACGCTGACCACGGCGTGTGCGTCTCGTTGTTGATCGAGATTTGAAAGATTACTTTCGTTGACTCGGCGACACGCCACTCAGCTACACGCCTACGCCTACAAGTCTACGGCTTGGCGACACGCTACTTGGCTACACGCCAACGTGATGAGGACACAACTAGTACACGTACATCAGAAACTTCATCGCCAACACCACCAACACCAATAGGAGCAATTACACGAGCTAGAGCAAAACAAATACAACAACAGGTGAATCTTTTCCTTAGAGAGAAAAACATTAGTACAAATGAGAATGTATTACTACCTAATGTCTGCACTCTACTCATGATCAGGTACCATGAATGATATTTTTGGATGAAGCTAGAATACCAAGGGAGGTCCAATTTTGATCGCTGCCATGTGAAGTCATCGCTTAGATCATGAAGGATTACATCATCACATATGTCATCGCGATGTCACTATGTATGTCATCATGAGGTCATGGCATATGTCAATGGAAGAAGAAATCAAATTTTCCAA
Source organism: Raddia guianensis (assembly GCA_036346415.1). Taxonomy (NCBI): domain Eukaryota; kingdom Viridiplantae; phylum Streptophyta; class Magnoliopsida; order Poales; family Poaceae; genus Raddia; species Raddia guianensis. The sequence goes on along the minus strand of CM070537.1, from coordinate 18,306,392 downwards.
CAAGATTTCTTGCAAGCCAAGAAATCTGTGTACTGTAGCACCGCCATACTGTAGAGCACTGTAGCACCGACCTAAAACCACTATAAATAGAGGGCAACCACCTCATATGTAAAGGGATTGAGAATTTTCAGAAATATACATCTTATTCTAGGGCTTGTGTTGAGCTATTCCACCCCCATAGAATTAGGAATTATCTGAGTTCTTGACTCCGTCGTTCTTGTGATTGCCTCTGGGATTGCAAGAACACGTCTACTCCATGTTAGCAAGTAGACAACCGGATCAAAGCGTGTGGTTGGGTGAATCGAGTACTATTCGGAATAGTGAAACTCTGACCCACGAACGATGAACTTTAGTCACTCGATACGCGTGCCAGGGAAAAGAGGCATGAGCCAATTCCTGACGCTCGGAGGCTAGACTAGTCGGTCAGAGTGCATAACAAAAGGAGATTGCTTAGAGGAATTAAAGATCAAAAAGAAAAGAAATAAAAGGACATTAAAATTACATAAACAAAGTGGTTGGATTTTTATGTCCATATAACTATTTTCATGATACTGCCTAAATTCTGCATGTACATGATACATGGCTTCATGGGTTTTACCACATCAAGTACCTTCTACGACTCTGTATACGAGTAAGAAGGACCTGCACAATAAGAGACAACTACGGCTCGGCGAGCGCCTGCACGGCTACACGCCTACGCCCGTGCCTCGAGCGTTCAAATCTATGGCACAGCTACATTCCCACGCCGACTTCGGTACGGCTATATGCTTACCCCTCTGGCCATAGGCCACCCTGCCCCCTAAGTGATAACTACGGCCTTCCAGCTGCGCGTCACAACCAGTGGCTACAAACATAGCCGGGCTAAGCCAAATTCAGCCTCGGTACACCCCATGTTGGGTCGACTGCCGGAAGAGCTACAAAAAATACCCATCTCTCGGTATACCCCATGTTGGGTCACTAGTTGGTCACTGCATGTCAGGATCAGATACGAGTGATGTCAGGATTGAGTTTCGATGGTACATCCCAGATAGGGCTGACGCTGTACACCACAACCCGGGTATGGATATCGTACGACCAAACTCTATCCTTAAGGTATGTCCTATGGTGGGCCGTCAGCTATATTCTACTCCGGTCGGGTACAGGTACCAACTGGCTGACAACATTAATATGCCCTATGTTGGGACACTAGCTGTGTGCCGCACCAGTCGGATACAGGTATCATTGGGCCAAACCCTATCCAGATGGTATGTTCCATGTTAGGCCAATCGCTTGACTCTACGAGTATAGATGTCAGATGGTTAAAAAAGGTATGCCCTCTGGGGCCACCAGCTGTATCCCACTCCGGTCGGATACATGTACCGCTCGGCTATTCAGCCAAAACCAAATGGTACGCCCTTTATGGCCACCAGCTGTATACCACTCTGGTTGGGTATAAGTACCACTCGGCTGATGACATGTCCCATGTTGGGCCGATCGCTGCGTTCCAGTAGAACCAGATGCCAGATGCCTATACTTCATGGTATGCGCCATGTTGGGCCGCTAGCTGTATCCCACTCTGGTCGGGTACAGATAGCACTAAGCTTAAGGTATGCCTCATGATGGGCCGACTGCTGTATTCTACAAGATAGAGACAAGTACCAAGTAGCCATATTCATGGCACACCCCATGTTGGGTCAATAGCTGTGCATCGCAATACGAGTACAGATGCCACTTCATAAAAAATCAAAGTGATGCACCTTACAAAGAGCCGACCGCCAGAACTCCGGCAATCTTGGGCTGGGTATCAGTAACAACTCTAACGATCTCTATGAGTCCTTCAAAGTCTCCTCGCAGATAACGGGCAGAAGTCAGCCGGGAAGAAGTATCAACAATCTATGAAGCACTCGGCATGAAGCATGACTCATCCAAGGTGCGTAAAGAGGAGCAGTAACTAGACTATGAAGCAAGCACTCGGGGGCTACTGTGGATAACATAGACCCCGAATACTCATACGACGGGCCTAAAAGACCACCCGACAGGGCATGGACCTAGGTTGGTGGATAATGATGGGTACCACTCGGACTCTAGAAGGCTTGTCCGACAAGGAAAGACATAAAGATAGAAGTCTATCCCTAGTAGGGAGATACACTTGTAATCTCGGATAACTCCGTATCTGGCTAGAGGACAGGGATAAGAATCCTACCTCGTAATTGACCAAGACTCTACCTTGTAACCCTGTCCCCACTATATAAGGCGGGCAGGGAGCCTCTGGTTTGGCATCAACATCTTCATCTCCAAACCAATTCAATACCCTCGCCTCATAACACAACTTGAGGCCGAGAACACAACATACGAGAGATCTCCCGATTATCTTGTACACATATACCCCATATAATCCCCAAGCACAGAAATAGGGTATTAACTCTACCCTTGAGGGCCTGAACCTGTATAAAAAAGACCCCCCGTCTTGTGCTACCATCGAGTTTGGATCCAGCGCATAACCCCATTTAAATTCATTGCTGATGATACCCCCGGTTAAGCACCCGTCGACACATGTTTATTGGAGAATGGTGAATCTAGATAATAGTAACGAGATTAGTACATGAAATGATGACCACCTTACTAAGTAGCATTATTTCATGTGAGATATTGATGGAACTCTATGTTGATTTTTTAATGGAACCAAAGATGAAAAAAAATTAGAAATGAAGATTTAATGTTGGGATTTTGATAGCATTAGAGATGGTAAAATAAAAATGATGATTTCATGTTGGAACAAAGAACTTGGTACTGATACATACACTGTACGTCTTTGACTGAGAATGAAAAACGACTACCATTAGGGTACGGGTTACACTGGTAAAACGGAGTCCGGTCCCTTAATCAGTCGAAGGACTGTTTTCCTATGAATTTATGAGCCGGGCTCACACAGTACAACCTCGAAACTTGTCTATGGGGACGAGCTTAGCTAAGTAAGCCTAGGAAACTACCGGTAACTATTTCGATTTGAATTCGAAGCACCAACGAATGGAAACTCAGGCCGATCCTTGTGCATGGGCCAGGCCGGCGGCGCCTGACGTCCCTCCACCACGGCGTGATGGTGCCCATGCAGCGGCGGCCTCCCCCTTCCTCAGCTCGGGGTGGCGGCCTCCCCTTTCTCAGATTGACGTGACATCCCTCCTTCCTCGAGCCGATGCTGCGGCGTCCCCCACCTCTGGCCGGCACGGTGGCGCCCCTCCTTTGCAGCGCGGCGGCGCATGACCCTCCCCAGATCCAGATCGGCGCGGCTCGGCGGCAACCTCCTCCTTTCTCCAGCGTCTCCAGCGTCTCCTTCCTGAAGTTTCACACCCTTGCTACTTAATCCAGCGAAAATGAAATGAAAAACACATTATGCACCATGTTATTGGCCCTCTTTAATGAAATTTTTGATGTTGGCCCCTCTCATGTCCAATTATATTCCTTCAACTTATTTGACTTATTTGCTTATCTTTATTTAAAATATAAATAATTTGTGTTTTCAATTTATTTTTTCTATCTCAAAGACATGTTGCTAAAAGCTTAAAAGCTTCCTAAAATAAGTCTAATAAAGGAGACGTTCGCAGGAGCTCAAGGACGCGCTGTCCAACCAGCAGCAGACGTTCGTCGTCTCCGATGACACCCGCCCAGACTGCCCCATCATCTACGCCAGCGCCGGCTTCTACACCATGACCGGCTACTCCGCAAAGGAGATCATTGGCCGCAACTGGTACTACCACCTTCTCACTCCTCGTCAATGGTGGCTTCTTCTTGACTCTGCTCTTGCCTGTGGTGGCGCAGCCGGTTCCTGCAGGGCCCCGAGACGGGCAGGAACGAGGTGGCAAAGATCCAGGACGCCGTCAAGAACGGCCGGAGCTTCTGCGGGTGGCTGCAAGGACGGCATGCCCTTCTGGAACCACCTCACTGTCACCCCCATCCGCGATGACAACGGCAAGGTCATCAAGTTCATCGGGTAAGTGCCTGCGTGCCCCTCCGACGCCGGCGCGGCTGCGCCATTGACGCGGTCGAGCTCGTCTGATGGTGCCTGGATCGCCACGCAAGATGCAGGTGGAGGGGAGCAAGTACACGGAAGGGCTGAGCGACAAGCGCATGCGGCCGAACGAGTGAGCAGCGCCTCCGCAGAGTTCCCTTCCGCTAGGGGTGAAAACGGGTCGGTTACGGTCGGATAGTGACTCATATCGTATCATACCCTAATTTATTTTTTCGGATATCGGGTTGGATACGGTATGATCAAAATCGAGTCGGATACGGTTACGGGTTTTGACGGTAGGGTAGAAAACGGATATCGGATACTATGTGAACGGGTAGAAATCGGTTATCGGATACGTGATCGGGTCATTTGTAAATTAAGTCCAATCTACATAATTTAAAACAAAATTTCATATAGCACATAGTCTTAATATAATACACTAGTTCGATGCAGCTAATCTAAGAGTTCTCTCTAATAAACTTTCTTTTGTCTCATGCGGGGTAAATAACGAATAGTAAATGTAACTAACATAACATCTGGATGGTCAAATCATGTATTATGCTCCATTTAAACCCATCAACATTCAACCAACCTAAATTAGGCAGAATGTTGCCAATACACACTTTAAAACCTAAATGCTCTTCATCTACTGCCTTTTCAAAAAGAAACAAACACGTTTATTAGCAAGTTCTTATTGACTAGCGAGATATTGTCGGCATGATGCTCATGGATGGAAATCTGAACCAGACCAGAGCAAGTGTGCTAAATGACCTTTCGACATAGTAAAAAAACAAGTGTGCTAAATGACCTTTCAGTAGTTAAAAAAGCAACAGGTTGCTCAACAAATGAGGGAACTTTTAGTTTGCTAGTGAAGTATTAGATTTGCTGAATGAAAGAAGGCAGGAACTCATCACTGAACCTTGGGAAGTTGGAGATGGAGAGCTTCTTCACGCTGTACTTCCTCCACTGGTGGCCGTCATCGTACGGTGCGCACGGCGAGGGGCTGCGCCAAGGGGCGACAGCGGTGCCGGGGTGGGCGGGCGAGGCGGCGCTGGGCGGCCACGAGCCGGTCGAGGGCGGGCGACGGGCGGCGCGGGCGACCACGAGCCGGCCGAGGACGGGCGACGGGCGGTCTTGAAAGCGAGGCGAGGCGGCACTGGGGAGAGGGCGGCGTTAGGGCACCGCACTAGGCGGCGTCGGGGAGGGCCAGCGCCGGGCGAGGCGGCGGCGGCGACGGCAGCGACGCCGGGTCAAGGACTCGGGGCAAGGGGTATGGTGGCTGGGTGGAAGGGCAGATAGATGTGGTGTCTAGGGTTACCGTTGGCTGTTGGGCTCAATGTCTAATGGGCTGTCATGTTATCGGGTACTCGAAAATTTATAATACCCGGATACCCGAATCCGAACCGAATCCGTTGGGTACCTCTTATATCATATCCGATCCAAACCCGTTCAGAAAAAATAGGGTATTACCCGAACCCGACCCGATACCCGACGGGTTAAAATTTCTCCAACCCGTTTGTTTACCGGCTTCAACCGGGTCGAGTACCCATCGGGTAGTACCCGACCTGTTTTCACCCCTAGTTTCCGCCATTGCCGCTGCCCGCCGGGTGTTGACCCTGCCTTCTCCGGTGAGCATGTGCATAGCGGCACAACGATAAGGCGAGGTCATTGATCACAGAGGTTGTGCAGACAATGAGGCAACCGCCCGTGCGCCGGGGGAGCAGCCGTACCCCGAGCCATCCAAGGCCGGCGACGCCGACAGGACGGCCGTGCTCGGATGGCCGGCCGTCGCGCCGGGGACACCGTCTGGCGGCGACCGCGCTGGCTGCAAATCGCCCCTCTAGGACATCAAGGAGGATTTGAGGCTCGTCCGCATGATGAGCGGCCGCAAGTCCCTCATAGGGTCAGATTCAGAGAAACCACATGACAGCCATCACTGACCGGAAGCTGATTGTCATTGTTGGTGGCAGGTTCAAGATCAGGAAGAGGAGCTCAGTGGGGAGCCAGAAGCTGGCGGTGGCGGCGGCGGTAGAGGCAGAGGCGCCGGAGGTGAAGATGACGGTGCAACCGACGAACAGCTGGGAGCGGGCAGAGCGGGAGAAGGACATCATGCAGGGGATCGACCTGGCCACCACGCTAGACCGCATCGAGAAGAACTTCGTCATCACCGACCCCAGGCTCCCAGACAACCCAATAGTACGCGCATTATCTCGACACTGAGCTCGGTAGGGAGGCTAGGGCTAGATGTGGGGTGGCAAGCTGTTTACACACCCATGTGTCTCACCGACCATAGGGCAGTAGGTTGGAGTCATATATCGATGTGGTGTTGTGTGGATCTAGAGTCATTGGAGAATACTGATGATCTGGCGAGACACGACGCATGATTCGACGAGCAACGGTAGAGGAGCAGTGGAAGGAGTTGGAGCGAGGACGGTAGCTATTGCTAGGTGGTAGAGATGGCCACCACGAGGGTGGGCTTAAAGGCTAAGCTATGTCGGCCATTCCTCCATGGTGGAATAGTAGAGGAGGGGCGAGCCACACAGAGGGCATCAAGATACGCAACAGGGTGGTCTGAGGGCCTGATGTAGGGTCATCGAGGTTAGCTCACATAAGGGGTGGGTTGTTGCCTTGGCTAGGTCAAGAAGAAGGTGGAGAGGGATGGATGACAAAGAGAGGGAAAGAATATGCATGAGGGAAAGTTGTTCAATTTGACGAAAAGGTGCCACATGGTCGGTAGAGTGGCACATTTATAATTAATACAATTTTATAATAGCAAATTTATAGATACAGAAGGAATGACCACACTTCTGGAATGTCTGGTTTCTGCAGTGGTGTCCTCTCTCACAAAGTAAAGAAAGGCACATATTTTCTTGAGTTAATTGCGTTGCAGTTCTAGTATTCCTTAAAGTTGTAGTTAAAGCTGTAATGAACATCATTTGAATCTCTTAGTCAACCTTTATATGATGACTTGGCACTAAATAGATTTCCTACCAAAATTTGGATTTTATAAAAAAATGATGTGTTGTGGCACGACATCTAACATCCACCATTTTTTTGTGTACCAATTTTCCACTAAACACAAATTTCGGCTGCAATCTATGATACTCATATTTTTCCTGATCTCATGGAAGTTTTATTCACATTATCGTTCCCATTTTTGTGATCTATATTGATTTTTTGCTGTCAGAATTCCGTTTACTAATCAGTCATATAGTTCACGTAAGTCCTTGACAAGCACCTGACACAGCGGAGCTCATATGCAAACGGACCCTAGTTAAAGGTCAAAAAAGTACTTTTCAACTTCAAAGACGTAAAATAGCATTTCATTACAGCATCAGAGGCTACCGCGTACTCTACATAATTTTAAACGTCTGAAAAGCATTGTAATGTATCTATATACTATGGAGTACCATAGGGTATGAGACGTCCGAACCATTGATGCCCCTAGTTTATAAAGAAAGATAAGTTTTGCTAAATTATACGCCTGGTAGCTAAAATTCGACAATAGTGTCAGGGGTTAATCGCTATAAGGCATGTAGTGTTAAAAGTTTTGTGCAGTTAAAAACGCTTGCTGTTGTTGCAAAAAGAAGAAAAAAAACAGTGAACGAAAGAAAATCCTACAAGTTTGTAAACAAAGCAGTTGTTTCTTTTCTCAAAAAATAAAAAAAAACGTGTCATTAGGTTGTGCAGTTGGGCCCCATTTGTCTTGGCCATATCAGGCCTAAGCCCATTTGGCATCTATCACCTAAGCCCGCAGGCGGCAGGCCTAAGCACGTCGGTGGTCGGGAGAGAGAGCCGCACCCAGCACCTCCATGGCAGAAGACGACACATTTCTCGACGCGCTGAGGGCTGGATGGCCGGAGGTCCATCTTCTCGGCGTCCGGCCCCGGCGGCGGCGGCGGGGCTGTCGTCACTACGTCCGGACCTATGGTATGCTACCCTGTAGTAGTTGCTCGTGTGGCTTGGCGCGACTTGGCATTGACGATGAGAGGTCATGGTTTTGGTGATTCTCTATTTGTATTTCATGGTTTTCTTGCTGCCGTTGCCTTATATTTTGCCCTTTTTGAAGCTTACTGTTGCTTGGTTTGCCTTGCTTTTCATTTTTCGTTGGGCGTTAGATGAAGAAATTGACCCCGCTCATGGTTTCAGATTTCTTCAAGGGCCTGAGACGGACCAGGCCACGGTTGATAAGATCAAGCAGGCGATCAAGGAGCAGAAGGACATCACCGTCCAACTAAGTTTGCATACTTCGATTACTGATTTCTTTTCAACCACCATGATCATTGAGCATACCACAACTCTTATACTGGTCCGTTTAGACATCTATCCGCCAGGATGAACTACTAGGAGTTATGGTGATTGATTCTATTTTTGTTTGTCTTGGATCAGGGAAGAAATTCTTGAAGTTATTCCACTTGCAACCAATGCGTGACCAGAAGGTAACTGAAATTTCATTTCAACGCTTGATTTGTTTTGATGCTTGCAATTTCCATGAGGTTGCATAGTGATTGTGCATTTATGTGAATCTCCGGGTGTAGGGTGAGCTTCAATACTTTATCGTCTCTCGGAACAAAAGGGAGGAGCTCTGCCTAAATTAAGAACAAATGCAAAAGGCCAATGTCCTAGGATGCATGCCCCTTGCAGCAAATTTCGAGGCACCCCTAACGCGGATCCACTGGGAATGGAAGAAGCACGTGCTATAAAAGAGATTTATTTTCGTTGAAAGTGATGCAGAGTACTATTATATATAACTTGTGATGAGACCATCCTCATCATAGATATATCCAACACTTCTTCTATAAGGCTCTATCAATCCTTACCTTGGTCAGGTCGATAATGCAGTTGGTCTCCTCCGGATGATAAATATGCTATAAATTAGATCATCTATGTTTTAAATGGCTATAGGAGTTTATTCTGAATTGGAAACGTTAAAATTTTTTGTGAAATGTTTACAATATGACTATATATGTTTACAATGACCAATTACACCTGTCAATTGAAATTAAACTCTCTTATGCTAAATATGCTTCGAATTGGACAATTTGTGTTTAAAATGGCTATTTGAGTTCATTATGACTTGAAAATATTGAAATCTCTTGAAATATTTAAAATGACCATTTGAGTTCATTTTGACTAAGAAATGCTAAATATATCATAAAATATTTAAAATGACTATTTTTACCCATTAATTTGAAAAGCTACTCCCTTATGCTAAATATGTTTCAAATTGGATTACTTCCATTTACCATGTGCAAAATTCATATTACAAGTTCCTATGCTAAGTATATATGGCCGTTTTCACTTGGTAATGTCGAATAATAGTCTCTTATGCTAATTATGTTTCAAATGGATCATGTATGTTTAAGCTGCATGAGATAGCCCTTCATTTTTTAAAAAGTACTTGCTCCGTTCCAAAATAACTGTAGTTTTAGCGTTTAAAGTTTGTCTCAAAATAATTATAGTTTTAGACAGTGGATCACCTCGACGCCACTTTAATTAAAGAGGCATCTCCCCATCGTTGCCCACGGTATGGTCAGTAAAAAAATTTCCTCCTCTTCATCGCACCCCAGTCCCCACCGCAAGCTCCTTCTCGCAGTCTCCTCTCGAGCACGCCGCCACCGACCTGCTCCTCCCCAATCTCTCCCCTCGTCCTGGATACGCAAGCTAAGAAGACAAGCATGCCACCACCGATCCGCTCCTCCCCGCCTCTCCTCCACGCGCGTCGTTGTGCAATCCTCCGTGGACCTGCACTTCTGCGTCGTCATCGAGCTCGGAGCCGGCTTGAAATTTTTTGCTGTTGAATATTTTTCTTCTCAAGGTTACAACTCTTTGTGTGTTGTAGTTTGGTTCTTTGTGTGTTGCAGGTTGGTTCTATATGTTCTTTATGTGCTGATGTGGCAGCCTGATGATATGTAATGTAGGAGTACGTGGACACTGATTAACCGTGAGATTTTTAGGTTGCAGATACTAATTGGTTTTATCAATTTCAGCATTTTTTTTAGGTAAGGAAATCCACCACATGGCTCAAGAATATAGATGTTCCTTAGACTTGCCAGTGCCGTTTCTATTAAGATATTAGCTTCTGTGACCATCTGATTAAAAGATAGTATATGCACTTAACTTGTTATTGCTTCTTATGTGCAGGTAGAAATGCTGGAGAAGCAGAAGAATGAGGTAATTGTCAGCATTCTGGAGAAAATGAGGTAACTCGTGGTTTTCCTACACTTGTTTGAATGAGAAATACAATGCTTAATTAGTTGCACTTGTGGTTAGTGACTGAAGTGATGCAAAGAACCCTAGATCCAATGCATTGAAGTCTGGTGAATTAGGAGGTTGGCTCATAATGCGTATGTCAAAAACTATACTGGCTACCGCAGCACTAAATTGTTCATCATTGGTTGGCGCATGAGTTCTTGCATTGTCTTACTGTATCCATATAGTTTTCCGAACATCTTCTCGAGACCACCGTGCTACAACAGCTGTTAGTAGCTTAGAAATCTTATATGACCTCACAGTATCTCGATCAACTTTGATTGACTTTGTAACTAGAGTTCCCCTTTCCCTGTTTCGACTTCTCTTTTGGGCTGGTTCCTATAAGTACAAAGATCATATCATATCCACATAAATTAAAATTTTAAACAAATGAAAGTACATAGATCATATCATATTCCTTTGTAACTAGTGTTTTGAAGAATTTTAAATGATGCATTTATGGAACTTGCCGTGGAATTGGAACTAGACCATTGTGCTGAGCTTGGGCAAGGTAATAGTTTGATTGGACGTGGTCCGGTGGAATTTGTTAAGCTGACACGTGGTGTGTTAGGGCTTACTAACTGTGATGTCACGAAGAGATTATGATGTAGGTAATTTTATGATGTACTAACCTTGCAGGTAAGGTAAGGTGTTGGTTTTGTGTGTGTTCACCTCAGTGATGCAGGTATCTGCAGGTACGTGGCTGACGCTTCGCGGGGACCGCTGGAGCGGGTTTGATGACCTGGTGGTCACATGAGGTGGTGTACTCGAGAAGCTTAGCCATGGCAAGGAATCCGAGGCAGCTGGAAGTTGTGGCGTCAGTAACCTGGTGGCGAAGTTGGTCTGATCGGTGGACCCAGGCTTGGGCTTGCGACCGAGAAAGCTGCGAAGATATTTCATGGTTTTACACCTCGTCTGGAAGCATGTAAAAGTTCTTGTTATTTTTTTGTATTGAACCATTTCTCATCTAGATGAACTATGTTCTCCATTTTAATAAATTTGGGATCATTTGGTAATGTTCTTTGATCTAACATAGGAACATACCACCTTAACCTTTCTTTTTTGTTTGCTTCCTTCAACATTGGCTTCAGTGAGTTGGAGTGCTATCGTAGCCGCCCTTGCTTGAACCACCTGTGCAGGGTGCTTTTTGTTACACCTATAGCTTGAGATAGAGAACATATTGTACATTTTCGATTCAGTGGAACATTTGCAACTTGTGTAAGATCAACTTGGTTCTTTTTGCGGCATGTAAGATCGACATACAGATCATAATCATATAGGATTTCCTCAATGTCTTGCAACTCAAAGCATCAGAACATACAAGCACAAATTAACCATTAGGTAGCACACAGAAAAAATATTCTTGCAAACAGATACTCCAACAAGTATTACATAATTTAAACACATGATCAAGAAAATAGGCATTCAATTCCATGCGAGTACAAGATCAGAACGCTCCAACGGCGGCAACGATGAAATACCACATCTGGCAAAAAATTTAGGCATGCAAGATTTATAGAATTTTTTAGTGGTTTCTTGCTGCTAAGCTGGCAACTCCTCAAAACCATCTAGCAAACAAGTGCTATTGAAGTATTCGTGCGAAGCTTCAGGTTTTTCATTATCTTCCTCCATTGATTCTTCTGGTTTTCTCCATGCGGATGGTGGCCACGCGGCAATGGCCGCAACCATGTGAGCAACGCTTCTCTCAGCGGCAAAGGAGAAAGTGACGCTGGCGACGGCGGCGGCAACGGGGTGAGTATCGGAGAAAGTATCGATTCTATGTTTACATTCAACTAGTATTAGCAAATTGCACTATTGATATATCATTTCTATAGCAAATTGCACCAACCTGGATGCAGTACACCATCTTCTTGGTCTTCATCCATATGATAGGCTTTTTGCTCCCCAACTGGATCATTGAGGTCAGGCAATAACAACTCCTTCTCCATCATCTTCTTTTGGCAGCAGGTTCAAATCTCGGGGCATGACTTGTGTTTTGTTGTTAGTGAAATTGTGTGATAGTGTGACAATGTGATTGTGAGAAGACCTGGTGATTCGGTGTCATCTTATAGCCTTGTTTTATTTTTATTTTGGTGCCACTAATTTGTGTTTAGGGCCCACTTTTTTTGGCCTGGTGATTCGGAGTAAGATGTTTTGGCTTCTGCAAGATTTTTGGCGATTGTAAGATGTTTTTAACACTGTAAGATTTTTGGCACCTGTAAGATGTTTTTGGCACCTTACGCCACTTTTTTGGCGCAAAATATCCTGTAACATGATTTTTTTTTGGCACCTAAACTGTTTGTGGCACCATAATTCCGTATGCCAGCAAAATAGGCGCCAGATTATGCAATGTAATTAGCACTAATAACACATAAATTACGCACTAATTACGGACCCTGTCACCAAAACTAACTAGGGGTACATGCGTCTTTAGCCATCTCCACTAAAATGTCTGAGATTTTCTAGAAATACAGTTATTTTGGGAAGGAGGGAGTACATATATTGATTTTTCATGATCTTCTCTGTACTCATTTTGGGACACCAATTAATGGTTAACTCCCTTGTCTCCTCCACCACGGCCTCATTCTCTCTTCCGATATCTATGTTATTTCCTTATTCATATTTTACTCAAAATTCACATATACTAAAAGTCATGTATGAGTTAGTTTGGCTTCTATAGGGTTTGATGACACCTCCTTCTGCACTCGGTGCCCCACCTAGAGACGAGACTAGCTGTCTTTGTGGGGTGCCCTCGGTTTGACAGCTCCTCAACTTTGGAGGTGATGCCTATAGCGGACATCATTTCAACACTCTAGGAAGTTAAAATCGTTTTTCTCTTCCATTTGAACATCGTTGCGACTATGTGAAGCACTTGTGTTTTTGTGTGATGTGGAGTTGTTATGGTCATGTGGAGATGTTTTTGTTATGTGATGATGTTATTGTGACATGGAATGTTATTGTCATGTATGTGATGTCAACATGGTCATGTGGAGATGTCATTGTGATGTGGAATATTATTGTCATGTATGTGATGTGGAGATGGTCATTTGAAGATGTTATTTTCATGTGGAATGTTATGGTGGTGGCATGTATTTGGTGCTATGCTGCTGTGTGACCCTTTTTGTAAATTTTTGAGAATATTCTAAGAATTTTCTGAATGCATATGTAATATCTTTGAATATATGGGATTTTTCTAGTTGTTTTCATTTTTTAAAAAAAATCCGGCTAGGCCTGCCTCAAGAGATGACAAGCGGTGGGTTATTTTCGTCAACCACGTAAGCCAACAAAAATAACCTGCCACGGGGCATCAACCATTATTTTTGTTGGTTAGTCGAAAATACCGATATTTTTGTCTCTGTATATTTGTGATGCCAAAAGCAGATTAAAGCCTGCTAATTTCATTGGCTTTTGGCTGAAGAATCCTTGACATATTCGTGTAGTGCAGGGGTCGGTTTTAAAACCAGTTTATAAGGGGTGAAGGTTCCATGTGTTACATATATTGTTTTCGGAATGCATTTGACATTTTGGCAACATGACAACAGATGATCATTAATTCTATCTAACCCCTTCATAGATAAACCATGAACGCCCCTAGGAGAACCTCCGTCTACATTTTCCTGTGATTATTCTCACTTCATGGTTTGCATATGAAGCTAGAGGAATTGGAACGGATTATATTCTGAATGTCCTTATTTGATAACCTGTTTTGGACCTCTTGAAAGCAAATTTGGTCCCAACATCAATATATCTATAAACAATGGGCATATAGCTCCATGCATGGTGATTAGTATAGCTTTACGTATGATGCACTCCAGAATCCAACTTGACGTATATAAGATCTGGGTAGAGATTTTGCACCACAATTGTGTTTTACATCTCATAAATATGTCGGTGTAGATGGTATACGTGAAGGCATACAAGGCAACGAATTGCTATAAATGCGAGGCATGGATACAACACATGAAGGCAATTAAGGGAGTGTTTTGGTTTTCTTCTCTGCCAGCCATACCTGCTCACCGCGGTCAGATTCGGCGCAACCAAGCCAAGCTCGTGTAGAGTGCCATGTTAGGTTAGCCAAAAGAGTTGAGCTCGGCCTCCTAGAGCTGGCGTTTGGTTACTCACAACCATTTTCCCATGCCACCGTCCTCCACACCCTCCTCCAGTGAAGCATCGCACCGCATCGCCGACTTCATCCCCGACCGGATCCGACGTCGCTGGCCTCGCCCCCCGACCGAATCCGGCACCGCTGGCCTTGTCCCCATGCGGATCCACCTCCTTCGGGCTCTTCGCATGTGAATCCCTTGCTGCCAGCCAAGTCCCCACAAGAATTAGGGGCTGTTGGCCTTGTCTCTGATCGGCTCTGTCGACAACGTCCCCGACTGAATCCGCCGTCGTTGGTCTCATCCCTGTATGGATATGCCTTTGTCGGCCTCTTCCCCAAGCGGATCCGTCACCGCCGTCCTCGTTTCTAGATGGATTCGTCTCCATTGTCCCCTTCCATATGCAGATTCGGTGCCAACACCCTCATCACCATGCGGATCGTTCGCTGCCGGCCTCGTCCCCATGTGGTGGCACCGCCAGCCCGACCCTGCCTCCTCCCATGTGTGTTACTATGCTGGCCAGGATCAGTGGAAACGGTCGTGGTGGCCGTTTCACTAGAGCCAGGCCATCATAGTGTTTTTTGCACAAGTTGATCTTGCCTCTAACATCCAAACACCTACTGCATGCACCATCTCAGCCTGGCCAGCTTAGATGAAGGCAACGAAACAACCCCTAAAGCTATACAAGGTACATGTACGATATGCGTGCTACACAAGACATGTTGTGGGATTTGCTGTCCAACAAGGCCGCTTGGAGGGCGGGAGTCGTCTAACATATTAACAAAAGTAAATGTAGCATAGCGATGCTGAATTAAAAACTTTTGACAGTGCCCTTTTCTCTCCTTTCTTTCTCTCTCTCTCATCCTCGTATCACTGCTAGACCATCTTTCAGCAGTGTGCCTTATCCGCATGCTCTAATACCGTAGCAAATAGTGACGCGGCAGAAATGGGGTAGTGAACAGTGAATATAACGAGTGATGACCAGTGATGGGGCTACTTAGGCATGTCTAATGGTGTTCTTGAAAGTTATCCATTTGGTGTATCCAATGCTATAGCAATACAGTGGAAATTAAAATACAGGAGAGCGAAGCTGTAGAGAGAAGTAGGGTAATGATTAAAAAGCAAATGAATAGTGATGAGATAGTCCACAAATAGGTATACGTTGGTTATACCCAGATGCGAGGTAAATAGTGATGAAGCAGGCTATTTATGAGGTGACACATGAATATTGATTGGGCAATGGAAACGAAACGTTAAAGATGGATGTGCCACTTGCCGACCCGTCCAACTATGCCACTCACTTGGCCACGCCGCCTCCTCTAGTGGCACACATATGAAAAAATCAAACTCAATTTACCTGTTGTAATTTAGTCATGGTACGCATGCAAACACAATCACAATAAACATGAGACGCAGGTATAGAGAGAAAAGAGCCAGGCATAATGATCTTTATTGATATTCTCTCTTATATATCAAAAGGGTTCCATCTATTATATAGTCTAACTTATATTTGGTTTTGCCCATTATGACCCTAGGGAAACTCTAATAGATGGTGGCCTTTTAGGCTCGTAATCCCTAGGGTTACAATACTCTCGCTTGGGCGAAAGTGCGATATGCCAATGCCTCATTGTGGATTATATGGGCCACGAGTATCTTCATGGCAGGCCGTGAGGACAACCAAATAGGGGATGGGCCAAGCAGGTTGTATGCATATGGTAGTCGTTTGGACTGCTAACCGCTTTGCACGTCAAGGAAAGGATAAAATAGAACTCTATCCCGAATAGGGAAGACGTAATTGTAAATCTAGAAGTAAATTAACGTATTCGGAAACAAAGGCTAGGAATAGAATCTTCTAGTAACCGATCTTGTAACCTACTCCCTCCACTATATAAAGGCTGGTATGGAACCCTAGACACATGGAAATACGAGAGACCAGATCATCAGATCACCATCATAATTTTAGAGCATAGGATTAGGGTATTATCTCCACCATGAGGGCCTGAACCTGTATAACCCCTTGTCTTGTGTTACCATCGAGTTTTGATGCGGCGCATAGCCCATATATATTATTGCCGACAACAAACGTCAACACTTATTATAAACTCTATCCAAAAACTCAGTGGGAAAAGAGGATTGTAGAAAAGAGTACACCATACACACATGCCACAATGCGATATTGCCTCATTAAAAACCTCATTATGTGAAACTTCTGGAAAACTCATGTAAGGGGAAAAAAAGTGTAAAACTAGATCTTCTACAGGCTCTTGTTCATGGACTCTCCCTATGAAATTTGCAACTCATAAAATCGTCGCATTCCTATCCCATATACACATTTGCAGAATATTGAGGTAGGCAATGCCTTTATGAATAAATTTGCTAGATTATCACACGACTTCACTTGTACTATCTCAACTTCACCACTCTGCTGGAGTTCGTGAGTGTATATTAATTTTGGAGCAATATGCTTTGTGATATTGCTCTCAATATAGCCCGTTTTCATCTGCATCACACAAACAATATTATGTTCATAAATAATTATGGAGGTATCGACAGTATCAATGTCACACGACTTCTGTATGTGGTTTACCATCCTTCTCAACCACACACACTGATGTGCGGCCTCATATACGACGGTTATCTCAGAGTGGTTAGTGCACGTAGGCACAAGTGTTTGCTTACATGATTTTCATGAATCACAATACCATCGTATAAGTAAACAAATCTAGTCTAAGACTTAGTCGTATGCGGGTCGGACATGTACCCCGCATCTGTATATCCCACCATGGTCTTGGGCTCGTTTCTCCCATAAAACTACCCAAGATCATGTGTACCTTGCAGATACCTAAAGACAGTTTTAGCACCGGTCCAATGTCTTCTGGTTGAAGCTACGCTATATCTAGCCAATAAATTTACCGCAAAAGCGATATAAGGCCTAGTACAATTGGCAAAATACATTAGTGCACCAATGGCACTAAGGTATGGAATTTCTAGTCCCAAAAATTCCTCATTTTCTGCCTTAGGTCTAAAAGGGTCCTTATTCGCTTCAAGGGACCTGACCACCATGGGGTTTTCAGAAGATGTGCTTTACTCATATTAAATTTCTCAAATACCTTTTAGCTTTAGGCATTCTGATGCATAAAAATTCCTCTTGACAAATGCTCAAGCTGCAAGTCTAAGCAATTTTTTTTTACCCAAATCTTTTATATTGAACTCCTTCACGAGGTGAGCACTAGCTTCACCGATGTTCTCCATTGTTCCGATGATATTCAGATCACCAACACAGACGAAATAATACAAAATCTATTCGGCGATTTCTTTATAAATACGTAGGGACAATAATCATTATTCGTGTATGCCTTCTTCAGGAGGAATTCACTCAGCCGGTTGTACCACATCCTTCCCGACTGTGTCAGCCCATATAACGATGTTCTCAACTTGACGCTGTACGTATTTCTATCTCCTTCATTTGGGATTTTTATTCCTTCAGGGACTGTCATATAAATTTTTGAATCTAATGACCTCTATAAGTATGCGGTCACCACATTCATTAACTGCATATTTAAATTCATACTTGCTTTTAGGGATATTAAGTATCGGAAGGTAATTCCACTCATGACCGAATAGCAAGTTGCTTTCAGGGATATTAAGTATCGGAAGGTAATTCCACTCATTTCCGAAGAGTAGGTCTCATATAATCAATTCCGGGTCTCTGCATTAACCCTTGTGCCACAAGCCTCGCTTTATGTCTCACCATCCGGTGCTTTTCATCCCTTTTTCGTATTAACACCCATTTAGCTTCTACTCGCAGTACCTTGGGAGATGTCGGCTCTACAAGGCCAAACACATTTCAACCTTACTTGCTTCTTTCCATTCAGCCCAGTCCGAGCACTTCTGACACTCTGCCATGGTCTTAGATTCTGATCTAATTTCAAAGATTTAGCAATTTTAGAGCAAAAATATGTGTCCACAAAGGTGGAATTTCTTTTATACAACTCTCCTAAACTAGTATATTTCGTGGAAATTTCCTCATTTAAATCCTCCAACTCCTCGTGATTTCCCAACATAATGGAGTCAGGACCTTTCGATCTCCCTGCATCGGAATGTGCACACGCGTGGTCGTTGGGTCCGCCACCTTCTACGTGGTCTTTTCTCAACATCAGGTCAATCTATCTCTCCTATCAACAAGGGTAATAAGCCTGCACCAAATTTGTTGCTTTTGTGAACGTCTCTGCAAGTTAGAATCACGTACACTCGTATTTCTCCCCCTCTTTCCGGTAAGAGGGATTTGAGTGGTCGGCCGGGGTACCTGCACTCTTTTTTGTGCATTTGCTGTTGGTATATGCGACTTTGTTACACCTTTATAGTCGATGAAATCATCTGGTAGTATATTTGCAATTTGTTGAAAATTGATTATCCGCTGAACTTCCAATTCACTATCCTTTGTGTGTGGATCTAGGGATTGAATGCTAGAGGCATTGCAATCTAGTTCCCAACATTCTTTAGGGTGGTACTTTTCTCCCCCTAATGGTAGAAAACTACCCTCATCAAAAATACAATTAGTGAACCTCGCCTTATGCAGGACACCTATCATAGGCTCGAAACATTTAATAATTGACGGAGGACCAAATCCAACATAGACCCCCAACTTCTAGTAGGGACCCATAGAGGTCCATTATGGTGGTGAGATCGGCATGTACACTGTACATCTAAATTTAGGCATATGGGAAATACAAAGTTGTTTCCCACGCACTAACTCGATAGGGGAAGTTTGTGGTATGCAGTCGGTCCGATTTTAATTAATTCTATGGCATGCAAGACCGCATGACCCCAGCAACTAGTGGGGAGTTTACCATACTGCGATAAAGGTCTTGCTATTAATTTAATCCTCTTTAGTAGTGATTTTGCCACGCCATTTCGGGTGTGCACATGCGGTAAGAAATACTACAGTGTTATGCCCATGACCATATAATAATTGTTAAATGCACGTGAACTAAATTTCGCGGAATTGTCCAACTTGATGGACTTAATCCTTTCTTCGATAAAGTCACCCTGTAATTTAATGATTTGGGCAATAAGCTTCGTAAAAGCATGGTTGTTTGTAGACAATAAGCATACGTGGGGCCATCTAGTAGAGGCATTTAAAAGTACCATCAAATATCTAAACGGGCCAGATACGGGTAGAACCGATCCGTAGATATCACCTTGAATTCGCTCCAGGAAATTCAGTGACTCATCTTAGACCTCAAGACGAGAGGGACTAATAATCAATTTCCCTTTGGCGCACGCAGGGCACATAAAAACTTCGTGTTTCGTAAAATGGATACCTTCAGGATGCTCATTGTGATCTAACCAGGATACCCTTGATGATCATGTCAGATCCTATAGGGGTCTAGCTAGGGTTGCTCATTTAGACTTCATAGCAATAGGAGGAGAGGACTTTTTAAGTATAATATAGGCCAGATGAAAGAGAAGGAAGTTTCTCCACTACATGCTTATTGCATCCATTTTTCATTGTAATTATTAGGAATTCTACCCCGCCATCATGATCGATCTCAATATGGAAGCCGTTCATGCGGATGTCTTCGAAGCTTAGAGGGGTATGAGTTGATTCCCGATACAACAACACATCCTTGATCATAATTGTGGTACCCATCAGGAGAATAACTGTAGCTCGACTAAAGCTAACAATCCTAGCATTGCTTCTGGCAATCATGATTATACTCCCATCCCTCTTCTGGTGGTTTTGGAAATTTTTTCTCCCTAAATATTGTATTAGTGGTGCAATTGTCTACCAGACAGAGCTCTTTCTCCATTTGGACCATATCAACAAAGTCTATGTCATAAGAATATATCACAACCAATCAAGATATAATCTTCAACCATCACAAGCTTCAATTAAAAGCCAACAACATTTTAAATAAGCAAAGTGGCTAAACCATCTCATGACGAGATGAGGTTCTCCAGGATCTTGCAAAGATATAGAGTTTAATAGTTTAACTAAATATGGCGGTAAAATGTTCACTAGGAACAAAGTAAAATACTAACTATATAGTATAGATAATGTCCAACATAGGTAACTAGTGCATATCATCGTATGCATCTTCGAGCTCCATCCCAACGAGGTCGTCCTCATTGTCATGCATTGGCCTCATGCTTCGGGGTATCAACAGCCATCTTACCATCACCCTTCTGCTCACAATGAGGAGCTTCCAGCAACGTGCACCTCAGACTTGAGTTTATTTTTCTCACCATCTTTGTTGGTGTAATGCCGGTACAGATCAACCAAATGCTTTGAGGGTACGGCAAGTCCGTGACCAATGGCCCTTGTTACCAAATGGTAACACGGCTGTGAAGCATGTTGTGACTTATTTTCATGGGGTTTCTGTTAGACATCCCATTTACCATTCCCACTTTCCTTGCCCTTTTAAATTTTCTGCTGCACACCAAGGTTGTTGCCATGTCCCTTCTTTCCTTTTCCCTTCTTGCGGTGCTTGTTGCTAGAGGAACTCTAAGCATTAGAGTGCGCTTCTGGCACACCCTTGGTCCCCATGGGGCGAACCGAGTGATTCTTCATGAGAACCTCATTATGCTTCTTCGCTTCAAGAAGAGTCAATATCATCTCAGAGTGCTTTGTAAACTTGCACTGACAATACTGTTGCTGGATAATCATCATCGAAAGGTGGAAGGTACCCATGGTCTTATTGATCATCTCGCAAAATTTCAACCTTATGGATAACAAAATTGTAATCGGGCACAATCTAAAGTCTTGGAACTGTAGTTCCATCCATTCTCTCTGAGATTCTAGCAAGAGAATGCTTACATGTTGGTTGTCGCTAGCGCTCCTTCAAGGAGGTCCACAGAGCTAGAGGACCATCCTCCATCATATACTCGGTCTTTAGGTCAGGGTGAAGATGGTGGCGCATAAAATGAAAGGCCGAATACTTAATCATGTCAGAGATAGCTAGTGCATCCTTTGTAGGAGGGACAATAGTAGCAAAATGTTGATCTTGAGATCACTCTGATCTTCAGGTCCATAGACCAGCTAGGTCAAGTAGTTTGCTCCCAATGACGATGAGTGGGACAAATTCTCCCTTATTAATGTAAGACATATACTACATAGTAATGCATATATTTACTTCAGGAAATATATTATGCGTGTTTGCTAAAACCATAAAATTCGCTTAATGTTACATAAGAATTAACAAATCTCCAGGTCTCACAATAATTAATCATAAGAGATGTGAATAAATTAAGCTAATTAACATGATATCAATAAGCAAAATAACTGTAATTAATCAAGGGGTTAAACTTAAAAATTACGTGTTGGCTGGCCTAGGGTTTCAAACTCTAGCCACCACACTTTTGGCTTGGGCCGTCGTAAGGGAAAACCCAAACCCTAGCTTTTGTCGCCGCCCTTGTGCGGGCGTGGGACCGCCGCCACTGCCGTTATGTGCGTGGGCACGGTGGGGCGCTAAACAAACCATTGGAGACAGTTCAGTCACCATCGGACGCAGTACGATTCCTATCAAAAACGGGGAGGAAAATAGCCGTCGGATGATCGTCGAACGCAGTCCGGCGGATAGATCTAGAATAGTGCGGGCACGGGTGTGCGGGCGTGGTCGCACGCGCAGGCGTGCGGGCCGCCGTTGCACCGCCACCGCCATGTAGGTCGGCTGCGTGCGTAGGCTCGCGGGCATGTGTGCCGTCGCTGGCCGGCGTCGCCAGTGCCAGGGCGTGCAAGCCACTGCCGCCTCACAGGTGTGGGCAATGTGCAAGCAACCGTCGCCGCTGATTTTGCCACCTTCAGGGTCAGCATCAATCATCCAAGAACAAATCTGTTACAATTATGCATGCAAAACTAGTAGATCGAAAATTACAAATCTGTTTGCCAAAACGACTACCAGGGATGATAAATATATCAACTCGTGGTGATAAAAACACAATCACAATAAACAGAAGACACAGATCTAGATAGAAAAGTGGCATGGACAATGATCTTTGTTGATATTCTCTCTCGTATACAAGTTGGTTCTGCCTATTATAATCCTTAAAAAATCCTAACCGAGGGTGAGCTCTCTGGCCGGCAATCCGTAAGGTTACACCATTATACAAATCTCTTTATTCCCAGCGCCAAACGTCCGACAACGGAACTGTCAGCATGACCTTACGTGGTTCACAGGCAGCATGATGGCGTGGATCTGGTCGGGCACAAGAACCTGGAGGAAGGATCAGTTCATAGCGGCTCCAATATTCACATTCTATTTCCCTAGCTGCTAGCTTCTGTTTGATCGGCTAATTACATATAGAAGATTTGGATCTGTATTCCCTAGTTGCTACTTTATATTTCGTATCTGCTAATTACATCCGCGTAAGTAATTGTTCTCCGTAGACTTTGTCGGATTGTTTCCATGCCATCCACTAAAAAAGCATCTGTCCTGGTATTAATTGAAAAAAAAAAGAGAGAGGGTAAATGAATTTATAAAAAACACAGAGTGTAACACCCCAATTCGGGAAATATTTGAAATTTGCCAAAACCAAAAAATTCGGTTTTAATTGAGCTGAATCCGACGTGTGGGCCCTACTGGCAGTCTCAGTAGCACCTCTCTCTCATCTCTGTCTTCCTGCGCGTTTTCTCTCTCTCTCTTCTCTCTCTTCTCCCTCACGCTTTCTCTGTCCTTTGAGCCGTCGCCGTGCAGCCTTTCCCTGCATGCGCTCTGTCCCGCACTGTTCCACGTCGCGCGCTGACACACCCCATCATGGCGCGCTGCTGCGTCTTCGTCGCTCTGCGCCATGCCTGTCGCCCGCCGCTGCAGCAAGATAGCGAGTCCGCGCCGTCTGTCGCCGCCCCACCCCTCCTCTGTGTCCCCGAGCTCGTCCCCGGGTCTCCCGTGCCAGCCGGCGGCTATAAATTCCCTCTTCGCCTCGCCGCCCGGGTTTCCCCTGTTTTTCCCCAAATCCGAGCGTCGCCAGCGTCATCAAAATCCCGGCGAACTCGTGAGCTTCTTCCCTGCTCCTTCCTCCCGAAGCTATCTGGATGCCCTCTTATCTTTTCCCCTCGCCTAATTTCAGTTGAGGAGCTTGGCGCCGCCTCCCCTGCTTCGGCCGCCGGCGGGACTCCTGCCGCTAGCCATACTCGAGCCCGTTCGTCCCCGTCGGAGCCCTCGGTGAGCATCTACAATCCCTAGGGATGCTTTCTCCCTCTCCATACTTGCATGTGCGTACTTTCGTCATTGAAGCCGTGCCTTCCCGAGCTTAGCCACGCCGCCAGTTTGGGCGCTGCCGCGTCGCTGTTCGGTCCGAATCGCCGTAGGTATCAAAATTGCCAATTAAAACCCGAAATTCATTATTCCATGTGCAAGAACTTGTTGTAGGATTTATTTAAAATAGAAAACGACATTCAAAAATTATGAAATTTTGTACACAAATAGTACATAGGGTTTACAACCTGATAAAAATATCACAATAAATAGTGTAGTGGAAAAATGGATTATTAAAATCATATAAAGCCCAATGGCAACCTTTTCTTATGTTTACAATAGGATTTCATAATTTATTTAAAATCTATAGACACCTCCTAACTTCGTAGAAAATTCTTGATAATCACTAAAGCCCATCTCAAACTTTATAATAT
This sequence comes from Raddia guianensis, assembly GCA_036346415.1. Taxonomy (NCBI): domain Eukaryota; kingdom Viridiplantae; phylum Streptophyta; class Magnoliopsida; order Poales; family Poaceae; genus Raddia; species Raddia guianensis. The sequence continues at coordinate 18,282,424 of CM070537.1, read as the reverse complement.
TATTAGCTTAAGCATTGTCCATAGGTTTTCCTGAACAACGTAAGCACTCCCATGGTACCTTCCTCTATAGAAAATGGACCGAATTGATTTGCTTGTTAACGAAAAATAGGACTAAATTGGTAAAAGGTGGGAGAGTTATATAAAATACAATATATTCTTATAAATCCCCAAAAAGGAATGTTAAGAAACCCTAGAAATGTAAAAATAGTACCGATTATGCTAGTACTAGACGATAGCCCCACTAATTTAAGATCGTGTTTGGAATATTAAAAAACTCAAGGAAACATCTTTAGATGTAAAATAACCTTTTGAACTTAGGATAAATCTTAGGACCTAGAAATAATGTATATAACCCCGTTCTCACCATACGATGGACTAAAGGAGGGATATTTTGAGACCTTTACTATGTAACTTATTTTTGGGTTATTCTATAAGGTTATACTATTAATGCTAAGAGAAATAGAATCAAATCCCGTTGTGAGGTCATGCATAGCATATCATATGATGATTAGGTTCGCTAATTGATCTTAGGCCTTAATGACGAAGCTAAGACCTAGGTCGAGCATGCATCATGTTTTCTATTGCATTAGTAAGTAATTATTGGTTTGTTTGGTATGATTAGACGTAGGCGATCCCGAGGAAAGATTTGGGGACGCCGAAGAGGACTACCTATCAGATCAAGGCGAGTTAAAACTTACTCTTTAGATGTGATCCGTATCAAGGAGAGACAGCGACTTTCCCTAGTGCGGATTGGCATCACTAATGTCATGTTCATTACCCAGTTTTTCTTAAACTATGTTGTTTAATTAATGAAGATGCATGCTTAGTAGATTTGCCTATTTGTTAATCATGTTATATTTATACATGCCGTCTTGAACTGTTTAGCCATAATGACTGCCTTGAATGTCATTGCTCTTGTTAGCCTATGATTAGTTTTGGTAACCACTTTAACCCTACCTAATAGGTAAAACTTGCTTAGACCGGCTTAGGCTTAACAAATCTTCTGGCTAATCGCCACGGAACGGTGAACCGATATTCACTGGACATTCATGATTCTCATTCAATATGATTTGACATGTGACAATAGGGCTGGTAGATGCATGTTGGGCTGATTGTGTTTGCGGGGATGGATATGTGGAGACTTGGTCGGTTGGGAAGGTCCAAGTGTGTGGTGTGGTGTGGTCGATGACCGTCGAAGTAGATAATGAATGGTGGGTTGCCCCTGGTTGGATTTGGACATCCTGAGGGACGATTAAGGCACGAGATGCGTAGTGCTGGGTTTAGCCCGGGCTTACCCAGGAGGAGCGCGGATAGACACGCGTAGGGCTGGAAAATGAGCTAGAAGCTCGCGAGCTGCTCGGGCTCGGCTCGGTTCCAGCTCGGCTCGGGCTCGGCTCGTTTAGAAATGAGCACGAGCCGAGCGCCATTTTCAGCTCATGCAATCAACCGAGCCGAGCCGAGCTAGAGGCTAGCTCGTTCGGGCTCGGCTCGTGGCTTGCTCGGGCTCGGCTCGTAGCTCGTAGCTCATGCATTAAAGATATTCAGTACATTAGCAGGATAGCAGTCAACTATATAGACATATAGTAATCATTCATGAATCATGAGTCATCACCAGCAGTCAACAACTCAACATTAAAGATTGCAATTTGTACATTCACTAATCAGTAATCACTAATCAAGTAATCAGTAATCATAGTCTCACAGATTCACAGGGAATGAGGCATTGAGTCCATAAGACTAGACAACTAACCTGAAACTCGTTTATTGACAAGGATACATACTTCATTCTTTGTTAATGTACATAACCTGAAACTATTTTATACCTTTACATTGAGATCAGTATGACGAGAGTATGGCAGATGAAGCTCACAATAACCACCATCATAAATGCAGTGCCCCTCCAAAGCTTGTTTAGCAACTGCTGCTACTGTTAAATCTGCAAATGCAGCTTTTGTCAGTTACACAAATATATCCAAACGAACTAGAAAGTCATCATAAATACGAAACGACAGAATATATCATTGCAAAAGCATAATTTAGCGCTATTGACCAAAGAATAAAGCTCAAAGGTTCCAATGCAAGTGAGGAATGCAATTTAGCGCTATTGACCAAAGAAACAGATTGGGCAGGAGGGGGGAAGTTATTAAGCTAATTTTGTAATTCATTTCTAACTACAGCGGTCATAACAAACCAGTGGAAAAATGCTTGGTAAGCTACCATCAGATGCTATCACAATTTCAAAGAAGTATCAAGATGAGCTACAGAAATTGACCGCAGATGATGAAGGTGGTGACTACTACTCTTGACTGCCAAGTACTAGGCTAAGAAACAGTTAAGGAGGCCGGCGCGTCGGCACCGATGGAGGCAGGGGACTTGGCGTCGAAGGAGGCCAGGGTGTGGGCGCCGACGGAGGCAGGGGCCTTGGCCCCGCCGCCGAAGGAGGCCGGGCGTGGCGCCGACGGAGGCAGCGCCTTGGCGCCGGAGGAGGCGGGGCCTTGGCGTCGAAGGATGCCGGGCGAGGCGCCGACGGAGGCAGAGGCCTTGGCGCCGGAGGATGCCGGGCGTTAGCGCCGACGGAGGCGGCAACCTTGGCACCGGAGGATGCCGGGCGTTAGCGCCGACGAGGTCGCGGCCTTGGCGCAGAGGAGGCGGGGCTATGGCGGCGAAGGCGAGGCGGGCGTTAGCGGCGCGGAGGAGGCGAGGCCTCGGCGGCAGCGGATGCAGGGGCGCCGGCCGGTGGCTTTGGCTGTGGTTCCAGATGCGAACGGGGATAGGGTAGAGAAATGGGATCCAGATCGGGATCCATTGCGTTGCGGCTAGGGTTTGTCAACTGGGAGGCTGGGAGCCGAGAGGGACCGAGTGGCTAGTGGGTGGCCGAACAGAGAACTATCTATCTGTGGAAGCGTGGGGTCGTGGGGAACGGGTGGAACAAGCCAATCATTCGCTGGACCGAGGGAGTGGCTCGCGAGCGGCTCGTGAACAGCTCGCGAGCCTGATCCGAGCCGAGCCGAGCCCACTTCTCAGCTCGGAGCCCTTGCTTAGCTCGGCTCGGGCTTGGCTCGGTACCTAACGAGTCGAGCCGAGCCGAGCCAGGGGCTGGCTTGCTCAAGCTCGGCTCATTTCCACCACGCGTAGCGCGAAATCGCTGCCATCCGGGATGGTTCCAACATAACGCGTGGCCATCGCGCGGAGCACGGGACGTGGATCGCTAGTTGTGAGCACTCTGCGGAGGCCCTCTAGGACCAGTCTCGTTAGTGGCAGGTATTGACCCTCACTGGATAGTGGTTAAGGCCACACATCCCTAGGGTGACGGTCGGCTAGGGAGGGCCGGCAACCCTACTAGACCGGGGGTGATCACGCCATGGCATGTGTGGTCCGCAACAGGATTCGCCAAATCCTGGAAGGATGGCAGAACTAGGATTGGTTGGGGGCAACCAGGAGAAAGTCTAGTTGGGAGCAACCAGGAGAAAGACTGGAAAGTCTTGGCTGGTATGGTGATTGTGTAAGCTGGTTGAGTCGATGATCGAGGGTTGGTTAATTTGGGTGTCGATTGTGTATAAGCTGGTAAGGATTGAGGTGATTGGGCAAGCTGGTTGGGTTTATGGTTGAGTGATGGGAACACGGGGGCGGCCCGATCTTCTGGTGAGATGGATAACTACGGTTTGGTGTCACGGCGACCTGAACAATCCGGCTACCAACCACGAAGATGACTAGAAGACCCGACGATCGCTAAACCACCACAACGAAGCGTTATCAACCATACCGGAAACACGATCGACCTGATCACGAAGATCTGTTCCTGCGAGCAACCGAAGAACAAGCAAGAACAAAGGTGTCGAGGATTAAATTACGGCCCATTGCCATGGCCCACTCCCCGACGGCCCAATCGAACAGCCTACCAGGGCCCAGCTCCCTGAAAGGTTCTATCAGGCCCATGTGCATCCTGCCGAACAGCTTCTTGGCTGGCGCGGTGCGTAATGGCCTAGGATTCCTGTTTGAGTTCTACTCGAACAAGAGTTCTGCACGGCTACGTGAAGACCCGGACGTGGTTTCCCGGATTGGATTAGGAGTCGTGATCCCCAAGACTTGGAGTATACCTTATCTACCTCGGGATGTATTTGGCATGTATGAGTTCGTTACGATCTCGTAGTTAGCCCGGCCCGATTATCCCTTGGTAGGTCGGTTCATCAACACTATATAAACAAGCCCTACGGCGATAGAGGGACGACTTAGACGATCCGCATCTAAGATTACTTTGTCGCATACTCTTCGCTTGTACACCATAATCTCGCCGAGACCTGTTTGTCTCGCCGTGCCACCTCTTGTATTCATCTCTGATATATAAGAAAGGCTGGACGTAGGGCTATTATCTCTCCCGAGAGGCCTGAACCAGGATAAAAACTCTGTCTCCCTGTTCGCTGTTGTTCGCTTTGTTCGGCGTGTCTCCCATCTCAATCTTAAAGAACCTTAGCGACTTGAGATCGTTATCTCAACCGTCGACAGCTGGCGCCGTCCGTGGGGACCCGCAGATCGAGCATGTCGAACTCTATCAGCGACCAGGAGATTCTCTCTGAGGACTACGACTCAGAAAGGCAGGATGTCTCTTCCCCTGCCAGATCGGATCGATCTCTTCGAACTTGATCGCCTTCCAGATCGGGTTCCCAGCTCCGTGCTCGGGGGCTGAATCTCTTAGCGCCGGGCAGCTCTTCGCCCGGGGCGCGCGTCTGGTCCCCGCGACGAGCTTCGTGCTCGGGCCGGATCTTCGCCGCCGCAGCTCTTCTCCCAGCAGCAAGTCTCGTCCCCGCCACGAGCTCCGTGCTCGGGCCGGATCTCTCGCACCGGCGCTCTTCGCCCGAGCCGATCTCGTCCCCGCGACGAGCTCCGTGCTCGGGGACTGGATCTATTCGCGCAGGGCAGCTCTTCGCCCGCAGCGCAAGTCTGGTCCCCGCGACGAGCTCCGTGCTCGGGGGCTGGATCTTTTCGCACCGGGCAGCTCTTCGCCCGGAGCGCGCATCTGGTCCCCGCGACGAGCTCCGTGCTCGGGGACTGGATCTATTCGCGCAGGGCAGCTCTTCGCCCGCAGCGCAAGTCTGGTCCCCGCGACGAGCTCCGTGCTCGGGGACTGGATCTTTTCGCACCGGGCAGCTCTTCGCCGGAAGCGCGTCTGATCCCGCGACGAGCTCCGTGCTCGGGATGGATCTATTCGCGAGGCAGCTCTTCGCCCGCCAGCGCAAGTCTCGTCCCCGCGACGAGCTCCGTGCTCGGGCCGGGATCTTCGCACCGCGATTCTTCGCCGGAAGCCAGATTCGTCCCCGCGACGAGCTCCGTGCTCGGGGACTGGATCAAAACTCCTTCCGAATCCCGGGGCTGTTCGCCTGGCAGTGGATGACGGGAGAGAGCTGACCAGCGCTTGGAACATCGACCAGCTTCGTAAGTTCCTCGTGTAGGTCTTTCGTTTCCTAGTTTTGCGCTTTTTCTCAAATTTCGCGCCTTAGTTCGTCCAAGTCTCTCGGGCTGCCATGTAAAGTTCAACCCATTGAGCGGTGAATGCTCGCGGCCCCCTGCGGTCCTTCTCACCACTTGTCTTCTCAGACTACTCTTTCTCTCTGGTAACACTTGATGGCTGCCCGGTCTTGCGAACTCTTGGCTCCGCAATCTTAAGGGTTTTCCCGCCCAGATCTGGTTTCAACAAGTTCCTAAACTCGAGTTGCGTAACACGGCATCCGACCTCGCGGCTAAGCCTCGCTCTCGTAAGCCCTCCGTGGCGAGGCACTTACCGCCACGGCACAACCACTTGGCAAAGCTCGCTCGTAAGCCCTCCGCCGCAGAGGCACTTTCCTTGTTCGGTTACCTTCGAATTGCCTAACTTACGTTAACGAGCGCTTTAAACGAGTCGATCAGATATGGGTGTCGCTTAACTCTCACGACGTGCTTGAAGTCGCAAGCTCGTGTCTTCATGCATCGTCTGCACGGGGCTAGGGCGTCGCTCTTTCTCTTGTGCACTGCTCGAGTTCGCAAACTCAGTCCTCGGCACCGCTGGCAACGGGCCGGAGTTAGGCTAAGCGTTCTACCGGTTTTCTTAAAACTTTTTAGCGCTGTTCGCCTTGCTCTTGGTTTCCTGTTCGTCCTTGTCTTTTGCCGCTCTTTTTTACAGGAAAACCTGCTCGGTCAGACTCTCGCTCTGATTCAAGCGCTGCTCGGCGGTCTTGAGCTGCTCGGCCAGCTCCTCGAAGGACTACCTCTCCCAGTTGGGACTTGAGCTGAATTTCGGCAACCTCGGTATGTTTTCAGTTTTTCAGTTCCTTTCTTTAGCGTTGGTTTTCCAAAAACCTCGTTTGTGTCTTTCGCTCCCGTAGCGCTCCCCGCGCGCGAGCATGTCTTTTTATCTGGCAACAACCTGTACGGCTCCGGTTAACCGAAGCGATGCACCACCGATGGAGTCCTACCCACCGTAAGCCGATTCTCATCGCAACGGGCATGCCCATCGTAAGCCGATTCTCATCGCAACGGGCACTCCTGGCGCTGGTTCCGCATCCGCCGAGGCGACACCAACGCTATACGGGTCCATGTCCGGATAAGATTTCGCCTCGCACGTTTTGCCTGCGGCTAAGGTCCCGATCGCCTTCCCTGGCTAGCGGTCTTAGCCACAGCGGGGCTGCACTTGCCCGCACACGTCTTTTTTATCCATGCTACGTCCTTCCTTGCACGGTAATCCGGAGCAATGCACCACCAACGGAGTCCTGCCCATCGTAAGTCGATTCTCATCGCAACGGGCACTCCTTGCGTCGGTTCCGTATTCGCCGAGGTGACACTAACGCTATCGGGGGACGTACCCGAAAAAAATTATGTCTTGTGCGGGTAGGTCGTCTTTTGCGTGTTTTTCAAAACTCGCTTTGCTCTTCTTAGAGCCTTTTCTTGCTCTCCTTTTCCCCTTGCTGCTCGTTTCTTGTTTGTCTTTTGCAGGAAATACAGGAACGGGGAACATCAGACTCCGGTGATGGTCGTGGCGAGGTTCCAGACTTCCCCACCAAAACCGATGTCTGCATCCCTCTCTTTCCGGGTTTGCTCCGCGCATGCTCGGGGAATGATTCACTTCACCCGCGTATGATTTCTCGTCTTTGCTCGGCACTGACCTTCACAGTTCAGCTAAGTCAAGGTAGTGCGCCACCAACGGAGTCCTGCCCACCGTAAGCCGATTCTCATCGCAACGGGCATGCCCATCGTAAGCCGATTCTCATCGCAACGGGCACTCCAAGCGTCGGTTCTGCACTTGCCAAGACAACGCTAACACTGTCGCAAGGAATACGTCATGGGTAAAGCGTCGATTTTACACGCTCTCTTGCGGCTCGATCGCATCAGTTGTGATTCACCTCGCGCCGGGCAGCTCTTCGCCCGGAGCGCGCATCTGGTCTCCGCGACGAGCTCCATGCTCGGGGGCTGGATCACCTCGCACCGGGCAGCTCTTCGCCCGGAGCGCGGGCTCCTACCGGGTACGTCTTCGCCTGGTCGCACTTTCTGGTTCCTTTAACGAGCTCCGTGCTCGGGCTGGATCTCTTTACCTGGTTCCTTTGACGAGCTCTGTGCTCTGGGACTGGGTCACCTTCCTTCTCGTATGCATTGTCTGCTCCTCGCACACGATCAACGTCTTGAGGCACATCACTTTCGCTCCTGAGCACGACATTTGCTCGAGAGCGCGATCTCTATTTCCTCGGGCAGGTTCTAGCCTGAGAGGTGATTTTCGTATTTTCGTTTATGCTTTCCTAGGTATCTTCATGCCTGGATGCAGCAACACGAGTCCATCTCGCGACTTGCTCTTTTTCCCGGAAGATCTGATCTTACCGGATGCGGTGGTACACTCTTTACTGCCAGGAATCCAATCCCTCCTTGATGACGTTCACCTCAAGGAGATGATTCGCCTCGGGCGACTCGCCCGAAGCGTGTTTGGTCCCCGCGACGAGCTCTGCGCTTGGGGACCGGATTTCGATTTCTACATCGGGTCGAGTGCTCGCTCGGACAGATGTTGTCCTCGCTCGATGCAATGAGTTGCTCGACACTTATTGGTTTATTCGGTCCCGAACAAGTCTTGTTCGGTTGAACCATGACTTGTTCGATCGCTGTTACATGTCTTTGTAGCAGGAAAAATACCCTCTCCGTGACTTTGAGTCTCAAGAGGACGACCCCACTCTAGTGAGTCCTTCCACTTGAGTCTCGGGGCTAGCTGTCGGGATTAAATTACGCCCATTGCCATGGCCCACTCCTCGACGGCCCAATCGAATGACCTACCAGGCCCGGCTCACTGAAAGGTTCTATCGAGCCCATGTGCATCCCGCCAACAGCTTCTTGGTGGCGGTGCGTAATGGCCTAGGATTCTGTTTGAGTTCTACTCGAACAAGAGTTCTCAGACGGCTACGTGAAGACCCGGACGTGGTTTCCGGATTGGATTAGAGTCGTGATCCCCAAGACTTGGAGTATACCTTATCTACCTCGGGATGTATTTGGCATGTATGAGTTCGTTACGATCTCGTAGTTAGCCCGGCCGATTATCCCTTGGTAGGTCGGTTCATCAACACTATATAAACAAGCCCTACGGCGATATAGGGACGACTTAGACGATCCGCATCTAAGATTACTTTGTCGCATACTCTTCGCTTGTACACCATAATCTCGCCGAGACTGTTTGTCTCGCCGTGCCACCTCTTGTATTCATCTCTCGATATATAAGAAAGGCCGGACGTGGGCTATTATCTCTCGAGAGGCCCGAACCAGGGATAAAACTCGTCTCCCTGTTACACGTTGTTCGCTTTGTTCGGCGTGTCTCCCATCTCAATCTTAAAGAACCTTAGCGACTTGAGATCGTTATTTCAACCGTCGACAAAAGGTAAAAGCAATCTGAACTTGCAAATATGAATAAGCACACAATAGTTGGGGTTTCGAACTCGATACGGTTGGTCTAGTCGACACAAGCGAAATCGAGACTGTTTCAACACACACGTGGAAAACTAGACTAAACAAAACCCAGGGATGAAGAAGAGGGGTGGCGGCCATAAGTAGAGGACGTACGGCGGCCAGAGGGGGCGTGCAAGCCATGGTGGCACGCACCCCCACGCAGCCCTAAGGTTACATGGGCCTTGGGCCCAAAATTGAGGTGACGCAGCACCTGGCAGATTTGGCCCGCTTGATTGTTTCGACGATTCCTGATGATTCCGAAGGAATTTTGCAGTTGGACCAGATACGTTGGAAAGCTTATCTCCTAAGCTTTCCGTGCAGTGGTAGAACGTCGAAATTGGAGTTTGTATGTGGCCTGGGCGTTCGTTTGAAGTTGTGCTACGCGCAGACGGCCGAACCGGGCCTCCGGGAGAGTTGGGCCTGTAGTTGGGACTCCTTGGCCGTGGGTGATGGTTTTGGGGCTTGATGTTGGAGTGCTTAACATCCCGCATTGATGGCTTGAATGGATTGGCCAAAGGATTCAAGCCAACTTGTCGTTCTTCTCGTTCTTTCAGCAACATAGTGGACGTAGTCGACGTAGTGGCTGTAGTCAATGTAGCGGCCGTAGTGGAAGTAGGATGCACGTTCGTATCCTTGCTTGTGATGTCCTCATCATTCCCCCCTTCTTGATTTGGAGTCGTCCTCGACTCCATAATATTCTCCTGCAAAATGTTAGTAGCAACAGGGGACAAAGAAACATGCACATCCTTTGTAATCAAATCAATAGTTGTAGAATTGTGCTCATCCGTGTCATCAGAAGTAGATTTTGTAGACAATGAAACAATGCCCTCCAATTTAATTCCAGATCTATTGAAACTTATTTCTTTCTTCTCGGGTAAGTTTGGTTCTTTAGACACAATGAGTTTCTCAATTTTATCACATTCCTGCTTCTTTCTTTTTGCTCTTTCATCATTAGTTTTGGTTATTTCAGCAGGGGTCATAGGTAATAGCAATATTTTCTTGCCTTTAAACTTGAATGCATATTTATTAGTTCTACCATGATGAACTACATCTCTATCATACAACCATGGTCTACCTAATAAAAGTGAACATGTTTCCATGGGTACAATATCACAATTAATATGATCATGATAAGAACCAATAGAGATGGGTACTCGAGCAGTTTTAGTTACCTTCAGCTTACCACAAGGGTTGATCCATTTAATCACGTATGGATGTGGATGTGGACTCAGTGTCAAGCCAAGCTTCTCAACCATATCCATGCTAGCAAGGTTATTGTGATTACCTCCATCGATAATGACTTGGACAGCGTGATCCTTGACAACGAATCTCGTTTGAAAATGATTATGTCGTTGGTTCCTTTCTTCTGTGTCACCATCCCTGTTCTCAAGTTGTGCAGGTGGCACATCTTTCAATTGTTCTTTGTCATCTTTGTTATCTCTCTTTTCAAGTGGGCCTGTCATTGTTAGTGCTAGACAAGAAAACACCGAGATATATAATTCCTATCCACTAATAGGCGTTGAAATTTGACAAGTCTCTCACACTCAAACCTTTACCTTGCACTTACAAGTTCTTTCCAGGCAAGCAGTAGGTACGATCAGCGGCTAGTTCGTGATAACTTTTGCTCGTGGGTGGCAAAGCGATGGCAAGGTTCGTCCCTGTATGGTTAGTAGTATGTGGGGTTTGGTCGTTTGGACAGGCTAGTATATGTAGCAAAGAAATAATAGATTTGTAACTCAGTAATTGCAAAAATCAAATAATAATCCACAAGTTAACATTGTCCTACGTTGCTGTCACAAGGATATAGGATAAAGATAGCAAGGTAGGACTTTAGAACAAGTAGATATGAGCACCGTGCAAGAACTGAGTATATGCACCAAAGAAGATCAAGAAGATGGTAGTATGCACAAGTTTTCAATTCTCTGAAACCGGAGAGCACTCCTTTTCTTTTCACTTTTTTTTTCAAGGCCGAGAGCTCTTTTCTTTTCTTTTTTAACTTTCGTGCTCCCGGTTCAAATTGAAACAAAGATAAAGGTGCTGATAAATTCTATCGTTGAGGTGGGAGACCAAAAGATCGATCAATTCAATTAGCTGCCTTTTTCATTGGAGACATGTAGCTTAGATGATTCGGTGGCAACAAACAAGGAAGGCACGAGATTAACAGGTGCTGAAATTAAGACTTTCCCGTGTAAACTTTCCACTTTTTTTTTCCCCTTCACGGCTGCTACTCACTGGAATATAAGGATGAATTAGGGAAGGGTATCAACCAGGAAAGGAAAAGGAAATAAATATGGCAAAGGTTTCCAAATCACGGCTGGTCGGTTGTTGTGAAATGTGATGCTAATGAACAGCGGAAGGTTTTTTTTTTCCTGGTTATAGATGCAAAGGAGGGGAAGACAGCAACTGAGAACAAATATAACACACGGATTAAAATTCGAGAATGCAAAACTAAAAACAAATCTAGGCACAAAGGGGTTTGGTATGATGGTATTTTTGTCGAACACAAATATTTTTGTGGGGCTTTTTCTGGACTATAGGTATGAAAAACAAGATTAAAACTAATCTAGATACAAGGATTCTCACCAGTCAACACGAAGCTCTGATACCAAATGATGGGAACACGGGGGCGGCCCGATCTTCTGGTGAGATGGATAACTACGGTTTGGTGTCACGGCGACCTGAACGATCCGGCTACCAACCACGAAGGTGACTAGAAGACCCGACGATCGCTAAACCACCACAACGGTTTATCAACCGTGCGGAAACACGATCGACCGATCACGAAGATCTGTTCTGCGAGCAACCGAAGAACAAGTAAGAACAAAAATAAAAGCAATCTGAACTTGCAAATATGAATAAGCACACAAGAGTTGGGGTTTCGAACTCGATACGGTTGGTCTAGTCGACACAAGCGAAATCGAGGCTGTTTCAACACACACGTGGAAAACTAGACTAAGCAAAACCCAGGGATGAAGAAGAGGGATGGCGGCCATAAGTAGAGGACGTACGGAGGCCAGAGGGGGCGTGCAAGCCATGGTAGCACGCACCCCCACGCAGCCCTAAGGTTACATAGGCCTTGGGCCCAAAATTGAGGTGACGCAGCACCTGGCAGATTTGGCCCGCTTGATTGTTTTGACGATTCCTGATGATTCCGAAGGAATTTTGCAGTGGGACCAGATGCGTTGGAAAGCTTATCTCCTAAGCTTTCCGTGGAGTGGTAGAACGTCGAAATTAGAGTTTGTATGTGGCCTGGACGTTCGCTTGAAGTTGTGCTACGCGCAGACGGCCGAACCGGGCCTCCGGGAGAGTTGGGCCTGTAGTTGGGACTCCTTGGCCGTGGGTGATGGCCTTGGGGCTTGATGTTGGAGTGCTTAACATCCCGCATTGATGGCTTGAATGGATTGGCCAAAGGATTCAAGCCAACTTGTCGTTCTTCTCGTTCTTTCAGCAACATAGTGGACATAATCGACGTAGTGGCTGTAGTCAATGTAGCGGCCATAGTGAAAGTAGGATGCACGTCCGTATCCTTGCTTGTGATGTCCTCATCATTGAGGGTTGGTCGAATTGTGTGTGGATTGTCGTATATGGCTAATAGTTGGGTTCGGGATGCATGGTTATGATGGAAACCTCTGATTTATTCATAATAATACAAGTGATAGTGAATTGCTAGTTAGGTTATTTCTACAAGTCTTATAAACTTGGCTTTTCGCAAATAAAATGACCATCTCCTCCAAATAAAACCTTATATACTAAATGCATTAAGGGAAGTGTTAACTAGCCATCGTTTGGATGACGCTGACCTCGCCTACTTATCTTCTTTAGACGATGGAATCGAAGATGATCCTTACGCGTGTATCGAAAACGACGAACAGGACCTTGGTGGACCCGAGGAGTCTTAGGGGCCGCTCCAGTCGCTGAGGGACCGTAGTCGATAGGGATTCTTTTGGGTAAAAATTTTGGTGTCCGCTGTACTCTGGATTATTCCTTTGTATTCTAAGACGTGTATGGGCCGTCTTACTAAAGTCGTCTATGGGCGCTATACTAAGATGTAATATTCAGGAATTTATTCTATCGATGTATGCTTGTATCGGTATGTGTATGCTTCCGCTGTTAACAGCGACTTGATCTGAGGCCAAGCTAGTCATGGGATCGTCAACCTTCAAGGTAAGTTAAAATTGAGGGGTGACACAGAGAGGCCATCGATAATTTTTTAGGTATTCTTGCCAGGTAAGTCCTCTGGTTTTAAGTTTTTTAGATGTACTCAATATATTAGATAATTGTCTGAGGTTTATAAAAATATTGTTCTATTATTTTTTATGTCTATATAGGTTATAGGGTGCAACTCTTAATTTGTCCCGTACCCCCGAAATGCCAGGAATGGCGCTTGATAGCGCTTTCGTACCACTATGCTCAGCCTGTCCCTCCCCTGCACCGGGACAGATGGAATTGATCGGCCACTTGCACACAAGATGCTGAGCAATAGAGCATGTCACTCTTGTCCTGCGATCCTGTTCGCCTCCTCTCATATCTAGGACGATGGTGATGGAGCACTGTAAGCTTGATTTGCTCCCTCCATTTCGTTTTCTTTTCCAACCACGTTTCACGAAACCTAATACAGTACTCGAGCCATGCCGGGCACCATTTGGGGGAATTTGCAAAGTAATAAAAAACGTTGGGATCTTGTGTCAACCGAGTATCCTCTTGACACGTTGCTAGAGAAACCCGAAGATTCTACGTCTAGCTGACACTTGAAGCGTTGTTTCGATGCATCTGAGAGGTCATCCCTTCCTTACTGCGGGCGCAAATCATCTGCTTCTGTTGCTCGTCTAGCTCCTCCGATTTCCACAACAAGATAACCTGTTGGCAACAGCAGTTCTACTGCTTTGAAAAAAAAAAATTGCCAACGAGATTACGGCTAACGAAAAAAATAGAATTCAAAGCAGCTCTACCGTTTTTAAAGCATGCTTCCATAGCAGCTAACCGCTTGTATTTTTAGCAATTTTTGCAAGCACTGCTGCCGCTTTGAAATGTAATTCAAGGTGGTACGCGAAACTTTTTGGCGTTGTGCGCGCGGGTGAATCCGCCGCTTAATTCACGGGCTGCATCCACACCTAAACAAAAGCACCCAAATATTCCTCTCACCTTATGTCCTGTACAGAGCTAAAGCTTCCTTGGAAAATCCACGTATCCCCATATCCTCCCCCAAATCAATCCACAAAATTTCTAGACGAGCTACAGATTCTCAATCTCTCCTCCCAAATCTACCCCAAAATCCACCCCCAAATCTAAAACCCTAGTCTAGTTGCAGATTCAATCCCTGCTCCCATGGCTATGAATCAATCGTGGCTTGCTCCCACATAGTGGTGAATGTAGTAGCAGTTCGAGTAGGCTGGGGCGGCAGCGTTGTCCTCGCAGCAGCACGGACACCGGGGCTGCGGTATCTTGAGGAGAAGTAGGGGCAGCAGCATCCTAACAAGCAGCAGCATCCTAACGAGCAGCAGCGACGCCGTCCTGGCAGCATCCGAGAAGTAGGGGATGTAGAGGCGCCGGCGTCCAAACGAGCAGCGGTGACGCTATTCTTGAAGCAGTTCGAGTAGGGCAGCAAGGTTGTCCATGCAGCAGCGGCCGTGCCTTTCCTTCGACGGCGACGATTTGAGGAGAAGTAGTGGAAGGGGTGGTGACAACTTGAGACGCAGCGGCAGTGTTGTCCATGGAGCTGAGGCAACGACAACTTAAGTCAAGAGCAGTAGCTATCTGAGTAGCGGTGACAGTGCTGGATTGAGAAGTTGTTGTACTAATATTGCAACTACACTTGTTCTACCATCAAGGTACAAGAAGATGGGCTCTTTTATTTCTTGCCTTATTGCTGTTTAAGTTCCATAATAAAATATCCATTGTGCTGTTAATCTGTGTTTGGTCTAGGATACTCTTTAATCCACATTATTCAGTTTCAACTTGAGAGCTAGCATGGATAGGCAGTGGATGAGTGAGCGTAGGTAAAACTTTAGCATTAAGTATATGAAATAATAATCATGCATGTTGATCATCCATTCTTGAAAAAGTTGATAAAAAATGTAGGCATTCCATACGGTATGTGGAGGGTGTGAAAAGCTTCATAGAATCTGCTTTTAAAAATTCATCAAAAGGAAATCAAATTTGATGCCCTTGCAAGAAGTGTGTAAATTGCGGTTGGTATCGTAGTCTTGTTATGTTTTGCCAAATACATGGGTGATGTCTGACATTGAAATATATGTACTCGTATGATCAGTTATGGAAGTATGTGCATTTGAATATCAAATTTTTTTCCTACTTTGTTCTATCATGCCATCTAATTGCTATGATTGTTGACACTCATAAACAGTGAACGCTGGCAAATAAATATTATTCTAGCATGTCTAAATATTATTGCAAGCGGTATATACACTTCTTTGTGCGCATGCATGTACTGGCACATGTGTGTTCCGGCTAGTTATATGCAGTACTACCGCTTGCCATTATATTTCAATGTGGAGGTAGCGCTTTAAAAGATTTAAATATTGAAAGCGGTTGTAGCATTCGGAATCTTACTTTTCAAGCGGTGCTACCGCTTGCATTGTAAATACCGCTTGGAATACATTTAGAAGCGCCGGAACGAAAAGCGGTGGCTATTAGAATTCCAAGCGGTCTCATTGCTTGTAATACCCACTATTCCAAGCAGTCTGACCGCTGCAGGGGACATTTATTCCTATAGTGTTGTATGTCTTCCTTTTTTATGTTCTTTGTTTTTTTTCTCATGTAACTCTTGTACACCTTGCTATTTGTTTTTCTTTTATTCTATCTCCATTTCTCATGTAACTCCGTTGTATCATTTTCTCTCCATATCAATGCAATGGAGACAGTTTTCTTCCCTTTTTCCAATAGAAAGTATAGTATTCTAATCCTATAAATGCAATCTTTCACACGGCTCATCTTGAGATTTCCAAAAAATATCTGATTGGCCAAAAATAACAGATTTGTGCCGCATCATAAACAAACCATACAAAATTACTTACATCACGTAACAGTAGGAGAGAGTGTAGCCACGCTATCCCGACAGATAGTCATAACACCTCCACCTCCACCTCTCTCCTCACCACTACTGCTCCTCCATTGCCCTTCTCCTTCTGTATCCACCCTCTTCCTCCTAGGTTTGCTCCAGCCACCACGAGCATCCGCCACCTCTGCCACCTGCTCCTTGTGGCACCATCGTCACCTCACCATTCCGTGCCCCATCCTCCCACAACCATGCTGGCCTTGTCCAATAATGGTGCGTTGATGTGTGCTCATTTGCTCACCACCACACCCCACAACCTTTGACCACGCCAGCGGCTTCGGTGCCACCACCGGTGTCTCGTCACCCCCTCCCCAAGATCCTCTCCCCACTACTTGGTAGCGGTCATCCTGGCCTCCCTACATGTGGGCACAAGGAACTCACCTTTATACCGAACTTGAACCTAACCAAGAGTGAGGGGGTGGTGTCGGCAAGGTTGCTGTGACGATGAGGAAAGAGGAGGACAGAGGCAAAGAAGAGGTGTGCAGAGAAAGGAGGAGGAGGAGGACTAGGGTGCAGAGAAGACGAAGCATGGACGTCTATCCATTGGAATGACCCTGAACGGAAGTAACCGAGCATTTCTCTTACAGTAACATAACATGGTTCTAAAATTGTAACGAAACTCTTATCACCTCTTCTTTCATCACCATGTGGTTAGAGCAGTATGGTGCTTAGTTTATACTGCTCTGGGATTGCAATCCCCAATTAGTTGTTCTCACATTTTAGGGTGTTGGTTTTGGGGTGTTGCATTAAAACAAAAACAAATCAAATTTTGATTAGTGTGCCAGTTTTGTGTTGGACTATTTGGTTTTATCAAAATGATGTTTTGTTTGACAAACAAAAACTTTCTTTCTTTATATAGGTCATTTACATAGGAGCTTATTGGTCATGCAGAAGGATGATGATAAAGATACAATACCCAACATATGTTGTTCTTTTGAGGTGGTGGCTTGCTTTGGCACTAACGGATGGCAACGTAATAATCATATTAGTGATGTTTGAGTTGAGTTTTAGTCCTTTAAACCATTTTTATGATGTCAGTCAGTTTTTTACTATAAGTGTGTTAGTTTTATAGGGCCGTATCTATGGTGTAGAGAACTGAATTTATGTTTTTATCAAAAAGAATACGGAAAGGCTGGAGGCCGAACGTCCGGCGTGGTCCGGACTCGTGGACATTGAGCGCGAAACGCGCGGGGAGCTGTACTGTGTGCCGACATGCAGGTGGGGTCCACGGCATTTTTTTCTTTCGGCAACCGTAATTTTTGACTGGGTGCTCCAATACACAAACCGTTTGCATCAACGTGTTCCTCGTATTTTTACGAACAAAACAAGATATATGTTGCCATATAACTCTTTAAACTTATCTGGTAAAACTTGTGTTTCGCCTACTGAAACTTGGGTTTCGTCTAGTAAAACTTAGGTTTCATACTCGTTAAACTTTACAGAACTGTCAAGTTTCAGCAGGTTTCATCCAAGTTTTTTCAAGTTTCATCAACTTTCATCAGGTTAATTCAAGTTTCATCAAGTTTCAACAGGTTTCATCAAAGTTTCATCAGGTTACATCGAAGTTTCATCCAAGTTTCATCAGATTTCATCAGCATACGGCCAAGTTTCATCAATACACAGCCAAGTTTCGATAGTATTGGTGTAAATTTCATAAGTGCCTTCTCCTAGGTTAACATAAAAAAAATGAAAAAGCAAAAAAAATTTAAAAAGTATTTAAAATGGATTGCTCTCGATTTTACAAGAATTATGAAATTTATTCCACACATTTTGAACATTGTTTGAATTTTATACAAAAGGCAGAAGTTTTATTAGAAATTTGATGAACTGCAACGACTAACAACAGACTGTAACGACTAACAACGAGGGAGCGCGTGCTGCGTTGGATCGGCGTCCGACGGCTGGCGCTCGCCAAAAGAATAATAAAATAACAGGCCGGGTAATTAAACATGCAGTTGGCGTCAGAGGGGACACACAACCCAAGAGCCAAGACGCGGATAAGTTATCCACAAAACGTATTAGCTAGGCTAATCACTCGCTCATGCAGATTGCATATGAATGACATAACGCATGCCACATCGGCGATGCAAGCAGCTCGTCGGCGTCGGCCTCACCTCCCGCCGGCAAGTGGCCACTAACTGGCGGCCGGCCATCTCACGCAGGCATTCTCGATGAGAGCGATGCCATTTGCTGTAGCAAAGCTTGGACATATATGTATGCGTCCTTTCCTTTCAGCGATAGCTAAGCCAAGGATGATCCACCATGCGATGCGATTCTGTTGCTAGCGCGTCGATGTCGCGCTTGGTCCCGGGACTAGATTTAAGCTGGGTCCAGATTTTAGCTTTGTCCGGATCGACAAAAACTCGTCTGAAATTCTACATGTACTGTACTTATTGAAAGCCTGGAAGATTCTACATGTACTGTACTTATTGAAAGCCTGAAAGCATATTGTTATGCGCCCCCTCTATGCTTGGCTAATGGATTAGCCATCGTTGCCTCGGTGGCGTATGCAAGTTTAAGCTACAAATGCCATAAAAATGGTTCATCGTTGATCCCAAGTTCTGTGTGTGTTCAATTTTGGTCTGGGCTTTGCAAATTAAATCGTTTAAAAGTAATCACGCTATACCATCGTGCTGCGTGACATTCTTTACACTATAAAATGGCAAGTTTGATAATATTAAACTGTTGTGGCCGGTCTGGTAACGTAGGGCACCCAGGACAAAAAAAAATATAAATAAATAAAATTGGAAGCTCTTTCAGCACGCTGTATGGTTTGGATCCAGCAGAGCGATACAACAACTTCCTCCTCCGACCTCATTCTCGTGCCTTCCTCCGCCTCTGCCCTCACGCATCAGCAATAAGGGGATCCCAATACGCAATCCAAATTTGGGATTAGTTAAACATCGTTATGCAAAACCTGGAGGGTGTTGTAGCACTATTGTCCTCTCTGACTTACGGTTTTGTTGGTTGAGCCAAAATATATTATTTTTGTAAATACCATTTACTGAAATATTTTATAATATTTTTTTGAATGTTTTCTCAAAGACTTCAAAAATATTTTTAAATAATTTTTAGCCTTTCCATGATCCTTTTTTAAAAGCCTTCAACTTTAACCACAACCAAATCGAATAGAGCTGAACTGCGGATAAAAAAAGGCCTATATCTAAAATTGTAATCAAGTTTTTTTTGCATAGTATTGTTTCATGAAGGCCAACTATGATTTCATATTTGATATTTCACTTTTTTCCCTAGGGCATATAAATTTTATTTACCATTTTTTATGTTTCTAGAGTAGCTGTTTGATAAAAAATTGGTAGCATCAAGTGTTTGTTTTATTTTTGGCTATTTAAAAATACTATGTCAAAATTAATTGGGGTCACTACTATATAAACCCAACCCTCATCTCTGGAGGTCACATGTGGAGTCACCAGAGATGTCGACCTAGTCCCTTGCTAGCCCTACCTAGGCCCATAGAATTGATTGTGATGATCTATATAGTAACAAACTGCCAGTGATAATGGCAGCATCGTAATCAGTTCATGTCAAAAGCCATCAACAATATAGGCCCTCTTTGATACCTTGTTTAGTTCTAGTTTAGTTGTGGTTGGGAAAATTTGACTATTTTGTATAGGCCATATACTTTATTTTTTGAAAATAATTTTTTTAGAACTTTGTAGGGTTTTTCTCAAAGATCTCAAGAATATTTTTTAATAATTTATTTAGCTTTTTCAAAGCACATTCAAAGGTGGTCAAATTTTCCCAACCACAACTAAACTACAACTAAACAAGGTATCAAAGAGGGCCATAGTTGCATGGTCGGGTTGTGCACAGTCCATCAATGGAGTTTCCGTTGGATCCCAAAAAATAGCCGCCACTGACAGTAGCATAGTCAGGTGGTGAAACATCCGTGGCCAATGATAATGATAGTAATCATTGGCTACAACTAGGTACTGTATATTTATCATTGCATTTCATATTATATAAACAAGCATTAAAAAAGATTTATTCATGTACTGGTAGAGTTCAAATTAAGTATGTAGCACATTTAATAGAAGTGTTCAATCATTGATCACACATACATAGATGAACTTGATAACAATTGAGGGAATGCTGCTGCTCTAGCTGCCCATGGCCAGGCGTTGACATACGCCAGGCTGCTGGTGTCGGTGTCGCGGCGCCTATCATCGTCCTTGCTATAGGCGACAAGAGGTGTGCTATTCTCATCATCCGAGGATGAGGTCGTGGGATGATGAGTACGTGCCCCTATCCTGTCTGCGTTGCCGAAATAAGGGTGCTACCTCACGATCCAAATCCTCCTCCTCAATCGGCCTCCTTGTTATCCACCTCTTGTGTGTGCACTTCTTTTAACCTTAGTTTCCCAACTCGTAATTGAACTTTTCAACTACGTAAGGTATAGCAAGAATCTTCCTTTAGAGGTGGGCCAAGTGATGGGCTACGTGAAGATCCAGGTTTATACTATATAGGACATGATGAAGAGCAACCTCTAGCCAATCCCGAAATGATGAGATGGACAATCTAGAAGATATTGTCAACACTTCTATCCAATGCTCAATGGCACAACAAGAACATTGTGCTAGACGACCCCATCAAATGTGAGCACAAACATGAAGCCCTTGAGCTAGTCTTCCCAATAGAAAATGTGAGTGCCCCAAAGGATGCAACAACAGAGATGGTTACTTCACCACTGAAGAAAGAAACGAGAGCACAACTTTTTAAGCAAGTTGCATTGTCATCAGCTAATATTTCATCTTAATCCATGGACCGGTGCAAAATCACATTTTGGAAATCTAGCAGCCTAATATAACCCTCATTGGCTATTGGCTAGACTGTTGGAAGCTTTTCAATCTAGGATAATTATTTGCAACAGAGGATGCCCTGGTCCTGTTGGCTACTCCTTGCCACAATCTATATGCATATATGATGAAGATGTCCACCTTAACCATTGCAAAACGAGAGACCGCTATGTAAGACTAGTCTAGGTGGCTAGACAGGGGATTGAATAGACGCCAAATGAAAATCGACGCTTTATTCAACAATGTGCCCAAAAAATAAAGTAGGACAATGGAACAAGCAAATGAACACTCAAAAATCAAGTGCAACCATGGTTCATCTTGAGGACAGCAGCACACACACCCCTAATAAAAATGCTAGGAATAAAAATTCATGGCTCAAATGGCCATGTGGATTTTTCCCGGGTTCTCCCGGCTGTTGAGAACCCAAAACAAAAGGAGATCAACACAAAACCACATTTCAAAAAATATGAACAAATAAGACAAACTTTGTTACTTTTGGAAAGCAAAAATATTTTTTCAACGCAAAAGCAACTATGTCAAAAAGTGAATTATCCCAATCTATGACTCGTATGAATTTCAAATTTTTTTTCTTTGATGTGACAAACGAGTAACATGGATACTACCAAAAATCGGATCGAGGATATTTGGGCTCGGTAACAGGCTAGCTCTGCCACAGAAAGAACTCATACAAAAAATTTAAGGCTCAATACAAACCTCATAGCTCCTAAACTATGATTCATACGGACATCCCATAGGGTAATATGTATATGTCAACGGTTAGAAACAAGCTTCCCAAATCATGCTTACTTCTGTATTGCAGACCAGAGAGCCCATTTTATACTATGATCCCAACTTACAAGATGTCCAAGCAATCTTAGCATAGGAGACAACAAAAGAGACACAACGAGAGTTTTTTCCTGGATCACGGACTATCGGGTAAGGGATAATAGTCATACGTCCAATGGGTTACTATAATCAGGAGATCAGAGTACAATGCGAGAAAAGGACCCTGGTAAGGCTCCACTCTAAGCAATGAATGTGATCCTCATGGTGTTCTTTCCCTACCCTCGTGCAAAAGGAGGCTATTTATATTAACCCAAGGGATATAAATCCATTTGGCAACTAATCCCTAGAATTACATGAGTCCTTGGCGAGGTCTTGAAACACTAACGCGCTCCACCGTCACGGACAAGGCCGTTGCAATGAGGAAGACTTAATTATCAAGCCTTCTGATGTCTTGATCAACACGCCACCGGGTAACGCCTAGCCCGTTGGGTTGCCTATCATCTTAGGTAGCTGCACGCCTACGGGCGATGGGTAGAAGGGTCCCCAAAAAACATCAGGAGGTGTTTCACTGTTCGGGAAAGGCAAAAACTCAATCCTCGATAGTGTGAAAGTTACAACTTTTGCAGCAAGAATCACTAATCCAGGGCACGAGCAAAGAGACTGCATTGTACTTTGAGCTTCGGGCAAAATAACACCAATGCTTATCGTTTTTTTTTATTCAGGTAGTTATATTTCTTGTCAATTGTTTTTTGCTAGATGACCCCAAGTTGTTGATTAGCTATTTTAGTGACACCGACGCTGGTGACGATGATGAGTCACATTCTCTTTCTTCAACACTTGTCTTACTTTGGGTGGCACAGTTCTCTCGTATTTTTCAGGTGATGTGATATTGTCCTTATTTATCTGACAATGCGAGGGATTCCTAAAGAAACATTGCAGTTAGTCATTGTTATATTTCAAATTCATGTGTGGTTTAATTTTAAAATAATAAATTTATAATTTGTTCATATTTGAAATTTTCTGATTTTCCTTGATTTCAAAATTTTGAATTATGCTAGATTTTTGAATATTTTTAATTAGGCTAATTTCTAATTTTAGAATTTGGCAAGATTTTGAACTTTAAAATTCGGTATGAATTCCAATTTTAGGGGATTAGAAAACCTGGGGAAAAGAGCCATTGTGCAGGCAAAAAAACGGTTTGACCGGCTGAATCTGATCAACAATACACAATAAAAAGTGATGTTCACTGAAAATAGTATTCTAATAGAAATACAGCCAATTAAAGAAAATGGCAGCACGTAAGTGCGTACCTATGGAGCCAAGCCTTGATGGAATGCTGATTGGGCTATTTTGGTTTTGTGATTTGTCCAACGAAATGTATGTTTGGAATCTTGCTTCCAGCAATAGTATGAGAGCAGCTGGCCTAGCGCTGTGTGGTGCAGCAGAGCTAGGATATCATCTATTTGCTCGTGCGTCGTGTTTGGTCCCGATAGATTTGGGCGAGCCAGCACGCACGTGACGAAATTGCATGGGCCCAGCTTTAGCTAATTACCAAACAAATTTGTCTAGGAGTTCAGATTGATTTGTGTGTGTACATGTGTGTCAGTGTGCCTGTGAATTGTCTTCCTCTCTCTCTGTTATGGCACCAGTGTGATACTATAACAAAGAAGAAAAGACCACAAGTACAAAATGTAACGACAGCTAGTTTGAGAATTTTTTTAGGGGGGCCATTTTTAGTATACTAGCAAATTTACTCGTTCATAAATACAGAGAGGGCTCTGTAATCAAACTCATGACCACTAATTCTTACCTATGCACATCTGTATACGCGGCTCATGATAACTAATCCCTTACCTACACACGCTTAAATGTTAATAAATATTTGGTACCAATTTTGTTCTTGAACTTTCATCAACATATTATATTGGTCTTGAACTCTAAAACTATGTAAAATCCGGCTAAGTTGATCTCATGACTAATGAAAGGGTGGTTTTCGATGGATTTTACTACCGTGGTGTTACACACCATAGGTTTGGTTGACATGGCAATGCCATTACACATGTATGAACATGTCATCCCTCTCTTCTTTTATTGTTGTGTATGCCATATAAGCTTAATGGCAGAGGACGGAATAAAATTGTGGTACAGTGAAATCCATAGTGTTGATTAAATAGTAGCACACAAAATCATAGCAATACATAAAATAATATAATGACCATAACATTATAAAGCACAAAAAAATGCAGAAGATGACATAAGAAGTATCTCTAAAGTACTGATTTCATCTAGGAGACCTTAGCAATTGTATTTGTTAATTTTTTATCTTTGGGAAAATGCTTCTTAGGTTTGTAAATTCTACATATGAAATCACTCAATAATTAAACTCCTTTGTAAAGGAACTGTTGATTGTGCAAATTCGATTGATGTATCTAGAAAGGAATTAGTGCGAAAGAGAGTTGATTTTGTTACTGCCAACGATGAACGATGAATCTTCCTTCCTGACCTGTTTGGCTGCTTGGGATCCTTCTCGGGGCGTTGCTCACCCTGCATGCGCGTGGCCAACAAAAGCCAGACAAGGCTCACCAAAGTAGTATCGCAGGGATTCTACCCAACATGGCATGGCTTGCCATATTCCCTGGGTTAACGAAAAAAAGACTTCAAAACCAGTGTTAACTAGCAAAAGAATCAACTTAGTCTGATTTTAATAATTTGGAGACTGAGGTAACACAGTTTTGGATATAAAGATCAAAATAGAATGAAGTGAATGTTGAGAAACCACCTTTGCTTGTATGTTAAAAGGGAAATTCTTTCCCACGGGATCCTGTCCGGGCGGGATCCGGACAGGATCCGTCCTCGCGCCCAGCAGAGGAGGAAGAAGGGAGGAGGAAGACCGCGCCCGGCAGAGGAGGAAGAAAAGAGGAAGGAGGAGGAGCTTACCTCGCCATCGCCGCCGTCGAGCTCGCCGCTGCCGTTTCGGGTTAGGGTTCGGGTTAGGGAATATTTTGGGTTGCTCGGGGTGTAGAGGGAGGTCGGGGAGGCGGCGGATCGGTGGTGGGTGGGATTCGTCGGGGGCGGCGGCGGAGGCGCGTGGCGCCGCGGAACGTGGAAGGCGCGGCGGGTGGGCGGCGTTGGCGAGACCACGCCGTCCCGTCCGTTAGGTGGGAGGGTGGCACGGCGGCGGGCGAGGCGGAGAGGCTGCGCGCGAGGCGTCGCGAGCAGGGGTGGTGGTGGGCGGCGGGGGGAGGTGGCGGGCGTGGAGCGGGCCTGGTGAGGAGGGTGAGGCGAGGCGAACGAGGCGAGGCGGAGGAGGTGGAGGCCGAGTGGGGGCTCGGGGGACACGTGGCGGCGGCGGAGTGATCCCGTCGGGGGGCGGGGGCGACGGGATCCCGTCCCCTAGTAGCCCCCATGTTAAAATCACATGTGTGTATTGAACTGTCCGTGCACGCCTATGCATATTGGATGGGACATGAAAAATAGCGATCAGACTTTTTCTTAAGTGGATTTTTACCATTCTTAGATACATATCAATTAAATATAGCCCTTCATGTGTAAGTGTAGGATTGCAAAAGACCATCTTCCTCCTTCTCTCCTCTCTCTTCTAGGATCTTACATGAGAAAGACAAGACGTATTCGGTGCTTGGTCAAGGCAGCGGCGGTCTGGCAACCGACAAAGGAAGTACACACACTTGCTTGGGACGGCGGTGCGTATGTGGGCTTGTGGAGGAACGGTACTAGTGGCACAAGCTAGGGCTAGCAGCGACCATGGTGCACTAGCTAGGTATGGCGGCGGCACATGTAGAGGTTTGCGGCGGCGTTTTAAGGCCCACGACAGCGATACTATAGGGCTGACCACGATGTGGAAGATGCAGGTGTTAGGAGAGAGATAAACTGAGGTACTGCAAGGTACCATGTAATGACAGCCATTAGAAATGTGATAGGCAGTTTAGGGCCTTGTTTGTTTCAGATTAAATTAAATTAAATTAAATTAAATGAAATTTCTTATTTTTGTATAGGCCAAATGTTGTAATATTTTATAATTATTTATTTGGGGTTTTAAATAGTTCTTCTTAGAGTTCGCAAAATATTTTTTCATAATTTTTTGAATTTGGTACAGTAAAACGCAACTCAACATTAATCTAAAACAAACAAGGCCTAGATTAAAGGTGCTAGGACTACCAAGAGGTATTAAGAGACCGTAAGAGCATGTACAGCAGGGGATGTATCAAGCCCCTGCATTTCAAAACTTCACAGCCGCACCATCGATCCCAGCTGCCCACATCTGTGCTTTTTTTTTTTTTGAATTTTTCACCCGCGTGTACTGTAGCTACAATAGTTTCGAGGGCCTGCTGGGCATGCTCTAAGAGCATGCGCAGGAGAGGCGCTATCAGCGCGGCCTGCATCACCGCATCGCTCAGCGCTGGAGATTTTTTCAAACGCATGAGACTGCACAGTGCTCAACGGGCAGGCGCGGGAGGGCGCGAGCTATTAGCACAGTGATGCAGGGCCGCGATGCAGGCTCTCCTGCGCATGCTCTAAAACTACTCTATTTTTAAGTAGCAATTGGACTTGTTGGCTTCGTTTCTTCTGTAGTAGCTCGCCTGCCTGATTTGTCAAGTCATTTATTAGCAAGGCTAGAGTCCCTTAGATGCTCATTGTCTTGATCCTATGTTACTAGGCGCGTCAGGTATTAATGCATCATGACCAGTTGTTTTTTTGGAATCAACTCGGCAGACTACCTTGACTACTGGTAATTTAATCCGATGGCAGACAACGCCAATGTCGCAATTAAAACATCATCTGCATGATTCAGCAAACACCAACCATAAGACGTCCCCAGCGCCAGAAATTAAAGAGTGATCGAGACCAAACAGGCAATGGGTACTTATTATAGCGAGAGTTTCTTAACTATTAAGAAACCTCTAGTGATAAGGACTCATACTAATTCGGCTTTACTCATAATACCCATGTGTGTGGGACTGGATCATATTGGTTACAAGAACAGGCACGACAACGGGCCAAGGTAACTGCACCGAGCTGTACCAACTATGTGAGCTATATCAGCATACATACATGAATAGTGTTTTAATGGGTGATACAGGGGCTATTAGTGATGCTTACTATTTTTTAATCGAGCTACAGTAATCCTCTGCAGGTTCTGCAGCTGACTGATCTGGCATGATCTGAACAGCAGAAGGTTCGCGCCTGGGGATGATCATGGCTGTCTAGGACAGTGGCTGTCCTTGTTCTTGTCCATGTTCATACTGTTCTTCGTCTCTGTGATTTCTTTGCTGTTTGTTACCTCCTACCGTTTAATCGGAGAGGCAGAGCTCCTGCCATTATTTCAAAAATAGTAATTTAAGCTAACAAGGCCAAATTAAGCTACGCCCCTTGTAATTAAACGCTCCTCGAGCAAGCCGGTGGCTCTAGCAAGCGGAAGAGTCTGAGAGAATATCTGCGCTCGATGGCGGTAGCTTTCCCGCGGTCTCCCTGCTGCTGGTACTAGATTCTTCCTATTGGCCGCGCCCGTCAGTCTCCGGAGCGCAGGAGAGCCCCCGGCGACAGCGACGGCCAGCCGGACCGCCGCGGCACGCTCGCGCGCCCCCCGTGGCCGCCGCCCCGCCGCACAACGCCCTGAGGCCTCCTCCTCCTCCTCCTCGCCCAGGTCGCCGTCGCCACCGCCCCCCACTCGAGCGCAATTATTGCCCCCGCGCGCCGCCGCACGATGCCCCGCCGACGGCCCGGATCGCCCGCCGCGGCCGGCCGGGCAGAGCTGGCCCGCGCTGCGCCACTCAACGGGGGAGGGGATCGCGTTATCCTCTCCCTTACCTCGCGCGCGGCCGTTCCGTTCCGTTCCAGCGCCTGCCGGCTGCCGCTGCGACGAGACCACGACGCCCTCGCCATTCTTTGTGCCTGCTGTGTTCTTTCTCTGTCCGGTGCCCTGCGTCCGCGGCAGCTCCTCATCCGTCGGCTCCTGATTGGAGCCTACCCGCTCCGCGACTGGCCGGCGGCGGCTCTCCTGAAGGTCTCATCGGCGATCCCCTTCGCCTTTTTTCATGTGCTTGTCTTGTCTTTGGCAGAGACCTCCTGGATAATGCAAGCGTGGCCGCGTGGGGTGGGGTAGGGTGGGGTGCTTCATGCTACTGCACTGTCAGGTTTGGCCGTGGTAGGACTCGTAGGAGTTCTTGACTTGTCTCAGCTCAGAACATGGTGTTATCCCAGTGTAGTCTACCTCATTTCAGCAAGGAACAAAATCAAGTGTTTCTGTTTCTTTGCTAGATTGGTAGGACAATAGGTTGTGAAGGATTTTTTATTTTTTTATTGTATGGTATGGTAGAGTACTGCAAGAAGGTTGAATAACTTGGGAATTTGTATTTGCTCCCATTCGCATTTTCACCCTTGGAGGCGTTTTTTTTCCAATGTGTGTGTGATTTTAGGTGGATTTCTTTTGCAACCGAGAAATCGACATTACAAGTCAATCAGGTCGAGAAGCACAAGAAATTGGAACATCTGGCTCTGCAGCCAGCGGTGATGCAGTCCTTGTCTGCATTCTTTCTCTTCCTTGGTCTCCTAGATTTTTGGAGGAGGTTTGCTGGATTTTTTGGGGGGAAATCAGTGGGGTGTCTGAACTGAAACATCGGTTTTCCTTTTGTTTCCCGCAGCAATCCAGCTAATGGTTACTCGACCAAACTTGCACCGTTGATCACGTCAGTCTCGTCGGCGGGAATCCATGGCGGGCAGCTCGAAGGACATAGCCGACGGGGTGGAGAAGTGGATGGCGTTCCCTTCCGCCGCCGAGGCCAGCTTCACCCTGCCGCTGCCGCCGCGCTCGGCCGTGAAGGAGATCGTCGAGGAGCCGGGCGGCTCAGGCAGCAGCAACCCGCCGCCGGTGTCGGCCGCGGAGCAGCGCGGCCAGCACAGCGGCGGCGGCAGCGGCAGGGGCAGCGCGAAGCCATCGATGGAGAGCCGCGCGTCGAACGAGTCGCTGCCGCGGGTGTCGCAGGAGCTCAAGGACGCGCTGTCCAACCTGCAGCAGACGTTCGTCGTCTCCGACGCCACCCGCCCCGACTGCCCCATCATCTACGCCAGCGCCGGATTCTACACCATGACCGGCTACTCCGCCAAGGAGATCATCGGCCGCAACTGGTACTACCACCTCGTCACTGCTCGTCAATGGCGGCTTCTTCTTGACTCTGCTCTCGCCTGCGGCGGCGCAGCCGGTTCCTGCAGGGCCCGGAGACCGACAGGAATGAGGTGGCCAAGATCCGGGACGCCGTCAACAACGGCCGGAGCTTCTGCGGGCGGCTGCTCAACTACCGCAAGGACGGCACGCCCTTCTGGAACCTCCTCACCATCACCCCCATCCGCGATGACAACGGCAAGGTCATCAAGTTCATCGGGTAAGTGCCTGCGTGCCCCTCCCACTCCGGCGGCTGCGCCATTGACGCGGCCGAGTTCGTCTGATGGCGCCTGGATCGCCACGCAGGATGCAGGTGGAGGTGAGCAAGTACACGGAGGGGCTGAGCGACAAGCGCATGCGGCCGAACGAGCTGCCGGTCTCGCTGATCCGCTACGACGGTGAGCGGCGCCACCGCAGAATTCCCTTGGTTTCCACCATTGCCGCCGCCCGCCAGGTGCTGACCCTGCCTTCTCCGGTGAGCGCGTGCAGAGCGGCAGAAGGAGACGGCGAGGTCGTCGATCAAGGAGGTTGTGCAGACAATGAAGCAACCGCGCGCGCGCGCGCAGGGGGAGCAGCCGGACCCCGAGCCGCCCAAGGCCAGCGACGTCGACAGGACGGCGGCGCCCGATTCGCCGGCCGTCGCGCCGGGGACGCCGTCCGGCGGCGACCGCGCCGGCTACAAATCGCCCCTCTGGGACATCAAGAAGGAGGATTCGCGGCTCAGCCGCATGATGAGCGGCCGCAAGTCCCTCATAGGGTCAGAACCAAAGACACCACGGACACCACAGGCCACGGCCATCACTGACCGGAAGCTGATCGGCATTGTTGTTGGCAGGTTCAAGATCGGGAAGAGGAGCTCGGTGGGCGGCCGGGAGCCGCCGGCGGCGGCGGCGGCGGCCGAGGCGGAGTCGCCGGAGGTGAAGATGACGGTGCAGCGGACGGACAGCTGGGAGCGGGCAGAGCGGGAGAAGGACATCAGGCAGGGGATCGACCTGGCCACCACGCTGGAGCGCATCGAGAAGAACTTCGTCATCACCGACCCCAGGCTCCCGGACAACCCAATCGTACGCGCATCTCATACATCTCGACCTCGCCGGCGGCCGGCGTTTAATTCTGTGCTGAGCTCGTCGTCGATCAGAATGCTCATCTCCGTCGAATGGCACTGGATTTTGTTGCAGATCTTTGCGTCGGATAGCTTCCTGGAGTTGACGGAGTACACGCGGGAGGAGATCCTAGGAAGGAACTGCAGGTTAGCAAATAGTGTTATTTTTGTTAACTAAATATAGATGCCATGGCATAAACTGTGTATTCAATAAGTGTCGTTTTTCCTTTGCTATCCGCAAATTTGCCATTGTATTATTGAGTTAATTAGAAATATGCCACTTCCGCTTGCCACCGCTTGCCGCGTGACAACTTTTGACATACATTTTACCTCCATAAATATGACCATTTTACCTCTCTCTTTTTTTGCCAATTTACCTCCACTTTTACTCTTCCTCTTCCTCTTCCTCCCCCCCTCTCTCTCCCATCTCCATCTCTCCCCCTCTTACTCTCCATTGGACAGAAGAGGAGAGAGAGTGCACAACACTGCCTCAGCTTGGCCATCGGTTGCCGTTTGATGGCCGACCGACATGCCACCATTGGATCGTAAAGTTACAAAAAAAGGAAAGATGGGTTAGTGGCGGCACCGAGCTCAGTAGGGAGGCCAGGGCTTGATGTGGGGGTGGCAAGCTGTTTACACACCCATGTGGCTCACCAGCCATAGGGCAGTAGGTTGGAGTCATAGATCAATGCGATGTTGTGTGGATCTAGGGTCATCAGAGAACACTGATGATCTGGCGAGGCATGGCACATGATTCGACGAGCGACAGTAGAGAAGCAATGAAAGGAGTAGGAGCGAGGAACGGTGGCTATTGCTAGGCAGTAGTGGCGGCCGTCACGAGGGTGGGCTTGGAGGCGAAGCTAGAGCATATGTTGGCCATTCCTCCATAGTGGAATTGTAGAGGAGTGGGAAGTGAGCAAATACAGAGGGCAACAAGATATGGTATAGGGTGGTCGGAGGACCCGATAATTTTATGAAAAGGTGCCACATGGTGTGTAGAGTGGCACATTTCTAATCAATACAGTTTGATAATGGCAAACTTACATATACAAAAGAGTAAAATGCACCGGCGGCCCTCGAACTTGGCAGGGAGTGTCATCCCGGTCCCCGAACTTAGAAAACCAGCTGTTCGGGTCCTTGAACTTGGCACGGGGTGTTATTCCGGTCCCCGAACTCAGAAACCAGCTATTCGTGTCCCTGAACTTGGCACGAGGTGTCATCTAGGTCCCTAAATTCAAAAAAAATTAGAAAAAATCATTAAAAATGTAAAAAAAGAAAAAATATAAATTTTAGAAAGTCATTAAAACATTCAAAAAAAGTATACAATATTTACAAATATCATAAAAACAGAAAAATCTTATAAAACTATGGGAACATCATAAAAGCATAAAATCATAAAAAAATTGAATGAAAAATCTTTTATGATCTTTCAAGATTTTCATTCAAAATCATAAAATCTCGCTACGATTTTCATAAAAATGTTATTAGTTCAAAAGATCATTTTCTTTAAAATGATCTTTTATGAAAGATCATTTTGCTTTTTACTCTTAAAACATTAGAAAATATACAAAAATTTTAAAAATACAAAATATACTCTTAAAATATGTTTTTGTTATTTTTTATATTTTTAATGATTTTTTTCTAAATTTTTTTGAGTTTGGGAACCTGGATGACACCCCATGCCAAGTTTAGGGACCTGGATGATACTCCGTGCCAAGTTCAGGGACTCGAATAGCTGGTTTCTAAGTTCGGGGACCGGGATGACACCCCGTGCCAAGTTCAGGGACCCGAACAGCTGGTTTTCTAAGTTTGGGGACCGGGATGACACCCCCTGCCAAGTTCGAGGGCCGCCGGTGCATTTTACTCTATACAAAAGGAACGGTCACATTTCTGGAACGTATGGTTTCTACGGTGGTGTCCTCTCACAAAGTAAAGAAAGGCACATATTTTCTTAAGTAGATTGCGTTGTGATTTTAGTATTCCTTAGAGTTGTAGTTAACGTTGTAATGAACCTCATTTGAATCTCTTAGTTAAACTTCAATTGCTGTCTTGGCACTGAATAGATTTGCTACCAAAATTTGGATTTTATACAAAAATGACATGTTGTAGCACGACATCTAACATCCACCTTTTTTGTGTACCAATGTTCCACTAAACACAAATTTCAGTTGCAATCTATGATATTCATATTTTTCTGGATCTCATGGAAATTTTATTCACATTTTTTGTTCCCATTTTTATCAGCTATTTTGATTTTTTGCTGTCTAGAAGATCATTTACTAATTAATCGTAATTTACGTAAGTCCTTGACAAGCACCAGACATGGTGGAGCTCAGATGCAAACGGAAACTAGCTAAAGTTCAAAAGGTACTTTTCAACTTAAAAGGCGTAAAATAGCGTTTCAGCTACCATGTACTCCCTTTATTTTTTGGGAGGTACTATTTGGCAGGCGCCTGCAATTTCAGCATTTGTGCAGGCGCCTGCCATGTACATGCATGCACACCTCGGTTAAAAAAATTCCACTATCGTAAAACATTTTTTCCAATAAATGGAATGTGGAAAAATAGTAGAAATTTAGTGGAATTTGTTGCGCCTGCACGATTTCACAAATTATACGAGCAAAAAATCTCTCGACGTGAAAAATAGAAAACAAAATAAAATTTATAATAAATAGAAAACAAAATAAATCTATAATAAACGAAAAATAAAATAAATCTATAATAGATCAGGGCGGCGACTTGGGGTGTTTCCGTCGGACGCTCCCACGCGGCCGGCCCAAAAAAGCCAACAAACACCACGCGCGCCCTCAACCTAGCAAAAAAAATGTGCTCATCTTTCCTTAGCCAATATCTGCCCATCAAAACAACCCCGAATCTTTCTCTTTGATTCGTTCTCATCACAACAAATTTTTTCACATGCTCCTGCGGGTTCAACATCCCCAGATTTGTGAGAAAAAAAGAGAGGGAGAGAAACCAAAAGGGAGTGGGAGAGATAGATCGAAAAAAGAGGGAGAGAGACCAGAAGAGAGTGGGAGAGATAGATCAATAGAGAAAAGAGAGAAACAATGAATCCAACCTAATAAAAGAGTGAAAATGACTGATGAAACAACAAAGCCTGCTGAAACAACAGAAACAAAATGCTGAAACAACAAAAAACAACCACTGAAATAACTAAAAAAAATCTGCAATGAAACAATGAAAAACCGACCGCTGAAAACAACAAACAATAACCATTGAACCAATGACGAGCAAGTATTGAAACAATAAAAACAGACCACTGAAACAACAAACAAATAGTTACTGAAAAAATTACCTACTGAAACAATGAGAATACTTAATGAAACAATGAACCTGACCTACTGAAACAATGAGAAATGCCTAATGAAACAATGAAAAATGACTATCGAAACAATGAACTTGGCACACTGAAACAATGAACTTGACCTATTGAAACAATAAGAAATACCTACTGAAACAATGAAAAACGACAATCGAAACAATGAGAAAATGACTATCGAAACAATTAGAAAATAACTATTGAAACAATGCACTGAAACAATGAACTTGACCTATTGAAACAATGAGAAATGCCTACTGAAACAGTGAAAAATGACTATCGAAACAATGAGAAAATAACTATTGAAACAAATGCACTGAAACAATGAACTTGACCTATTGAAACAATGAGAAATGCCTACTGAAACAATGAAAAATGACTATCGAAACAATGAACTTGGCACACTGAAATAATGAACTCGACCTACTGAAACAATGATAAATGCCTACTGAAACAATAGAAAATGACTATCGAAATAATGAGAAAATGACTATCGAAACAATGCACTAAAACAATGAGCTTGACCTATTGAAACAATGAGAAATGCCTACTGAAACAATGGACAATGACTATCGAAACAATGAACTTGGCACTGAACAATGAACTCGACCTAGTGAAACAATAAAAATTGCCTACTGAAACAATGAGAAATATCTAATGAAACAAATACCAACTGAAACAATTATAAATGCCTAATGAAACAATCATCCTTGCGTAATGAAACAATTCTTGCAGCCTAGTGCAACAATGTCAAAATCTTGCTAGAACAACGCTGCAACAACTGTCCTTTCCTATTGAAACAATCCCCAAACCTTACTAGAACACCGAACAAAAGGGTGCTGCAACAACTACACACACCTACTGAAACAATTTCAGAAACAAAACACAACAAAATGTAAAAAAATCTTACCAGGAACAAAAAGGGAACCTCTTCAATCCCCCTGCTACTGTACATCTTCCTCATGAGCCACCATTTGTACACTTTTCTCCATGAACCATCACTTCCAAGATAGATCTGATAGTGAGAAGAGAAGAGGTATAGAGATTGGAGAGGGAGGGAGGGGGGAGAGAGAGAGGGAGAGAGAGAGAGATGAGGAGAAGGAGGAGCTCCATCATCAAATCCTCCACGCACAGAGAGAGAGGAGCTCCAACATGAGCTCCACCATTTCTCGTCTGAGAGAGAGAGAGAGATAGAGGGATAGATAGAGAGAGAGAAACATAAGGAGGAAGAGGAGGAGGCGGCTAGGGGCAGTGGCGAACTAGCTTGAGGAGGGAGGCGGCGAGGGCAGAGCTAGCTAGCTTCAAGCAGAGAGAGAGAGAGAGAGAGAGAGAGAGAGGATAAGAAGTTGTATGTGTGGCTGAGAATAGTTGTGAGCGAGTGATGGAGAGAATGAGAGAGAGGGAAGAAGAAGCCCCACTGCGTTGGGCCGTTGGGCCGTGCGGGCATCCGACGCGGGTCGGACGCCCACACAAAAGCATTTTCAATAGATCAGACCTCGCGCAAAAAATTCCACTATCGCAAAACATTTTTCTAATAAATAAAAATGTGGAAAAACTGTAGAAATTTAGTGGAATTTTCACTATACATTTTTTCCAGTTAACCAAAAAGTGGAAAATCAGTTGAAACTTACTGGAACAACAAGCGCCTGCATGATTTGGCTCCATGCAGGCGCCTGTCAAATAGCAAAGGCGTTATTTTTTTTGTTTGACGCTTTTAACTTTTGCATACAACTTTGACCATTCGTCTTATACATTTTTTTGTAAATATCATTTATTTTGTTGTGATTTATTTTATCAATAAAGGTACGTTAACATGCAAAAAAAAAGTCATGTTTAAAGTATCTTTATTGATAAAATAAATCATAATAAAATAAATGATATTTTTTTAAAAAAATTAAATAAGACGGATGGTTAAAAGCATGTGCAAAAGTAAAAGTCGTCAAACCAAAAAAAAAACGGAGGGAGTACTTTACACAATTTCAAACGTTAGAAAAGCATTGCATTGTATCTATACACTACCATAGCGTACGAGACATCCGAACCATTGATGTCCCCAGTTTGTAAAGAAAAGCAACTTTGCTAAATTATACGCCTACTAGTAGCTAACATTCGACAATAGTGTTTGGGGTCAATCGCTATAAAGAGCATGCAGTGTCAAAAAAATTTTGCAATTTAAAAACGTTTGTGTTGTTGAAAAAGAAAAAAAACAGTGAACGAAAAAAAAAAACTACAAGTCTGTAAAGAAAGCAGTATGTTTTTTTTTCTAAAAAAAATTGTGTCATTAGGTTATCCAGTTGAGCCCCATTGCTCTTGGCCCATATCAGTCCTAAGCCCATCCATCGCCTAAGCATGAAGGCCTAAGCACGTCGGTGCCCGGGAAAGAGCCGCATCTCCATGGCGGAGGCCGGAGGGGTGGATGGCCGGAGGTCCATCTTTTCGGCGTCCGCCAGCGTCGGCGGCGCTGTCATCACTATCTCTGGTGCCATGGTATGCTACCCAGTAATAGTTGCTTGCGCAGCTTGGCATTGGCGATGAGAGGTCATGGTTTGTGTGATTCTGTATCTGTGTTCCATGGATTTCTTGCTGCTTTTGCCTTATCTTTTGCCCTTTTTGGCGCTTACTGTCGCCTAGTTTGCTTTGGTTTTTCATTTTTCGTTGGGCGTTAGATGAAGAAATTGACCCTGCTCATGGTTTCAGATTTCTTCAAGGGCCTGAGACGGACAAGGCCACGGTTGATAAGATCAGGCAGGCGATCAGGGAGCAGAAGGAGATCACCGTCCAACTAATAAACTACACCAAGAGTGGTAAGTTTGCATACTTCGGTTACTGATTTCTTTTCAACCACCATGATCGTTGAGCATATCACACTCTTATACTGCTCTGTTTAGACATCTATCTGCCAGGATGAACTAGTATGAGTTATGGTGATTGATTCTATTTTTGTTTGTCTTGGATCAGGGAAGAAATTCTGGAACTTGTTCCATTTGCAACCAATGCGTGACCAGAAGGTAACTGAAATTTCATTTCAACGCTTGATTTGTTTTGGTGCTTGCAATTTCCATGAGGTTGCATAGTGATTGTGCATTTATGTGATGCTCCAAATGTAGGGTGAGCTTCAATACTTTATCGGTGTGCAACTTGATGGAAGTGACCATGTCGAACCCCTTAGAAATCGTCTCTCGGAGAACACTGAGATACATAGTGCCAAATTGGTATGTCAGCTCACTTTAATATTTTACATTTCAATAATGTGAAATTGCAGTTGGTTCATGACATTTTAGTTTTAATAAATAAAATGAAATGAAGGTCAAGACAGAATCAAATTGTCAATCAATTTCATACTTTATTTTCGATAAATTTAGTTTCAAATTTTAAATGCATGACCTATTTATTTGCATGCAGCATGAGCTTCAGTGTTATTGCTGTCGAGTATTTTCTGGAAAAAAGTTCCCAAATACAAACTTAAGCTTCCAAACATGTGAACAGAATAGTATAATATTGAAGTATTTCCAACCTGACAGACATGTAATGTTGCTCTTGAAATTTGTAGTGTGCCAATTATATCTAATATGAGATTCAAACAGGTTAAAGCTACAGCAGAGAATGTGGACGACGCAGTCAGGGAGCTTCCTGATGCCAACATGGTAAGGTACATCTACTTTGTGTTGTTTCAATATTTGTAAAGCTTTTCAACTCAAGGTTGTTTTGGCAGGTTTTGTTTTCACATTATGATTCTTTGGAACCAATAATCACGCATTGTGTATCAGTTAAAGAAGTAGATTGCCACATGAAATTGCTGGCCAGCGTTCCACAGAATTTGGTGGAAGAGATAATCTTTCAGGCCAAATAAATTAAATTTAACTACAAATACAAGAACTGCTTAAGTCTTTCTAAAACATATCATAAATGTGGAAAATAGTATGCCAAGTTACATAATCCGCATAAAAAGAATAAGGAAAAATAATTTTTATTTCTTGCTCAATTTCTAATGAAAAAATAATGCTAATGACCCACACTAGATCATTGTTACATGCAAGCACGCAACAGAAGAAACGACCCTTGACAGGGCAAGACGAGTTGTTGTCGAAGTTAGCGCATAGGCTGTTATCGATGCCACCACCTATGAGATCTATATCTCAATTTTTACGTCTAAAAGATGCATAACCATCTCTTTTATAGGGAGAACTGACTAAGACCCTAAAAAAAGATGGACTTGAACTCTAAGAAAGTAATAACTTAGACTTAAAGAAACTAATCCCTAATAGATAGAAACATATCATAAAACAACTATAACCCGGAGCCACATGCTATAGTACCCGTGCGTACTGTTCATGCGTGCTATAGTACCCGCTATACCGTTCATGGCTTGTTCGGGCCCTATTGGTCTTGCCCATAACATTACTCCCCCCTTCAAATCAACCTTGTCCTCAAGGTTGAAGCCTACGAGATCTCAATCGCATAGACTTGCATGATGACGCCCATGAGCTTGACGTCGACGTTGAAGATGAAGTGCAGCACGGTGAGCTCGATGTAGTCGTGAGGACGTAGCATGTTCGCAACTCATCTGCTGCCAAAGATGGAGGCATCATGGTTGCTGACTGTTTGCTTGGCATGGAGAAGGATGTGGAGTGACGCTAGGTTGGATTCCATGACGTCGTTCTGCTCAGACCCTCGTCACCTTGGGAGCCCTCAAACGGGAGACGCACGAACCATGGATGTTGTCCGTGTCGACCTTGACCACCTTGCCAACCTTCATTGCAGCTCCTCTGCCTTGTCGACCTATGTGATCTTTACCGGTTCCTCCGCCTCAGCGACATCCACCTCGCCGAGATGGCCTCGGCATGGTTCTTTTCACACAGGTCAGCCGTCAATGTGATTGAAGTTGATGGTGCTAAGGTGGCCGTCTTCATGCCATTCATTATCTTCATCATGCTATCGATCTTGTCGATGATGGACTGGCAAAGGTCAAGAACGAGACTCTCCTTGTATGGCTTGATATCTTTGCGCATCCACCTATCGTTAGAGATGTGATGGTGGTTGTATGACCGCTGATCATCGAACAATCGACTGTAGCTGTCGACGAGCCTACACCCCTCGCGGAGTCGCTGTTAGTAGAGTTATGATCGGGGTGGATCGAAAGCACGCCGCTCTTTGTCGATCCGCCGATGGTAGTGGTCAATTGGCCTCTCTTCTCGGCGTCGCTGATAAGCGTTGTATGGTCGCTGTCGATCGAAGGAACGCCAGTCATCGTACCAGTGACCGTCGTAGTATTTGGAGCGGAACGCCATCCCGAGGGATCGTCCAGCTCTGAAACCAATTGTTACGTGCAAGCATGCAATAGAGGATACGGCACTTGACGCGAGCGAGACGAGATGTTGTCGAACCTAACGCCTAGACTATTATCGGTGCCACCGCCTATGAGTCAATTTTTACTTCATTGCTTAGATGATAATAAAAGATACATGACTCTCTCTTTTATATTGAGAACTGACTTATACCCTAAGAAAAGATCGACTTGAACTCTAAGAAAGAAATAATTTAAAATTTAAGAAACTAATCCCTAATAGATAGAAACATATCCTAAAATAGCTGCAACGCAAGGCTACGTGCTACAGTGCCCATGGGTACTGTTCATACACGCTACATTACCTGCGGTACTGTTCATGGCTTGTTCGGCTGCCCATAACAATCATATTATGATGGATATAATCCTACAATAAATCTTTATGAAGAACTGCAGTTGTTCCATATGCCCACTGAAGCATACTATCTATGGGCTCCTAGTGGTGATCTTAGACTATTGTAGGATCCAATTTATGACTCAATAAAGTTTATAGATCTTCATAAGTGGATAGTAGAGAAATGAAAAAGGGCAATACCAAGCAAATGTTGCAATATCTTTAAATTATATGATACATGCTGTCTTGGACATGTTATAAGCAAACAATGGGTTTTATTTCGAAAAGAGAAACCAAGATTATGCTAATATTACCTGATATAAATGTTATATAGATGTAATTTGTTTAGGCAGTTCTTTACCATTGTTGGGACATCATGCAATATTGCAATCTATTGTTTTCTCAGAGACCAGAAGACCTGTGGGCAATTCACTCACAATCTGTTTCTCCAAAACCACACAAACGGAACAATTCTTCTTGGAAAGCAATAGAAAAGGTACATTATAACTGTTGTTTGACCAGAGACAGTGCCATTGCAATAACAACATGAGTGGGCCACATTGTCCCAACTTACATAATTTTCCACATAGACAAAGAATCAGAAACAAGAGAACTAGTGTTCGTAGAATAAGTTAATGGCATCATAACTTCTCTTGCAGATTACAAATACCGAGGAGAAGATTGGCTTGAAGCACTTCAAGCCTGTAAAACCATTGGGTTGCGGTGACACTGGCAGGTATTGAGAGCTATTCAACAGTTTAATAATCCTCTATACCATATGGGTTTCTAAAATTTTAGCTATATTTCTTTTTTATGTAAGTGTGAAAAAACTGTAGCTACTGAATTGTAAGAGAGTAGTAAACTATAATCATAACTTTTGTTTACTTTGGATTAACTAAAATAGCTTTAAGTAAAAGGGGGGAAAGTAAAGTGTAGTTTTAAATTCATACACTTATGTTTATAGCAAGAACATTTAATGAACTAGTGTCTTATGGTAATTAGTATTTTGGCTAAGGAAATTTGCAATGCTCACTTATACACTTCACTAATTTCATAATTCCACCGATGGAGACAGTTGCTGATAATTTAGTAAATGTGGTCATGCCAAGGTTAAATCATTGATGTCGAAGCTGCCGTGTATGAATTGCCTCGGTAGTGAGTGTCTTAAGCCACTCAAGTTAAATTCAGTCAGTGTGTTAGGCCACCCAACGTGTAGTTTTCTATTTCTTAATGAATTTAATCATCCAGTTCATGTATATAGCTTTTTATTTGTTTGAGTGAAAAGAGTATACCTCTGTATTATATATTTGTTTTGTTTTCAGTGTACACTTGGTTGAGTTGCAAGGAAGTGGTGAGTTATTTGCAATGAAGGCCATGAACAAAGTAGTGATGTTGAACCGCAACAAGGTAAATTTTAGATTATAAATATTGATATGTTATATTGTTGTAGTTTTCTTTTTATATATGTCCATGTCATCAAATTTCGGCCTGCTATTACCTGAATGAGTAAATGTTAGAATTAAGTCATCAAATTTAAAACTAAAGGAATGTAGGGAAGATTTTGACATGACAACATATACATGATGCTAATAGAAACCTTCCAATACTTAATAAATTTGATGTTGTTTACAATGTAGTTTAGTACATATCAAATATATTATGACTAAAGTTTATTTTTTATAAAAGGATTTTGGATGCAACGACACTATTTTATCAACTCAGATTACCTCTTTAGCTTATTCATGATGCATCTGGATTTGTTTTCCAATAAGCCAACTTTCTTCTTCAAACTTATCAGTAACACTTAGTGGATGTATTGTTGTACTAAGTCCAATTTCTACAATAAACATTTAAACAGGTTCATCGAGCTTGCATCGAAAGAGAAATATACTCACTATTGGATCATCCATTTCTTCCAACATTGTATACTTCATTTCAGGTTAGTTCTGACATGTGCATTGTCCTAGGTTTTTTAAATTGCTAGTTAAATAAAATAAGTAGACATGGTTTCAGGCAAACGTGGTTTCTATAAGGTGGTTGCCATTTTATTAATTTTCACAATAGTTGATTACTTCTAAACTCCACAGGACCACAGTTATTTAAAAAAAATAAAAATGAAATCAGCAAAATTATGTATTGGAATATTTATTACTAATTCGTCTTGCTCATTTTGCAGACACCAACACATGTTTGTCTTATAACAGATTTCTGTCCTGGAGGAGAATTATTTGCAGTGCTTGATAGGCAACCTATGAAAATTTTCAGAGAAGAATCTGCAAGGTAGCTGTTCAAATCTTTACTCTTTAAGTACATGCATATTATTTTAAAATTGTAACATCATTTGATATATGTTTTATGTAGGTTTTACGCTGCAGAGGTTGTTATTGGTCTCGAGTATCTTCATTGCCTTGGTAATACAGTGGTTTACATGATTTAAATTTTTTAACAAGTCACTTAAGCAAGAGAAAGTACTAGTATTATTTCACGTGGTACCGTGTTTTATATTGTTGAAAGAAACAGAGTTGGTATCCTATCATGATACTTTGGCTCTGTTTCTTTCAGCTTATTATCATATTATAAGCTGCAGCTTAAAATTTATCATTTTTGTACCGGTTATATTTTGAAATATTTTATAGTTATTTTTTTGAAACTTTGCACAATTTGTCTCAAAGATCTCAAAAATATTTTTCATAATTTTTTTGGCTCTTTAAATCTTCTATAAAAACACTACAACCTTTTCAAATTATAATCTAACTGCCCAAAGAAACACAGCCTTTGATAGTAAAGGTTATTGATTTTGATGCAATATTTCTGGTGTAGGTATTATATACCGTGATCTGAAACCTGAAAACATTTTGCTCCAAGCAGATGGGCACGTTGTGCTGACTGATTTTGATCTGTCATTTTTGACTTCATCGAAACCCCATGTAAGTTAAGGGAACAAACTTTAAGGTTTGGCCAAACATGTACATCATATATTCTAAATGCGCCAACCCCTTATCAGCCTAGTGACTAGTGAGTTATTTCACTGTATGTACTAATAGGATTTATAACAAGGATTAAACCAAAAGTGTGTTTCATGCTCAAGCAATGAAATGAGCTTTGACTTTTACACATGCATGGCATTTAAAATTGAAGATAAAACAAGATCTGTCAGTGTCAAGAACATGTTTATGTATAGGACCTTTTGTGGCTTTATAGATGTATTTTTTTCACAGTAAACTATTGTGCTTATGTAACCTTGATGTAGGATAATTCACCTGCAGGTTATAAAACGTTCAACATCATCAAAACGGCGAAGATCTAAAGAATTTCTACCCCCAATGTTCGTTTCAGAACCTGCAACTCCATCAAATTCGTTTGTTGGAACTGAAGAGTACATAGCTCCAGTATGATATCTTTCTTATAATCATGATTAATTTTATTTCTATTTTCTCATTGTCGGAGTAATATTTTATTAGTTTTAATGTGACCTCCATCGTCATAAGATACTAACGTGCAACTTCCTTCATTACAAGACATGTCTCTTTTGGCCAAAAGGACTTAAACTTCTAGTTACAAAGAATATATCATGTTTTAGCTTTACAGGGATGATATTCTATGTTTTTAAGGTGTTTTATATCTTTTAAAAAACATACCCATTTGTTAATCATGGTATTTATTATGAGTATGAGATAGGAGTTGTGGTTAAGATAAATAAAGGGCAGAGAGAATAAGGGAGTCAATAGAGGATGGTTGGGTAATCTTATATAGTTTCTTTGTTTTGTGTGAAATAATGAAGCATAAATTGTTCCCTATAATTTAATAGAATGATGTGTTAGGAAATTGTGCACATAGTAAGAATCAGGGGTGGATCCAAGAAAATAAGTCATTGGGTCATTTTAACCTTAAATCACTAGATTTTAACTTCAAACTCTAGGTTTATATGTATATATACTAATAAGATAGCAATAGACAACAAGGGATTGTCCAAAAGGCACTAGTGTCGCATGACACCGGCCCTAACACTGTAGATTTGCCCCTGGTAAGAATGGCAAATTGGTCGTGGAGCATTGCAATTGTGTGGTCAATGCTTCTATTAACTATCTTTTTTACATATGCCATATAAGATTGAAACTTGAGTTAATTGTGTTGTAGCACACTAAATATCAACTTCATCATATATGGAGATATTTATTTTAAGAATGACAATGGTAGCCACAAAATTACAGTGAATTATATCCAAATTTTCATACTATTAAATTGTGCAAGTTTACTAGGTTTACTGTTCTATTCTCAGTAAAATCCTATGTTCTCTCTTTCATCGTGCACTATTATAGTGTTACCACCAATAATTTCTCTATATTTTTCAATCACAATAAATAGCATAATTAATGCATAGGCATCTTTGAAAGTATCATAAATATTTTACCTTGAAAACTAAAGCATAAATATTGCATGTTTTCAGCATTGTTCAAAGTGACTTGACCTTATTTGTTTAGCTAGCCTATCCATTCAACCTCATACACAACTAGAGCTGGAACCTGAGCTCGAAGCTCGCGAGCTGTTTGGGCTCGGCTCAGTTCCAGCTCGGCTTGGGCTCGGCTTGTTTAGAAACGAGCAC
Organism: Raddia guianensis; assembly: GCA_036346415.1. NCBI lineage: Eukaryota > Viridiplantae > Streptophyta > Magnoliopsida > Poales > Poaceae > Raddia > Raddia guianensis. The sequence goes on along the minus strand of CM070537.1, from coordinate 18,238,910 downwards.
GAGCCGAGCTTCGTTTCGAGCTGGTGTGCATTACCAAGCCGAGCCGAGCCAGAGGCTGGTTCTCTTGGGCTCGCCTTGCATAGATATCACGGCTGCGGTAGGGGGTGGCCTGGTGGGTAGCCCAATGTCCTAAAGCCCACTTCTTTCTCTTAGTCGACCTTCCTTAGGCCTTAGCCCTCTCAGCCTCATCCCAATCCTAACCTTGCCCCGAGCCGCCAACCTCAAGCCCGTAGTTTGATGCATCTACCATTGGTGCCTTAGCCATCGGTGGTCGATTCGCCCCGCCACGGAACATCGCTATTGCCAATGGTCGATCCAGCCCGTTGTTGAGCATCGCTAACGCCAATGGTCGATCTTCCCCAACCTTATCGCCACCGCAACACTCTATATAGCCTAGCTTGCGAGCTGCTCACAAGCTGGTAATGAGCCTTTCTAGCTCGGACATCTTGCCGAGCTCGGCTCGTCTCGGTTGCGAACGAGCCGAGCTAGAGATTGGCTTGCTCGAACTCGGCTCGTTTCCACCCCTATACACAACTAACTTCAGCTCAACCAACTTATTCATTTAGCTCAGCCACTCCGAGCATGTTGTTTATAACATGGAAATATTTTTTAGCATGTGATTGGTACAATATTACCTTTCTTTACTTTCAGTTCATCTATCAAACCTCCTGATGTATTTGTTGTTATTATCATGAATAAAAATGAGTGACTTATAATTTTTGTTTTGTTATTTTAGGAGGTTATCACAGGTGGAGGACATACAAGTGCTATTGATTGGTGGGCTTTTGGTAAGTGGTAACAACCTAAAACATATTTATTTATGGTTATTATATGAACTAACCGATGTACCATTGTAGTTACACATGGGTTTTAAGCTATTAGGTTTTCTCTCCCTCTTCTTAGTAGGAGTTATGCTAAATTAGTAGTTGCCTCAACGCTGTAGTAGCCAACATGTTTGAAGTCACTAATCTATAAATCGTTCAAATGAGACTTGAAACATGAATTACCACCCTGAAAACCATACATTACCTTTTTGAGTATAATCAAATTAGTTGTTCAGTTTTTCTTAGTGTTGCATTGCTATGTATATCCAAATAAAACTCCTATGTAGCTCCAAATAAAACTCTTATGTGGTTAGATGGTAACACCGTAACAATGCAACAAATTTGGCCTGCAACAACTAATCCATGATACATAGTTTCTTTGTTCTTTTAGCTACCAAGTAGAATACCCTCCTAGGTGTTCATCATCATCCCATCGAATATCTCAGTTCAATTGGATGGCAGTGATGAAAACAAACATAAAACTGAACGCTTTGGGGGGCCTAATAAAACCTAGGACCACATGGATTCCATCAGAAGTACAATGTAGATATTATGTATATCAAGGTATTATGTTCTAACTTCTGTGTATAAACATATGTGCTTTCTATCATGCAACATGGTCAATATGATCCAACATCTATAACATATTTTGGAATATAGATATATTTACAAGTCTACAACATTACATGTCTACATCACTAATAATCTAATATATATAGATAATCATATGTTGTAATTTGATGTCTTCTTAAGTATCTCCAAACATCAGAGCTTGTTCCATATGCCATATTTCTACAAGGCGATGTTAACATTGTGATCTCAGTTAACATCCTTTCTCATTCTATAGGAATTCTATTGTATGAGATGTTGTATGGGCGTACCCCTTTTCGAGGGAAGAACAGGAAAAAGACATTTTACAATATCTTGCACAAAGATCTTACATTTCCTAGCAGCATTCCGGTATGAAACTTCCTATTTTTGACATAACTAGCATGTAAATTTTGTTTTTTATATATATAGGCCTAATTATTTTACATAGTACATTCGGTTTACAATTGTGAAGTTTTAATTTTATTTACAATATGTTGAGAAAGATTTATGTTAAATTTTTCATTGATGTAACAACATATGTTTTTATTTTAGACTGATTTTTTTATGTTGTGCACTTCTTTCACTTGTATCTATATATTAATAGTGCAATTTTTTTTAGGTGAGTCTTGCTGCGAAGCAATTAATCCATGGATTGCTTCACAGGGATCCTTCTTCTCGTATGGGTTCATATGCTGGTGCAAATGATATCAAGCAACATCCTTTTTTTCACGACATCAATTGGCCCCTCATACGTTGCATGGTGATTTGAAAGTTTTGATCTATAAGAGATATTTTCATAGGATGATAATGTAGTGCTTCACTACAATCTTAATAACTTTGGATATGCAGAGTCCCCCGGAGCTTGATGTTCCATTGAAATTAATTGGCAAGGAATCTCAACAAAAAGTGAAGCCTGGGGATGATGCTCTTACTCAAAGTATTGACACATTTTAAGGTAAGTTTTATACCAAATAAGATGAGCATGTAGTTGTGATGTCTGATGTGTTTTGTCTTGTACAAAGTGGTTATAAAACATATGCACTATCTAATATTCCCTCTGTTCTCATATTGATGTTATATATCACATGACAATGATATTAGTATATTTATGACATAAATTACTCTCACCATTACTTTTTTAACAATTTTTGGTAACTTATAAATAAATAAAAGAGTAATTGTAAAAAGCATCTATTAGAGACCATCGATATTGCAAATGACTAGTAAGAAAGGATGGAGGGTGTCATAATTAGATATTTTGTGACAAACTTACCAAGTAGGTAACATACACACAAACTTTTTAAAAAATTTAATTTGCATGCAAAGCACCAGTTAAGTATACAAATACCCCCCCCCCCCCATCAAGACAACATGAATAAGTGCATTATGATGAACATAAGTTAGGATTATGCCTAACAGAAGTGCTGATCTTTTATAACTCAAGGTCACCATATAGAAAAATCTTACTTTCAGCTTATGTGCCATTACCAAGTTCTGTTTTCTTGATATGAACTGCATTTGCAGTGTTTGACATAAAATTTTTGATTGGCCCTTTGCAGTGTGACCATATCGACTTTTGTAAGATAATTATACGGTTTACCGATGTGGCGATGTGGCAGGAACGGTTGTTCGTAATCATGTATAGTAATAAGAGGCTTTCTCTCTTGTACGTCTTTAATGTTATTTACAATTTAAAAGGTGTTTAGATGGTTTACATGAGTGCTTTTTTTGTTAGGACAAGAGTGATGTATACATGAATAGGATAAATTCTTGCATGTAAAGTACCCACTCTTTGTGCAGGTGACTCAATAAAAAGTAGTAAGTGATTTTAATAATATACTTTGGAAGGTTTTGGAGGATTTCACTTGATTGAAATAAAGCTGATGTGCAAAAACAAATTGAGATAATATGATTCTTTGTTGTTACCATCACCATCTTGTTTAGCCTGTCTCAAAATGTATGGTGCTACATACTATTACTAGTATTTTATAAACTTTCATAATGTTCACCTTAGCCCATGAGTTGTAAGCTCAATATTCTCCTCAACAACGTTAGGAGCACATGAAACAGTGAGACGATAGTTCAAGCATCTCTAACAACAAATGGAAATTAAATCATTTTTAGAAGTTGATGCATTGACATTGACAGATGGGTCATATTTTTTAATTGAACTGTGAAGATCACAAGTGTCTTGTACATTAAATTTGATCACCGCTGTTTGCTTGCTATGGACTTCATCCTTAGCGAATGTGTAATGGTAGCCACATCTTGGCCCTATTATTGTAGTAGTTGTCATGGAGTAAAATATAAGAGAAGAAAATGAAGGATAATAATTGAAAAGTGGATGATAGTATTGGGATGGGGCTAGGATGTGGCTAGTATTATGCATGCCCGTATAGCTTGGCTTGTTATAGCTCCTTATATGAGAGATTGAACTCATCTACCAAGATTTTCATATTGTTTTGCTATTCAACAAAGTAATAATATCTTCCGTGTCATTGCGGAGCAGTTTTGTCAACGATTAGGAACAAGCTTCCCAGGTCGAACTTACCAAAGAGTCCCCTTTTTGTCACAATCATGGATGCAAAGAAGAAAACAAAAGGAAATTTTTGTCCTAGTTCAATCCTCTCAAGTAAAGAATAGCAGTCCTACGTCCAATGCTTTGTTATAATCGAGATCACAATACAGGAGCTCACAAGAGAAAAACCTAGATAGGGTTCCTCTCGGTGTGAGGTTGGATGGGTGAAGTAGACGTGTTATACGTGTGTGTTACCCTCACGCAGGAGGATGAATATTTATACTAACCCTAGGGATACAAATCCAGAAAAATAAACTCACAGGTAACTAATCCCTAGAATTACGTGACATGTCGGCGCAAGATAGAACTATAATGCATTCCACTATCATAGGCGGGGCCGTTGCAAGGCAGAAGACTTAGACGGTCAAGTCTTCTAGAATCTTGATCAACACGCCATCAGGCAACAACTAGCCAGCACATTGCCACCATACCGGGTATTTGACTGTTTCTAGGCATCGTGCAAGAGGATACCTGGGGTAGGCCAAAGGGTGTTTTGGTTGGGGAATGCAAGTCTCATTCCCCGACAGCTAGGCCCTAAGGCTGAAGCGGAGTACTGGATGGCTAAGACCTTCAACTTGAGTCTCCATAAACTTAGAAAGGGAATTGACTGGGGCATCGTAGGCCTGCCTCTGTACCAGGATAAGAAACACTTTGTCCCTACAAAAAATGCTTCATCTGGGCAAGAACGCTTTGTCCAGGCAACAAACTACGTATCAAGTAAGGGTTGCATGAATTTAAGGTTTTTCAACCGCAAAATGAGTAACGAACTTGCTTGGCACATCTCGGGTAACTTCTCTGGGGTTTTACCATTTAGAGATTGTAGTAACGGTCAAACTTTTACTAGCCATTGGAACAGTGCATAACTGCAGCACTCACGCCAGTATTGGTAGACCCCGAGCATCCTCCTTCATCACGACGCGTCAGGCCTCTTCATCTTTATCGCATCAGGATTCTTCATCCCGACGCCGTCGATCTTGTCTTGCTCGGTCGCATTCACCGATGTCCTAGTTCCCTCACAATTTGCCATGAAGACTAGCGGGGGCCTTCGGGCATCGATGGACTCTCTGACCGTATGGTATTTAACAATGAAATCTATTATGTCACATGGGATGTCTAGTTGCATCGTTGGCTCTCCTAGTTGACAAGGGTATCTCATCTATTGGATCTCCTTCGAACTGCTCAAGGAGGGGCTCCAGAACAAACTCCGAGTCTTTGTCTTTCGAGCAGCGCTGCGAAGTTGGCTTGTCATTCGGACCAAGCTTCATATGACCCTCGAGATCCTCGACGTGAGGAACCTCGGAGTTGGTGTCGTATCCGTCGAAATTGAAGTCATCCTCACCGTCGAAGATGCACATGTCTCAGGTGTCACTGGAGTTGATCGACATATTGGATGAAGATAGCGACAAGAGAATCTTCGGCCCCACGATGGGTGCCAGCCGTTGACAATTGGGAACAAGCTTACCAAGACGTGGTTACTTCTGATTGCAGTACCAAAGAGCACTCTTTCTTCCACAAACCGGATTTCCAAGATGTCAAAGAGATCTTGACGTGAGACACACAAAAGAGACACCATATTGATTTTTATCCTAGTTTAGACCTCCTGAGAAAGGGAAAATAGCCCTATGTCCAGTGCTTTACTCAAGAGGGAGGTATTTATACCAACCCTAGGGACGTAAATTTGAAAAGGTAAAGACATATGGTAACAAATCCCTAGAAATATGTGACATGTTGAGCCATCTTGTAACCGTTACGGGCCAGGTCGTCACAGAGGCTGGAGACATAGATTCCAAGCCTTACGAAGCTTTAATATGCACACCATCGGGCATGCATAGCCTGGCGTTTCGCCTCCATTCAGGTAACCGCCCACTCCTAGACAGCGATCAAGAGGACATCTAGGGTACACCAATTAATGTCTCACTTTCTGGGAAAGGTAGTACTCAATCCCCGACAGGAACACTATTGGTGCTTCATTCGTATTTCTTGTTGAAACAAAATTGTCCCTCTTTATTGTATGGTCGAAGACAAACTTAGTAGAGTTAACTTGCTATTTAGCTTTGCTTGACGTAATGACACCAAACATTTTGGCTTGGTCGGGTCATAACTCATAACCAGGGGTGGCCGAATATCAGCAACCCAGTAAGCATTGACACATCCTCAAGTGTGATTATCATCTCTCCACAAGTTAGGTGGAATGTGTGTGCCTCAAGCCTCCATCGGTCGACCAATCCCCTAATTATACACCAATTGAGATGAGGGATTGGTGTGCAACGACTATCTCCATCATCGGCCCCATCCATTTGGTAGGGTGAAGGGCGAATGACAATAAACCAGCACGTACAAGTGTAGCGAAATATCTATGGTCCAACCACTTCGGCTAACGGGATCCCCTGCATGGTAATGACTCGAGCTAAACCATTTGAAATGAACATATGTCACCCCTCAATTTTAACTTACCTTGAGGGCCGACATTCCCATGCACTAGTCCCTGGATCGGTACACTAGTGCGGAAGATCACGTAGCCGATACAAGCATACATCGATAAATAAAATCCCTGAATATTACATTCATTGTTACGCCCTTAGGCGAGTTTAGTAAGGCGGCCCATACACGCCTTAATATACAAAACACCGTTCAGAGTTGCAGCAATCACCAAAATAAATTCCCAAAAGAATCCCTATCGGCTAGTGTCCATCCAACGACCGGAGCTACCCCTAAGACTCTTCAGGTCGACCGTAGTCTTGTCCGTCGTCTTCATGGCACTTGTAAGAGTCATCCTCGATTCCCTCGACTAAATAAAGTAAGAAGGCGAGGCCAGCGTCATCCAAAAGCTGGCTAGTTAACACTGCCCTTAATGCATATAGTGTTTAGAAGGCTTTATTTGGAGGAGAGGTTTATTTTATTTGCGTAAAGCCAGGTTTAAGGGATTTTGAAATCATCCTATCTAGAATCTACAAGAATTGAGCTTGTTTATATAAATCAGAGGATTTCCATCTTAATAATGTACCCAAACCCAACTGATCGACCAACCATTCCAACCAACCCACAATCGACCAACTCTTGCCCAATTTCACAACCAACTCAACCGATCCAATACCCAAATCCAGCATAACCAATCATCTCGACTTTCTTCCGGTTGCCCCCAACCTTTCCTAGTTTTGCCTTCCTTCCAGGATTTGGCAATCCTGTTGAGGACCACACATGCCCTGGTATGCCCGCCTTAGCCTAGGGGGTTGCCAGCCCTCACTAGCCGACCGTCATCCTGTGGGTGTGTGGCCTTTATCATCCTCGGTGATGACCCATGCCGGTCCCTATCGAGAATGGTCCCAGAGGGCCTCCGCAGAGCGCTCACAGCTGGCAATCCAAGACCCGTACTCTGCGCGATGGCCACGTGTTACTCCGCGCTCCTCCTGGGTAAGCCCTAGCTAAACCCAGCACCAGGCACCCTGTGCCTCAATCATCCCTCAGGATGTCCATCTAGGGGCAACCCACTAGTAAATCTCTACTTCCACGGTCATCGACCACACCACACTTAGACTATCCCAACCAATCCGACCAAATCAGACCAACTTCCCACATAACCATACCTTCAAGCACAATCAGCCCAACCTTCCTTCGGGATCGCCTATGTCTAATCACACAATCAAACTAATAATTACACACTAATGCAACAGAAATCATGATGCATGTACGACCTAGACTTTACCCTCGGCATTAATGCCTAAGATCGATCAACGAGTCTAATTTTCGTATGATATGCTATGCATGACAGAGTGCATTAATAAATCATATTAACAGTATACAGTAGCCCAATATACCCCAATATACGATTTCGTACGGTAAGGTCGTAGTTGGGTGATTAGGGTTTCTAGGCGACATAAGACGACGACTTTTCGAAATTCAACTTACGTACGGGTAAGGTTTATCGGAGTTGACATACACTAGGTGTTTCTGAATAAAAGAGATAATCCTAAGTTATAAAGCTTTACTATCTTATTTTCTAAAATCATCTCATTGCTAAATTAATAAAGAAAGTGCTAGTTATTTGTTGGTGTTTAGTAATAAAAAACTCCTACGATTACATTTAAGTGGAAATACTAATTTAAAATATTCTAGATTTGTTAAGGCATTTACCTAACCAATATATTTCTAAAGGACAATTGGGGTCAAATTCATTAATTAGTATAACCAACAAATACTCCAGAATTAGTTTAACCCTTTTATATAGGAAAAACTGCAATTACAACTAACATTGCAAATTCCCCTTTACAGTGGCTACTTTTTATATTTTTATAAAATCAGAAATGATCTCTAGTATTTATCCAAATTTTTCTAGAATTTTTGGGGTTTTCTAGATATTTTAAATAAAACCAAAGCTCATTTGGTATTTAAATAAATGATGAAATCGCTGGAAAAGGGTAAAAATCTATCGGGCCGAGCTAACCAACGAACCAGCCCATTCATAAATTTGGCCCAAGGCCCACGTGCTCACGCACTCTCGTGCTGGCCGAGAGGCAACGCTGAAGGCGGCTTTCCAGGGGGTGTCATCGCGTGGGGCTGACGCCATCTGTAAGATCAAGCCTCCCATGGGCTAATTGATTTTGGTAATTGATGGCAACTAGGCCGTACAGCTGGAACGCCAAGGATAAGGACTTTTGTTTTATAGTTCTTCTATTTTCCTTGTGTGCGTCTTTGGCTCGACTTCATCTCTCTGGTTGCAGGGTCCCACTGAGCATAGGTCATGCGGGTTCAGGTCATAGGGGTTCCGAGAGTGCTAGGTGTCAGTCTTGAGCGAGTACACCTGTCCAAAGTTTGAGAGAGTTCGGGGGGAGCGACAGCTGTCGGGGGTTTCGTTGCCTCTAAGCAACCCAAGCAAAATATTCTGTTTAGGCGCGAAACCTCCCGCCGTGTCCACAAATCGACAAAGTGTCCCTTGACCCGAAGAGTGGTGATGAGAGAAGGCGAGCGAGGCGAGTCGTTAAACTTAGCCTCCATCGGATGGCGTCCGATCGCCATCGGACGGCCATCGGACGGCGTCCGGTGAGCCCAAGTCCCGGAAACACCGCCTCTGCCGGACGGCGTCCGACCGCCACCGGACGGCGTCCGACAGCATGGTTGTCCCAAAGAGCGAGCACGAAAACGGCTAAGTCCCGATCAGCTTCGCCCCTATCGGACGGAGTCCGATCCGGACCGGACGGCGTCCGACGAAGAAGGAAATTGCAGGCGAGGAGCATCGGACGGCGTCTGGCTAGCGTCCGACGGCGGGGATCGTCACTGTCGGACGCGTCCGATGACGGCTAAACCCGCGACCGAACACCTGGCGGGCGCCCTGTTCACGCTGCGGCGCTACAGCCGAACGCGTCCGGTCACCACCGGACGGCGTCCGACGAAGCACAAAAATGGCCCTGACCTTCTGTCGGACGGCGTCCGACGGTAACCGGACGGCGTCCGATCGGGCAATCTGAATCTCGCGATTTAATCTGAGCCGTCCATTTCTAGGGTTTCGCCTTGGGCCTATAAATAGGGGCTAGGTGCACGGGAGAAACTTGAGAGAGCCTACCCTAGCAGCCACCTTTTGCCCTAGCCACCTAGGGAGCTCCTCCCATGGTTCCCACCTTCACCTAGGGTTCCATGTGCATGTGAGATTAAGGGAGAGAGTGAGGAAGAAGAAGAGAGCACCCCCTAGCCTCCTCCTCGTCGTCTCCAAGGTTTGTGCCCTCTCCATGGTTGCCTTGCCTTCCTCCATGGTGGGATGAGGGTTGAGTGAGTGTCTTCCGGTATTTGTGCTCTTGGGATCCTTGCTACCGGGAGACGTCGTCTTCACCGAGCTTCATCAAGCATACCGCAAGCAAACCCTTCTTCGTGAAGGTCACCGTGCTTCCCACGGTGCTTCCTCTCCATTCGTCGGGGTGTGCAAAGTCCGCCGTGTGTCGGCGGCCATCTCCGTGTGTCGGAGGTGCCAAGGTGTCCGTGTGTCGGATCCAAATCCTCCATGTGTTGGGGGTACCTCATGTGTTGAGGTGAAACCCACCGTGTGTCGGTGGTCAGTGCCGTGTGTCGGCGCCGTGGGTGTGAGAACTCTCGCGTGTGAGGGAACTCGCCTCCGTGTGAAGGTTTGGAGCTCGCCTACCATGTGTTGGTAAAGAGCTACTACGAGTGGATTGAGGGCTAGGGACGAAAGGGTCCCGACTTCTCCGTGTGAGAAGTTTCCTCAACGGAGACGTAGGTGCTCATGTGTTGAGCACCGAACTTCGGTAAACAACTCGGTTTGCGTCTCCTCGTCTCACCCATTTACTTCCTCACATTGAATTAATCGAATACATGTGAGTGCCATCGAGCCTCCTAGTAGTCGCTTGTGCTTGCTTGTGAACGCTTCCGTGATTAGACTCTAAATCTGTCGATAGCTTGGGTTCCTAATTTGATTAACTAAGCAAGCGAATTGATAGAAGCAAAATTTGAAAAGAGCCGATTCACCCCCCCCCCTCTCGGCCTAGGATCCTTACACCATCCTCCCAGCGTGCCACCACTTAACCAGACAGGTGTGACCGGGCCCACCGGGCAGTGACACAGTGCCGGGGTTTTAAGCTAGCTAGCGCAGGGGCGAGCTGATAGGCGGGGCCCGCTAGACAGTGACTCAGTGCCCATGGGTCAGCATGAATCTTGGCGTGGGATCTAGTGTCCCACAATCATCGTCTTCCTCGGACCGACGACGTGGCCAGGCGGCGGGCAACGCGGCGGCGCTATGGGCCATCTCCAGCCATGTGCATGCGTGCTCTAGCATCCACATCTCCCTACGACCCTACGGATGCCCTCGTCGAGGCCTGGGGCGGCTGGACACGGCGGCACGCCGATGGCAGCGGAGCTGTAGGCTCGCCGGTGGCGCAAGCGTGCACTATGCATCTACAAGCCACTAAATTGGGCGAGGACCAAGAGGGGACCAAGGGGATGCTCACGGGGCTCAGTGACGGTCACGGAGGCGGATGGAGGCGGATGGCGGCGAAGAGCTCGTCGGTGGCCGAAACGGAGGCAACGTCGACACGGGAGCTCGAGGCGTCTCGGCTGGAAACCCAAAAGGGAAAAGCTCAGGGAAGAGCGAAGGGTGCTCGGGGCGAGAGGAATCGGGCTACGGCTTACGGATTTGGTGAGATGATCTCCGGCGCCGGCGTGGAGAGAAATTGGGGGGAAAACGGGGAAAGCTCGGGCCGGCGAGCGTCGTGTGGATTTATAGGCGCCGGGCTGTTCAGCTGGCTCGAGGCGCACACGGTGTCGCACAGGAGAGAGAGGAGCGACGACGGGACGACGCGGCGAGCGGCGCGACACGGCGACAGGACTCGTGTGGCGTGCGCATGGCGCGCGTGGCGGCCGGCCAACGTGGCACGCGACGCAAAGATAGCAAAGCGAACAAGGTGCAGCTGGCGAAGGTGATGGCGTGTCTTGCAGGCCACCGGCGAGGAGAGAGAGAGAGAGAGAGAGAGAGAGAGAGAGAGAGAGAGAGCTGGCGGTGGGGCCCACATGCAGCTTGGTTTCAAATTCAAAAGGATTTTTGAAATTCAAGCAAAATATTGAATTATCCCCAAATTTGGGTTGTTACAACATATCAGAAAAACAACCATATATGGCAAATAACAAAAGTAACATATGGACATGTTCGCCTTGTGCCCATTTCCTTGATCTATGCTTTTCATCGTATTGTGGCTGAAATAACTCCGAAAGTTCCATTTGACAGCGGCAAACGTACGTTATTTGCTTTAACAAAAAGTTACAACATTACATATTATCAACAGTTTGCAAGCTTACCTGTTGAAAAGGGGTCTTTTACGGTACCTACTGAGTAATGAGGACCGTCCATTCCTCTCAATCCAATAGCTGAGATTAGTTCTAGATTTTTTATACTGCAAGACTAGTATATTATACTACAAGTGTAGTATTTTTTTTACAACACCCTTACGAAATGGACGGTTAGATCTAAAATATACTACTGTGGTAGTATTTTTAGTAGTAGGTACCGTAAAAGAGCCCGTTGAAAAAAGGATCAACAAGCCTTGTTCCATAGCATACTAGGACATTTGTAAGTGAAAGAACACACACGATCTCGAGCAAACCGAACAAGAGAACGCACCGGCTTTCTTTTATCTTGGCTCAAACCACTCATCTGATAATAACGTCCAACCATTTCTTTACCCAAAGAGAAAAGAAGGTGCAAGCAAAAGGGGCCCGAGCAAAAATTGGCCCTTGCTCTCGGGAGAGAGAGCGATTGCTCCCGGAAAACACTGCATGGGTGTGATACCATACCACCACCTATCAGGCCCGACGAGCGGTCCACGGAGCTGCATCCCTACTCACCCGGTCTATGCACATCGCTCTTTCCAGGAGGTTGGCCGCCTATCCTAGATCTTCCCATTTCCAAGAAGATCCCTTGTTCGATCTGGTTTAGTATCAAGGTTATTCTTTTTCTGTTTCTATATATATGGGTCCGTGCAGCATTTCCACGATATCGTTATGATCAATTAATGGGACTTGGCCGGAAAGTGTTCTTGCCTCTATATATCATTAGCTAAGGCATTCTGCTAAGGTCCGTCCCTGGCCTATCCGCCTTGCAGTCCATGGTTGTTTAGTGCTATGTTCTTTTCATCTTATGATAGCATAGCGTTTCATTGTACCAAAATTTATCTTTTTTATATAGCATAGCAAGTGTTCCGTTCGAGATCTCTACATGCAATAAGAACATGGGAGCACGGAATGTGGTCGAGGTAGGACTTGTTGCAAGTGCATGGCCCCTGATACCGCCAGAGTTGGCACTAGTGCGCGTTGTCGCGCGCGTAAACCAGTCATGTACTTCCTCCTGTAGTCCACATGAAAGATGTTTTGCATTGCATCGGACATTGTTGTACGCTGAAAGTGGTCTTTGTAGCGACACCGCTAAAGGATGGCCTCAACATGGGGTGAAAACATGGAGCTGCATTAAATCGTAGTTTGGCTCAAGTCACTGAAATATTCCATGGCCCTAAAAAATGATAGCTCTATGCATGATAGAGCAAATTGGAAGCCCTCGCACATCCGGCTATATTAGTGATTATCACCATGTATGAGCAAGATTAGTTTGTATTAGGCACAGAAATTATGCGACAAACCTAAATTTTGAAATAAGTTAATGTGTCCTCTTACCAAGCACCATCGGTGTCGTGGTCAAGAGTCCATCTCTCTGCGAGCTTTCCTGCGATCCACTGAGTAAATGTTATTATAGTTTGCTACCCAGCAAAAACTTGAATTGCCTCTATACTCTGCTCGTCGTCCACCATCTTCTCTATCCGCTTTAAGTTGGGAAAAATATAGCTTGAATTTTGCGGAGCTAGTTCTACATGCACATTGTCTTCGACCTCTTTACCAAGGTCTTATTTTTTTTACATAGGGTACATATTCTCCTCGAGGTGACATATGCACCTCCCTTGAATCATTAATACATCCACTACAAAAATCAGCAGCAGTGTCGGCCGCTAAAGCCGCCGCCACAGGTCAAAATGCCGCCAACATTGACCTTTGTCGGCGGAAGGTCGCCGACCCTGCTTGGCCGACACAGCTGCATTTTGTCGGCGGCCCCGCCGACAAATTTGAAACTGGGGAAGGGCTCCCGTGCGGTTGGTCTATGTCGGCGGCCTTTGTAGCCGCCGACATAGCCTTTGGCAAACGGCCCGATCCTGTCACGGCGCTCTGACTTGTGGGGTCTATGTCACGAGCGAGAAGGCGACACGTGTCTAAAGCTATATCGGCGGCCAACTGAAAGGCCGCTGACACAGCTCCTTCCTGGTGAGCTCCCAAGCGCCTTTGGTACATGGCTATGTCGGCGGCCAGTGGAAAGGCCGCCAACATAGCCTCGTACTGTGTCGGCGGCATATATTTTGGCCGCCGACTCTGATGCTTGTGGGTGAGCGACATGGCCCTCTGGTATATAGCTATGTCGGCGGCATCTATGTGGGCCGTCGACATTGCCCTTGGTCTGTGTCGGCAGCTCAAATAAGGCCGCCGACACTGTTATATTGGCAGCAGCAAATATTGCTGTCAATTTATAAAATCTCTCAACTTCAACCTACAAAATAACGCAATTCACAGCATATATTCAACTTCCGATTCACACATTCACATCCACACATATTTAGAAGCTCGCCACCACAATTTCGAGCCCAAATACAACCACATCATCGCAAAACACTAAATCATCGATAAATATGACCAAATGCACTAAACAAGTCCACATACAAACCACATAGTTAGAACAAGTCATATGTTCTCACTAGAGCACAAACAAAGTCCACATACAAGCCACATAGTTCGAATAGATAGAAAGTATGCCAAGAACGAAATTAAGACCCTAACTACATCACGTGCGGGCCGTCGCCACTCAAGTCGTAGTCAGGGTCAGGATTGAGGATGTTGGCGACAAATTGCTCGAGCGGAGACCCCGTGCCACTGTCAACATCCCCCTGCGAAGCAATCACCGCCGGCGCAGCCGTACCCGAGCCGGACGCCTGCAAAAGAAGATGAAATGTCATATTTGTATAATTAGAGGAATTACATTATTTGGATGAAATGACATGGTTGTAAAATTAGAGGCAATGCATTATATGTGGATACAAAAATAGACAAAATGACATGGATCAAACTACATGGTCGCAAACTTACCCTCGGTGAAGGCCTCGCTGTAGGTGGATAGTATGCCATCGGGAATTGTGGTGGTGGCACGAAAACAGAAGCAAAAGTAGGGGCAAACTGTGTGGCTGGGGGCTCCTGCGTCTGCGTCATCACCGCAAGCAACTGCGGCTAGTTGGAGGTGCCGATCCCTGCCTGCTGGAACCCATGCTGGTCAATAGGAGAGGTTAGCAAATGAACTTAGCTAGAATGACAAATTGGCGAGCAATGCATGTGTAAATACCTGTTGGTACAGCCGCAGGAGGAGCAGGTTCTGTTCTTGAACGGTCTTCACATTTTTCATGGCCGCATGCCGCTCCCTTCGCTCCTCCTCTCTCTCCCTTCGCTCCTGCTCTCGCTCCGCATCTCGCTGCGCCTTCTCCTCTCAAAGCTGCTGGTTTTGTTCTTCCAATTCAACGATGTGCTTGTTCTGTGCTTCCTCGTGGGCACGCTGAGCTGCGGAGGCCCGTCGTCGACGTCTCCTGACCTCTGACTTGTACGCGTCGGGCGGCACAACGGCGTTCATACCACCGTACCTGCCGTGAGCCCGCCCACCAAACTGGTCGTACAAGAGCACAGGGTCAACCGGCATCTCCTCAGGGTCAACCTCTTCCCCGTGCTTCTCCCTCAAGGCCCCATTATATGTATCCTGCCAACAATTGAGATGTGTGATATTAGTTTGAAAACAACGGTTGTCTATATAATTGAAATAACAAGTTTTAAGCACTTACAATCAGCTCCTGAGCAGGCGCCGGCATCGGTGGCTGGGTCCCGTCTGGCCGCACATGGGGCGTGTGTGCAACCCTCCAAACCACGATTCCCGAGGGTTCAACCCCCGTCTGGTACTCCTGCGTGGAATTAAATAATGACCTAATTAGATATAGTTATTAAATGTAATTGATTCTAGGGGATAAAATATAAGTGTGCTTACTAGGTCTCGTGCCACGTGACCCATGCCGAGGCCTTCCATGTAGGTGTTGCACAAACCTGCGCCAGCATCCCTATTTTCCATGTTTCTCTTAGACATGTCAATCCACTCCTAGGACGCCCACATGCTACACTGGTCCCTCCAAACACGTGCACACATATCCATCCAGTCTGGACGCCATGGGAGGTACTAGGCTACGGCGAGGTACTCCCGACCTGCTGCTTTCTTAGTCATTTTTATGTCCCTCTTGCGGTAGTGCTTCATCACCGCATCTACACTGGCAAGCCTGAGGGCCTCCTTCACGAGCTTGGTAGCCATCCTGTCGATGACTACCCGAGCCTGGGCGTAGTCGTCGCCAGGCGTCTCAAACAAAAGAGACGCGTGATTAAATAAATGCATGCATGCGTAAAGGTATAAACACGGAACATCGACAGTAATAAATGAAATTTGACATTTTACCCAGAACTCGTCGACGACTACCTCGGCGACAGTTCCTCTATCCTGGTACCCCATGAGCTCGTGGTCGGCCCAACTTAGCGTGGGGCATTTATCCCCGCTATCGTCAACTCGCCCAGGGTAGAGCGACCTGATAAGCACACCAAGTTGTTTTCCCGACTCAGGCGCAGCCCCCTTATTTTAGCAAACCAGCCCACTGCATATAGAATACATCGAAATGAAATACATCGAAAGCCGATCGGGCCCGAAAGCCGATATTACGTTAGGGTTCCAAAGGAACTCGCCGTAGAGTTCAAGCCGAGACGGCACTCCCCTGTCCAATGAGCCCTCATGCCCATTGCATGATCTAGGAAGTTACTTGGCACCTAGCCTAGACCCCGTGGGCCCGGGAGAGAGCCGGAGAGAAGCGGGCTTGAGGGGAGGAGGGGCTGTGTCGGCGGTCAGGGCTTTGGCCGCCGACATAGACCCAACCAATGTCGGCGGTTCCAAAGGTGGCTGCCGACATAGACCAATCAGTGTCGGCGGCCCCATACCTGGCTGCCGACATAGCTCCTCCCCCCTAAAGCACGCCTTCTCTCCGGCCCTCCCCCGGGCCCACGGGGTCTAGACTAGGTGCCAAGTGACTTCCTAGGTCATGCAATGGACATGAGGCCTCATTGGACCGGGGAGTGCTGTCTCGGCTCGAACTCTACGGCAAGTTTCTTTGGAACCCTAACATCGTATCGACTTTCGGGCCGGCGGCCCCATAACTAGCCGCCGACACAGAGGGGGTTTATAGCTCCCTTACAGCTAAGCTGCTGGCCCCACATGGTAGCGATGTCGCCTGACTGACGCTTGGGACCGCTTTAACGTCGTCTAGTTCAACCCGTTATTCTTCCGTCTAGGGGAGGGGGAAATGTCGGGGGCTTTGATTTGGCCGCCGACATAGACCAATTGGCGGACTCCAAATTTGAATTTTCATCCGGGGGACGGGAGGGGCTGAGCCTTGTCGGCGGCCACTATTGGGCCGCCGACATTACTCTGTCTGTGTCGGCAGCTGGGATTTGGCCGTCGACATTGATTGGTCGGCGGCTTCCTGGCTGCCGACACTGAGTTTTCTGGCCGCCCATGTAGAGTTTGTTTCCTGTAGTGATCCTCATTTATTTTTATAGTAGAAATAATCAACCATTTATGATCCATCAACAATTTATTTACCGCACGTAAACTAAGGTTCTATTCTTTTTAAGCTAATTTGAATGATTAAACGACTGAAATGACTAAATTTTGAGAGCTTCTCGAGATAGTCAAACAAAATGGATTTGAATCTCGAGACTATCTTCGAAACAACGAAAAAACGGACTCAAAACACTCAAAACATATATCTTTCCAAAACGTAGATAAGCCATTAAACTGAAAAACCGTTAAGTTGTTAAGCCGTTAAACCGAAAAGAACAACCTAAGTTTCATACCACTAATAACCCCTAATTACTAATACTCACTCGTACCAATTGCGAGTCCGAAGAATTTTCTCGACATACCACTAATCACCCGCTATTCTTTTTTACATATCTCTAAATAATTACTTGCTTGTTCACGTACCTCTCAATCACAATCTGTGTGCAATCCTACCGGCATGTAACTGTGAAACACAAAATTTTGATTTAACTTTAAAAAAATTAAACACATTAGGATTTTGTAGGCACCAATTCTGACAATATAGAACTAGGAGATTTGTTGGCAGACATCGTCATAAACTATGATTTTTTTCTTGCCAACTATGATAGGTGATATGTATGGTAATTAAATAAACTGCCGGTTAATTTGTAAGCCATAATAATCAACCTCCCTGAAATAATCAACCATGCATGCTACCCACTGGTACGTAAACAAGCTTCCAACCTACTACTCCATTAATTACTAATTGTAAATCCGCATTATTGTTACCTTACCCACACTAAATAGCAATTACATGTATGCTAACTACCAATAATTTTTAGGCGAGCGCCAGGCGTCGGACGTCCGAACGGACGCGCCAGCGCCGGACCAGCGCCGTCCGTCCAATCGCCGACACCTCGCGCATCCAACGAGCCCGCGCTCCCGCGTGAGCGCGGAGTTGTTAGCCGTGCAGTTGATCAAATTTTCAATTAAACTTTTGATTTTTATATAAAATTCAAACAGTATTTAAAATGTGTGGAATAAATTTCATAATTCTTCTACAATCGAGAGCAACACATTTTAAATACTTTTAATTTTTTTAATTTTTTAATTTTTTTAATTTTTTATGTGAATCTAGAAGAAGGCACTTATGAAACTTACACATATACTAGCGAAACTTGGTCGTGTGCTGATAAAACTTGGCCGTGTGCTAATGAAATCTGATGAAACATGGATGAAACTTCGATGTAACCTGATGAAACTTGGATGAAACCTGTTGAAACCTGATGAAACTTGAGTTGACCTGATGAAACTTGAAGCAACTTGTATGAAACCTGTTGAAACTTGACAATTCGGCAAAGTTTAACGAGTATGAAACCCAAGTTTCAACAGGTGAAACCTAAGTTTCAACAGGTAAGTTTGTGGATTTATATGGCAATTACATCTTGTTTTGTTCATAAAAATACGAGGAGCACGTTGGTGCAAACGGTTTGTGCATAGAGCAACCAGTCAAAATTTATGGCCATCAAAAGAAAAAAATTCTTGTGGGACCCACCTTGCATGCTATAGTTGCCCACACACCTATGCAGCTGCGTTCGTGCGCGCTGCGTGCGCGAGGCACGAGTCCGGCGCGCCGGATGTTAAGGTACAAGTGTTTTCGTAATTTTATCACTAGTTTCCCTAAATAGTTAAACCTTTGTTTTTTTTTAGGCACGTTAAACCATTATTTTAACTACCACTGCTAAACCCTAAACAAGTTAAAAAATTTCCAAATTAACACTAACTATAATCTTATTCTCCTGAACAAGGATTAAGTAGCATTAAAAAACCCACCGCTGCTAGTGAAGAGCTTATAGCCAGTCGCTGTCCCATCCTATACCGCACCGCCAGTCGTCAGACCATCTTTGACGTATTTTTTTTGATCAATTTTTCTTCGCAAATAAATTCTAATTCCAAATGCATGCTCGCCGCAGTTTTTTAGAAAAATCAAATTCGTGTATTTCTTTTAAAAAAGAAAATTCTCTCTTTATTTTCTTTACGAATTTATATGGAAGGATGTTGTCGAAGATAATAGAAAATAAAAGAAAATCTGAGAAAAATAAGAAAGAAAATGAAACAAAGAGAAGTGAAAATGGTTGGAGATGCTCACCGGAGTCATGCCCTAGTCCGCAGAAGATCTTTGCATGAGCTGACCAGCCTGACCCGTGGGCACCATTTCACTCATAAGTGGGTATCTCTTCCCGTGTCTATCTTGGACGCGGGCCCTCCGGCGCTCGTCAGACGGGCCTCCCGTTCGACGACAACATTAGATCTTGAGACAAATTTGTTATTTTATTTCAGCATGTTAAAAAACTCAATAAAAACAGAAATATTCTCTAATCAATGTCACGTCCCACACGTATTTTATTTAGATCGACATGGCCAATATTCATTTTTGTTTCGTTATGTAATCTATATTTTTTCCTCAAAATTTTACATTCACACATATATTTTTTATATTGATATATAACATGGGACCTGACACTGATTCGAGAATATTTGTGATTCTTATTGATTTTTTGAATCAAGATCTAACGCGATCCAACGGCTAGCGTTGGAGAGTGTGTCCGACGTCCATCAGACGGCTCCCACGTCCCGTCTGTTTGCCCTTGTCTAGATTGAGAGATCCTTTGCAGTTTTTTTTTGTGGTCACCGACAACTAGACCTAGCCAATGGGCCGCCTCGGTTCGGGCCCAATTGGTTCAGTTACTATGCAAACCGGGCCAACCGGGCCATTGGGCCTAGGTCTCAGCCCAAGTTTAGTTCGCACAGTAACCACCATAAATTGGGCCGATTCATTTTAATTTAAAATATCTAAATAAATTAAGAAAAAACCATCATATTTCATAAATATACACTATAAATCATGTAAATACATTATATATCATTAGATAGATATATATAAATGAATATATTTAATAAAATAAATATGCTAAAGTGACGAACCACACCGGGCTAGCCCATCACCATACGAACCAACCGATAGGCAAGTTCTATTGAATCGTAATGGCTGCCCTGCTAGTTTGGCCGTAGAGGGCAGTGGGATCCGAGGGACAGTTTAGGCCTTGTACATTTCAGTTTAGTGTAGTGTAGCGTAGAGTTTCAGTAAATTTATCTTTTTTATATAGACTATTTGGTGTAGTAATTTGTAATTTTTTTCGGTTTTTTTAGTATTTCTCTTAAAGATCCTAAAGCTATTTTTAATTATTTTTTATAATATTTAAACCTTTCTTTAAAGACTCAAATTTTAGACTATGTTCTTTTGAGCTGATCTGAACGGCTGAACGACTGAATGTCTGAAATGACTAAACTTCGAGAGCTTCTCGAGGTAGTCTCGAGATTCGGATACATTCGTTTCACTTGTTTTTTAAAAGCGTTAGAACACACCTTCAAAACAGAGAAAAACGGACTCAAACAACTCAAAACATATGTGTTTTTAAAATGTAAATAAGTCGTTAAGCTGTTAAGCCGTTAAACTGTTAAGCTGAGAATAACTGGGCCTCACTGAAACGCTAAGTATGTTAAGCTGAGGTGTAGAAGGCCTAAAGGATCCGCGTCCCCTTGCCTGCCCCTCTCCCTCCCTCGCGGTCTTGGGCTCCAGCCTGCAGGCGTCGTTGGCGACTTGGCGGCGTCCCCGGTCGCAATCCGCATCGAGGTCATGCTGCACCACCTGAGGTCGGCGGCGGCGAGCCGTTCCGGCCACTCGCGCGCGCCGCCTCCGCCCGCGCCGACGGAAGACTACGACGACGACGAAGAGAGCGCGAGGGCCATCGCCGTCTCCGACCAGAGGACCATCTACCTCGTCCGTCCCCTCCTCGATCTCCCCATCTGGCGGCGCTTCCCCCCACATCCAGACGCCTGTCCTTTCGGCGTTTCTGACTGCTCGTCTCTCTGCGCACTGCAGGTGAACATGTTCATTGCGAACACGGTGGAGTTCCTCAACTCGTTTACTGCCCTCTGCAACGACAAGTTCGCTCTACTCCACAGGTAAAATAATTCAAAATTTCCTGTGAATTTCGGGGAGAACAATAGAGCTAGTGATTGTGTGTGTGGTAACGATCGATGTCGTTAGATGACTTCATGTTGGTTTTTTGTGCGCATTACCGAAGTTTGCCAATTTTTATTGGGGCAAGAAGCGAGATTCTTGGATATCTATTTGGGAAAAAAGCAGGCCACTGCGGAAGAACATTTTTTTGGCTGTGCTATGCATAGGGAGGATCTTTTTTGAGTGTTTACCACTTACCAGATCTGAGTAACTTGCTTAGGCAACCCCCTTATGTGGGAAATCTTGATGTGAAACCTGTTGTTTTCAGCTCCATGGATTGTGCTAAAAATCTAAGATGCTTTGAGTTGGGACTCAGGATTTTGATGGATAAGTTACATTGTGACGTCCAGAACATTAGCTAAAAAAACATTTTGAAGTATCATTGAGTCCATGACTAGACTTCCTGTGGAAATAGTACATAACAAATCCGCAATATCTTGCTTAAGTCATCTCTTGCTTCTCTGATACTAAAAGCCCGGTACAACAATACAAATCTAAATGGTTCTGTGTGCTTATTCCAATAAAATTATGGATTGTTTATTTGCAGGAAAATAGTCAAATTGGATTCATCTCTTACCCTTCTGGAAGCAAAGCTGCATAGTATTGATGACATTAATGCACTGGGAGATTCAACAAACCAAAAGGCACACCAATCTTTTGTACATGAAGAAAGATTTGATCCTGCAAATTCATTTGGTGAATCCTCTAGGTGAGTTCTATCATTGTTACTCACACATTGCCATGGTTTTCGTGCATCTATATATTGGCATATTCTAAACAAACTCCTATGCAATAAGCTGCTATTCAATTGCAATTTTCTTGTATTTCTGAGAAGTTGTACACAATTAAACATGAGCGTTTCCCATGGAAACTATGAATATGGTTAACC
Source organism: Raddia guianensis (assembly GCA_036346415.1). Classification (NCBI taxonomy): domain Eukaryota; kingdom Viridiplantae; phylum Streptophyta; class Magnoliopsida; order Poales; family Poaceae; genus Raddia; species Raddia guianensis. The sequence goes on along the minus strand of CM070537.1, from coordinate 18,216,746 downwards.
ATGTCATGTACATTATTCTGTGCAATAATGGTCTTTCGTAGTTCAACTTTTGCAAATCATGTCTTCATTTTTTTAGTCCATGATCATTGTGTTGTTTATGAATGGGAGGAATATTTTCTTTTGTTTTGAGAAAAAGCTGCCAAGGCACCAATTAGTATTTATTATAATTATCACCTTTTCTTAATTTATTTAGCCCAGCCAATCAAATAATTGGTGAACTGTAGCACTAAAATTCCATTTACCCCCATTGGGAGCAGATAGTCTGTTTTAACATGAATAAATCTTACATCTCAGCTATACATCAAGTAGCACAAATCCAACATAAGTGGCCTTTGACACTCAGCGTTGGCAAATAAACTTGCAGAAATAAGTTGTAAGTTTTAGCTAACTTAAAATGGGTTAAAAATTTTACTGGAAATAGTTTTCACCTAGAAGGCAATTGCCCACCCCCTCCGAAAAAAAGAGAAGGCAATTGGTTGCTGCAGCTAATTGATATGAGGTGATGTATTCATTTTCAAAAGTATTCCCTTCATAGTTGTTGCAGCTCACCATGCAATAACAGACTACCATCCTCTTCCCCTTTCATGAAAGCTCCTTGCAACCCTGAGGTCATTGCATTTAGACTGCAGTTAGATTTAGATTATTGCACTTAGATTGCCAATTCATATCTACAACTAGGAGACAAACAAAAATTCAAATTCAAATAGGAGATAAGCATTAAGAGTCAAGCTGCATTGACACCCTGATTAGGGCGCACACACTTGAAAGAATTTAACAACGACAGAACCTAGTACAGACGAGAGCGACTAACAACAACGTGCCTGCTATGGGAGGAGGTGACAGCCGCAGTGTGCACTGTGGGAGATGATGATAGCGGTGCAGTTAAGCCGGCGGCGAGGCACCCTTGTGGTCATAGCCTCCAATTGCACGACACATGTAACCTCTTGTCTTCTCATGCTGCACGGGGCCGTCACAATTGGAGGAGTAACCCTAACTCGAGGGTAGAGATTGGCACAAGGGAGATGGCTGGCGTGGAATCAGACCAGCAGCATGGTTTAGGGTGAGGGTAGAGGACAAGGGAACTAGGGAGAGCATTCGGACGCTGGCGCACGGGTGGCACTAGATCTTGAGGGAGTGTGAGAAGATATGTGGGTGGTAGTGGTCTCCGAAGGGACGAGGAGGGTGACTGCAGTCACGCTGCGTGCTGCCACCAGCTATAGGGGTTGTGGTGAGTGGATGTAGATTTCGGGAACAGGAGGGCAGTGTGTCGATTGGCCCTGGAGGGGAGGGCGGCGTACTGATTGGTCCTGGACAGTTCATGCGGATTATAGCCTGGGTGGAGATGCTCTCAAGGAACCTACACTGTTGGAAGCAACTCAGAAGGTGAGGATGCATGGACAACTATCAATCACCAACCATCATTACGTCATCGAAGCAGAGGCGAAAATCATTGTGCTTTTTACTTGGTTTCTCGTGAACAGCAGGCTGTTGGGATCCAAATCTGCATTTCTTTTTTTTATATTGCAGTTTTCGCAAAAAGTTTTGGTTATCCCCTCTGTGATATACTTGTGTTGATTATATTTTTAACTCTTATATTGGCACCTGGCAAAAGGCAGATTGTATTATACTGCTTATTTTCCGCTCATGGAGGTATAGTAGATAGCCCTGCTTGTTTCTGCATGTGGCTTCATTTTGATGATAACCATTCAGTCAGAGGTCCAAGCTTTTGCTGTTTTTAGCAGCCTTTGCAAAAAGAAATGGGCTGGCGCTGTGAACGGTTGAGAATTTTGTTATTTTCATCATGAGAAAATTTTGTTAACCTTTATGGCAAAGTTGTTGATGTTGGATCTTTGTTCTGTGCTACATGCAGGTCGGATGATACTTGAGAATCTGGAATGGGCTTTATACCGATGTATAGCCTAAGGTTGGACAAATGGGGGCTGACAAGTAGGAAAGGAGAACCAGGTCATCATTTATTTGTTGGATCAACAGGTTTTGATGTGAATCTGGTTTGGCTATTTGAGGTGCCACTCAATGATTCGACCTGCACGCGATTCACTGCGCATGGTGTGGTCTGTACCATGTGAGTAGGCTGTGGATTTGCCATCTACTGCGGAGAATGAATTCAATTAAACTGATTGTGTTGAAGACAAATGGCCATGTGTATAGTTTCAAGCACTTAAACGGTGCCGAAGAAATTATCTTACACATAGTGCAAAATGATGGCTTTGGAAGGGTTATGCTTACCTCCGTTCTCTATTCATTCCTTGACATCGCTTGCCTCCGGTCTATACTCTGTATCATTCGTTCCTTGAGTTCCAGATGTAGGAATTAGTGTTTGCCTTACGGACTAAATATGAAAAATTGAGAACTTTCATGCTTTACAGAGTTTTGTGCAACAAATAAGAAACTTTTCGTGAGGTATGGAAACACTGAGGAGCTCAAGTAGATATGGCCAGATGGGCTGGGCCAACCAGGTCGGCCTTTATTGTTCGGTGGGCTTAGATGGATCCACACAACCAAACCTGGCGGCAGAGATTGGCCTGGTTTGGTGCGCTACTGCAGTCCGCATATTTAATTTGAAATTAAGACTAACGCACGGTGTCTCATCGTGACAGGATTGCGTCGTGACTAGGGATGGCTATGGGTGACTTGAGACAGATCCAAACCCAGACTCAGAGGTGTGCATAGGTCTAAACCTGGACCCTAGACCCGAACCCAATGGGTATCCGAACCTGAATGGGTACCCATCGGGTCCAGCCTCAGCGCTAGAACAGAGAAGGGAGGGAAGCCGTTGTGGGTAGAGAGGTCGCGTCGTCGTTGGGTAGGGAGGCTGCGCTGCCGTTGGGGAGGAATCCACGTCGTTGTCAGGGAGGGAAGTCACGTCGCCGTCAAGGAGGTGGCTACTGGCTACGGGACAGCTCAACATGTCACCACAGATCTGAGTTGAGGGAGGCATCGCCGTTGCTTCGGGCACGAGGAGGGCGAGGTGGGGGAGCAGGTGGTTTGGGAGGCGAGGTGGGGGAGGAGGGGTGGCGTGGGACGGAGAGGAAGCTGCCGGGCGACGAGATGATGGGGAGGGGAAGGGTAGCCCCATCGGGGTTAGGGAAGGAGAGCGGCGCCGCTGGTGGTTGGGGGAGGGCGCGCCGCCTTCGGAGCGGGTCTCACGAAGAGGGGTGCTGCTGCCGTCGGGAGTTGCCCGCCGCCAGAGGAGGGAGACAGGAGTCGAGTCATGCCGCCGTCGACGCTGGAGATTGGGGTTAGGGGTTAGGAGCGGGAAAGAGAAGAGAGAGATTGAGAGGAGGCCGAGAGGGGACGGGGGGCTGAATGGGGATTGGGGAACGAAGGGAGTGAGAGTCCAGGGATATTTTTGTGGGTCCACTTGTGAATCTCTCTTCATTTCGGGCCCGGGCCTGGGTACCCATGGGTCAAAAAACTAGACATAGACCCGAACCCGGACCTGAAGCAAAATACCCATGGGTCCAAAGCTGGACCCGGACCTATCAGGTCGACACCCAGACCCATGGGTATTTTTGCCATCCCTAGTCATGACAAGCCCCTCTCTTCTTCCACTGTGTCGGCAACCTACCCCTATTTCTTCTCCCCCCGTCCGCCTCCTGCACCGTGCGCCTCACCTGCCACCTCCATCACCACCCATGGTTAGGGATGGAACCGGATCGGATAGTAGCTTTACCATGTTTGTATCCATTTTTTTTAACGAATACGAACCCAAATATCTATTGAATACGGATCGGATAGTGTAACGAATACGAATATGGATCAGATATGTACCCAATTTGGATCGGATACGAATGTCCTTCAACTTTGAGTGCAAATTTCGGCATAATAAATTTGCCAAATACACATGTGGATATCACCAAAATATATATGACAAAATTAACAACTCTAAAAGCATCTATAATCTTGAGCCAACAATGACGAGAGTAGGACGACGTAGCATAGCTATCATCAAAGTGAATAAGTGATCAAATTCAAACATTTATAATTCCTAGTTAGTACCACCACAAGATACTTAGAGTCTTAAAGAGCAGTTCATATATAAATTTATAAGCATCTATTACAAAATGTTTATATGACATTTGTTGTATCATGTAGTTGTAGGTCATAACGAGCTTCAATTTCTTTTGAGCTCTTATCTTATTTGCATACGCATTTGTATTCATATAAAATAAAATTTTTGTATCCGTATTTGTATCTGCATCCGATCCAATTTTGTAAACTGTATTCGGTATTCATATTCGACAAAACAAACCGGATGGTATCCATATTCGTATCTGGTCTAATTTTGTAAATCGTATCCGGTATTCGTATCTAGCAAAATAAACCGGATAGTACCCGTATTTGTATCCGTTTTGTATTTGAATACAAATATCGCGAATATGGATAGACAATTTTTCGAATACAGTAGCCGGACAATGCATATTATCTGTAGCATCTAGGCCCCCTATTTTTATTGATAAGATTATTAAAGGGTTTTGGTGATGATGACATTAAGTAAGCTCAATTGAACTCATTTCGGAGCATTTAGGCTCATTTTATGAGTTTTCTCTTTGGTGGTGAGGCATCAAGCTAAAAGACAAGATTAAGGACATTTTTTCTAGTTGAGGCTTGGGAGATGTATAAAGCCTGTAGCTAGGTTTTCTTTGTTCTTTGCCGTACTATTTAGGGGGTTTAAAGCTATTACTCCTTTAAATAATATTTCTCTAAATATTATGAAAATAACTTGGAGCAACCAAATCCTATAAAATTAGTCAAATTTCCTACCTAAGATTTTTTGTGTTAACATCGGACAAATACTTTTCTCCTCTCTTTCAGTTCGGTGTTACACCAGAGAAATCATAGTTAGCGACGGACAAGCCATGTCTTACCCTTTGTGGAATACATGGTCCCCGGGTATCTCCATGGTAGGCTACGAGTACTACCCAATAGGGGATGGGCCAAGCTGGCTACACGTGCACAAGGGACTCCCGGCCTGCCAGTCAACCTTGTGCGGAAAGTAGAAGATAAAGATAGAACTCTATCCCAAATAAGGATATCCCAAATAAGGAAGATATGATTGTAATCCTGGATAACTACGTATCCGGTAAGAAATGATAGAAATAAGAATCCTAGCTCGTAACCGAGCAGGACTCTATCTTGCAACCCTGTTCCCCCACTATATAAGGCAGGTAGGGGACCCTGTTTCGGGACAGAGATTCAACATCCACATCTCAGCATACATTGCAAATACACGAGATCATAATCACAAGAACAAAGGACTAGGGTATTACCTCCACCGTGATGGCCTGAACCAGTCTAATCCCCTGTCCCGTGTTACCATCGAGCTTAAGATCTAGCACACAACCCCGTATAATTCATTGCTGACGACCCCCCCCCCCCAGTTTAACAAACATCGATAGTTGGCGCGCCAGGTAGGGGAAGCGTCAAGATCAATCCTATCAAGCTCGATGGCAGCAATCGGCGGAGTCGTAGTCACCTTCACACCCGATCAGGTTTTTCATTTCGGTAGCCTGAACTTCGTCACTGGCAAACTTCTGCAATCTCGCGCTCTCGGACACGGACCAAATCCGATCTAAGGGCGACTTCAGCAACGATCGACCCAGACTCCTCTTCGGGTTCGAGAACACCACCGCCGCATACCAAACGTAATGTGCCGGAGGTCTAAGCTCGCTCTTTTTAGACTCGGACTAGATCCGATCTGAGAAAGACTTCACCAACATTTCAGGATCCACACTTTCGGACTCGAACAAGATCCATTTTGGTAGGAACTTCAACATCGCTTTACTCGGATTTTGTTCGTTTTGGGGAACGCCTCCACGGCCTATCGGCGAGTAGTGCGCCGGGGCTCAATTCCTGACTCAGATACAGCGAGGACACGACCGAGAACAAATCTCAGATGGTGGCTGTCATCAGCAGCAACTCACCTGGACTCAACGATCGTGGCGCCCACCGTGAGGCGCGGGTATCATCAACCGCGAGGCGAACGCGAGAAGAAGATGTGATCTGTTCGCGTCTAGAATCTGGATGTAACTTGCATCGCAATTTCCCGTTGAATCAGAAGGAATTTTGGAGTGATTTTTAATGCATTGGAAAGATTATCTCGTTATCTTTCCAACGAATTCAAAAACTTCTACATCCGAGTTTGGATGCGACCGTGGCATCTATTTGAAGATAGACTACGCAGGGAGGTCGCAAGTTTCGGTGAGCTAGTAAAGCTCGTCTGCGCCAGCCACGGCGTGAGGGTCGGTCGTGACACACCTCGTGGGACGTTGAGGACTAGCGAGAACCTTCACCAACCTTTGCCGAGCTTCGCCGACCACGTGGAGATCGTTTCCAACCACGGCTACAACTTCGCCGACCACGGCCGAGACTTTGATCGAGCATGTGTTGTTCAACCCTGACCACGACGCGTGCTACTTGGTGTTGATCAAGACTTGGACGAGTACTTCCGTACGACTATGTCCAGATCGGACGCAATGGATTTCCATAGCAGTATTTTGATTCGTTTCCGACGAATGCGCCATGAGCGCCCAAGTTTACGGCTCAGCGAAACTTCTACGTCGGCGCCCAGAGCGCCCAAGTCCACGACTCGGCAGCACGCCTACGTCGACGTCCCGAGCGACCAATTCTACGACTCAGCGACACGCCTACGTTGGCAACCCGAGCGCTCAAGTATACGGCTTGATGACACGCCTACACTAACGCCCCGAACGCCCAAGTCTACGGCTCTGTCACGCGCATACCCCTGCGCCCCGAGCGCTTAAGTTTATGGCTGCGCGACAAGCATACGCCAGCGCCACGAACGCCTAAGTCTATGACTCAACGACATGCCAATGACAGCGCCCCGAGCGTCCAAGTCTGCGGCTGGGCCACGCGCCTATGCCGGCGCTCCCGATCGTCCAAGTCTACGGCTCGGCGACAAGCCTACGCCTACGCCACGAGCGTCCAAGTCTACGGCCCGACGACACACATATGCCAGCGCCCCGAGAGCCCAACTCCATGGCTCCTTGACACGCCTATGCCTCCGCCACGAGTCTCCAAGTTTACAGCTAGATGCCATGCCTACGACCGCACCACGAGCGCCAAGTCTACGGCGTCGACGAGCCAGCAATGCTAGCACCCCGACTGCCCAAGTCTGCGGCTCGGCCACGCGCCTACAACGGCGCTCTGAGCGTCCAAGTCTACTGCTTGGCAACACGCCTATGCCTGCGCCATGAGCGTCCAAATCTACGGCTCGGCGACACGCCTATGCCAACTCCCCGAGCATCCAAGTTTATGGCTCGACGACATGCCTACGCTAGTTTCCGAAGCTCCCAAGTCTATAGCCCGGCGACACGCCTACGCCAGCGCCCCGAGCGTCCAAGTCTATGGCTTGGCCACGCGCCTACACCAGCGCCCGAAGCACCCATGTCTACGGCCAGGGGATACGCCTATGCCATCGCCCTGAGCGTCACAGTCTACGGCTTCGCGACACGCCTACGCCGGCGCCCTTAGCATCCAATTATACGGCTTGGCAACATGCCTACGCCAGCGTCACGAGCGCCCAAGTGTACAGCTCGGCCACGAGCCTACGTCTGCGCCCCAAGCGCACAATTCTACGGCTCGATCACGCACCTACGTCTGTGCCCTGAGCGCCTAAGTTTATGGCTCGTCCAAGCGCCTACGCCAGTGCCATGAGCATCCAAGTCTACGGCTCGAAAACACGCCTACGTCAGCGTCCCGAGTGCGCAACTCTTCGGGCTCGGCAACTCGCATACGCCTGCATTCCGAGTGCCTAAGTTTACGGCTCCACGACACACCTATGCTCGCGCCATGAGCGCCTAAGTCTACGACTCAGCCACACGGAAACGCCAGCGCCCCTAGCGTCCAAGACCATGGCTCGACCACGTTTCTACGACGGCGCTCCGAGCGGTAAGTCTATGACTCGGCGACACGCCTACGCCAGCGCCATGAGCGTTCAAGTTTACAGCCCGGCGACATGCCTATGCCAGCGCCCCGAGCATCCAATTCTATGGCTCGGCGACATGCCTACACCAGCGCGTCGCCGACGCCAGCGCCCTGAGCGCCCAAGTATACGGCCCAGCGACAGGCCAATGTCAGCACCCCTAGCGCCCAAGTCTATGGCTCCACGACACGCCTACACTTGTGCCCGAGCGCCCAAGTATACGACTCGGCTAAGCGCCTACACCTGCGCCCCAAGCGGCCAAGTTTACGGCCCGGCGAAACGCCTATGCCAGCGCCCCGAGCACCCAAGTCTACGGCTTCTTGACACGCCTACGTCGGTGCCCTGAGCATCCAATTCTACGGCTCGGCGACATGCCTACACCAGCGCCACGCGCCTACGCCTGGGCCCTGAGTGTCCAAATCTACGGCTCGGCGACACGCTAGCGCCAGTGCCCTGCGCGCCCAAGTATACGGCCTGGTGACACGCCTACTCCAGCGCCCCGAGCACCCAAATCTATGGAACGGCCACATGCCTACGCCTGCTCCCCAAGCGCCCAAGTCTACGGCTAGGCGACACGCCTATGCCAGCGTCCTGAGCGCCCAACCCTACGGCTCCGCGACACAACTACGCTAGCGCCCCGAGCGCCCAAATCTACGGCTTGGCCACGCGCCTACGCCTGCGCCCTAAGCGCACAAGTCTACAACTAGGCAACACGCCTACGCTTGCGCCCTGAGCATTCAAGTCTACGTCCCGGTGACACGCCTACGCCTGCGCCCCGAGTGCCCATGTCTACGGCACGGCCCCGCGCCTACGCGTGCGCCCTGAGCGCCCAAGTCTACGACACGGCCACGCGCCTACTCCTTCGCCCCAAGCGACCAAGTCTATGGCTCCGTGACACGCCTATGTCGACGCCCCGATCATACAAGTTTACGTCTCAGCGACATGCATGCATGTTGACGTCAAATAAACACCAACATTACACGTCAACATATTCTAGAATTCCGGCTATTCGACGGAAAATCAAGATTTGTACTAACATTTTATTTATTCTAATAAAGTTCCACAAGTTTTGGTGAGTTTTGGGTCTACAGGTGCAAAACAAGACAAATCAGGGCCAGACCGGGCAACAGGCCAGGCCGGCCGACCCACCTAGGTCGGCCGACCCAGCCACATCACCAATCTAGCCCTGCCTTCTTCCCAGTGGCATAAAAACACAAAATGAAGCCATCTAGACCATCCATTACCGTCGATTTGATCGAATGGACACAGTTGCTTCACAAATGTGCATAGGATTCCCTTGGATTCCTTTCTTGCGCAAGTCCATTTGATGCATCGGCTTAAGGGGATGATTTACACCATCAAGGGAGCATCTCATGCAAAATCCACTGCCGGGAGACGAAGGAGGTGGGTCGGCCGACCCACCTAGGCCGGCCAACCCAGTGTTGAGCCCCCTCGGGTTCCCTTCTGGAGGAGGATGGATGACACTTGTCCCTACACGTGGAGCACCCGGTTGGTCACAAGAACACTATAAATAGACCCCCTCTCCTCACTTGTAACACAACACTTTCACTTCTTCATTCCACTTTGTAGAGTAGCTCTTAGTTAGTAGAAGTTGGGAGTTAGAGTCAAGTCGAGCCGACGCCGAGTTCCTAAGTGTCTTCTCGAATTGGGTAATAGCTCTTGTACCCTTTCCTAATTGTTTCAATTAGTGAGATTACTTCATTCATTGCTATAGTGTTGAACTTTATTTGAGCTGAGTATATCTGCATAAATGAGTTGTGTAGATTTGCTTTACCGGTAGCTTATATTCGTCTGAAACCAGTTTAGGTTCTCACTCATATACTGTTAGAGCCAGGCATTGAACCTAGATCAACTTCTTTTGGTACTGAGGAAGATTGATTAGGAATAGTCGTAGACGTGGTGTCTGAGACTAGGACTAACTCGGTTTACACCCGAGCCCACGTATATGTGGTAGGTGGTAGGTGGTGACAGCCCTATCCATCCGTAGATACCCAGTATCTCGTGCGTAACCCACAGCGTCCGGCTTTGGACCAGTAGAGCCAAATCGGAACGATCATAACCATTCGGGATTCCAATTCAGGATTGCGGGTAGTAGTGAGTGTCCGAGCTCCAACGACGAATATTAAGTGGACCACTAGTTGATTACCCTAAGCTCGCTCAATTAAACTGAATCACACTACTTTGTAAACTTATAAAACTTGTCTCGTTGTCCTCCCAATTGTCTATCTAGCTAGTGTAGCTTTCTCTTGTGTGAATATTTATCGTGTGTGTGTGTGTGTCCCGGTCCTTTCATTTATCCTAACCCCCGTTACCTAGACTGGCTGGTATTTTAAATAATTAAGATATAGAGGATTATCTCTTTAAACCCTCGTTCCCTGTGGATTCGATAACTCTAGGAATACTCCTGGTGAAAACTACAAGCGATATCCGTCCGCTTGCGGATTAATTTCTTTGAGCGTAAGAATCGCCAACAATGCACCACCGCCACGAGCGCACAAGTTTACGCTTCGGCCACGCGCCTACGCCTGCACCCCGAGCGCCCAAGTTTACGGCTTGGCCACACTCCTACGCCTGCGCCCTGAGCGTCCAAGTCTATGGCTCGGTGACCAGCTTACACCTGCTCCCAGGGGCGGAGCCAGGATTTGAACATAAGGGGGGCCAGGCTAAATACACCACAAAGAAATATTATAGTTGGTACATGCATATTCATGTATGTTGCTTATATATTGGCTAAGAATTTTCTTCTCGGTAAGGTGACCTTAGCATTTCTAGGATTTATTGTAGCAAAACTTCATTCACTTCCTCATATAACAGTGATTAGCACAAGTAGGATTAGGGGTAATGACAGATTACAGCTTTGTTAGGGGGGGGCCAGGGCCCCTGACAGCCCCCTTGTCTCCGCCACTGCCTGCTCCTCGAGCGCCCAAGTCTACGGCACGATGACACGCGTACGCCTACGCCTCGAGCGCACAAGTCTACGGCA